>LR990620.1:31586781-32211781 GCA_905147815.2 Phalera bucephala
GTTTAATCTGCCTAACCCGGACATAATATGAATAGAGTTATTAAGTACTAAAATTAAAACGGTAATAAATCGGCGTAACAGTTAAAACCAAAACGGCGATATGAATGTCGTACGTGCGACGCCGCGGTTGTCGACTATCGACCGCAAATTGCATAATTCCGCCGCCCGACACCGCCCGTCATAATAACAACACGACGCGGCGATGTGATGTGTGCCACAAACCATGAGCGGCAAGCGAAAGCATCCTCATTTATTTTGTACCGAAAATGCGTTTCCACAGATCGCTCTACGATCACTCGTTTTGTTCTGTAGGTATTTCTCTTTTTTACCCGCGATCTTTTCACCAGGTCGTCTGTCCATCCTGTACTAAAACAATCGAGGTATATACAACTTGGGTATATTAATATTAGCCCTGTTAGGGCTGTCCCACCGTTGGGTACGTGCCTCCTCTCAAACTGAGGTATATCCAAGGAATAATTTTTGGTCACGTTGACTAGACAGTCTCGTTGGTCTAATGGCGCATCGTTTACCTGTCGTTCACGAGATTCGTGGTTTGTATCCTAGATCGGATAGTGCGCTTTTAGTATCGAATAATTATTATTAATACAGTACCTGTAATTTTGCTAGGTATAATGGCAATAGACTCGCCCACCATTACTTGGGATCTAACATTTTTAGCGATACGTGCCATACTTCTTTCAAGCCTAATCACCATATTGTCCTTTTACTTAATTGGTTCTTTATGACACAATTCCTCATTTGCTCACACACCCCGTAAAATGCGAAATACGCTCCAAAATATTTTGTATGTATATTACATTAATACAAAAATGTCAAGTATGCTATAGTAAATTAAGATACTATAAACGGCTTATGTTAAAGCAACATAAAAAAAAACTTATTTATCGATATAACCGTGAAAATATGTGTTGATTTAATTTAAGCACATACAGTGTTATCAATCGTTTAAAAGACATGACCCGGATCTAAAGTCGTCTTGAGTTATCGAACGCGACAATGATAAGCCAATAGCAATGTTAATACGTTACAATTTTGGTAGATGAAGGAAACAACTCTTTAGGTCACAAGTTGATAAGCTTGGGTCTCATTACACGATATGGTAGATTAATTTATTTCGCGCGAAAATAACTGATATTATCTTTTTTTTCTATAAAACATTACGTCCTACTGCTGGACATTACTTTCCACTGTACACGAGTCTATACTATTTCACGATGTATGATTCCAAGTGTATTTCTTGGTAGACACCATCCAACAAATCCTACTAACATTATAAATGTGAAAGTTTGTCAGTTTAGATATTTGTCTGTTTACTCAATCACGCAAAAACGGTTGAACGGAATAGGATGAAATTTGGCAGACATATAGTTTATCACCAATATTTTGTACTGCGTGTCCTTTTGTTGCAAATAAACTTCTTATCATCTATCTACCTGGATTAACACATAGGATCTTTATATCCCGGAAAAATGTTAGGTTTCTGTCTGAAGTCAACGTGGACGAACTCGCGGGCAGAAGCTAGTTATTTATATAATGAGTGAATGTAGAATTTACGTTATAACCTACGCTGCTTTTGCACATTCCAAATACTGATAAATTTTTGCAATATTAAAACTTGAATATGTATAGCGTTTAGAATATTGGTGCTAAAGTATGAAAAAAATTTCTTGTCTATGACTAGGAATTACTCCTGTATCGTAGGTGCGTTACAAAACATAATTTCTACATGCAGAAACTCTCGGACCCCAAGAATGACCTTTGGGCCACACACAAATTTGTCTCGAATTTGCAAGCCTGTGAATTAAAAAGCCTAAGTCCTTATTATTATACCCAGCCATCATCAATGTATGTTACCATTGCATTTACCAAACACACCAATCTGTTTGTCCCATGGCTTGGCAAAGATCTCTCCCATGATTCTCAACTACACGATTAAGGAATGTACATTAATATCGAAACCCGCTTTCGCTCAAGCCTTGAACCAAACTAAACCTTCGAGACCGATACAATCTCCGATAGGCAGGCAACAAAAAGAAAACGCCGTTATTTCCCACGGGGTGTCGGATTCTTGCCGTTTCGGACACAAGCCTTTTGTGGACACTCTCCGCTTGTCGATACGTTCCTCTGCGTCTCAGATGTTGTAAATGTAGGAGAAGGCTTTATATAGGCACCTACGTGAGTTATTTTTAAAATATTTTAAGTCTGTCTCTTTGGTCTGATAAGTAACGTCACAATTCGCCTACAAGAGGTCTTGGTTTCAAATCATATATTGGACAGTGTTATTAAGTTTTTTTTTTATAGAAAGCACCCAAATAAAAGCGTAAAATTGTTTTACATTTACACGCTAGGTTCTTATATTAACGCGAATATGACACATGAAATAAACTTTTTTTTTCTTTACTTAATTATTCAGACTTTATTATTTTCGGACCTCAGATACTGTGCGTAGATCGGACCAATAAAATAATTAAGATTTATAAAAGGAAAAAAACAATGACCAATGATCCATGCATTTGACGTACATAACGTCAAATGCATGGATGCCGACAATTTTTTCGACAATTCGAGTACTTTATACCATAGAGGTACTAAAAGAATAGAGAGAGCATTAACAAGATTATATAATTGCACGGCTTACACTTATGTCATGTCAATGATAAGAAAGGTGACAAATCGATCGTTATCAGTTACACCCTTGTACACTTTATTTTGACATTAATTATTACTTGAAAATATATAAAAAGTCACCGAGAACACTAGACAAACAAATATTAACCCATAAAGTTGCGTGGAGCCTACCTCAAAATTACAAGCCATAAGATTTTGAATAAAAAGGAAGGACGAACCATATAGGAACAATTTTTTTTTAAATTGTTTACCTAAACGGTACCAAGTGACCGCAAAAAGTGTACAGCTGAACTGGGTTTATAATCCCTCTATGCTTTTAAGGCCTATTTCTATGCTTTATACCCTTGAGACGTCAAAATAATCATATATAATAGTTCTATTTAATTACGATATGATACCTACTAGGTATGTATAGAAGAGATCCGTGGGAGTAACATGACTTTGTCAAAGTCAAAATATTAAATAGTAGAACTAATATAAGATGATAAACGGTCTCAGACGGCAATAAGGTCGCCATTACTCAGTCGCGTACTTAGCCCGGTGATTGAAGGCGCAAACTCATCGCAATATCGCCTAAAAGACGTATTAATATCAGTTCAATGTGACCTCGTATGGAGTCATCAATATTATCTTGAAGGCCGTATTAATCTTAACTCTCATAATGTGTTCTTAAGGATTCCGGTCAATGCTCCAGATTACTTTCATAGGCTAGTTACTAATACTCAATAGAATATTACCTTCAGCTATTCTGTAAGAGTGTTGAAAGCAAGAATAAGGAAATATTGAAAGGAAAGAAGTCCGTAAAGGAAAGAAGTCCCTACCCCGCAAGGGATTTGGCGTGATGTTATACATATATAGATGAAATATAAGACCTAAAGCCAACCTGCAAACATTTTTTAACCATTCTTTGCCGAACATAAATTTAAAATATTTTGATTCTTTCCTTAATCAAATTGTGATCATTCGAAATTTCGCTGTAAAATTCCATTCCCGTACATTTTTCCGTTTTTCGACTGCAGAAAGTAAACTTGCTGCGTAGTTTCGTAGCTTATTTTGAAAGTTCTTATCAAAGCGATGGTACAAGGACATCGTACTGAATTAGTAAGTAAAAATCTAATCAAGGTGTATGAGGTCAGGTGTTTTATTTATTTATTCAGGAAACAAACAGTCATATACCTACTTCTATGTTATACTTTGTATATAAAGTCAATTCTTTAGATAGAGAGAAGTGTGAGTGCAAGGAACAGAGTAAATGGTGCGATGGGAAAGCTACTTGGGAGCCGGCACTTAAACCAAAAGGCACAGCTGGCCATACATAACGGAGTTCTTGTCCCAACGCTGTTATATGGTAGCGAGAGCTGGGTATGTAAGAAGGAGAATACAAGTAAGATAAATGCGGTAGAAATGCGAGCTTTGGGGAAGATGTGCGGAGTGAAGCTGACCGACAATATTCGCAACAGCGTAGTAAGAAAGCGAGTAGGTATGAAAGAAAGTATCGGTGTAAAGATGAGAAAGGGTATGCTACGTTGGTTCGGGCATATAGAAAGAATGTCAGAAGAAAGAACGACGAAACAGATATACAATGCGAAAGTGGACCGAGTCTTATCTAAAGTACAAGTCAAGTGTCTCCGTAACCGGCGAGCGTGTATGAGACGAACCATGAGAGTGGAGAAAGCCAGAGAGGTATTTAAGTAAAGAACCTGTTGGAACTCTGTACTCTCTGCCAACCCCGCAAGGGATCTGGCGTGATGATATAGATAGATAGAATTCTTTGGATACAACTAAATTAATAAATACCGTCATGCATTCACCAAGCGAGGATGGTAGATATGTGTGTAATAAGTAAACCCACAGATCACTGACGATATTAGATCCTAATGCCAATTTAATAGAAGGCGAGCATTACCCTTATACCAGACTCCAGACGGCAACTAGAAAAAGCACGTTTTATCCGATCTACGATTTCGTTATCTACACGATCATAGACCAACAAAACGGTCTATCCTTCTTTTGTTCCCTCTTTTTATATCTATATCGTCACGATCCTTTGCGGGGTAGGCAGAGAGTACAGTTCCAACAGGTCCTCCACTATCATAGTTCGTCTCATACACGCTCGCCGGTTACGGAGTCGCTTGGCTTGCCCGTCAGAGAAACGATTAAGAATTGTATTGGTGTAGACATAAATTTTATTTCATGTTGCAACGGTATGCACCGGGTGTCTCCGTTCGCGGAATAGTTTCCGCAAACCTCGCTTTGACTTATCTCTATCGAATTCTTTGCGAAATGGTACACGATATTTTCGCTTGAGCTTTTCACATATGGAAGTCTCTTGGTGGAATTTTGATATCTGGATTTATTGTAACCATGCTTTAGAGTTCATTTTTGCTTATAGTATTAATTAGATGTACACTTCAAAACTCCTATGAAGAAATAAAAGTTGCTTAGACAACATCTTCATTTGTCTGACCTAGGATTTGAATCCAGGACCTCGTGATCACCAAGCGATGCGCTTTGCCACTAGACCGAGGCAGTCAGCTTTATACTATTTTATCGGTGGTTATCTAGTTATGGTTACAATAGATCTTAGAAAATATGTCATCGTGAGATTATTCATGTGTTACGAAAAAAGGACATTCGAATAAAGTGAAGATAAAAAACTAACCATTGCAGCGGACTTCATACGGATCATAAACCTTTCTTGCATAACACATGAATTTCACCTTATAATTACTACTATTAAGCTATAATTTAAGGTAAGGGATATATTACAAGCACCTACCTTCCGACGGCGTCGGACGTTGGCGCATAGTAACTTGCGTTATGCCGAATAAGAAAACTTTTCTAATTAACTGAACGTTGTTCACCTAATCCGCAAGAATACAGTTCCAACAGGTTATTTCCTTTAACACCTCTCTTGCTTCCCCCACTCTCATAGTTCGCCTCATAAACGCTCGGCTGACACGGAGACCCTAATCTTGTGTTTTATATATAATAAGTGTTCCCGATACATATGCTACTTGTGTACTAGTACGGACAAGGATTAACGCCAGGCGCGGTACAGTTTGATACACTGTAGTCTACATCGAGTAGTTCTGACAATGTAACCCTGGGATTGTGAGCGATCGTTGCAATCCCTTGCGGTGCTGTAGCTATTCGTTACGGGCTACGAAAAGGACGTTGGCGCTAGCGGAGCGGTTTAAAACTTAATTAACGATATCATACTATAATAGTTATGTTTCATATAAGACTTTGAACATTAGGCGACATGTTCACTACCATATTCAGCATCGTAGTTAGCTAAAATGGACCCTCTAATCGTAGGCGCCTATGGCAAAATTTACGGCGCAACGGTAGCGTTTGCTTATTTTGGAGGAAGAAGGTTGTGGTTTGCGCTTATGGCGGCCATCCCAGCGACCAGCCATATTCAAATATTTTCGTTCATACCTTTAGTTACAAAATAATCCGTAGAAGTTTGCGGCTACAAAGAATTGACTTACCTGAAACAAAGAAAAACATACATTAATTACGATTTTGATAGCGTACGATACCTTTTGGAGAAATATTTTAATGATAACATTAACGCCAACATGCCTATATTCGCCAACTGGCGGTGATAGACGAGTACTTTATTCACATATCACTGACTATGTTCGAACCCAATGTAATACCAAACTTGAATGGCCATGCTTTTGAAAATTACCCAATATACCGTTTTCCAAATTATTAGCGATGAGGACAAGTAGTTAATATTTCAAAATATTTAAAAATAATTTCGCTAATTTCAAAGCCCCACACGAATGCATACTCTACTTGATTGGGTCTACATATGCACAAACATAAACCTTTTTACAAGTTGGACGTGGATAAAGTTGTACGTTCAAGAGCAGCTGTTGCGTCCAGTAACTAGCGGAACCGACTCTACCGATACATTATATCGCTACTCTACAACTTAACTTGTATTTTTCATGAGTTTTTAATGGCCGACGTTTTGAAATGTAGTAAACATATTGTGTTCAGAACTTTCTTTGATTTAATACATCCCTGTAACTGGCGACGACTCTACCGATCCATTATATACAGGGAGTCGGTAGACTATCGACTCTATATCTCATATTCTTATATTTCAATGAGTTTGATGGTACACATTTTTAAATATTTTGTCGAATATATTCTTAAACTGTCTTTGAGCTATTACGTCCCTGTAAACGGCGAAACCTACTCTACCGATCTGTTACATTAGTACTCTACAACTTAACTTCAGTTTTAAAGGTGAACATTTTGGACTTTTTTGTGTTCAATGTGTTCTGCAATATTCATTTTAAAAAAAAACCTAGCCCCATACTAGGATTTATTCCAGTGTGGTGGTTGCGTTCACAAACATGAAAATTCACATACACAAATACCCAGACCAAAACAAATAATTTTCTTCATCATCATCATCTCAGCCCATACTTGTCCACTGTTGAACATAGGCCTCCCCAATCGCTTTCCAGCGTAACCGGTCCGATGCCACCTGCATCCAACGACTTCCTGCGATTTTCACAAGATCGTCGGTCCATCTGGCAGGCGGTCGTCCCACGCTGCGCTTGCCAATACGTGGTCGCCACTCTAGAATCTTTCTGCCCCAACGCCCGTCCGATCTACGCGCTATGTGGCCCGCCCATTGCCACTTCAGCTTGCTAATCTTAAGGGCTATGTCGGTAACCTTGGTTCTTCTACGAATCTCCTCATTCCTGATTCGATCGCGTAGAGAAACGCCGAGCATAGCTCTCTCCATAGCTCGCTGAGCAACTCTGAGCTTTTTTATGAGACCTATTGTAAGAAACCACGTCTCTGATCCATATATCATCACTGGTAACACACACTGACTGAAAACTTTAGTCTTAAGGCACTGAGGTATTTTGGATGAGAAGATATTGCGCAGTTTCCCGAACGCTGCCCAGCCGAGTTGGATTCGTCGATTGACCTCTCTCTCAAAGTTGGACCTACCTAACCGGACTACCTGTCCCAGGTAAATGTATTCGTCGACAACTTCAAGAATAGAGTTCCCAACGGTAAGTGCGGTGGGTACGACATGGACGTTAGACATTATTTTGGTTTTGTCCATGTTCATTTTAAGACCCACTTGTTGAGATACTCTGTTGAGGTCACCGAGCATTCGTCCTAGATCTTCCAGCGACTCCGCCACGACCACAATGTCGTCGGCAAATCGAAGGTGAGTGATGTATTCGCCATTGATGTTGATGCCAAGTCCTTGCCATTCCAAGAGCTTGAAGGCGTCCTCTAAGGTGGCCGTAAACAGTTTCGGAGAAATGACGTCTCCCTGTCTTACTCCTCTTTTTATGGGGATTGCCTTCGTGCACTGCCCCTGTACTCAGACTGACATGGTGGCGTTATTATACAAGCACTTCAACACTTCGATGTACCGATAGTCAATGCGGCATCGCTGGAGAGATCTAAGAACCGCCCAAGTCTCGATCGAATCGAAGGCTTTCTCATAGTCCACAAACGCCAAGCATAGTGGCCGATTATACTCCTCGGTCTTCTGTATAATCTGCCGCAGCGTATGTATGTGGTCTATGGTACTAAAGCCTTTCCGGAAACCGGCTTGTTCGGGAGGCTGGAAGTCATCAAACCTGCGGTCGAGACGATTCGTAATGACTCTCGAAAACAACTTATAAACATGGCTCAGCAGTGTGATGGGCCTATAATTCTTCAGTAAAGTGTTATCACCTTTCTTGAAAAACAGTACCACCACACCCCTGTTCCATGCTTCCGGCGTTTTCTCTTCGAGCAAGACGGAATTAAACAGCCTCTGAAGGACTTTAAGTACTGGCGTTCCGCCCGCTTTCATAAGCTCTACGGTAATTCCGTCTTCGCCCGGCGCTTTGTTATTTTTGAGTTGTTTGAGAGCCATCCTAATCTCGTACAGGCTGATGTCCGGGATATCTTCAGTGTAGTGTCGGGTTAGCTTGGCTCTTGGGTCTTTTACCAAGTCAACAACAGGTTCAGCTACTGAGGTATACAACTGCCCATAGAACCTCTCTATCTCCCTGAGCACCTCCGACCTATTCGACGTTACGTTTCCGTCCTCCATCTACAGCTTCGTCAACTGGCTTTGCCTAATAGACGCGTCTCTTGCGAAAACTTTAGAGCCCTTGTTCTGTGCTATGGTCTCCTCAATACGCCTTGTATTGAAGGACCGTAAGTCTTGTCGCAAGGACTTCAATATCTGTCCATTGAGCTGCCTATAGGACTTAGCATCATCGGAGGTTTGGAGCGTCATGGAACGTCGCTCAGCCATGAGGTTTCGGGGGTAGTTGGATAGTTTTTGAGGTCTATTTTTACGGTGGGGCTTAAAATACTTGGACCCGACCGTATGGACAGTCTCTACCAGCCTGTTGTTGATTTCGTCCACTGATGCGCTGCTGTCTAGCAATTCGAAGCGGTTTGCCAATTCGAGTTGAAAGTTCTCGGGGTTTTGGATATGTGCATTACAAGGTCGGAGCGTAGACTTCATCAGACGCGATCTTTCCATTTTGACATTAATATTTAATGTGCCTCTGACCATTCGGTGATCACTGCCGGTTTTTACCCTGTGGATCACGGAGACATCATTAAATATTTGTCGCTTGGTGCTCATTATGAAGTCTATTTCGTTTTTGGTGGAACCATCAGGGCTCATCCAGGTCCATTTCCTATGAGGCGGCTTCCGGAAGAAAGAGTTCATCATAAAGAGTCCCTCTTTCTCCAGGAATTTGGCCAGCCTCTGACCCCTGGGGTTGCGCTGCCCATATCCAAATTGCCCCACTCTCAACTCATCATCGCCCCGTTTGCCCAGCCGAGCATTGAAGTCACCCATAACCACTGTAAAGTGTGTTTCGGAAGTATGTATGGCTCTACTAATGTCCTCATACATAACTTCGACATCATCATCTGAGTATGTCGAGGTCGGTGCGTAGACCTGTATGACCTTCAGCGAATATCTTTTGGATATTCTGAGTATCAGGTACGCTACCCTGCTCGACACACTAGTGATGGACACAACGTTGTCTATGAGTGACTTGTGGACGATAAATCCGACACCACCTTGGGACTGCTGTTCGCCCTCCCGGTAGTAAAACAAGTTGCCGGATTTTAAGGTTATCGTGTCCTCGCCCTCTCTTCGGACCTCCGATAAACCTACAATATTCCACCGCAACTTGTTTATCTCTTCTTCCAGCTCAACAAACTTCTCATCTGTCCTCAAAGTGCGTGCGTTGTATGTCACCAGGGCCAATTTTCGTTTTTGGTGGTAGCCGAATCTCTGCCGGAGATTCTTAGCACCCCTTGTCCTGTCGTTACCATGGCTGCTACCGTGGCCAGGACGATCAGGACCGCCGGGGACTAGGGGCCTGGTTTTCTTCTTTTCTTCCATAATAGTGATTGGGGGGATTTGCCATACTCGCCACGCTTGGCAGGCGGGTTGGCGAGCGCAGTTTTTGATCGCAGAAGTGTTAAGAGAACGCTGCTGCCCATTCCCTAGTTTTCCCTTAGTCGCCTTGTACGACACCCGATGGGATGAGATGGGTTGGTCCTATTCTAAGCCGGGAACCACGCGGCGAAATAATTTTCTTAAGCTGTTGCTAAAATATCCGTGTAACTCGCGCGGACGACTTTACTGAACTTTATATATAGATTTCACGAGTTTTTAATATTAGAAAAATTTGAATATTGGTAGAGTAAATATATTAAAATTTTTGAGTTAGAATCAGTTATGCCCCACCTCTGAGGTTTTAAGGTAGCTTGTCTATTTCTAAACTTGTACAAAGTTTAAGCAAATGTGCCGTTTAAATGTTTGGACTACATTTTACAACTCGCGTAGGCATCATTACGACATGCGCAAGCTCAGAACTAGGCACTAACACGATACAAATAATTTTGTTAATGTAACTTATTTTTATTTTGTTAATTTGTACTATTGCGCCTTACGATACGAGCACATAAATTACTAGAGTATGTCCTAAATTACAACAAGAAATACATTATGTGTCTACCCACAAGAAAGTCAAAATTGGTGTTCCACAAGGAAGTGTGCTAGCCCCATTATTGTTCAATATTTACATAAACGATCTTCCTAAGGTAACCAAGCATCCCACAATTTTATTTGCTGACGACAGCACTATTATATTCACCGGCAAAAGAAAAAAAAATCGTTTGAGCTTGAAATTACCAAAACCTTATATAATGTTATGAAATGGTTGACAACAATAAACTTAAAAATTAATCTAGATAAAACAGGTTTCAGGTCTGGAAGAGGATGTTCGGATCAAGTCTTCTAACTCCGCAACATCGTAGAGAAGCATCTGGCAGTGGGGCGGAAGGTTTTCTGCGGTTTTGTAGATCTGGACAAGGCATTTGACAGAGTTGTGCGAAAGAGACTTTGGGACATTTTACCAGAGTATGGTATAGATGGCACTCTGTTGCGAGCCGACCAGTCCAC
Source organism: Phalera bucephala (assembly GCA_905147815.2). NCBI lineage: Eukaryota > Metazoa > Arthropoda > Insecta > Lepidoptera > Notodontidae > Phalera > Phalera bucephala. The sequence continues at coordinate 31,597,913 of LR990620.1, forward strand.
TTATGTGGACTGCAAGGCATGCGTATGGGTGGGTGGTAACAGGTCACCCTGGTTTGACGTTAAAATCGGCGTCAAGCAGGGTTGCATGTTGTCCGCTAGACTGTTTATAATATATCTAGACAAAAGTCTTCAAAGACTGAAAGCGATGAATGAAGGTGTACAAATGGGTGACTTAGTGGTAAACCATCTACTTTATGCAGATGATGCGGTTTAATAGCGCCAACAGCCACTGATCTGCAAACACTAGCCACAGTTATGAAAGACGACTGCATGGCTTACACTTGAATGTGAAGAAAACCAAGATTATGGTTTTTGAAAGGGAAGAAACCAGAACGAATGTAAGGATTGTGGTTGGTAACGATGTGCTGGAGCAAGTGAATGAGTTTGTATATCTTGGATGCGCCTTCAGTAAGGATGGGAAATACACCGCTGACATAGAGAGAACAGTGAGTGCAGGGAACAGAGTAAATGGTGCGATGGGAAAGCTACTCGGGAGCCGGCACTTAAGCCATAAGGCGCAGCTGGCCATACATAACGGAGTTCTTGACCCAACGCTGTTATATGGTAGCGAGAGCTGGGTATGTAAGAAGGAGAATGAAAGTAGGATAAATGCGGTAGAAATGCGAGCTCTGCTGAAGATGTGCGGAGTGAAGCTGACCGACCGCATTAGCATAGTAAGACAGCGAGTAGGTATGAAAGATAGTATCGGTGTAAAGATGAGAAAGGGCATGCTCCGTTGGTTCGGGCATATAGAAAGAATGCCAGAGGAAAGAATGACAAAACAGATATACAATGTGAAAGTGGAAGGATGCAGGTACCGGGGAAGACCTAGACTATCTTACCACGACCAAATAAACCGAGTCTTATCTGATGGAAAAGTCAAGAGTCTCCGTAACCGGCGAGCGTGTATGAGACGAACTATGACAGTCGAGGAAGCCAGAGAGGTATGTAAGGAAAGAACCTGTTGGAACACTGTACTCTCTGCCTACCCCGCAAGGGATCTGGCGTAAGGTTATAGATAGAGATAGATAGATTGAATTGTATTGTATGCTGCGACAAGGATCTGTTGGCACGTGACCAAAATCGGAACTAACGCTTTTATCAAGTGAAATGGCACGTCATGATAATTCGCAGAGTTTGCTGGAGTTGCTGTGTGCTAATGTAATATACCCAAGTTCTTTTTTAAATCAGTATGACTGTTTTCGAAGATACTTTTTTTATTTAGTTTTACATTTCAATTTGGTTTACTGCGTCCATATGGTGCAGCTTGATTAAATTCTTTGCCGAAGTGCGTGGACTCTTTCGAGTTAGCTAATACCGTAACTCGCCTGTTGAAATATTTCCCTGGACATAGGAAAATTTTACTAAATGATAACCCTAACTTTACACCAAGCAACGTCCACCTGTACATGTCATCTAAAAGCCTATAACTAGTTCTTTTTGGTAAAAATTTTTTTTTTTAATTAGCACAAGAACCTCCTATACTAAGTACCTACTTAGTACAGCGAAGTATCTCTGTACAAGCAAAGGAAAATATATAAGTAATTACCTCACAAACTAATGACCAATTAAATAATTATACCTACTCTAATTATAAAGCAGTATTATAAGCAGTGATAGCCTAGTGGTTAGACCGTTGGACTGCGAAGTCAGAGGTCTCGGGTTCAAATTTAATACGCCCATCTGTCGTATCAAAAGCATGTGCGTTTTTGAAAATTAACTATCACTTGCTTTAACGGTGAAGGAAAACATCGTGAGGAAACCTGCATGCCTAAGAGTTTTTCGACGGTGTGTGAAGATCTCCAACCCGCACTGGACCAGCGTGGTGGACTATGACCTAAACCCTCTTAGAGAGGAGGCCCGTGCCCAACGGTGGGACAGTTTCTGAAAAGGGCTAATATTTTTATTAATAATTATAAAATCAAGTTGTAAACATAACTCCGGTAGCTCGGATTAAGTCAATTACATAATTAACATATCAAAACTCATCACACAATAAACTCTTTTTGTCTGTCCGTCTGTTAACACACTGTTAAAGTAACAAGCCATAAATAAGTAACAACTTACTGTTTATACAGTAACATTTGATTTCAAAACTAAATATCTTAAGATAAGGTTTAAAATAGCTTGATGTGTGTGACGGTTTATAGAATTATTTTTATGGCCGTCGTAAACTAGTCTAGACTGCGTTTGCGCATGCGGCGGGTCGGTTTCTAATGATATTATTAATTGTATTAGTTTTAATTTCCTTTGGTTAATATTATATTTATAGTATGATGACAAACTCTGTTTATATACCTACTCAATTTGTTGATCTCAGGTACCACTGCATGTGGAAATCGTTAAGCCAAGTTGGAAGTCTTATTTAGGAGCGGCTTGATACGTTCTGAGCAGAGAGCAGTTGCCACTAATATGCCTCTACCAATCTGCACAGAGCCCGCGTGGTGAAGTATGACTTAATCTCTCACCTCAATTTTCCCAGCAGTGGAATACTTTAAGCAGATTTATTGTCGGTATAAAATATCATTATCATCGGCTTTCTATAACCCACTGCAGGGCATAACCCTCTTCCTTTTTAAGCCGTCTTTTGTGGTATTGTCCACGCTCTGAAGAGCCCGCCTTCGGGGGGAGACTTAATGACACGCTCCCCCCGCACCAACGCGGTGCTCACGGCGACGTGGGCCACACCACGCCGCCGTCCTTCTCGGGGTCACTCGTGAAGAACGCTCAAGGCCCCCGCCCCTTACGTCCGCGACCCCGAAGGCCCCCCTGCTGATATTGGTGCAGGGGGGGGTCCCCCGCCAGATATTACGGCGGGAGACGCGAGTTAGCCCGTATTCTTAAGCCCCGGGCTATTGGGCTGGGGGGCCTGGGCGGGCTGTGCCTCCGCCCCGGCGCCGTCGCCTTCGTCGAGCAGGATCGGCCCTCTCCCGATCCCGCTCAGCCTCCTCCTTCTGGGACATGACAGTCTCGCAGAAGGAGAATACGGCCCCCCACGCCGATTCCCCTGCCAGCATAGCCGCTACTATTGCCGGCAGGGAGAGGTCCGGTCCGATCCGGTCGACCAGGATCCGCCGCTCGGAGGCCCATGCTGGGTACTCTTCGAGCGTGTGCTGGGCGGAATCCTGGTCCCCACCGGAGTGGTGACAGGTCGGTCTTTTGTGGTACTGTGCCAATCTACCCCAACTTCTACCAAATCATTTTTTATATAGAATAGTAATACGTCTAAAACATTCCTTAATCCACAACCTAAAGGCATCAAATCCCATTAAAACGCCAACAAACTTATTCAATCTACACCATAAAAAAAAATCCTACCATTTCCCACCAATATTTCCAGAGTCCAACAGGGTATTGTGTCACGACATCGCGCGCCGGTGTCGTTATAGCTGTCGGCGACGTCGTGACACCCGTGACACTTCGATCTTGATATCTGATGCTTTACCTGTGTCCGGGCGCGGGGAGCAACAGGTTGCCGTATTATGTGTTTGGGATATTATTTTTTTAGTATGTGTAAGTTTTACGAGGTTTGCAGAATGGAGAATGGGTACTTTGACCACACGTTAATAAGCAGTTTCTTTCATTAATTTTCGGAATAATTCATAGATGGGTACATTTTAGGTGACTGCCTCCTTGGTCTAGTGGCAGATAATGTGCGTAGCGGTAACAAAGTCCAGGGTTTGATTCTTAGTTTGGATAAACTGTAGTTTTTATAACGAAAATTTCTTAATATCAGGCCGGGGCCAGAAATCATACCCAGTACAACGGAAATATAACTCACTCAGCCCTTATTGGGGCCTGGTATCGGCGAAATGTTGGCCTACATAGCACACCTCAGCCACTCGCGCTTTAAGAGTATAGACGTGATGTTGTTTATTTTTTATTCTAATTCAATAAGTAGGTACTGTAACTTAAAAAAAAAAATGAGCTCTGTCACTCCTATATTCATTCCCCAAGCGGGGATGACAGATGTCTACCTTGTTTTCGCCGACGACGTTATGTCCCAATGTAATAGGGAGCGAAATTATTACCATTACAGATTCTAAGCTAGAACTAGGAACTCGATGGAAAAAGTACACATGATTCGACCCAGAATCCGAATCGAGGAACTCGCTATGCGCGTTATTTATTTATTATACGCCACTAGACCAACGAGGCAGGCAGCTGATGACTTATGTAGATAAAAAGCCTATTAGAAACCAATAAATTGTACAATCTCAAAGCCAAACTTAAATCACATAATCTGAGAGCAAGAAACAAAAGGGAACACGTGACACAGCCGGTGTCGGACACCGCGGGTGTCGCCGACACTTCGATACACTCACAATATGCGGGCAGATTTATTTCTTGCAACGGCTGTTTGGGAAACTTTACGCTGTTGAAAACTGTGTTTATTTATACGTAGTTTTGTTCGAAGGAAATCGACATTAAAGGGGCTTCAAGCCAGAAAACTAAGCTAAGGGAATACCATAAAAAAACGTGATTTTGGACTCCATGTACTTTAAAAAGTATATGGATTAGAGACTTAATGTTTTGAAATATGATTTTTGAATGTATATTTTAGAATCTTATCTAGGAATACACGATTTCCTTGATATAAAAAATCTAGTTATCTTTTTTGCTTTACATTTTATGATTCGAGTGCGAAATGTTTAAGAACGAATAAATAGATTTAACTTAGCAAATTGTAGCAGTTTTTGTAGTTTTTTTTTAAATTTTATAGCTTAGTTTTGTAAAACATTATAAAATTTGTTTACGAGGCATGCCTTTTAAATTCTGTCGTTTCCATATTTCCCGGCAATTTTGAATTTGGAACTGTTCTATATTCGAATGTGTTTAAATTTTGAATCTCAAAACAGTTAAAAGTATTAGGATTAATGATATTGTTTAGTCACAGCGTCGATTAGAATCTGTCAGGTTACGTACGAAAATGAATCTTTCTAAGGAAAATGCTCGTGCAATAATTTTCTACAACTTTAGAAGAGGCCTGACACGGCTTCAGTGTTTTGAAGAGCTAACATCTGTGTTCAGTGATGAAGCCCCATGTCTGCGGACTGTCGAACGCTGGTATTTAGAATTCCAGCGTGGGCATACTAGTGTTAGTGACAAATCTCGCGAAGGACGCCTAAAATCCGCCTTCACTGAAGATAACATCATTGCTGTGAGACAACTAATTCTCGAAGATCGTCATGTGACGTATCGAGAGATAGAGGCTCTAGTAGGCATCTCAGAGACAACCATTCAGAAGATCTTGCATCAAGCGCTTGGTGTGTGAAAGCTAGTTTGCCGTTGGATACCGCATCTGCTTTCCGACGATCACAAGGCGGCCCGCGTCAGATGGTGTAAGAAAACTCTGCAAAGGTTCAACCGAGGAGAGTCAAATCACGTATACGACATCATCAGTGGTGACGAATCTTGGATCTATGCCTACGATCCTGATTCCAAACAACAATCTACAATCTGGGTCTTTCAAGACGAGCCAAACCCGACTAAAGTTGTTCGTTCTCGAAGCACTTCAAAGAAGATGGTGGCCACGTTCGTTGGAAAAACCGGCCATGTTGCGACTATTGCACTTGAAGATCGTAAAACGATTAACGCAGAGTGGTATACCACAGTTTGTTTACCACAAGTCATCGCCGAACTTCGAAAATCTAACTCAAAGCGAAGCATCATCCTGCACCACGACAACGCAAGCTCACACAGCGCTCGTCAAACGATTGAGTATTTGAAGCAGGAAAAAGTAGAAATTCTTGACCATCCTCTATACAGTCCTGACCTAAGCCCTAACAATTTCTCTACATTTCCTAAAATTAAGAAAAGTCTTCGTGGTCAAAGGTTCCAGTCCGGTGAAGAAGCAGTCGACGCTTTCAAGTCAGCCATTTTGAACACCCCCACTTTAGAGTGGAATAAATGTTATAATAACGGGTTTGAGCGAATGAAAAAGTGTATTAAGCTACGTGGTGAATACTTTGAAAAACAATAATAAGTACTATAAGGTTCTAGTTGTGTTTTGGTCTTCAAACGACAAAACTTAAAAGGCATGCCTCGTAAGAAGAAAGAATATCAGAAAAAAGAATGACACATATACAATGCGAAAGTGGAAGGATGTAGGTACCGGGGAAGACCTAGACTATCATACCATGACCAAATAGACCGTGTCTTATCTGAAGGACAAGTCAAAAATTTCCGTAACCGGCGAGCGTGTATGAGACGAACATGACGAACGAGAGTGAAGGAAGCCAGAGAGGTATGTAAGAGAACCTTTTGGAACTCTGTACTCTCTGCCTACCCCGCAAGGGATCTGGGGTGTTGATATAGATAAATAGATAGGTAGTTTCAACAAACTATAGCACTTTAACGCGTCCTCACGTTGGCTTTGGTTTGAACGAACTAATTCGAGGCGCTCGTAGCGCGATCACTAAGGTTAAGCAGCGTTTGAATTGAGGCCTGAGATGGGTGAACGTTGTGGCATGTTCATATTCGAGCGTCTCCGAGCTTCAGAAGGAACGTTAAACCGTTGGTCTCAGTTACAGCTTAATGTGGTAGTCGTTAAGACAAGTTGAAAGCCTTATAGGTGGCTTGATAAGTTCCAACAGCAGGTGGCCACAAACCTGCCTCCAGCAATCCGCAGGGGGTCCGCGTGGAGGCGTATGACCTGATCCCTATCACCTCGATTTGTGAGAAAAGGCCTTTGCCCAACAGTGGGCAGTATAGGCTGATAGTGTAATTGGAATTGAGACCACACCCATACTCGTGCTCTTATTTTTTTGGGCCTCTTTTCAAACCGTCACCTCTAGTACGAATAAATAGATGTAAAAATGTCATTACCGCAAGTGAATTAATGACGTATTCCACAGTTTTACGGTTTAATGTGCTCCGTTTGCATTTGCTTGACCGAGATCCGCGGGCGCCGGCGCGGCTGGCGCCGTACTTACCCACTTTATCATTAGCTATAAGAGAAGTTTTAAAACTGAAGGAAATGATGCTTGCGTTGATTTGAAATCGTTAAAAAAATTAGGAAGGAGAAAAAGAAATACAGAAGAAATAATGCCTAAGTTTTATTCGGTTTACGCTCCTCCGCTCAAATAAGGTATTAAGAAATAACACGTTAAACGAGTAACTAGGAGAACATTATTATCCAAGTAATCGCTTACGTTCAAACGCCACTAATAATGCCACACCTAAATGGGGACGAAATGGGTCGCGAGACCAAATTGTGGGGCGACATCGGCAAGTCTTAGTTATCGTGATTCGAACCCAGGACCTCGTGATCGTCAGGCACAACATACTCCACTAAACCAAAGACGCAGTCTCGTAATGCTCCTTTACCCCACCACCTGCCTCGACGTTAGTGTTACCGCCTGCGCCAAAACGCGCTTTGAACAAGGCTAAATATTACGTAGTCGTTTCTCAATTAACCGTTTAAACTACATCTACGGAATGAATCACTTAGCGTGTTTACTAACGCATTACGTCGCAGCTGGTGCAGAAACACAAGAATATATCTTATCTGTCTGTCTGTCTATGCTATTGGTCGTTAAGGAGTTCCTTCGTCTGGAGCCAATCCTGGATGTAGAATCAGGTCGTCTATCTATCTATATTATACGCCAGATCCCTTGCCTACCCCGCGGCAGAGAGTACAGAGTTCCAACAGGTTCTTTCCTTACAGACCTCTTTGACTTCCTCCACTCTCATAGGTCGCACGTAGGTCATGCTTACCATAATAATGCATTGTCATCGGAATTAATTCAACATATCATATTTTTACTCCATAGGATAAGAAGTGGTTCTAATTTAATTTTCAAAATTTGGACTAATATATCAAGCATTGCAAGTTAATTAAAAACTTGTCAAGAAAATTTAAAACTAGGTAGCACCGTCATGCCCATCCCCCACCCCAAGCGGGGGTGGCAGAAGTGTTCGCCTTATCGCCGACGATGTTCGGTCCCATGTAATAGGGGGCGAGCCTATTGCCATATACCGGGCACAATTCTAAACTCCGGACTCATACTGGGAAGTTTTCGTTAGAAAATCTTCATTTTTCCGACCCAGGACCGCGTGATCACAAAACGATGCGCTTTGCCACTAGACCAACGAGGCAGTCACATAAAAGAAGGTAATTTAATAAAAACCCTAACATTTCTAAAATTATAAGAGTATCGTTATCACCCGGACTTCCTGCACATTTAACCTCGTGGTGCAGCTGATAACTTATCAGCACATTGGTGCATTACAGCTGTTATGGTACTTATGAGTCAAGTGCTTAGAATGTGGAATCGAAAATCCTACCAATATTATAAAGTTTTTGAGGATTTTTTTAATAATCTTTCACGCAAAAACTATTAAATGGATTTTGATGAAACTTGGCTGTTGTATAAGTTATACAGACGAAGGCGTTAGCGGCCGCTAGTTTAAACTCTATACTAATATTATTAAAAGGAATGATCTGTTTTTTATTTAATTAACTAAAACTACTTAAGCGGCTACCGCGAGAAACAGCAGTTTCGTCTGTCAAAAATTCACACGTCTTTCATGGGGCACTGTGTTAGATTTTATAACAAAATTCCCATTGACGTCACTAAACTTAGTGAAAATAAGTTCAAAGCTTGTGTAAAACGAACACTTTGTAAGCAAGCTTATTATTCAATAGAAGATTATTTAAAAGATAAAAATGCTTGGATAGATGCTATTCCAGCTCCACTTGAGTCATAACAACCTATTCAACTGTTGTTAGTTAACATTACCTCTCTTCCTTCTATTAATTTAACACAATATGTACTTTTTTTGTAAATGAGGGAACCATGTAGCCATTCTCATAAATAGTATTATTCGCTTTTTTAACTTAGACTCACCTGATGACCAACCTACATTGTTCTCCCATACCCCACAACAGAATGTAGATGAAAAAGTTTGTAATTTCTTATTTTAAAAGAGTAACCGTGGAGTTTCTTGCCCTTCTTCTCCACAGGAATGACATTCTGAAGTGGCGGTCGAGTCTTTGTTACTTTTCTGACGATTCATAAATACTGTAATGGTTTACATGAATAAAAAATATTCTGATTCTGATTCTGAACACGTTTTTGTATTCACTTCAAAAAGTATATGGATTAGAGCCTATTCAAAGGTTTACACGATTAAAAGAAATTTACTCGATAGAAAAAAAAATTAAAGACCTCTATTGCTTTACATTTTCTGATTCCAACACGAAATGCTTAAGAACTAATCAATAGAATTTACTTGAGAACATAACAAATAATTGGATCAAAGTTCTAGTAAAGTGTTTAATTTCAATGTGTAGTATGTTTAGAAAATCATAAAATATGTTTTTTCACATACTTAAATGTACATCGTTACATATCCGTCACTTATTATTCTTTCGTAAAGCATCACTATCACTCATCCGGTCGATAAATGGTCGATCGCAATAGGCCGATATTAAGCGACTTTAATAATTCTTTCACCATTAGAAAACTACGTCATCCTAACATAGACCCGGTAGGTGGCGTTGTTGGCGACCGGGTGCAAAGAAGTCTATAATAATTTTGCTAGTAAGGAGAGAAGACAAATAAATTTTACACCTTATAAAAATGTAAGGCGTTGGCAGCACCGTGGTGCCGCAGTGTCTTTGTGCTTCCGCAAGCGCATTAAGCCGTTCTTTATCCTTTATTGTATACAATGAGATAGAAATTAAAAGTTTACAATTTAAATACATACAGAAGGCGCGCTTAGCTTAAATATGAGTTATCTTTCAGCGAACCTAAGTGTTGAGAGACGAAGAAGTGAATAAGAGGGCAGTTATACAATAGAATGTCAATAGCTAATAGCAATAAGTTACACGTTTCGCCGACGATGTTAGGTCCCATGTAATAGGGGGCGAGCCTATCGACATATACCGGGCACAATTCCAGACTCCGGACTCAAACTGGGAAGTTTTTCGTTAGAAAAACTACATTTGTCCGACCTAGCAATATATAATATGAAATAAAACACCGTCACGCCTATATTCCCTATATGAAATAGATACTTTATTTTCAAATATACATACATATACCCAGTTAGTTACTATACAAATATTAAATACATAAAATTATAATACATACATAAAAATACATGCCTAAATGAATCAGGATAGCAAATGTTCTCTGATTCTTCTTCTGAAAACATCCAAAGATGAGCTTGCACGAATAAACTGTGGAAATACCTACCACAGACGCACAGCATGAACAGGAAAGGACCATTCGTAACAACTAGAGAATGAAAAGGAACACGAAGAAGGAGAGATTTAGCTGCACGGCAGAGCTTATCCCTTGGAAGAAGAAAGTCAAAACGCTCCCTGAGGTAAACAGGGGATTTAGGATTATGTTGAATGGAGTAGAGTAAAGAGAGAATGTGCAGGTAACGTCGTTGTAGAATAGGTACCCATTTCAATTTCACCCGATACTCTGATACATGATCATATTTACGTAATCAAATAAAACGAATATATAGACTCTGCAAGCGTTCGAGCTTATTGACTAGATTTTCAGTCTAGCTCATGCTATTTCATCAAGGCAGGAAACATCACCATATCCAAAACGTGGTAGAAGGAGAGATTGAGCAAGACTTATTTTAGTTTGATAAGGCAAAAACTTTTGCAGTTAATCCCAGTAACTACTTCATGTGGTCTAGCCGTTATACAACATGAGAAACCCTATAGGCGGCTTGATAATTTGCAACAGTACGTGATCACAAACAACCAATCCTAACGATATTTATATTCCAAAAAATGCAATTAATAAATCAAAAGCTTCAAGTGAATTATGGACCATAAAACATCGGTGAATAATTTAATTTCCAAGAAGAGCGAAAAAATAAAATGCAACGATCACGTGTGCATTTCACAATGAGTAAACCGTCGTTCATTTGAACTCATTATGGTTGCAGCACGCTATAAAATAATTGGTTCATTGAAAACTTTACTTATAAAATGTTATATATTTATTAGATTGTATACTTTATTTAAAGAGCTATAAAGTTGGAGGAAATTCCTCCCTAAATGGATAAGTACTTGGAAAAGAGTGTTCTGAATAAATATAGTGCATAAAAATTCGGAATACGTCACCTAATAATGGTAACCACGACCAAATAGACCGAGTCTTATTGGAAGTACAGGTCAAGAGTCTCCGGAAGGGGGTGTCCAATAATTACGTGAGGTGATTTTAGAGATTTTTTAACCTACCTTAGAGAGAAATGCTAGAGTAGCCCGGGCTTTTCTCTCAGTCGCTTCTCTGCGGAGCTGTTTGATATCACGCTGAACATGCTGTACCAAGTTTTCGCTGCGTTCCATAACGTTATCATATCGTCTTCGCAAGATTTTTTAGTCTTATAAACGTGTCTTTTGACGTATGCATTATAATAATCTGTCTATCTATCTATCTATAACCTCACGCCAGATCCCTTGCGGGGTAGGCAGAGAGTACAGAGTTCCAACAGGTTCTTTCCTTACATACCTCTCTGGCTTCCTCGACTCTCATAGTTCGTCTCATACACGCTCGTCGGTTACGGAGACTCTTGACTTTTCCATCAGATAACACTCGGTTTATTTGGTCGTGGTAAGATAGTCTAGGTCTTCCCCGGTACCTGCATCCTTCCACTTTCACATTGTATATCTGTTTTGTCATTCTTTCCTCTGGCATTCTTTCTATATGCCCGAACCAACGGAGCATGCCCTTTCTCATCTTTACACCGATACTATCTTTCATACCTACTCGCTGTCTTACTACGCTGTTGCTAATGCGGTCGGTCAGCTTCACTCCGCACATCTTCCGCAGAGCTCGCATTTCTACCGCATTTATCCTACTTTCATTCTCCTTCTTACATACCCAGCTCTCGCTACCATATAACAGCGTTGGGACAAGAACTCCGTTATGTATGGCCAGCTGCGCCTTATGGCTTAAGTGCCGGCTCCCGAGTAGCTTTCCCATCGCACCATTCACTCTGTTCCCTGCACTCACTCTTCTCTCTATGTTAGCGGTGTATTTCCCATCCTTACTGAAGGCGCATCCAAGATATACAAACTCATTCACTTGCTCCAGCACATCGTTACCAACCACAATCCTTACATTCGTTCTGGTTTCTTCCCTTTCAAAAACCATAATCTTGGTTTTCTTCACATTCAAGCGTAAGCCATTGATCATGCAGTCGTCTTTCATAACTGTGACTAGTGTTTGCAGATCAGTGGCTGTTGGCGCTATTAAAACCGCGTCATCTGCATAAAGTAGATGGTTTACCACTAAGTCACCCATTTGTACACCTTTATTCATCGCTTTCAGTCTTTGAAGACTTTTGTCCAGATATATTATAAACAGTCTAGCGGACAACACGCAACCCTGCTTGACGCCGATTTTAACGTCAAACCAGGGTGACCTGGTAATAATCTGTCTCATTTTTAATGAGTCATAGCATTGACAGAGTCATCGAGTAATGAAACAATTACGAGTATAAACAAAGCAGGTCGGAACCTGTACGTGCGTCGCTGCTACTCAGCTTGTAGGTACGCTACAACGTTGGTCAAATCGCACGTTCGGCTGGCAGTGGCGCATAAACAAACGACGAGCTACTGTGCTACTTTGCGGCGTTCGAAATATCTCGTTAAGTATTATTATATATTATTTGGCCATATTTTAGTAAATCTTCTAATTAATTAAATACTATAATTTCTCGCAATTTTACTGTTTCATGCGAAAAAAAATTACGTGATATTTGCCGAGACCGCCCTTTCCCCAAAGTAAGATTAGATGAGATTCGACTCGACCCCCTGCCCCCCCCCCTTTGAACACCTCACGTAATTAATGGACGCCCTCTAACTGGCGCGCGTGTATGAGACGAACTATGAGACGCCAAAGGGGTATGTAAGGAAAGAAACTGTTGGAACTCTGTACTTTCTGCCTACCCTGCAAGAGATTTAGCATGATGATATAGAAGTAGCAATAGTAAAAAAAACATTTTGCAAAATTCAGGATACGTCACGTAATAGTGGTAACATATTTTTTTACCGAAATAACGTACATCTTTGGTACAATAATCCAATAGGAAGACAATATTGAATTTGACGGACAAGTTGGCGCAGTGTTTAAGAGCTTAGCCGCTCCACCCACTGGGTCGAATAGTCGCGGGTCGATTCCCGCACGGGACAAATCTTTGTGTAAGCCACAATTATTTGTTTCGGTCTGGGCATTTGTGTATATGTATTGGTCCCATAAATAGAGGTAAGAGACAATAAGATCATACTCTACCACGCTAACCCAGTGCGGATTAGTAGAGACAGGAAGATAATATTCATAAATTCTAATTCAGCCTACTAGGTAAAAATCAAATTGTTAAAATTTATTCATATTGTATAGTTAGCCCACTTCAGTAAGAATGTTCTATTATAAATGTAAATATATAATAATAATATTAGCCCCGTTAAGAAACTATCCTACCGTTAGGCACGGGCCTCCTCTCAAACTAAGAGGGTTCAGGCCATATGCCACCATGCTGGCCCAGTGCGGGTTGGCGAACTTCACACACCTTCGAGAAACTCTTAGGCATGCAGGTTTCCTCACGATGTTTCCCTTCACCTTTAAAGCAAGTGATAGTTAATTTGTAATACGCACATGCTTTCTAATATGACAAACGTGCGTTTCTGCTTTGAATCCGAAACCTCTGACTTTTCAGGCCAACTGTCTAACCTAGGCTATCACTGCTCTGTATGTATAATAATAAATTAAATATAATAAAAAAACATTTTAAAAAAAAGGTGTCGAAAAAGGAAGTCGGTGCTGGTTGGTGCAGTCGGTTACTTGGCACCGACTTCAAATATTTATTTTACGCTTTTTGAAGTCGGTTTTCCTTTTTTTAAAAAGTTATATATTTTACCATTTTCAGTGATGAGTGAATTAATTATTATTATTTATATACCTCCTTTATATTATTCTACTTATTTATACAGTGAGGTACCTACAAGACTGATATAAAACTCATAATAACAGAATTTGCACATTCATGCTGTTTGCCGTATAGGAAACCCCTGGTGTATCTTCAAAGCCCATTGTCCAATACCAATAAAATTTAAATTCGACCATCAAGGAGCTATGCCGAACCGAATGCACAAAGAATCATCAAAATCAGTTTATAAGCAAAGTAATTACAAAAAAATAAAGATGAATTATGAACCTCCTCCTTTTTTGAAGTCGGTTAACATTCTTCTTAGTTCTATGGCAGGGTACCCATAGGATTGACGTAATACCCATAATATCTCAATCTACGCATCCGTATTGTTTATCGTTAAGGAGTTCTCTGGTGTATCTTCAAAGTCCAAGGTCCAATACTGATGAAATTAAAATGGGACCACCTTGAAGTTATAGGGAACCCAATGCAAAAAGAATCATCAAAATCGGTCCACAACTGACGGAAACATCGGTGAACATACATAAAAAAAAGCATACATACAACCGAACATAGAACCTCCTCTTTGAAGTCGGTTAAAAAATAAAAATACACTGTTACGCCTTTATTCCTCAAGCGGGAGTGGCAGAGGTGTACTGAGAACACCCACTTTTCGCCGACAATGTTAAGCGTCATGTAAAAGAGGGCAAGCCGATTGCCATATACCGGGCACAATTCCAAACTACGGTCTCATGCTGAGAAGTTTTTCTTAGAAAATCCACATTTGTCCGACCTAGGATTTGAACACAGGACCTCGTGATCACCAACGTGGCAAAAGAAAGGTCATTGTCATCAAGAAATATAACCATAACGCCAGCAATAATCCAAGAATATTTGTCAAGCTACTTTCGGAACATCGGTGTGGTTCTTGTAAAGAAATCCCCTTTATAAATAAACCCATAAGTTATGCAGAATTATTGTGGAGGTACAGGAAAACCACGGGGAAACCCATACAGTTATTTATTGGTTACAGTGCATAATGACATTTATTCAGTCTATAAATAAATAAACATATATTCTTATCTATCTATCTATCTATCTATAACCTCACGCCAGATCCCTTGCGGGGTAGGCAGAGAGTACAGAGTTCCAACAGGTTCTTTCCTTACATACCTCTCTGGCTTCCTCGACTCTCATAGTTCGTCTCATACACGCTCGCCGGTTACGGAGACTCTTGACTTATATTCTTATGAAAATTAAAAACAAAGCAGATGTTAATTAAAATAAATCTTTTTAATTTTAACAACATTCGTTAGTCTGGTAGTGAATAACGCGCATAGCGATCACGAGGGGTTCGAATCCTAAGTCCGACAATGCGTAATTTTTCAATAGAAGAATGTCCTATCTAAAGGTTTATATTATGCTATAACACCTCGAACGATACCGTATGAGAAAATTATCAGCGCCGTTGAAGACGTTCTATCTAAAAATAGTATAGGAAGGAAAGATTCGGAGGCAATACGTCAGGGTGTTACGTCGAAGTTCAGTGGCCAAACAAAATCTTGCTAAAATCAATATTTAGCGTTGAAAACCTTACGCAATAGAAAATATATCACTATCCTCCGCGCGGATAAAGGAAATGCTACGATTATTATGGATACGTCAGATTACAATGTCAAAATACAAGAACTTTTATCGGATGTAATAATATAATATATAATAATATCAGCCTATACTGCCCACTGCTGGGCAAAGGCCTTCTCTCACAAATCGAGGTGAGAGAGATTGGGTCATACTCCACCACGCGGACCCAGTGCGGATTGGTGGAGGCAGGTTTGTGGCCACCTGCTGTTGGAACTTATCAAGCCACCTTTAAGGCTTCCAACTCGGCTTAACGACTACCACATTAAGTGGTAACCGGGACCAACGGCTTAACGTGCCTTCCGAAGCACGGAGACGCTCGAATATGAAATGCCACAAACGGTCACCCATCTCAGGCCGACCGAGTCGAACGCTGCTTAACCTTGGTGATCGGTAAGAACACCGCGGTCGCACAGCGCTACGAGCGCCTCCATCGGATGTAAACACATACAAAAAGGTTCAGACAGACCCAACCACCAATATTAAAATAAACGAGTAATTTAATAAAAAAAGAGGGTGCGTTTACAAACATCAAACTTCACATACACAAATACCCAGACCGGAACAAATAATTGTGGATCCCACATGCCAGCGGAATACTCAGAACTATTGAGACACTGCGTTACATCTGGCTACTTACTGTGGAAGGAGCAGTTCTACAAGCAAGTAGATGGCGTGGCGATGGGCTTCCCCGTATTTCCCATTGTAGCCGATATATTCATGGAAGACTTTGAGGACACGGCCCTTCGTACCTAAACTGTTTTGTTTTGTTTTTTAAAAAAACGAAGCCCCACACTAGTATTTATTCCTGTGTCGTGGGTGTGTTTACAAACATGTTTATTTTACACACACAAATACCCAGACCGAAACAAATAATTGTGGATCACACAAAGATTTGTCCCGTGCGGGAATCGAACCCAGTTAATGGAGCGGATTAAACTCTTAACCACTGCGCTAAATCGAGCATAAATAAAGCATATTTTTAAAATATATTTAATTAGAACTGCAGTTTAAATAAATACACAAGTCAGTGGTGTACACAAATATATAATTGGCAATTCAGTAAGAAATACTATGTCCTTATATTACTCCTCAAGTCTTTTGTACTATGAAATACTATGTCCTTATATTACTCCTCAAGTCTTTTGTACTATGAAATACTATGTCCTTATATTACTCCTCAAGTCTTTTGTACTATGAAATACTATGTCCTTATATTACTCCTCAAGTCTTTTGTACTATGAAATACTATGTCCTTATATTACTCCTCAAGTCTTTTGTACTATGAAATCTCTTATTTCGTTATGTCAACATCAGTACAGCCCGAAGCAAATATTTGTGATCGAGATCAAACCCCGACTACCTACTCAACTCGGTGATCCGCAGCAGGGTAGACCACCCTTAAACATTATTAGGATTTGTATCGTATCCTAAATGGAATTCAGGAAGATCTAGGGAAACAAAGCAAATACTTATTTCTGAAGTGTCCAAGATATCCCATGTGGGATATTTCTGCGGGATATTGTGGGAATTAGACCAAGCTATCAAAGCTATTAAGGTGTAAATTTCTTTTATTAATGATCAATTATCTATTTAATTAAGACAATTGGGTACACCAATTAAAATCCAATAGTACGGTTAAGCAAATCTTTGGTTTTCCACGATCAATTATTTCCTTGACCGATAATTGAGAAACTGGTTTCTGACTTCGCTATCGTGTAGTAGAAATCGTATAGTATCGCGTAGTATATTAGAAATTGCACAGTAAATCTATATCTACATCATCACGCCAGATCCCTTGCGGGGTAGGCAGAGAGTACAGAGTTCTAACAGGTTCTTTCCTTACATACCGTCACGCCTATATTCCCCAGCGGGGGTGGCAGAGGTGTACTGAGTACATCCACGTTTCACCGACGATATTAGGTCCCATGTAATAGGGGGCGAGTTTCTTGCCATATACCGAACACAATTCCAGTCTCCGGACTCATACTGGGAATATTTTCGATAGAAAAACTACATTTGTCCGACCTAGGATTTCCCAAGGACCGCGTGATCACAAAGCGATGCGCTTTACCACCAGACCAACGAGGCAGTCAGTACAGTAAACATTGTAATAACAAGGTCTTATTATTACAATTTCTGTCTTCGTACTTTTTCAGTAGCTTTTACAATAAATACCTTTGTCTACGCAACTATATAGTCGGTGGCGACCTCGCGCGACTGCAGACTGCACAACCTTTCCGTAGTCGCCTTCATTCTGTTGTTAACTTAGCCGACGAAGCGACGGTCAAGGAACACACAAGACTGTACCATTTTAACTGTTTTTATATTTTATTGTAAACTGTAATTAAATCACTTTTATTAATCACTTAACCATTAACAACCTTAATGGCAACACTATGGTAAACTTACAATTATAAAGTAATACATATACACGTAAGGATTACACCTTAGTTTACTGGGTAATTTGAGCAAAAGCTGCTCAATTCGCTGGATAGAGTAATAGTCTCGGGTTTGGTTCCTACACGGAACAAATTTTTAGTCTATCTATTTATATTATCACGCCAGATCCCTTGCTGGATACGCAGAAAGTACAGAGTTCCAACAGATTATTTCCTTACATACTTCTCTGGCTACCTCCACTCTCATAGTTCTCATACACGCTCGCCAGTCACGGAGAATCTTGACTTGCATGACAATTGTTTATGTGATCCATAAAAACACTGGTTTCTAGGACTGGTGGTTAGGACCTTCAATTTCTTCACACCGTAGAACTTAGTATTGGATTTAAGGGACATTGTCGAAAATTGCCCCAGAACCAACAAACATTTGATCTATGTCATCATTATTTATCTATTTTATTAAAATAAAGGCAAATATCCGTATCTAACGGATAATTTGCAACCTAAAACGAATATTTCAAAGTATTGTAAGTACTTATATCGAAGTCGCCGACATCTTTACTAAATGTCAACACATATTTATTAATGGCTACTGAATTATTACCTCAAAATTGAATACTTTTGGTGCAATATTGCGATTGCTTGTCCGTTTAGTAATAAATGCCTTAAGAGAATTTATGGGTGATTTGAAGTCATACAAGTATTTTTCATTGCTGTTGGTTCTGGGGCAAATCATGTATGGGCGCAGAACAATGTCCTTAAAACTTGATACCTCTACCCATTTCTGAGAAAAAGGGCTTTAACCGACAGACAAGAGACGAACAACAAAATGATCCTATAAGGGTTTTTTTATCTATTCATGTACGAAACCCTAAAAACGACGAGAGTTTTACTACCACCTATCGTTAGGCAACAAAATAATATAATATTTACGTCCCAGTACTTGTTTACTCAAGACGACACAGAAAGCTACTTTCCTCCTTGAATTATAGCGCGTAAGGCTAAATCGGTATGTCTGAACATGTTAGGAGATGTTCTGCTGACGGAGAGAACTAAGTAACTTAGGCTTAATGGGACGATAACAACTTCTGAACTTATAAATCGTGTTAAGTATAATATTTCTAAAAGCACTCATTGCGCTGCGAGACTGCTGTGCTGTCAGCAACCATCGAACTTAAGCAGTGTTCAGTCTAAAATGTTCAGTCTAAGAAGGGACCGTTCGTATAATGTTCATATTCGCATGCTTTGGAAAGCACGTTAAGGCTGTGGTCCCGGTAATCACTTAATTACAAGGAGGCGGGTATAAAATCCGTTTGTTCAATCTATTTACTTTCAACAAGTTACAAATTTAGAGTGGATAATGGATATGCTATAACCGAGTCACTTTCAATCCGGTGAGATAGGCCAGGTTGTTTGCCTGGCCTACCTCCCTACCTTGCCCTTGCTTCCAATATGGTCGAGGGTAGTGATGGCTGTTCCAGTAGTCATACTGGTGAACGGGTGCTGCTTGTGGGGACTGGTCCATTTGCAACACCTTAGACATTCTTTATAAATAAAATTATTAGTCTCATATCTCGGTCTTACGGCATCACACTGGAGCTAGATCGTAAACCATTTAATAGTAACCTAAACATTGCTTCCACACAATATGATTAAAAAAAAGAAAAACAATCAATTAAAAAAAGATAAGCCCGCTGAGTTTCTACGCCGGATCTTTTCAGTGGAAGCCGCGTTCTGAGCCAGTGGTAGATTAGTAGTTAAGTTAGTTTAAAAAAAAATTGTAAATTCACTTTTTGTAAGGGCCCCTGCAGGGCTCATACAAAATAAATTATTATTGTTGAGTTCTATTTTAGGTAGGATTTTATTCCACCAATACACATTGGCTCCGTGTGGCGCAATATTATCAAATCTCCCTCACCGCGATTTGTAACCTTTGCCCAGCAGCGGGAGTACCTATAATAATAACAATAATAGCCCTGTTAAGAAACTGTCCCACCGTTGGGTACGAGTCTCCTCTCAAACTGACAGGGTTTAGGCCATAGTCCACAACGCTGGCCCAGTGCGGGTTGGCGAACTTCACACACCTTCGAGAAACTCTTAGGCATGCAGGTTTCCTCACGATGTTTTCCTTCACCGTTCAAGCAAGGGATCATTAATTTTAAATACGCACATGATTTCGAAAAAACAGATGTGCATGCCTGGGTTTGAAGCCGAGACCTCTGACTTTGCAGTCCAACGGTCTAACCACTAGGCTATCACTGCTGTACCTATAGGCTAATTTAATACAATAGCAATATATCTCATCCGCCACCCCAGCTTTAGGAATACAGGCGAGACTGTGTTTATTTATATTTATCTTTTATTCACCATGAGAGTCTGCCACAAAAATAAAATATTCCAAAAATACACCCCACTCATTCATCCAAATTAATCTTACGAACTGAAAACCTTGAACGCGTCACCTCGTTCGTTCAGGCTGTAATATACTAAAAGGAATTCATTTTCCACAGTCAAGTCGGCAGTATGTTACCCCACACTTCAGCCCGACAAATCGAGTCTTTCCCGGAAGAACGTTGTAAACGCCCATTCATTATTTTGGTTTAACCAAGTAATTTAACACATTATCAAGCTCAAAAAGCTCATAAAATTATTATTAAGTGAGTGGGTCTTATGGCATAAAGCCGTTCTTTTTTCCAATAAAATGCGATGCCGTTAGATGCAAGTGACCATTACGTTATAATTTGAACCGGGGAGTTGTCACAACCTACAAAGAGTTTGCTGCAGAGCAATATTATAATAATAAATAATATTAGCCCTGTTAAGAAATTGTCCCACCGTTGGGCACGGGCCTCCTTTCAAATTTAGAGGACTTAGGCCATAGTCCACCACGCTGGCCCAATGCGGGTTGACGAACTTCACACACCTTCGAGAAACTCTTAGGCATGCAGGTTTCCTCACGATGTTTTCCTTCACCGTTAAAGCAAGGGATCATTAATTTTAAATACGCACATGATTTCGAAAAAACAGATGTGCATGCCTGGGTTTGAAGCCGAGACCTCTGACTTTGCAGTCCAACGGTCTAACCACTAGGCTATCACTGCTGTACCTATAGGCTAATTTAATACAATAGCAATATATCTCATCCGCCACCCCAGCTTTAGGAATACAGGCGAGACTGTGTTTATTTATATTTATCTTTTATTCACCATGAGAGTCTGCCACAAAAATAAAATAATCCAAAAATACACCCCACTCATTCATCCAAATTAATCTTACGAACTGAAAACCTTGAACGCGTCACCTCGTTCGTTCAGGCTGTAATATACTAAAAGGAATTCATTTTCCACAGTCAAGTCGGCAGTATGTTACCCCACACTTCAGCCCGACAAATCGAGTCTTTCCCGGAAGAACGTTGTAAACGCCCATTCATTATTTTGGTTTAACCAAGTAATTTAACACATTATCAAGCTCAAAAAGCTCATAAAATTATTATTAAGTGAGTGGGTCTTATGGCATAAAGCCGTTCTTTTTTCCAATAAAATGCGATGCCGTTAGATGCAAGTGACCATTACGTTATAATTTGAACCGGGGAGTTGTCACAACCTACAAAGAGTTTGCTGCAGAGCAATATTATAATAATAAATAATATTAGCCCTGTTAAGAAATTGTCCCACCGTTGGGCACGGGCCTCCTTTCAAATTTAGAGGACTTAGGCCATAGTCCACCACGCTGGCCCAATGCGGGTTGACGAACTTCACACACCTTCGAGAAACTCTTAGGCATGCAGGTTTCCTCACGATGTTTTCCTTCACCGTTAAAGCAAGTGATAATAAATTTTTAATTCGCACGTGCTTTTGAAAAGACAGAGGTGCGTGCCTGGGTTTGAACCTGAGACCTCTAACTTCGCAATCCAACGGTCTAACCACTAGGCTATAATATTACTTTCTCATGGCAAGAAAATGGAGCTGCAAATATCCACGTTTCTTTCTTATATTGATAAGGCCTCCGATGACGAAACCAAAAAGTGCGTTACAAACTATGCTATCATCATCAGCCCGAGTCAGTCCACTGCTGGACGTAGGCCTCTCCCATGGCACGCCACTGAGCTCGATCTTCAGCTCTCCTTCTCCAATCCCTGCCCGCTGCCTTACGAATATCGTCGCCCCACCTAGCTACAGGGCGCCCTACACTACGTTTGCCGACACGCGATCAAACTATGCTATATACGTAGTTATTTGAGAGTTGTAATTATTTAAGGACACCTCAATATACGCAGAGATATAACTTGGTCGTACGCAAGAAGGGAGGGAATTATAAGAGACGCCTGTTACTGTGTAAAACGCGTGTAACAGATACAAGAAAGGAGTGTTTTTACTTTGTACTTAACAGACAACGTACACGAGAATAATATTATCATTCTTCAGCACACTGATAAAAATATTAAGGAAAGAATTCAACCTGTTATTTACAAAGTTTTATTTCGAGGCGTTCCCTTTTCATGGGGCAGCTATTCTTATTTGACGTGACGTATTGAATATGTCCCAATTATTAGACGTATTGAAGTGTTGAACGTGGTTGAATGATTTGTCAAAGAATACCGTGGAGTAAGGCGGTACGGCACTTTCAAATTTCTTTTTGGAACGACGTTCCTTAACGCGGCTTGAGGTAGAAGTTGACAGGTAGGAATCGTAACACAACGAAAAAACGTTCCGAGTCGTTCGATTCCGTCCGGCGTAGTTCGGATGTTATCGTAAGCGCTGGTCGCCATACTTGTTTACATCAGGTGTTAGTTAAATGTACTCGATGGTCTGAGTATACTTCCGTTAAATAAAATCGATTTTCAATAACTAACAAGTTTATTAACAGTAAGTTACATTGTCTGGTTAAAACTTCGTTCCTCCCCGGGAGGGAGTCCCCCCGACCGCACTTTTTGTTTTTTTTTAAAGGCGTAAACCCACCCTAGAAAATAATCCGGTGCTTTACAAACATTAAATTCACAAACACAAATACCCAGACTGGAAGAAATATTTGTGAGTCACGCAAAGAATTGTCGTGATAGAACTTGTGACTACTTGTTTTCGTTCTCGGAGCGCCTTAAACTCTTAACCACTTATTTTTATTTTTCCCAGAGAAACTCCTGCATAGGACTTCCGCGAGCCTCGGAGAAAGCTCGCGGGGCGTGTCCGATTCCTACAACTAAAAGCCGACATTAGCACTTTGGAGGAACTCCGAGATCTTCGTATGGAACGCATCGGTGTCCCTCTTGTGCCGCGCTCTGAAGAGTCCGCCATCGGTGGTAGACTTGATGACACGCTCCCCCCCCCCCCCCCGCCCGCGACTCCTAAGGCGCCCCTGCTGATGTTGACGAAGGAGAGGGTCCCCCGCCAGATATTTCGGCGTCGGACGCGAATTAGGCCGTATTTTAAGCTCCGGACTATTGGGCTGGGCTTAAACACTGGAGCAAGCCGTCCATATCGAATAATTTGTCAAATAAGTGGAGTAAGGCAGACTGCTTCGTCATATGATTAGAATTTAGGCCGCTCCACCCACTGGATCTAATAGTCGCGAATTAGATCCCCGCACTGAACAAATCATTGAGTGGCCCATACATATTTCTTTCCGTCTGTATATTTGTGAATTTTATGATTGTTAACAACTTAACGACACAGGAATAAAATTCCTAGTGTTTTGATACGTTTTAAGGGTAAAATAAATGACTTTTCAAAAAAAAAATGGTAACCGACTTCAAAACGAAAGAGCAAAAAATACATATTTGAAGTCGGTGCCAGTCGGTTCCTTAGCACCGCACCGACTTCAAAAGTTATTTATTTTACTATTTTGAGTGATGAGTGAAATAATTATTTATATACCTATACTCGATTGTTCTGCTTAGTTCTATATTAAAGTAAGTGCAGGATTGAGATAATAACTCAATCTATACAATAAAATTCGTGCCCATAAAAATTTCATTCCCTATTTTTCCACCTTTACCCTCTCAAATAAAAATATTCCAAATCGGTTTATAAATGACGGCGTTATGAGGTAATAAACATAAAAAAAAACAAACAGTGGCACTCCAGGAGTGTCGACAGAAGTGAAAACTTGAACAATTACGTGTGTATTTTTTAATTCGTCAGGAAATATTTTTTGATTTTTTTTATATACAGAGGTGTCGGTAACGGTAACAGTGCCGCGAGTTCAATGGATTTTTTCCCATCGCAAAAAATGCCAACGTGCATGTGTATCTATGTACGAACATACACAATATATGTACATACTTATATACAGAGGTGTCGGTAACGGTAACAGTGCCGCGAGTTCAATGGTTTTTTCCCATCTCAAAAAATGCAAAGCAAATGCATGTGTATCTATGTACGAACATACACAATATATGTACATACTTATATACAGAGGTGTCGGTAACGGTAACAGAGCCGCGAGTTCAATGGTTTTTTCCCATCTCAAAAAATGCCAACGTGCATGTGTATCTATGTACGAACATACACAATATATGTACATACTTATATACAGAGGTGTCGGTAACGGTAACAGTGTCGCGAGTTCAATTGTTTTCCTATCTCAAAAAATGCCCAACGCGCCAAAAGAAGTTGTCACTTCAAAAACATACAATAGAATTGAGAACCTCCTCCATGTTGTGAAGTCGGTTAAAAGAAAAGTGCTGTAGGTACTTTTAATTATATACATTCTGTCTTGCCTCTATTCTTCAAGCGCAGCGGTGTAATACGAATACCCACACGTGTGGGCAAACCTTTTGCCATTATCTAGACTCCAGACTACCACTGAAAATATTATCGATAAAAAAGCACACTTTGTGCCACCTTACATTTGAACCCTAGCCTCTGTTCGCCGCTATATATTGCGTACGTAAACAAAGTCTGTTTTAATTTCTCTTACCGCCTTTATATGACGTAATCAAGACATAAATGTCTAGAACCATCCATAACAAGTTGAACGCCCCCCCAGAAACCGGGACAGGAGGAAAACCACTAATATTTACAAGTCTTTGTGTCCCACACAATGGTGCTAAATTATTCATAAGCTTTTATCTTGTCCTATGAGTGCGTACTGCGAAGTAGGTACTGTGATTCGCTGAAGAGGTATTAGTCATTTTTTCCTTCAGACGACTTAAGGGAAGTAATCTAATTTTTACTGTGAATATCTGTGAATGTATAGTAGATACATCCCTAACACAGTAAACATTATTTAAGCAGTAGAACATCTTAGTAAAACGATCCGAAAGATGTTCTACTGTATACATATGTTAATGTGTCTCTACTTGAACAAGTTTTATTTTTTTATTATTATGGTCCACTTTTGAAATATACCCTATTCTCTTTCTTCTCGGTTTGTGAGAGAACAGTGTAGGCTGATTAAAAATAAAATAGCTAGACACCACTCCTACTTTTATGCCAGTGTTTCGAGGTCATATTGACTGCTATTGAAGATATGGTTGTAAAACTATTGAGTTATAACATTAGCCTATATTATCCCACTACTGGGCACAGGCCTTCCTTCATAAATCGAGTTTAGAGAGATTAGGTCATACTCCACGTGGAACCAGTGCGAATTGGTGGAGGCAGTTGGCGAATTGTGACCACCCCCTGTCGGGCTTATCAAGCCGCCTACAAGCTTCCAACTTGGCTTAACGACTGTTACATTCAGTGGCAGCAGGGACCGACGTACGGAGACGCTAGAATATGAAAATGCCAGAAACGATCACCTATGCCGCTTAACCTTGGCGATTGCTTGATTGACACTGCGTTCGTACAGGGCTACGGGCGCCTTATTAATGATAACAATATTCTATACACATAGGCTATGTAAAGCAATTCCTGAATACAATATTAATCTCTCAATTATTCTATTATTAATCTATCTATCTATAGCTATATCTCTATCATCACGCCAGATCCCTTGCGGGGTAGGCAGAGAATACAGAGTTCCAACAGGTTCTTTCCTCGCATACCTCTCTGGCTTCCTCCACTCTCATAGTCCTTCAGATAAGACTCGGTATATTTGGTCACAGTAAGATAGTCTAGGTCTTCCCCGAGTCCTACATCCTTGCACTTTCGCATTGTATATCTGTTTTGTCATTATTTCGTCTGACATTCTTTCTATATGCCCGAACTAACGAAGCATACCCTTTCTTTACACTGATACTATCTTTCATACCTACTCGCTTTCTTACAGAATCAGGTCGGACAGCTTCACTCCGCACATCTTCCGCAGAGCTGGCATTTGCACCGCATTTATCCTACTTTCATTCTCCTTCTTACATACCCAACTCTCGCTGCCATATAGCAGCGTTAGGACAAGCACTCCGTTATGTATGGCCAGCTGGGCCTTTGGCTTAAGTGCCGGCTCCCTACTAGCTTTCCGGCCGCACCATTCACTCTGTTTCCTGCACTCACTCTTCTCTCAATATCAGCGGTGTATTTTCCATCCTTACTGAAGGCGCATTTAAGATATACAAACTCATTCATTTGCTCCAGAACATCGTTACCAACCACAATCCTTGCATTCATTCTGGTTTCTTCCCATTCAAAAACCATAAACCATAAAATGCTTAAATTACTTTTAATTTAATAATTGAACTTCATCTCATAACAATACTAATGGAAATAAGTGTATCAAATAACTCCTATGCGGCGCACCTCGTCAGCTGTCCTATATATATATACCTTGGGTGTACCGGATTTACACTCTAGCTATATTCGAATAAGTGATATTGGGACAGGTAGACGATACTTACTGAAGTATTTTTGTTCATTTCTTTATTACTAATAAATAATAGGCATTGGATACATTAGCTGGGCTTTCGAACCACAACGACAAAAATTACACCATGTATACAACGGCTATGTAAGACCATCCTTGAATACGATATTAGTCTCTCAAGAGGATTATATAAAACTTCATTTCTAGATTACCAAATCTGAAATTAGATCGCAAATAACAACACAGCCAGAAATTCTCAATCTCTTTTATACGAATTGAATAGCAATCAACTTGTTATTCTAAAAGTAAAAGAACAAATAAGACTCAATAAGTCACAAATTTGTTCTTTTATCTTAATAGCTGATTATATGTCCCAATTATGTTGTTTATATGTGTAGGAAAAAAAGGTTTAGGGTTTACGGTTTCTTCATTTCTTTATACTTATCTTTTTTGTTATTTTTATTTATATTAGAGAGAGACCATTGTCCTACAGTGGACGTCTTTCGGCTGAATATAAAATATACAGATACTTATCTTAGGTACTAATGACATCAATTACTATCTATCTATATAATCACGCCAAATCCCTTGCGGGCTAGGCAGAGAGTACAGAGTTCCAACAGGATCTTTCCTTACATACCTCTCTGGCTTCCTCTACTTTCATAGTTCGTCTCATACACGCTCGCCGGTTACGGAGACTCTTGACTTGTCCTTCAGATAAGACTCGGTCTGTTTGGTCATGGTAAGATAGACTAGGGCTTCCCCGGTACTTACATCCTTCCACTTTCGCATTGTATATCTATTTTGTCATTCTTTCTTCTGACATTTTTTCTATATGTCAGATCCAACGGAGCATACCCTTTCTCATTTTTACGCCGATACTATCTTTCATACCTATTCGTTTTTTTACTCAATTACTAAACGTCTTCAATGGCAATAAGCAGATCATCTGGCAAAACGAAATAATAACAGATTGGCCAAAGACAACACGGAAGAACCAAAGTCAAAGTCTTCGGACATCCAAGCGAAGAATCGGCTACGCACATGCAAAATGGATGCCCGTCTTTTAGTAGTATATCGGAAGGTTTGGTGTAAAATGTTTCCGAACACCAAAAGAAACCGTGAAAGGAATAAAATACGAAAAGCGATAATACTATACAGTGACTGCCTCGTTGGTCTAGTGGCGAATAATGTGCTTTGCGATCACGAGGTCCTAGGTTCAAATCCTAGGTTGGACAAATGTAGTCCTTCTATCGAATTGTGCCCGGAATATGGCAATAGGATCGCCTCCATGGGATCTAACATCGTCGGCGAAAAGTGTGTGTACACAGTACACCTCTGCCACCCTCGTTTGGGGAATATAGGCGTGACGAAGTTTATTTTATTTTTACTATACAGTGTGGCCAGAAGTGGCTTAAATTTATACTAAATTGAGCACTAACGACACTTTGAGCATCACTGCAAAAACCAATATCGTTAGTCAAACAGATTATAAGTACCAAATTGGCCTGTACCTACAACAATAACAGCTGACCTTTTCTTGTTTATCTAGAGAGTTGGAGTATGCAACCCACTGACCTATGGTTCAGAGATCGCCCCGAAGTCCATAACCGTTAAATGTAACATTTGTTGCAGATAGGTTTGGTTGATAAAAGCACCAGATAGGTACAAACTATTACTCAATTGGAGTAGGAGTATTTGTTGCACGCTCGCCCTCTTGTTCGCTAAAGCTGTAAAGGCCCTCCGCAAACAGCGTAACACGCACGCACGAGACGAATCTTTATGTGACACACGCGAGACCAAACCAATGTTTGTTTACGTCATTTTAATATTTGTAAACACACAAATGAAACAGAAATAATTCCTTGTTGTTACTTAAAAAGGTCAGTCGAATGAAATAAATTAAGTTAAAAGACTAGCCCGCTGAGCTTCTCGCCGGATCTTCTCAGCGGAAGCCACGTTCCGATCCATTGGTAGATGTAAAAAATGTAATTTTTTTTGAAAATTCGAATTTAAATTCATTTATTAATGTGCATCATAGGTTACATAGCTTGGTATAAGTGTTACATTAGTTCTCTATGATCAGCCTATACGGCGTACAATATTGCACATATTTCTGAGTGATCTAAAAAAATACGTTCGTAAGCGTATTTTTCTTTGGCCTATACAAATAAACTATTATATATAATTCTACTTTATTACACTCTAAGCTACACAGCACCTAATAATTACTTAAAACCTCACTCTTGATATGTTTGTTTGGCGATATAATTAATATTCATTAAACTACGCTAAGATCGGGGAGCCCGATTTGTACTGTCTGACCTTTCAGTGTCGGCTGATTAGTCTACGTCCAGGTAAAATGACGTCAGACGTCTAAATAGGTCATCAGCACCCAAATTAGAAAAGGCACACCTGTATACTTCATCTTTTAAAACATAATGACTGTGTTAAAATGATTTACCGTACCTATTCTTTTTCTATCTGTATCATAACGCCTGATCCCATGCGGGGTAGGCAGGAAGTACTGAGTTCCAACATGTTTTTTCTTTATATACCTCTCTGAATCTTCTCATGTTTTTGATTTTTAAACAGGTCAAAGGCGTTTAAGGGGGAAAATAGGAAAACGATATTATCAATATTGTTTTAATCCCCAAAACAAGTGATGAGACGTGAAATATCCACCACTTTAGGCATTGGGAATTTCATCAACTTCGTCATCATTATTTTTATCGGGGAGTTAATGAGCCTACCCATTCCTTGTCTTCCAGTACGTGGTCGCTACGCAAGAATCATTCTGCCCTGCTTTGGGTCGATTTCTAATATCTCAAAAAGTCATTTTTGACAAAGAATAGGGAATATACGTGTATTTTTTTTATATTTTTATACGATAGACTACATTGATATATAACTGCAAAAAAAATTTCAACGTCAAAAACAAAATGTAAAGGGCAAAAAAAAATGTTGAAGATAGCAAACAGATAAGAGCACATTAAACGCCCGCCATTTTGGCGCGCTTGGCGTGACGTCAAAGTCTATAATAACAATCAATTAGTGAACAGCTGTAGAAGTATTTTATTTAGTAATTTATTTTAATTTTGTATTTTGCGACTATTATACAATGGAACAACACTTTGTTGTGCCTAGGTGTAAAAATACAATAAGAGATGCACCCAATAGGTGCGGACATAAGAAGAAGTGGTGTAAAATCAGAAAAAGAGACATGGTATCTCCATTAACTTGTTTATATTGCTGTGAAGATCACTTTAACGTAAGAATTAACTTAAATAATTTAAACTTAAATTTTGTCTTTGTGTAAATCGACAACAAAAAATAACAATAAAACTAACTCAATAGCAAACATCCAACAAATATGCACAAATAGACTTTGACGTCATATTCGATCTGGTGGCGTTCCAGCTACTTTGAATTTTCCACTCATTTTTTGTACTTTCAAAAATAATTTTTTGAAAAAAAAATATTGGTATAGACATTATTCTAAAGCGATAAAGTTTGTAAAAAAAAATATTTGACGCTTAATTGAATTACACGCATATTCCCTATTAAAACTTATCTCACCCTACAATCTTCAAAACTTTTGTCACTTTTCAAACGTTTAAAAACTAAAGCAAAGTTAAATTAATTTATATGACACTATATGCTTGTCCCTTGTCCTTAATAGTGGAGGAAGCGAGAGAGGTATGTAAGGAATGATCCTGTTTGAACTCTGTACTTTTTGTCTACCCCGCAAGGGATCTGGCGTGATGACATCGACGGATGGATACTGTGTCCTCATTCCTCTAAACACAGTAACATAAAGCCACAGTATTTCCAGTTTCGCAATAGTGCAGTGCAGTACAACAAACAAATCGGTTCGGAATAACGGCACATTGACTCTCCTGTGGCTTTCTATTGCACAATACAGACCAACTACACCTTCACCCTGGGGCATACCTTGTATATGCACGAGAAAGGAAATTGAATTTTATACTGCCGTGATAGAGTAGATATTACGATGATATGTTCAACTCGATTGTGTGGTTCCAACACAAATCCCAAACTACGATACTAATAGTTCAATACTAGGTTATTCTCCGGTGCTGTTTGTTGTCTAAACACATACATATGGTCTGGGTATATGGGTTTTTGTGTATGTGAATATTCATGTTTGTAAACGGACCCTCGACACAGGAATAAATCCTAGAGTGTGGGCTACGTTTATAAAAAAAAAAAAAAAAAAATACATTTCTTCACAACTATGGTTCTCCGGAATTCTGCAGAGATATTTACAAAACAAAAAATCTAACGATCACGAGGTTCAAAGCCCAGGTCAAGGCAGTGTGATTTCTTCTGTCAAAAAATTGTTAGTAGCACTCAGGAATCTGGATTTCTGGCTAGTTTAATCATAGCCTCCTATTCCTTTATTTGGGACCTAACGTCGCCGGCAAAATGTAGGTGTACACTTCTGGCACCACCTTTGTGTGTCCACCTTTGTGTGTCCATGGGATTTACTCTCGATTTACACGTGGTCCCTGAGTAGTGCTAAACGAGGAGCGCCTTTACCAGTGGTACGCTACTGCCATCTATTGTCACCACCCTCCAAGAAAGCCATGCCACCAAGCGACCCAGTTGTGTTACGGCATATTGCGCGAAGTTACCTTACGAGGCGGGTCTAGCTACCGATTTGGAACTTGGTCCAACTTCCGTACCCCAGCCTATCCTCGGCCACTTTCTATCAGTTCAGAAAAGGCTCGCTGACCATTCCTTAACAAGAAAAGAATAACATGGACTGGTGCTATTCCGCTCAGATACAGTTGCAATATAAGGAAAAATATTTCACAATATAACAATGTTATGACTCGTTACTACCTAGCAAACTTGTTATAATAATATTCTCGTACATACAAAAGATAAGAATTAAACAAAGGAAATGCTTACCTACTCCAATAAAAGCTATAAATAGATATAATTAATACCAAAGTTCAAACATATTTATTTATTTAATAATCGCAATAATGCAATTTATAAAATAAAATATTTTTTTAAAAAGAAATAAAATACATATCGTTGATATAAAATAATAGCTCTAGATATTTACAGAGAATAATAAAAATATATAAATAAGCACAGTCGGGCCTCCCTAAGTGGCAGTGGTTGAGGTGTACTAAGTACGCCTATATTTTGTCGAAGATGTTAGGTTCCAATGTAACATAATACGAGACTATGGCCATTATACCGGGTTCGAAGTATTATACAATTCCCAAAACCTTTACAATTCCCAAACAAATACGACTTTGTCAAACCTAGGATTCGCACCCTAGGCCACGTTTAGTGACACTAGACCAAAAAGGCAGTCTTAAGGGTATCATGATCATATATATGAGGATATTGAGAGCTCTGAATTGCTTCTTTAACTGGGGGAAAACTGTAACAGATCACCAATCCCTATGAGGAAGACACAGGTACACTGATCTTTTACAGTAGGTAGGTATTATTTATTTTACAGATACATTAGATATACTGTAAAAGCCCTCATGATGTTCAAAATAATTTACATAAATTCGAAAAATCTGGTGCAATAATGACGTTTTAAAACAAATAGGTACTTAGAACTGGAATTTAGTTGACGAGTTCCTTCAAATCATGGATTTACATTGTTGATTAAGTTTAAAAACAAATTTATTGCTTTGAACTAAAGTATTATACCAATCTGCCTCATGTAGACCAACGCCAGGAAGGAACTTATTTTATTTTTCAGTGAAATTTAGTATACTCATCTAAAAAATCTTCAGATAATGTCGAATCTGTGTGCGGTTTCTTTGGGCATTTTAATAATCATTAATTCCTAAAAGAACTAAGGAACAGTCGTCAGTTGTCAGTAATACCATCCTTCGTCAAAACGACCTTAGATAGCCATATCTTCAAAGACCAAAATTTACACACAGAAAGTTTTAAAATTTTATGCATCAATAGATACTGAGAGTGTAAGATATAGTCACGACTGTAATAAATAGCGTTTTGTGATCTTTCATACAAATCTCCACAGCATTTTACACTCTACCTAATAGAAAATAGGGTAAAAATTAAGTTAACAGCGTAAAGATTCAAAAGATGCGTGTGAGCATAGCGCGTCCGTATTGAGGGAAAGGGACGGACGCTGGTGCAAGTCACGGCTAATAGATGTCGCTAGCTGCGTGCAGTCATCTCACGCTGCGCTTAACAAATGAATGCGTATACGCAGTACACGATTGTCGTGATGCAAGATAATGTTTTTATATGTACCGCTGGGTTGAAAACTTAAGGGTTTACACAGAATTGAAGTAGCCCATGTTATGTTTTACTAATGCCTACATTTTGGCTTTCGTCATAGACGGAGTGCCTATAATCCTAGTCGATTTATTGTTGACCGAATGTTATACTGACCCAAGTAAAAAAATAATTGGCACTCTAATTTCGACAGTAGAAAGCTTGGTTTCTCGTGTTTATTAGTTATGCTACTATTTCGTTACGTTAAATATACCAGCGTTACGTTAAATACCCATAACTCACTATAATACAAAATTACAGGCCAAAATGAGCACAGTTTTAAGCCTTCGCATCCTCCATCGCTCCAGATTACGACAGAACTCAATTTAAAGCGATATTACATTCAAAAGCTGGTACCGGCAATATGAGTCTTAGCTAGTGTTAAATAGAGGCTAGTTTCAGTTAGACTAGACTTAGTGATTATCAGTTAGTATTGAGTTAATAATTCAAATAATTATAGTTCATCAAATTATGCGCCTAGTCTGTATAAATGTTTATTTCTATCTCTATCTATATCATCACGCCAGATCCCTTAGGTTCTTAGTTCCAACAGGTTCTTTCCTTACATATCTCTGTGGCTTTCTCCACTCTCATTGTTCGTCTCATACACGCTCGCCGGTTACGGAGACTCTTGACTTGTCCTTTAGGTAATACTCAGTCTATTTGGTCATGGTAAGATAGTCTTCCCCGGTACCTACATCCTTCCACTTTCGCATTGTTTGTCATTCTTTCTTCTGACATATTTTCCGTCATCTTTATATTTCATCCATGATAATCCAATTTGTAGTAAGTACTGGTATTAAACTAGTAGGCGACTGAGATTAAATATGGTAGGTTTGTTGGATTTATTTGTAGATACAATAATATACTTACGCTTGATACTTATTGGTAAAAATACTATTATACCTAATTATTCCATCATATATTTCAATACCCAGTGTTGGAAAAAATCAATGATTCATAACCTAAACTTATTTCCTAAGTAGGTTATTGTAGATACTGGGGCTTCCCATTAGGTACTATGATAGCTTTACTTATGTTTATTATGAGTAACAATATATTTTAAAAAAAGGTATTAGTCAAATTAAAACCTATATTGAACAAGTTTCCCACGGCTTTGCACCTGGTCGACAACAGCACCACCAACCTAAAACAATAGCTAAGAACCATCCAAGGGACCCCTTAAGTACAAAAAAGTCATCAAAATCGGTCAATCCGGAATTTTTAAAATAAATAAAATAAACACCGTCACGCCTATATTCCCCAGAGGGGGTGGCAGAGGTACACCCACTGAGTACACCCACGTTTCGCCGACGATGTTAGGTCCCATGTAATAGGGGGCGAGCCTATTGCCATATATCGGGCACAATTCCAGACTCCGGACTCATACTGGGAATTTTTCGTTAGAAAAACTACATTTGTCCGACCTAGGATTTGAACCCAGGACCTCGTGATCACAACGCGATGCGCTTTGCCACCAGACCAACGAGGTTGTCAATAAGGTAGAGGTAGCCGGAATTTTATACATAATGATAAGCTAAATATTAAAAGATAACTATAAATACACTTGACTAGCGTTGAAAAAAACTAGAAGCATTCCCGTTTCTTTTAAAATTCATCGGTTCTTTTTTCATGTTTCATTCGAAAAAAAGCAAACAACATATGATGCGGAATAAAATATTGTTTTTCCTAATAAAACTTAAAAAACAAAAGTTTCAGAAAAAAACAATGGTTTCTTTCATTTACATACAAAGCCGCGAGCATGAGTGCCTAAAATTTGCTACAGTGAGATAGGCGAGGTGCTGAGAATTGTACTTTGTACGACGATGTTTATTCGGCCTAAAGATATATTTCCTCGCGCGGAGGTGGCAGAAGTGTACTATGTTCACCCACGATTTCACCCACGATAGGTGTACTTTGTACACCTCCATTTCGCCTACGACATTACGCCCTAAAATATGTTTACCCAAGTGGCAATCGCGCAGGTGTACTTTGTACCCCACATTTCACCGACTACAAACAAGAAAAAATACCCCTGACCGAACCCGCTACTTATTCGACCAGTAAAATAAACAGTTATACACAATCTATCTATCTATCTATCTATATCATCACGCCAGATCCCATACGGGGTAGGCAGAGAGTACAGAGTTCCAACAGGCTCTTTCCTTACATACCTCTCTGGCTTCCTCTACTCTCATAGTTCGTCTCATACACGCTCGCCGGTTACGAAGACTCCTGACTTGTCCCTCAGATAAGACCCGGTCTATTTGGTCATGGTAAGATAGTCTAGGTCTTCCCCGGTACCTACAACCTTCCACTTTCGCATTGTATATCAGTTTGTTCATTCTTTCTTCGGACATTCATTCTATATGCCCGAACCAACCGGAACATACCCTTTCTCATCTTCACACCGATATTCTCTTTCATACCTATTTGCTTTCTTAATACGCTGTTGCGAATACGGTCGGTCAGCTTCACACCGCACATCTTCCGCAGAGCTCGCATGTCCACTGCATTTATCCTACTTTCATTCTCCTTATTACATACCCAGCTCTCGCTACCATATAACAGCGTTGGGACAAGCACTCCATTATGTATGGCCAGCTGCGCCTTTCGGCTTAAGTGCCGGCTCCCAAGTAGCTTTCCCATTGCGCCATTCACTCTGTTCCCTGCACTTCTTCTCTCTATGT
The DNA here is from genome assembly GCA_905147815.2 of Phalera bucephala. NCBI lineage: Eukaryota > Metazoa > Arthropoda > Insecta > Lepidoptera > Notodontidae > Phalera > Phalera bucephala. The sequence goes on from LR990620.1 coordinate 31,633,602, forward strand.
CAGCGGTGTATTTTCCATCTTTACTGAATGCGCATCCAAGATATACAAACTCATTCACTTGCTCCAGCACATCGTTCCCAACCACAATCCTTGCATTCGTTCTGGTTTCTTCCCGTTCAAAAACCATAATTTTGGTTTTCTTCACATTCAAATGTAAGCCATTTTTCATGCAGTCGTCTTTCATAACTGTGACTAGTGATTGCAGATCAGTGGCTGTTGGCGCTATCAAAACCGCGTCATCTGCATATAGTAGATGATTTACCACTAGATCACTAATTTGTACACCTTCATTCATCGCTTTCAGTCTTTGAAGACTTTAATCCAAATATATTATAAACAGTCTAGCGGACAACACGCAACCCTGCTTGACGCCGATTTCAACGTCAAACCAGGGTGACATGTTACCACCCACCCGTACGCATGCCTTGCAGTCCACATAGGTGGACTGGACGGCCCGCAGCAGAGTGCCATTTATACCATACTCAGGCAAAATGTCCCAAAGTCTCTTTCGCACAACTCTATCAAACGCCTTCTCCAGATCCATAAAACGCAGAAAACCTTCCGGCCCACTGCCAGATGCTTCTCTACGATGTTGCGAAGGGAGAAAACTTGATCCGAACATCCTCTTCCAGACCTGAAACCCAATCACTAGACCAAAACGCCAAATAGTCCAGTTTTATCTCTACATTTATGCCGGTGTCCAATCTATACAAACACTAATCTGTGATGAACGGTTCTGCATCTTTTAACTCAAAGTATTGAAAAGATTTATTCACGTAGACCCGATACTAATAATAGTCAGTAATCATTCACATACGGTTAACCATTGATGTTACATCGTTAAGTTAATGTGTAGCTTTACAGGTATAGACTAAAAGAATAATTTAGATGTAGTGTCACAAGCTATGTTGTTACCAGTGATGACCTATGGCACTAAGACATGGTTGCTCTCGATGGGCCTCATAAGAACTCAAGGTCACCCAAATGGCATTTTTTTTCTATAAAAAACGTAGCCCCACACTAGAGATGTATTCCTGTATCGTGGGTGCGTTTAAAAGCATGAATATTCACATACACAAATACCCAGACCGAAACAAATAATTGTGGATTACACAAAGATTTGTTCCGTGCGGTAATCGAACCTGCGACTATTAGACCCAGTGGGTGGAGCGGCTTAAGCTCTTAATCACTGCGCTAAACCCAAGTCAGAGACATAGCTCTCAGAATTGCCAAGCTGATGTGGCATTGGGCGTGGTACATTGCTCATACAATTGACGATTGTTGGGGCCGAAAGGTTTTTGGATCTAATACTGGAAGACATGGCCTGGTGAAGAACGCGGTTAAAAACTGGATGCGTACAGCTCAGAGCCGTTCGTCGTGATCATCTTTGGAGAAAGCCATTGCACTGCAGTGGATGGTTTCCAAGTGGTGGTGTTTTTCATAATAAATATTCACAACGTAGGCACGCACAGTAGCACGGTATTCATACCTGTTGGTTTATTAAAAGTAGGCATTCAGTAAGTAGATTTAAATAAAATATTTTTGGAACTAGCAATCTAATCTTTATTTAGAATTTACGTTTTTAGTTTTTGTTTGTTGGCAAGGATATGACGTTTATAACCATTTCCGTTCCTAAAAATGTTGTCTATGTTATTATAAATTTGTGCGTAGCAATCTGGCCACGATAAATCAAGTTTAAATACTCCAAGAAACGTTATTTCTCACCACAAATCACAATACCCTCTATCCATTAGCTACTATAGAAAACGTACATATTCGAACAATGCTAAGTCAACATACATAGCGTAGGCAGCAATGGAGCAGCATCTGTAACCCTGTCGTTGGCGTTAACAATCACAAATTTCAAACACATATGCAACAATCGAACCAATCCGTCTATCTTATTCTTGTATTCTAAGTTCACAAGTCGACGTTATCTAAATGAGTGTTTCGTTCATCATCGATTAGTATGCTTCTATCGGCGGATCTCCCATCAGATAAGTAGGTATAATTTATAAAGAATCACCTTCAAAGAATAGTTCTCACGCATTTACTGGCAATTGCATGTTACTTAGGTAGTAAAGATATTACTTATGTTTAGTTTTCTTATCAAAAAGTAGCCCTTAGACTAATTAAGAACACAAAAACCCAACGAAACAAACATTCGGTAACACAAAGACTTGCCCCGAGTGGTGATCGACCCCGCGATATCTCGATTTACTCAACGGAGACGCCTACGCCCTTGACTATAAAACCAAGTCGGCGTAAACTATGGTCAAAAGTAAATTTGAAAATGTTCAGCAACTTATATAAAGTATACATTATAAAAGACTAGTTTCTGTCCGCGAATTTGTCCGCGTTGACTTTAGCTGGGAACCTAACATTTTTCCGGGACAAAAGGTATTATATATGTTAATCCAGGTAATAAACTATGTGTGTGTCAAATTTCGTCTTAATCCTTTCAGCCGTTTTTGCGTAATTGAGTAACAAACATCTTAACATACAAACTTTCACATTAAATTATTAGTAATGACGTAAACAAAAACCTTCAACAAGCTAATAACTAATCAATCTTCTCATAATATGAAAGACAATTTAAAAGCATCAAGAATATTAACGTACACGATGAAAATATAAACGTATTATTTTATACCATCTATCTATCTAATTTTAAGTGACAAGTGAATTATTTACTAATATTTAAATACCTATATTATATTATTTTGCTGAGTTGTACAGTAAGGTACCTACAGGATTAATATATGAACTATAATAACGGAATCTATACATTCATGCTGTTCGCCGTTAAGGAGTTCCCTGGTGTATCTTCAAAGTCCAAAGTCTAATACCAATAACATTAAAATAGGACCACCTCAAAACTATACTGAACCCAATGCAAAAAAGTATCATCAAAATCGGTTCATAAGCAGAGGAGTTATAAAAAAAAGGACGAATTATGAACCTCCTCCTTTTTTGAAGTCGGCTAATATACTGCTTAGTTCTACAGTGGGGCACCTATAGGATTGACGTAATACCCATAATATCTCAATTTACACATTCCTATTGTTTGTCGTTAGGGAGTTTTCCTGGTGTATCTTCTAAGTCCAAGGTCCAATGCCAATGAAATTAAAATGGGACCATCTTGGAGCTATACTGAACCCAATGCAAAAAAAAAACATCAAAATCGGTCCACAATTGACGGAAAAATCGCTGAACATACATAAAAAAAGCATACATACAACCGAACATAGAACCTCCTCCTTTTTGAAGTCGGTTAAAACACCATCAAACTTATATTACGGGCAGCAAAGGTGTACTGTGCACACATTTGACGGACGATTTAGCGCAGTGGTTAAGAGCTTAAGCCGCTCCGCCCACTGTGACTAATAGTCGCGGGTTCGTTCCCGCTCGGGACAAATCTTTGTGTGATCCGCAATTATTTGTTCCGGTCTGGGTGTTTGTGTATGTGAATTTTCATGTTTGTAAACGCACCCACGACAAAGGAATAAATCCCAGTGATGGGGTAGGTTTAAAAAAAAAAGAACATCAGTTTGCCGACGACGTTAGGTCCCAACGTACGCACAGATTGTTTGATAGAAAAACCTCAAAAACACTAAGTCCGACTTGGATTCGAACCCCGTGATCGGCAGTCGCACAACGCCCGTTTAGAACAATGAGACAGTCTCAAGATAGTGAATTTGTTGGTGTAGTGGCGAATAATGCGGGTAGCGACCACGAGGTCCTGAGTCGAATCAGGCTCACTAAAAAGTCTATACTTGCAATGGCTATTTGGTGCGGGTCACTTCCTTCCCTCTAATATGGTCGAGAGAGGTGATGGCTGCTCAAGTAGTCGTACTCCTGAAAGTGTGCTGCTTGTGGAGACTGGTCCACCAAGAATCCTCTGGCTTTTCATTAAAATATATATTCCAAAATATTTTTATTAGTCTTATGTCGCAGTCGTAGGGCACCACAATGGGGCTGGATCGCATTAATGTTTTTGTATAATATAAAAAAGTGTACAAAAAATGATGAACAAACTATGAATGGAGAATTAGACAAAAAAGACAAGCCCGCTGAATTTCTTGCCGGATCTTCCCAGTGGAGGCCGCGTTCCGATCCGGTGGTAGATAAGTAATTTAAAAAAAATGTAAATATGTCAATTTGTAAACACCCTCGCAAGGTTTAGGCAACATAAAAATAAAAAATCCTATGTCGGACAATGTGTAATTTTTCAAAAGGAAAATTCCCAGCATTAGTCCGGAGATTGGCAGTGCTCTGTATAATGGCAATAGGCCCCCTATTACATTGGGACCTAAGTGAAAAATAGGAGTACACAGTACACCTCTGCCATCCCGCTTGGGGTATATAGGCGTGCCGGTATTTCTTTTGACTTTCCAATTAAAAACACTAAGAATATTAATGGAGGCGACACAAAATATAAACGCATTACTTTATCATATAATACGAAGATAATTCACTTTCGTCAGCGAACAATGACGGTTCCTATTATAGGGGACATGACCAGGAACAATAGAATAGCTCGCCACACAGACATACGCCACACACATATACGATATATTACGCTACGGATGAAAACATTTTGAAGGCCATTAAAATGGGTTTCGAATAACTGAGAGTCTTGTATTATACACGCGAAGGCGTATCATCTCAGATTTGGGGTTGACAGAAAGGATACAGTTCCAACAGGTTATATCTTAATATTGTAAGTAGAAACAAATGCCGCGTTGATATATTGATGTATTATCCCTCGCTTTAAATACTGGTTCTTAGAATTTCTCCTCGAAAAATTCTAAGTGATTTAGTCTATAAATCCTCCTGCATCCTCGGAATAATTAGGGTATACACAGTGCATCTACAACCCTTGCTTTGCAAATATAGAACCTACATTTATTTTTTATTCGGGTTTCCCATTTTTATAACGATCGAAGTTGCGTTAATATTTCTCTACCATCAACCATTTCAAACCCATACAATTCGCTTAGCACCAAACAAAACATCAAGACATCAAAATAAAGTCATTTCTCACGTAAAAGCTTATATTTAATATCAAACAAAACGCCGAAGACCCTAAATTCTTTTTTCTTTGTAAAATTAAATAACCTACCCTTTTATTAAATCCATAGAACCACATTCCGGGTGTGGTTTGACTGATAGCGGAGCGAATCTTCAATAACGATGATATAAGGACTTGTATAAAACTTGGCTCTAGCTAGGTTTTTTTTACTCTATTTGTTAACTTCCCTACTATGCGGTCACCAAAATATTATAGTGTATAGGTATTAAGGAAATCGACTTGTGTACTAACGGTTGCAACTACTTCTGATAATATCATAGCGGCGAGAAGAAAGTTTACCGATTTGCATTCTTGATATTTTTTAACTACGTTATAATATTAGCCCTGTTAAGAAACTATCCCACTGTTGGGCACAGGCCTCCTCTCAAACTGAGAGGGTTTAGGCCATAGTCCACCACGCTGGCCTAGTGCGGGTTGGCGAACTTCACACACCTTCGAGATATTCTTAGGCATGCAAGTTTCCTCACGATGTTTTTCCTTCACCGTTAAAGCAAGTGATAATTAATTTTAATACGCACATGCTTTTCGAAAATACAGAGGTGCGTGCCTGGGTATGAACCCGAGACCTTTGACTTTGCAGTCCAACGGTCTAACCACTAGGCTATCACTGCTTATGCAACTACGTACTTCTTGATATTTTTTTAACTATTTATTACCTTTGCTCCATTTCCCTCATGAACCCCAGCTATCCTGTTATAAAAATATCGCATCATTACTATCTTCATCGGCAAAAAATATGCATTACTCAGACATAGAATCCCCCAATTAAAGCACGACCGGTTTTGTGTTGTACTGGAATAACCACATAGCTCCAATTTATCAACACATTTAACGTAACCTTAAGCTCCCAAAATCGCTCTCAGAGCTACCCCACCTGCGGATCACGTGTGATCGTGAGAACGATAGCTACAATGTGCGCTCCACAGGCGCCGCGCAAGGGGCCTAATCGTCGTTCATATTTGAACTGCACCCCAGTTATATTGACGGAAATCGATTTACGGTGATTAATTTGAGTCTGGTGTATTATTAAAATTGAAAGAAGATTTTTTAATGTGAATCGTGTGTTAAAGGTATGGCTTTGGAAATAAGAAGTAATTACTGCGTAATCCTTGTATAAAATAAAACTATTTTTCCGATTCGGATTTTAAAATAAAATTCGGGTTAAATAACACATAGCTGACCTAAAACACCGTCGCTCAAAGAAGTCTGCAGTCTGTGAACATGTCCTTGACAGCATCCGCCATAACATCAGATTTAATAGACCACAAATCCTCATGAAAGAACACCGATTCCTACCAAGGATGGTTCGCGAGGCTATTGAAATTAAAAAACATCCTAATTTCAATAGAGAAGATGGCTGGGTGCTTCCATCGACTTGGGATCTGGTAATTAATATAATCAAATCCAAAACCAAGCATAACACTGCAAGAACCTGTTGGAACTCTGTACTCTCTGCCTACCCCGCAAGGGATCTGGCGTGAGGTTATAGATAGATAGATAGAACACTGCAAGACCTCAAGACACCGTGAGCTCATTCTGCGTAGATCGGACCAACAAAAATAATTAAGAAGTTTGAGAGTACCCCGGAACAACTATGCCTTTTGGACGTCTAACACCTCAGTCCCTCCCGTGACCATGGGTGCTGCAAAGCACTCGAAACGTCGGGAACTTAAAAATCAAAAATAAACCGCGATAAAATCGCAGATGAATTTTAACTGAACGAATAAAGTAGTTATGTTAATTTTAAAAGCATGCTATTTTTATGTAAGCTTCTCTGCACACTACCACGCGAGTGGGATGAATGCAAATATGAGGTTTTATAGTAGGTAGTACTTTGCTAAAAACAATGTCTATTACTGAGATAATCTGTTACACAATTACGATGCTTTATCTTCAGTGTCGGTAACTAGGAATTTGTGGGTAACTATTTGTGTATAATATAGATAGGTAAACACGAAATATGTAACGACGACTCGGTCAGGTTGCAACTACTACATACTACATACTTAAATAACATACTTAAAATTTATGTTAGTAAATGCACCCAAACACGGGATTATTTATTCTAGGCAGTGTTGGGCATTTTTCAATTGTAGGATCAAAGAATTGAAATTACATTTGCAATTAAATTCATTTCCCTGGCATACTCCGGATTAACAATGATTTTGGGCGTCAAATGCCTCAGTCCCTTCCGCGATCATGGGTGCTGTAGAGTACGTAAAACGTTGGGCACTTGTCAACCACAAAAAAGCCGCGATGAAATCCGAAATATTTTGTAAATTAATTGTAACTTAATTGTTTCACGATTAATTGTTGCCCAACTCTGATTCTAGGGTACCCTGCCACCCTGGCTACCCAATTCGCTCACGTTGATGTGGTTTACACAAGCTTACATTGTAAGTAAACGTTTAATAAAATCGTCATTTTAAAATATAAGTAGGTAGTTAATCTATCTATCTATCTATCTATCTATCTATCTATAACCTCACGCCAGATCCCTTGCGGGGTAGGCAGAGAGTACAGAGTTCCAACAGGTTCTTTCCTTACATACCTCTCTGGCTTCCTCTACTCTCATAGTTCGTCTCATACACGCTCGCCGGTTACGGAGACTCTTGACTTTTCCATCAGATAAGACTCGGTTTATTTGGTCGTGGTAAGATAGTCTAGGTCTTCCCCGGTACCTGCATCCTTCCACTTTCACATTGTATATCTGTTTTGTCATTCTTTCCTCTGGCATTCTTTCTATATGCCCGAACCAACGGAGCATGCCCTTTCTCATCTTTACACCGATACTATCTTTCATACCTACTCGCTGTCTTACTATGCTGTTGCTAATGCGGTCGGTCAGCTTCACTCCGCACATCTTCCGCAGAGCTCGCATTTCTACCGCATTTATCCTACTTTCATTCTCCTTCTTACATACCCAGCTCTCGCTACCATATAACAGCGTTGGGACAAGAACTCCGTTATGTATGGCCAGCTGCGCCTTATGGCTTAAGTGCCGGCTCCCGAGTAGCTTTCCCATCGCACCATTCACTCTGTTCCCTGCACTCACTCTTCTCTCTATGTCAGCGGTGTATTTCCCATCCTTACTGAAGGCGCATCCAAGATATACAAACTCATTCACTTGCTCCAGCACATCGTTACCAACCACAATCCTTACATTCGTTCTGGTTTCTTCCCTTTCAAAAACCATAATCTTGGTTTTCTTCACATTCAAGTGTAAGCCATTGATCATGCAGTCGTCTTTCATAACTGTGACTAGTGTTTGCAGATCAGTGGCTGTTGGCGCTATTAAAACCGCGTCATCTGCATAAAGTAGATGGTTTACCACTAAGTCACCCATTTGTACACCTTCATTCATCGCTTTCAGTCTTTGAAGACTTTTGTCCAGATATATTATAAACAGTCTAGCGGACAACACGCAACCCTGCTTGACGCCGATTTTAACGTCAAACCAGGGTGACCTGTTACCACCCACCCGTACGCATGCCTTGCAGTCCACACAAGTGGACTGGACGGCTCGCAACAGAGTGCCATCTATACCATACTCTGGCAAAATGTCCCAAAGTCTCTTTCGCACAACTCTGTCAAATGCCTTCTCCAGATCTACAAAACCGCAGAAAACCTTCCGGCCCACTGCCAGATGCTTCTCTACGATGTTGCGGAGTGAGAAGACTTGATCCGAACATCCTCTTCCAGACCTGAAACTGTAAGTAAACGTTTAATAAAATCGTCATTTTAAAATATAAGTAGGTAGTTAAAAAGCGTTTAAAATCTATAATCTTTTCGTCCCAAAATACTACCTTTTAACATTGTATATAAATTGAATAAAACATCTAGTAAAACTGTCACGCTTATATTCTCCAAGTGGGGGTGGTAGAGGTGTACTGAGTACACTCACTTTCTCGTCGACTATGTAATAGGGGGCGAGCCTATTGTCATATATCGGGCACAATTCCACACTCCGGACTGATACAGGGAATTTTTCGATAAAGAACTACATTGATCCAACCTAGGATTTGAACTCAGGACCTTGTGGTCGCAAAGCACATTATTCGTCTGTAGACCAACGAGGCAGGCATCAAGGCATTGTGTATAGCTATTATTAAATTATTATAACATTGTGCCCATATCTTTACACACCGTGGTAGTTATAGCAATAAAAACTATATTACCCACAATACCCGCTCCCTGTCGAACCGCACCTAAAAATCGCGTGTCACCGTGAGAACCCGATCACACTCGAGTAGATGCATAGCGCCACCCGGTATAATTGCTGCTCGTGCCCTGCATAACTGCAACCCCAACTCTTCCCCCCACAAAAGCATTAGTGTTTAGTGCCAAATGCCGGCTATTGTATTTGAAGGTATTGATTTTATACTTATATGTGTAGCAACACTCGTCCTTTGTGATGCCAGATCTCATGTATTTGGCAGGTAGTAATAGCGAACCCTCGTAGCTATGTAGTACCACGATTTTTTAACGCCGTTCGGTAGTTAAGCAAAGTTCAGCTTGATCAATCTTAGGTAGAGGACCATTATTGACATTTTAAAGCGTTTCCGTGCTTCGGAAGGCACGCTAAGTCGTAGGTCCGGTTACCTCTTTATGCCTATCAATCTATACCATCATATCTAATCCCTTACAGGGTAGGCAGAGAGTACATGGTTCTAACAGCTGGCCATTTTATGAGCTAGTCATTAAGATTACATTAGATTAGCAGAAGCTGCACCGGACAAGAGGGCGAGCGTGCAACCACTACGCTTGAGCCAGAAGGGCAAGGGGGCAACTAGCTCAAGGGCGCCTCAAGGAGGAACAGTTTTGGCTTAGGCAATTGCTATACGTATACTATACGGCCGGCGGGAAAGGGATTCTTCGACGTCGCCGGCGAGGTCGGTGTCTGATTCTGTGTGCGGTACTGTCTCTTAACAATCCGCGCTAAGTCCTTGTGAAGGAGTATGTATGACCTATGTCCCCTCGATTTGTGAGACCTTAGCCCAGTAGTAGTAGTATCGGATTCAAATAGCAGCCCTCTTTTTCCATTTTGGAGCCGTATTAAATATTTCTTCCTTGAAAAGCAACAAGAGGAGTAGAAAAATAATCATCATTTCAGTTTTATATTGAAACTTCCATCACCCTCGAATCTAGCCGATCGTCTTCTATACCTCCTATACATATGAACTGCAACCCCAACGCTTTTCCCTTTGTGCCCATATTGTCGCAGGCATTATAGTTTAGTTTAATATCGACACTACCCGATATCGTTATATCGGGTAGTGTCGATATTAATGGGTGCCGAACACGCCATATTTGATTTTGGGAATGGAGATTGATGATTTAAATGTTAATGATGCTTCTGGAAGGCTAGTATTTTGTATTAGAAAGTATTTTTATAATTACAAGCTGCTCCATTGATGTTAGATACTGATTACATCTAGGTTTTTTTAAGCAACGTAATTGTTTTATTTTAGGCAAACCACTTTGAGCCCTTTATGTGTGTATACGACAAAATTCCGCTAATATACTGTCAAAATCATACGCAGATCTAATAAGAGAACTAATAAGTTGTAAGACCATCAATCAAAGTCAATGTCAAGGATTCATACATCGGACTGCACGTCTGGAATTTTCAAGACGTATGTGCAATTGTCTTGTGCGATTGTCACTTGCAGACAGAGTTTCAAACTCAATAATAATATCAGACTATACTGCTGGACAAAGGCCTTCTCTCACAAATCCAGGTGAGAGAGATTACGTCATACTCCACCACGCGGCCCCAGTGCGAATTGATGAAGGCAGGTTTGTGGCCACCTGCTGTTTGGAACTTATCAAGCCGACTTTAAGGCTTCCAACTCGGCTTAACGACTACCACATTAAGTGGTAGCCGGGACCAACGGCTTAACGTGCCTACCGAAGCACGGAGACGCTCGAATATAAAAATGCCACGGTCACCTATCTCGGGCCGACCGAGTCGAACGCTGCTTAACCTTGGTAATCGGTAAGAACACCGCGGTGGCACAGCGCTACGAGCGCCTTCAAATTCAATAATAGGTCCTAATGGGACCAACTCGTTGAGGGACGAGCTGCTGATCTAGGCTGCAGGAAATATCTAGAGGAAAATCTAATATCCTTATAAAATCCATAGACATGTAAAATGATAGGCCAAAAGAACGGCGACAGACGCGCCCGCTATAAAGTGGAAAAATACTTCCAAGTTTATCCATAGGTAAGGCTTGGGCATCTTAATTAGAACCAGAATATTATCATTTTATTAATTTATAAACGGCCATGAAAGTAACAAAGATTCTACCATTACTCAGGAATGCCATTTTTGTGGATACGAATAGCAAGAAAGATGTCCAATGCAAGATAAAGGCCTTCTCCAAAAATCCACGAGGACCGCTTCGAGATGTACGTATCCAGTTCTAGCCGCGACCTTCATCATGTCATCAGTCATCGGACTTTAAGTTCAATTAACAAAACTTTACTATTCATGAAAATGGAAATAGGTTCTCTCATTTACAAAGAAGGAATAACTGGTTAATCTGATTCACGGTGCTTATATTTTCATCGTTATCATTACTCATGTTATCGTGAGGTAAGCAGTGAGGCAGCCGGTTCGGATGACGACGGACGAGACAAACATTGGTGACTCATTGGTGCCAAACTTACATACAAACTATCCACGTGTATGGTTGGTCAAAAGAACAGAACCACTCAAGATTTGGATTGATATACTCGTAGATATTTTATTTGATCTCAAGATACTCGATGGAAGATGGATACTGTGACAGATATAAGTGTCAAAGAAAATTATACTTTATTTAATGGCAATAAGAGGCATGACACGTTACTATAATTAACTATGGTTATGCATTAACACCATTGAATTTAAGATTAATTTTCTTTGATTGTTTTCTAAGTACTGTAACAGTACCCATCTTAAGTGAAAAATATTATAAATTCGTAAGTAACTCTGTCTGTTTGTCTGTTACCTTTTCACGGCTAAACCGCTTAATAAATTTTGATCAAATTCGGCGAGGACGAGGCGATTTTACCTCAAAAAAAGCTGAAGGGTGTGCAATACATGCCTGAAAATAACGTGAACGAAGTTGCGAATACAGCTAGTATTAGATATTTTCTGTAACAGAACCCTCTGGAGATTGACATTGATATAGATCTTGGTAAGCACATTTAGCATATAAAATATTTCTCTTACTTTAAAGATCACATATTTAAATAAACAAGTGGTTGCCCATTGGTCGAAATTCGATCATAAGTAATTTAAATTTTAAGTTTGAACATTATTAAGGTTCTATTGTCAAAGACTGTACTTCTATAATCACAGATTTCGCCAAGGCTACACTGTTTATTTACCTATTTTTTTCAAACAAATTATATGAAATTAATTAAAATAAAGAATACCTTTTTTTATTGGAACAAAAAACCAAAAAGAAAATGCTGTCCATTGAACTTGACATACATATTTCGATAATTTAATTAATGATATGAAACTTTTCCGAAAACGATGTTTTTTTTTAAAGCTTCATTCATCGTTTGCTGGTTATGTTTGACATTCAGTAAGACTATAGACAAATAATATTAAAAACAAACAATATTATCTATTCTCAATTTGAAGTGTATTGTGTCAAATACATGGTAGTGTGCAAAGAGAATATAATCACTAAAGTAGTGTGTGTAATGTGTTTTTTATTGATTTAATGTATTTTAATGCGTAATTTAAAGAAAAATATTAGCATTCTGCACTTCTTCTCGATATAAACTATAAGTGTGGAAAATGTCATACTCCTCCGACCGCGCAATTGTCGTAAAAAGGGGTACAAAGTTTTTGCTTCGCGTATTAATATAATGATATTTTACAAACTGCAGCTACATTTCCCCGCGGTATTTTCGAAAAAAAACGTGAAAATATGCGACGGAAGAATGGCATCAGACTAGCGCCTAGTCTATCGCACTGTGATCAAAATACCTCAATAAAATACAAATGTACTAAATGGGTATCACAGCCAATCCCTTTTAAGATAACAAGTGTGAGATAGATAAAAAACTCGACCTTACTTGAAAGGCATCACTATGAATATTCATGTTCCAATTATCATAGTTTCTATAGGCCTCTATTCAAATACATAATATACACCAAAAAGAGTTGAAATATAATGTATGTACATAACAGATGAGGTTCCTACACCGCGATGAGGTCAGTCGGCCTCGTGACGTCGCACGAGACGAGCAAACAAGGAGTGAGTCATACAGAACCAGACGTTCTTCGAAGATGGCCGTTAGATACTGCTGGTGCAGTTTTGTTTTATTTCTTTAAAACTGCGAATGCACAAGTTAAATGGACCTGGCGTGATGATACACATAGATAGAATATACAAGTTCATTATCACGTGGATATTTCTATATTAATAGCATAAATATAGTCAGAGTTCTAACAGCTAATTAATACCCCTCTGGCCTTTTTCACTCTGAATAAAACAAATGTAAACACAGTCACGCCTTTATTCCCTAAACGTTAGCAAAGGTGTGCTTTGTACACCTACATATCGCCGACGATGTTAGGTCCTATAAGGCGATCCTATTTCATTACTGGGCACATTTCCAGATAGCGGACAACGATTGAGAATTTTTCAATTTACGTACGAGACAGACCTCTTGAGGAGTAGGCAGAGACTACAGAGTTCCAACAGGTTGTTTCTCTGGCTTCCTTCATTCTCATAGTTCGTTTCATACAAGCTCGCCGAGACTCCGTGACTCGTAACTTGCCCTTCAAAAAAAACACGGTGTATTTAGTCATGATATGATAGTCTATGTAGTACGAAGTACTAAGTAAAACACCTCCGACATAATTAGCAGCCTAAGCCTTCATAAGTGTTGAAGAGCCGCTCAAATCGACGCGGGCGGTGTTATGTGAGAAAACATTTCAAGCATCCCTTAACCCCGCGTCGGAAGAAAATACAAGAGATTATTATGAAGGTGACTCTAACAAAGACCCGTAGGTATCACATTCTAGAAAAGACGTATTTGTACCATAAAATATAAAAGGAAGTTTGTATTTAAAGAACCGGTTTACCGGTTTACTGGTAGAACAATGTGTGTTACCAGTGATGATATATGGATCAGAGACGTGGTCTCTTACAATAGGTCTCATAAAAAAGCTCAGAGTTGCTCAGCGAGCTATGGAGAGAGCTATGCTCGGCGTTTCTCTACGCGATCGACTCAGGAATGAGGAGATTCGTAGAAGAACCAAGGTCACCGACATAGCCGTTAAGATTAGCAAGCTGAAGTGGCAATGGGCGGGCCACATAGCGCGTAGATCGGACGGGCGTTGGGGCAGAAAGATTCTAGAGTGGCGACCACGTATTGGCAAGCGCAGCGTGGGACGACCGCCTGCCAGATGGACCGACGATCTTGTGAAAATCGCAGGAAGTCGTTGGATGCAGGTGGCATCGGACCGGTTACGCTGGAAAGCGATTGGGGAGGCCTATGTTCAGCAGTGGACAAGTATAGGCTGAGATGATGATGATGATGAAGCCAAGGGTATAAAGACGCCTACACTACAGAAGATTCTAATTCTCTGTTCTCGGAAAATACTAGAAGTGTTAATGCAAAGCCTCCTCCTGGCATTGTGCTTGGTATAATGGCAATACGCTGGACCCCCAATACATAGGGACCTAACACTGTCGGCGAAAACTGGGTGTATACAGTACACCACACTACTTTGGAGAATAAATGCAAGACGGTGTTTTTACAAGCTTTTATTTAACTTGCCATGTATGTTTGTTCAAGTGGAATCTTGCAACTCCATTTTGAAGCAGATATCTCCAACCGATTGAGCTGAAATTTGGTATACACGTTTATTTTGGATGACAATGCATGGTTAGCTGTGTGACGTCATTCTAAATCCAACATGGCGGAACACCTAAGATGGCGGACTAGTTATTTTTTAATGCACTCCTACTAAAGGCTTGCTGAGAATAACACGAAAAATAAAGTGACGTCACTCTAAATCCAATATGGCGGACTTCTAAAGATGGCAGACTAAGTTTTTTATGCTTTCCTACAATATGGGTATCAAATGAAAGGACTTGCTGAGAATGATGCTTTGAATGAGATGAACAGACTGAGAAACCTGACAAGCTTTTATATAAATTGTGTAATATACGTTATAAGTTGATAGTAAAAGTTTTAACGAAAAAGTTTATTTGATTCTTTTTAGCGCATTTAAATAAAAGCTTGCATTTAAAAAAGTTTTTTTACTTTTAATTTTTTCACTTTATTAATATTTTTAAATCAAAAATAAACCCGACTAAAATTGGCCCAATTTCTATATATATATATTCCTTAATAAATCCACCCTCCTAGTTATTTTAATACTATTAAGTCAAGAGTGTAAAGACGCCTTCACTCCAGAAGGTTCTAATCCTCGGTTCTCCGAAAACACTGGAGGTGTTAATGCAAAGCCTCCACTATTCGCCAACTAAGCACGCCAACCGACTTACGCCGGGGGGCGCCCGCGGCTTAATTATACATCTATTTTACACGTGCTTTCATTTGCGCCTGTGTTCGTTCACAGAGACCGTCTTGAAGAGCAGAGGGCCTATACAAGTTGCAAGCGTTTTGTTTCTTGTCGCAATCGACAGCACATTGTTTTGACCACGTGACTTTTCGTTGCAAAATGTCATTACCATACATTTTTCCGCTTTCTATTAGCGTTAACGACAGTAGATTGTCAACTTGGCTATAGGCGCAGAGCTAATTTTGATTGTATATAATCATAATATCAGCCTATACTGCCCACTGCTGGACAAAGGCCTTCTCTCACTAATCGAGGTGAGTGAGATTAGGACATACTCCACCACGCGGACCCAGTGCGGATTGGTGGAGGCAGGTTTGTGGCCACCTGCTGTTAGAACTTATCAAGCCGCCTTTAAGGCTACCAACTCGGCCACCCATCTCGGGCCAACCCAGTCGAACGCTGCTTAACCTCGGTAATCGGTAAGAACACCGCGGTCGTACAGCGTTACGAGCGCCTCAATTTCGATTGTAATCAAAACAAATTTTCAAAATCTAAGATACATTTTTTTTTATTTAACTAATAAGTGTGAAAGTTTGTATGTCTAGATGTTTCCTAGCCAATTACGTAAAAAAGGGAACAGCAGAATTGGATGAAATTTGGCACACAGGTAGTTTATTACCTGAATTAACACATAAGATACTTTTTATCCCGGAAAAAGATAAGGTTCCAGTCTAAAATCAAAGCGGACGAAGTCGCGGGCAAAAACTAGTATCTTATAAACAGCTTCTACTATAGACTGCTCCAGTAATCTAATGGAGCATAACTTAAGCGAGGACTAAAATTACTACTAAACCACTAGTGATCAATATGAACCCATACACTTCAGCGTTTCGAACACAACTCGTAGAACTATTGGTCGTTGAGCAGGAAGGTTCTTGAATGGTGACCACGTACCGGAAGGCGTGGAGTAGACAAGGTGTACCGATGACCTTGAGACGGTGGGTAAATGCTGTATCTCTACAGCGCAAAGCCCTAGAGTGATGATAAACCGTAAGACTGATGATAATCAAGGGATTATACGTGACGGTGTTAAAGGTAACACCGTCACGCCTATATTCCCCAAACGGGGGTGGCAGAGGTGTACTGAGTACACCCACGTTTCGCTGACAATATGAGGTCCCATGTAATAGGGGGCGAACCCATTGCTATATACCGGGCACACTTCCATACTCCGGACTCGCACTGGGAATTTTTCGATCGAAAAGCTACATTTGTCCGACCTAGGATTTGAACCCAGGACCTCGTGATCGTAAAGCAGATTATTCGCCACTAGACCAACGAGGCAATCCCTTTAACCTATACTAATATTGTTAATTTGAAAGTAACTCTGTCTGTCTTCTTTTTACGCCTACAGCGCTGAAGAGATTTTAATAAAATTTGAAAGGAGATAAAAAAAATAGAAAATAGAATTATCATTTGCCCCAAAAAATAAACGCAAGCTAATCGCGAGAAACAGCTAGTATTATAAAAAATCTATGTATGTCATCAAGCCAGATCCCCACAAACAATGCCGCCGCCTTGATGCCGTCTATATAAAAAATGGTAAGAATAAGGCCATTGTTCAACACTGGTAATTTCTAAACCGCTTCTTCAAGCGTTTAATATTTAAGTGCCCTAACATACTTTAGCTAATTACACAAACACAGGAAAGCTGAAAGCCGAGTCGCCGGACGGCGTAGAGTTAGCTCACGGATTTAATTCCTAGCTCAGACTAGGCGAGCTGAAGAGCGGATTGACGGCTTACTGTCACACAGTATCACACGTGTCACACGTCTATCATCACGATCCCTACGGAAATAGGCCGAGAGTACAAAGCTCGAACATGAGATACCTCTCTCGCTTTCTCCACTCTTAAGGACAAAGCACAAAGAAGCTTAAAGGAAAAAGTTTTAAGGAAGGCCAGGAGTCAAAATTTTCAAATTTTTTGTCCATTGCTTCTTTCACTCTTCATCTTAAACTTTATTTTGAATGTCTGGCTTTAGAGCGCAGACGTGCCGAATGATCGCTTTTGAAACAAATCTAATACTATAGATACATGTAACACCGAAATACCAGTGTAAGTTACATACACATTTTTTCACTAATTATGTATCTATCTATATCACCAGATCCCTTGCAGGGTAGGCATAGAGTACAGAGTTCCAACAGGTTCTTTCCTTACACTCTCATAGTTGGTCTCATATACGCTCGCCGGTTACGGAGACTCTTGTGACACACATAAGACTCGATCTATTTGGTCATGGTAAATGGTGATGGTCTATTATGT
Source organism: Phalera bucephala (assembly GCA_905147815.2). Taxonomy (NCBI): domain Eukaryota; kingdom Metazoa; phylum Arthropoda; class Insecta; order Lepidoptera; family Notodontidae; genus Phalera; species Phalera bucephala. Next base: position 31,651,563 of record LR990620.1, read on the forward strand.
ATGACATATATTATTATATTGTAGCGACCCCTATTCATCGCTACATAGTTGCAACTACCTACCAATAGATGGTGCTGACGATTCGCCATACATGTCTAGAACGGGGGGAGAGTGGCAGGCCCCGCCAGACACACCACCCGTCTGGCTGGAAGATCTTCCCTTTGACAAATCCTGCCACAACGTTCCTGCTATATTGGTGACCACCGACATGGACATCGAGCAAGCCTTCTGCAGAGTCATCGTCATCATCATTGTACATCCCTCCACAACAGGTCGTTCAGATTCAACAGCAGCAGTCACACAGCAAGCCACTCGTCATTCTCAAACGGACCATAGGCAGCTCACGCACAGGCGACATGGTTCGGCGACTCATGACACGCAACCGACTCAGTGGACTACAGTCATCATATGGACTTCGCCACCAACAGTCGACACTTCAAGCTCAGTCTCGACTCACTGAAGACTTCGAGCATCTGCGCACACAGTCTCGACTCACCGCAGACTACGCGCAACTCGGCACTTGCAAGCTCATCACTACGAGCACGACGCAGCGACTTCAAAGAATCACGACCTCCGGTCTCGAAGGGGAGCCATGTAGCGACCCCTATACATCGCTACATAGTTGCGACTACCTACCAATAGATGGTGCTGACGATTCGCCATACATGTCTAGAAAGCAATATTAGAGTGCGCACGACGCGTAACATATATATAAGCCCCCGACAACAACTCTCGGGGGAGAGTGGCAGGCCCCGCCAGATGCTCCACCCGTCTGGCTGGAAGATCTTCCCTTTGACAAATCCTGCCACAACGTTCCTGCCACAATATTATAGGGATCTGACGTTATGATATGGTAGACAGATAAATATTTTATTCAATATATCCTCGTATAACTGTAACCGGCGAGCTTGTATAAGACGAACTATGAAAGCGGAGGATCCGAGAGGTCTGCAAGGCAAGAACCTGGAAGTCTGTAATTATGGCCTACCCTGCAAGGGGTCCGGCTTGATAATATATAGATAGACAAATATTGCGGTGTTGTGGCGACAAATTTATGAACCCTGAAATTAACAATCACGATATTATTCTGCTATTTAATATATGAATGTATTGTATAAAACACGATCTAGAGTACAAAAGCCACGAAACTGAAATATTTGTTTTATAATTAACGTTGCTAACAACAATAACGCTTTTAGCCAAATGAGTTGGTAATAATTAAATTTCAGTGTGCGGTCTGTGTGAATTTTGATAATGAAACAATTAAGCGACGAATGTAAATATGGTAAGAGTAAAGAAGATTAAAATTGTTTCAAATTAAAATAAACATATGTGAGTGAATATTAATTTAGTGGTACTAGATGAAATAAGCGAAATTAATAATTTATTACGTTTACTTTCATACGAGTATATGAACTAGACTGTCTCGTTGATGCAGTGGCTAGCAATCACGAAATCCTGACTTTGAATACCAGCTCGGAATACTGAGGTATCGAAAAATTCTGAGGAGTCAACTGGAGAAGTTTGGAATTGTGTCCAGTATGATGACAATATCAGCCTTTTTAAGACCTAAAATCATCAAATAAAAATGAATGAAAAATATCAGTTTACTTCTCATTCATCTTGCATTCTTATGGCCTGTTTCTATATTAATCTCTAATGTTAGTAGTATTTTGGCAGTATTTCTATATATATCAAGTTCTACTGGTAGTAGGCAAATATATCCTTGATTTAAATATTCGAACGGACCGTAAATAGTCATACGGTGTGACAGCATCCCAACTAAGTCTAGCCCGCCCGCTGAGGTTACCAACACAACCCCGCCGAGTTTGACGTCCTCCACATAGGAGTGCCAAATCCGTCGAAGCTACACTTTGACTAATTAAATTCTGTTACATAGAACTCGGGATCCGAACTGACTTAATTATCTAGCCAAATTGCTTGTTACTACCCTTTGTTTGACGTTGCGAATAATGTTTGCTAAGACTTGTTTGGCAAGTGCCACCCTTACTGTTTTCTGCAAGATCTACAGTTATCTAAAAAAGACGTCGTGTTTTGATCCTTAAAGATGCGGAAATTGTGTTTGTCTTTCAAGTGCACTTATAGGGAGAAAAAAAGCTCCTTTCTACTGGGCCATATGTGTACGAATCCCACCAAACATACAAATACAACCCTGCATACAACTTCCGCGACCCACGAAGGAAAATAGCTGGGCATGTCAGACTTCTACCGTCCAAAAATTCCACGGTGGTAGGCATCGACACATTAGAGGGTCTTCTGGATCTTAAGACTATCTTACCATGAGTAAATATACCATATCTTATCTGATAGGCAAGTCCAGACTCTCCGTAATCGGCAAACAAGTATGAGACGAACTATAAGAGTGGAAGAAACCAGAGAGGTCAGTAACGCAAGCACCTATTGAACAAATGTATTGTATGTATTTACTGCCTACTCCGCAAGGGATCTGGCGTGATGATCACATATAGATAGTGGACGTTAAAATTCATATATAGGAATAAAAATGCCATTTTCTACCGGTCCGTATCTGTACCACATAGAGAAAGGGAGCAAACACAGAGATAACTTAGTATATATACGAGTATATTTTATACAGCTATTACATCAAGTACACTATTATAGCACCGCAATGACAGATATGACTATGTAACAATAGTTCTTAGAACATAACGTTTAAATTCCAAGTGGGTGCCAACAGACGCCGCCACGGTGACACAGGGCCAAGTTTATCGACATGAATAGGGTGACCAGTATGGGGACAAGTTTTAAGCCTTGAACGGACAGCCTAGTACTCTTATAAACTGAAAAACGCAGTCTCTACACTGCCTGTACTGTTAACACATCTCGTTCCTTACTTATGGGTAAGTGGATGGTCCTTAATTCTACGAAGACGCTGTAAAATATTTTGTAAAATGAGCTAGGCGGGTTCGAATTGAAGCAGGGCAGGGAAATTGTGCATTCTATGAAATAAATTCAAATCTTTCGTGTAAGTATAAAATAAATACATCGCTCCATAGGAATTATAATGTACTCCAGCCGATATCTTAGTACTAATTCTCTTAATTAGTTGCATGCCGAAGACTATCACTGATGACTGACAATGAACTATCACTAGGTACCACGAGCACAAGTTTAAAGCAATTTATTGCTGTTACGTGCACAATATATACACAGAAAACCATCAACATATATTAAATAAAATGGTAAAAAATGTTTACGTTACTACACACTTTGAGTGAGGTGAAAGTCCTGATTTATCAAAATACATGGTCAACATACCAAGCTGGTTTGAATTCTTTTGATTAATATTCTGTTTGGATATTTCGATTGATAATCAATACAGTTTTTGTCGCCGGAATGACCTTATGCAAAGCATTTTTTTGTGGTCAAATCTCATTACAAATAGTATCTATACACTTGGGCCTGTTTTTGTCCTTTTGGCACTAAATAGCTGATTTAAATGGAAATCATTTCGCGGATTATGCCGTATTTAAGTAGATCTTATTTTTAGATATGTACAAGGAAAACCCATTTCCAATTCTATTCTTAGATTGGTGCAGAGTCTATTGACATCTTTGGGGAAAATTTTGTTTGAAATCTATATTCTTCGAAAACTGGTCGGCTAACCGAATATTATCATAAAACAACATTAGTAAACTACAATACGTTTTCCTGTAGGTACGTTGACGTTAAATAAAAGAAAATGCATTTTAAAATACCGCCCATCAATTTTAATCTCTACCATGAATAAATTTCCCTATTTTTTTCTATGTACATATGATATACGCGCGAATTTTAGAAAATACTACACCTATTTTTATTCCATTTTCACCAATAGATAGACTGTTCCACTAGGAAGAGTGAGGTATATAACTTAGTTATGTTTTATCAAAATTAGCAGAACTATAATGATATTTGTCTGTGCTTCCATTAGAGGTCGGGGAGGGGGGTCCCAAGTAAAATTATAATTTGTGTTCTAACAGAACTCTGAACATGAACCACATACTAATCGTAATTCTAGTTATATATCTTTGCCAAACACTTCTAAGCCTTATCATCCTCTTTACCAATATCTTAAGAGAACTTATACACCCTAAGAAATTCTTAGCTTCGACGAACTACCGAAGCGCGTCCATTATATATCGAAAGTAAACTTTTTGTAGCAACTACTAAATCACTTGTCGTGGCGATGCGTGGGGTCCAACACGTGGGACAATGCCGCCCTAAGACCGACCCCTGCAACTTACGACCAGTTCTAACTGACCTACCCTTCTCCTCTTACCTCTTAGAAAAACGGAAGCAACAGAGATTTTCGGCTTTATAAAAGAGGTCAGGTCTAAATGGTTAGGTTAACAGCTGTTGTGAGTGCGTGTCTTTTGAAGTAGTTTAGTTGTCTTCTAATAGTGATGCGTTATACGTTTAGGTGTTTATATTAATGGAATAGCAAGTTAAAAAAGAATTTGGAGGCCGTTATCTAGAGAGACCGGGTAATGAAAAAACACTACCAATATTACCCAAAGCTGGCGAAAGTGAAGAGTGGAAGAAATGTACTATGTACAATCACATTTTACAGAAGATATTAAGTCCCAATATAGTGACCAAACCTATAGCTATTATACCGGGCACAGTTCTAGACTTTAAGCTGCTATTAAGATTTCTCTGAAAGAAACAACCCTCTGTACGATATAGGTCCGGGCCCGCAATAGACTAAAATGTTTTACAGAACTATACGGACTATATATCTCTGGACCTGGAATGCGCAAGCAGAAATTACAAGGGTTTATATTAACTCGTCAATAGAATCGCTCTATTTTCATAAGATAGCTTACCTAAACTCTGGTGAAAAGGCTACGACCAGTTAACACATAAAAATATAGCAAACACTTAAACTGGATTCACACTAATACTTCTCGGTCTCGCATCCTTGCACTTACAAAAACCAGCCAAATTCACAAGCAATCACACATAACACTCCAAAAACGTTTCGGACACAGCCCACAATAAGCTACACTACCCCAACTCTTCAAACCCACCTGCATCAGACATTAAAGAACATTAAACCCCTTCACACCGTACTTTTGGAGCACTCAAGAGCCGAAATCTCTTCTCATTGAAATATATTGTCAACGTGGTATGTTTAAAATTCCTACACAGACCGACCACTCGATTCAGCATTCAGTCTTCGCGTGCACCAACTTATTTGACCTCGTTCCCCTCCCTCACTGTACTGAGGAAAGGATCTGATAGGCGAAGGTTTGAGGCACTTGAGGGATCTTTGGTAAGTGGTCGCGGAACAATGGAGGTGTGAAAGGGGTTTAAGTAAACACCCTTTTGTGCGCTCGCAGCATTGTACGGTGACGCTTTGTGCAAATAGATTACGAACCATTGTAGTGGTTGTGGTGAGGCTGCGGCGTTTATGTTGTGGTGTTTTTGTTTGAAGGTTATTAGTGATATATCACTTTTTTAATGGCTACTTCGTAGGTGTAGGCGCATAATAAGGTTAGCAATCGCGATGTCCTGCGTTCAAATCGGACGGGCGGCTTTGTCCAGTGGTTAAGAGCTTAAGCCCCTACGCCCACTGGATGGAGTGGTCGCGGGTTCCATTCCTGCACGGGACAAATATTTGTATGACCCAAAAACATGTTTTTAGGTCTGGGTGATTTTTGTATGTGAATTTCATGTTTGTACGGTCCCACAGGAATAATTTCTAGTGTGGGACTATGTTTATTTATTTAAAAAATCCTAGGTCGGATGGATCAATATTAGTCCGGAGTCTGGATTGTGCCTATTGAAATAGGGACCCTCGGTCAGCAAACATAGTTTAACCATGCGACCCCGCTTGGGTAATGTAAGCGTGGAATTGTAAAGCTTCAAATATCGAACACGTTTTTTTTTGCCTCTTATCTGGCATCACCCGACATGGTTCTGCACTTCTTCAAATACATACAATCACTAATAAAAATATGTTTTGGGGCCTAAAAGAAATAGAGATGTAAACCGAATATGGTTTTTATACGGAATGAAACTTCTACACTTGACTGCCTCGTTGGTCTGATGGCAAAGCGCATCGCTTTGTGATCACAATGTCCTGGGTTCAAATCCTAGGTTGGGCAAATGTAGTTTTTCTAACGAAAAATTCCCGGTATGAGTCCGGAGTCTGGAATTGTGCCCGGTATATTTTTTTTTTAATAACGTAGTCCCACACTAAGATTAATTCCTGTATCGTGGGTGCGTACCGGAACAAATAATTGTGGATCACACAAAGATTTGTCCCGTGCGAGAATCGAACCCGCGATTATTAGACAAAGTGGGCGGAGCGACTTAAGCTCTTAACCACTGCGCTAAATCGTCCGTCTATCGACAATATGGCAATAGGCTCGCACCCTATTACATGGGACCTAACATCGTCGGCGAAACGTGGGTGTACTCGGTACAGCTCTGCCAACCCATCTGGGGAATATAGGCGTGACGGTGTGAAACTTCATGGGACGAACGCGGATCTTATCCTTAAAAAACAAGCGGATATAATTGGTATGTCTTACGCAGAAAAACTGTATCTGAATCAAATTCAAATTTCACAGAAGAACAATGGATATCTAATACATTTTTGTTGTACAACTTTTGTATCCCTGTTATACCAGGACCCTTCCCATTGCGATGTTAATTTAAAAAATACGAGCAACCCAAATTAAAGTGCAACGGTTGAATCAAGACAAAAATCACAATATTTCAAAACGTGCAAAATCTCTTGGTGATTGGCAACCCTTACTGCATCCCTCCCGAATGCAATATCACCTTGTCTTTGTAAATTTATTATTATTATACAACATTGCATTTGGAGGGTTGAGATCGAACACTGCATTTGGACGCAGCTGCCTTTGGGTCCACTTCTGGGGTAGAAAAACACCCATAACACTCTATTTCCAACTTTAATATTATAACTTGACGGTATAAAATTCGATGTCGTCAATTAAAATCCCATAAGCACATATGGGCTGCCCACCCTCAAAATTAGATTTAGGCAGAAAAAATTACTTAATGGGGTGTTTTCTGTATGAACGACTAGAGAAAGGCGGCGTTGTATTTTTTTGTAAATCTGTCTGTCTCTCCGTGTTCAGTGGGTCGGATGATACACGGGGATCTTGGGAATTCAATGGGCTGATTAGTTTTGCGAGAATTTATAGCGAGAGCGGAGATGAAATACATTTAGTGTTATTAAGAATTCATTCGGCAAAGTTTTTGAGGTTCAGCCCTCGATTATGTGCGTGATCTACAGTAATTTGAAGTTTGATCAAATTATTTTTAATTTGATTTGGAAATCACCTGAAAATTATCTACATCTGGTCTCTCCTTAGGATCGACCACAATGATTTTATTATGCATAGGGTATATTATCAGGGTGAGCTTGTTTAGTTGTTGGCTGGCTATGTTAATTTAAAGTCCGTTTTTATAGTGTGAATATTGAAACCGGCCATTAGTCACGGACTACGCCACCATAAAAATCGACCATAAGCTTCTACACCATAAGGACCTCCATAGGTTAAACTTATTACTAAGGAATAATTACAAATAAATTTGAGATAAAATATGTCCTACAATCTATATTACCAACAGATCAATAACACTTGAAAAATTATCCGTCATGTTTTTCCGTCACGATACGGATGAATTCTGAGATGTTTGTATTATAAAATAACGATTTATTTATAAGCCTTTTTAATATTTAGATAACACATACATAACAAATTATATAAAAAGTATTGATAAAGGAAAATGATAATAATTTAATAGATAAGAAATGGCCTTCATTGCTATCATTGTCTCGCAAGTTTAGATGATAATTTTGATAATAAATAGGTTAGGTAAATATTGAAATCAAATTGGCTGTGATTCAATTCTAAATAACTGTTTATTTATTTATTTATTTATTTATTAAAAAAGACACACCAACAGTATACACATTACACAATTCATGATAAAAATTGCTAAAGTAGGTAGTCTGATGTGTACACCAATGACAGGTATGTACAACATTCGCATTTTATTCTAATTTGGTACATAAGTAAATTCAAAGTAATATTTAAAACTAAATGACTATAATGACATCAATTTAAAATTTTGAAATCTAACATTTTGAAATTTAACATAAAGAAGACGCAAATGCATTCTTAAATTTAAATTAAGTTTTAATCTAATATATATATATATATATTTTAATATAGAAATGGTTATAGAAATGGTAGTGTAGTAATGGTACCATAGGCTTACCCACTAAAACAAATTGTCGGCGAAATAGGGGGGTACACAGTACTCCTCAGCCACCCTCACTTGAGGAATATTTACGTAACTTGGTTTAATTTTATTATCAATGGTGTATTACCAATGGTGTATTACAATAAAAAAGCTCAGAGTTGCTCAGCGAGCTATGGAAAGAGCTGCTCGGCGTTTCTCTACGTGATCGAATCAGTAATTAGGAGATTCATAAAAGAACCAAGTTCACTGACATAGCCCTCAGGATTAGCAAGCTGAAGTGGCAATGGGCGGCCCACATAGCGCAAAGATCGGACGGGCGTTGGGGCAGAAAGAGTCTTGAGTGGAAACCACGTATTGGCAAGCGCAGCGTAGGACGACTGTCTGCCAGATGGACCGACGATCTTGTGAAAATCGCAAGAAGTCGTTGGATGCAGGTGGCATCGTACCGGTTACGCTGGAAAGCGATTGGGGAGGCCTATGTTCAGCAGTGGACAAGTATAGGCTGAGATGATGATGATGATGTATTACAGGATGAGATTTAAGGTAAGTAACACTAAACTAGCGGCACTATACGATGCCACTTTCAGCAACTTACAAGTCAATATTTACAGCATCTTATAAGCGTACAAGAGTCAAAAGTCTCATCCTTTCAAATTCCATAGACATTTTTTGTCAAATGAATGTCTGTACACACATACTAAAAAAGTACCAACGTTTTCTAAGACCTCGCCATCCACCGCTGGTATTACGGCCTAGGGCGTATGACACGGTGACAATGGGGTTATGGGGGGACTACCCTGCGTTAATGCTTGTTCGAAAGCCTAGCTTCTAAATACATCCTCCAAGAAACACTACTAGCGGCATCATATGATGGCACTTTCGACAGCTTCCAATAGTAAATATTTACGGTATCCTATAGGCGTAGCAGCGTCCAAAGTCTCATCCATTACCAATGCACAACCATAGATAGCATTTGAAAATAAAATCCTGTAGATACAAATTAAATAGAATTAAAGTTCTGTAAAAATTTACTATTGTAAGCTGTCAAAAATTCCATCGTATGTGTACTTAAAAAAATACCTACCAACGATTCCTAACACCTCACAAGAGCCATCCACCGCTGATATTTACAAAACAACTCGGCTAGAACGACCTAGGGTGTATGACACGGTGACAATGGGGTTGCGAGGGGGCTACCCCGCGCTAATGCTTGTTCGAAGCCCTTATGTTTCGTACGTGAGGCATTTACGCTTGGTAGGGTGAAGACACGGTTTTAAGCGGTGCGATATTGTAAGTATATTTTTAACGTACAATTAAATCCGTCCTTCAGTACAAACACAATTCACTTTAAAAGAAAGTCCCCCCGCTGAGTCTGTCTCTCTGTCTGAATGCGATAAGCTCAATACCTTCTAAACGGATTTTCAAACGGTTTTCACCAATGGACGGAGTGATTCAAGAGGAAGGTTTCTGTGTATAATTTTCCCCGTGCGAAGCCGGAGCGGGTCGCTAGTTATTCCATAAGAAAGATGAATACAAGCTTGAGACCATTCTTAATCTTGTAATTTGCAAGTTTTTAAATCGATTGATCGCAATCGACATATCTATATCAATATCAGAATATTTTATTCATGTAAAATATAGTAGTATTTATTAATCGTCAGAAAAGTAACAAAGACTTTACAACCACTTCGGAATAGCATTCTTGTGGAGAAGAATGGCAAGTAACTCCACGGTTACACTCTTTAAAAATCTATCTATCTATACCATCACGCCGGTTCACTTGCGGGGTAGACAGGGAATACAGAGCAGAGAGTCTCATACACGCGCGCCGGTTACGGAGACTCTTGACTAGCCCTTCAGATAAGACACGATCGATTTGGTCATGGTAAGAGAGACTCTTTAAATATAATAATACCAAACTCAAACTCAAATAATTTATTTCGTATAAGCCCTGCGGGGGCGCTTACAGATAGTCAATTTAATTTTTTTTAATCTAATTTAACTACTAATCTACCACCGGATCGGAACGCGGCCTCCACTGAGAAGATCCGCCGAAGAAACACAGCGGGCTTGTCTTTTTTTATTTACTTCTCTTTTTTCCTTTTTTTTAATCATATTGTGTGGATACAATGTTTAGGTTACAATTAAATAGTTTATGACCTAGCTCCAGTGTGATGCCTTACGATCGAGATATGAATCTAATGTTATCTGTAAAGAGCGTTTAAAGGATTCCAGATGGACCAGTCCCCACAAGCAGCACCCGTTCACTAGTACAAGGCATGCCTTTTAAGTTTTGTCGTTTGAAGAAAAAACACAACTAGAACCTTATAGTACTTTTTATTGTTTTTCAAAGTATTTACCACGTAGCTCAATACACTTTTCCATTCGCTCAAACTAGTTATTATAACATTTATTCCACTCTAAAGTGGGGGTGTTCAAAATGGCTGACTTGAAATCGTCGACTGCTTCTTCACCGGACTGGAACCTTTGACCACGAAGACTTTTCTTAATTTTAGGAAATGTAAAGAAATCGTTAGGGCTAAGGTCAGGACTGTATGGAGGATGGTCAAGAATTTCTACTTTTTCCTGCTTCAAATACTCAATCGTTTGACGAGCGCTGTGTGAGCTTTCGTTGTCGTGGTGCAGGATGATGCGTCGCTTTGAGTTAGATTTTCGAAGTTCGGCGATGACTTGTGGTAAACAAACTGTGGTATACCACTCTGCGTTAACCGTTCTACGATCTTCAAGTGCAATAGTCGCAACATGGCCGGTTTTTCCAACGAACGTGGCCACCATCTTCTTTGAAGTGCTTCGAGAACGAACAACTTTAGTCGGCTTTGGCTCGTCTTGAAAGACCCAGATTGTAGATTGTTGTTTGGAATCAGGATCGTAGGCATAGATCCAAGATTCGCCACCACTGATGATGTCGTAGACGTGATTTGATTCTCCTCGGTTGAACCTTTGCAGAGTTTTCTTACACCATCTGACGCGGGCCGCCTTGTGATTGTCGGAAAGCAGATGCCGTATCCAACGGCAAACTAGCTTTCTCACACCAAGCGCTTCATGCAAGATCTTCTGAATGGTTGTCCCTGAGATGCCTAATAGAGCCTCTATCTCTCGATACGTCACATGACGATCTTCGAGAATTAGTTGTCTCACAGCAATGATGTTATCTTCAGTGAAGGCGGATTTTGGGCGTCCTTCGCGAGATTTGTCACTAACACTAGTATGTCCACGCTGGAATTCTAAATACCAGCGTTCGACAGTCCGCAGACATGGGGCTTCATCACTGAACACAGATGTTAGCTCTTCAAAATACTGAAGCCGTGTCAGGCCTCTTCTAAAGTTGTAGAAAATTATTGCACGAACATTTTCCTTAGAAAGATTCATTTTCGTACGTAACCTGACAGATTCCAATCGACGCTGTGACTAAACAATAGCATTAATCCTAATACTTTCAACTGTTTTGAGATTCAAAATTTAAACACATTCGAATATAGAACAGTTCCAAATTCAAAATTGCCGGGAAATATGAAAACGACAGAACTTAAAAGGCATGCCTAGTATGACTGCTGGAACAGCCATCAATATAATAATAATATCAGCCTATACTGCAAACTGCTGGACAAAGGCCTTCTCTCACAAATCGAGGTGAGAGAGATTAGATCATACTCCACCACGCGGACCCAGTGCGGATTGGTGGAGGCAGGTTTGTGACCACCTGCTGTTGGAACCTATCAAGCCGCCTTTAAGGCTTCCAACTTGGCTTAACGACTACCACATTAAGTGGTAGCCGGGACCAACGGCTTAACGTGCCTTCCGAAGCACGGAGACGCTCGAATATGAAAATGCCACAAACGGTCACCCATCTCGGGCCGACCGAGTCGAACGCTGCTTAACCTTGGTAATCGGTAAGAACACCGCGGTCGCACACGCTACGAACGACTCTTTAAAAATAAACGCAAATTAGACCTGGGGCCTAAGTAAGCACTAACAATTAAACTATACTGTCGTTGTCAAAAAATGTGCTTCATTTTCATTCAATAAATTTGGAGTGTAAAAAGGATAGCATATGATCTCTATATTGACGGACGATTTAGCGCAGTGGTTAAGAGCTTAAGCCGCTCTGCCCACTGCGTCTAATAGTCGCGGGTTCGAGTCCCGCACGGGACAAATCTTTGTGTGATCCACAATTATTTGTTCCGGTCTGGGTATTTGTGTATGTGAATTTTCAGGTTTGTAAACGCACCCACGCTAAGTAAAAAAAAAAAAAAAAAAAAAAATAGAAAAAAAAAAAAAAAAAATACCGTTACGCTTAGGTTAATTTGTTCTTGCTAAGCTTGCTGGTACCACCGCTTGTCGTACCAGACATAGACATTCACTGTTTTACGAACAGTCGTTTCCTACGTTTGGTAAATTTGCAACCGCTACCGCTCTCGCTTAAGTGGCTAACTCAGGCCAACGCTTTAGGGAAAATACTCGCGTAACGCAACATTATGTAGTGGGACTTTTGATTTTATCCCTCGATTATAACTACGTAGGTAATCGGGTAGAGTACCTAGTTAATGTAAATAACTTATTCTAGTTAATGATCCGTTAAGCGATATAAGGAGATTAACATCAATCTAAAAATCTGAAGCAGATCTCGTATAAATCGTTGGATGTAATTTCGTTGTTCTCGTATAATCGTTTATTTAGGAAGCGTTGGAGTGGCATCTGTAACGTCACCTTTTCATAGGTGCTGCCAGAATACCAGCGCTGCACCATAAGTTTTTATGGTGCAGCAACATGCTGAGGCAGCAGCTTGCTTAGCCCCACTCAATCTCTGGCATACAGCTATAGGGCTGTAATTTGTAATTTTTTTTTTTTTAGACGTAGCCCCACACTAGGATTATTCCTGTGTCGTGGGTGCGTTTACAAACATGAAAATTCACAACAAATACCCAGACCGGAACAAATAATTGTGGATCACACAAAGATTTGTCCCGTGCGGGAATCGAACCCGCAACTATTCGACACAGTGGGCGGAGCAGCTTAAGCTCTTAACCACTGCGCTAAATCGTCCGTCACACGTCCGTACATTTTGTTTATGTGTATGTGGGTGTGTGTGGTTAAATTATTGTATTTTCTTTCTTTCTATAAGCTTCTCATCTACTCCAGAGAAGATAATAATCGTGACAATACCGTTTTACAATGTACAGTAGCTCTACAAACTGCAATCAAACAATTTTCATAATTATTCCCATTATCATATACGACCAAGCTTCCAGACCCCACACCCTTAATCTCATCGCCAATGAACCTATTACTTTTATGCTTGAAGCTTACAGACTTCGATACAATCATCTGCAGTGAACAAGCGAATAATGTAGTAAGCATTTTAGAACTTTGTCACAGTAACTTCATGTTGATAAAGACCTGCGTTTTTAATACAAACGTTACTATGACAAAGTACTAAATCCTTTCATATTATTGGTCATACTACACGAATACTTGTACCGATATGAAGTCTCGGCAGTGATGGCACCTACTTCTATATTACCGACACAAACGCCCACAGAATTCCACGTACTAGAGATGGGTAACACCGCTGCGCTCCACTCCGATCTCGGTCTCGAATCTATTCGCGCCTATATTAAAAAGACGACAACTCGATACTTCGCGAACGCATCCAACCACACCAATCCGCTAAACGTAGCCGCCGCCGACTATGAACCTAACCCCTGCCGCTACCGCCGGCCACGACATGGTCTTACCTACCCACCCAATGCTCTTACATCCCTTCTTCCGGTTTCAGATACAGACACCACATAGAATCATACACCGACCTCGCCGGCGATGTCGTAGAATTCCTTGCCCGCTAACCGGTGCCAAGCACCACGGCGAGACACTTAGTATACACCCTCCCCCCATAGCAACTGCCCAAGCCGATGCCTAGGGCGCCTCTGCATTGTGCCAACAAACTTTTTAGTACGCTAAGCTTACACTATTCAATTTGATAGTGAACCACTGACATTTACTAGACGCAAACTGAACGGGTCGTAGTCTGAAAACTGTCTATTACGTGCATTGGAATTTACTTACTGTAAATTGGTTCACTGCTAAGTAGGCATCAAGTACATCAGAGTGCCTACCAAATTGGACCAACTTCACGGAAATAGCCCTTGAGGAGACTAATTACGATTGGTCGTACAATAGGTTTCCAATGAGCCCACAAAAATTAGTTTAAAGATTACTCGCAGAACCGAAACATAATACAGCGACAACAAGAGCTCGACCCACCACGCTTACTATTTTAATGCTGCCTAACTAAAACTACGCCATTCTTCTTCTTCTTTTCGTGTTTATATTTCATATTTGCCCCGTCAAGTTAGTGGTGTCCGTGGCTACGTTTAGTGTCTTGTGCAGGTGGTGGGGCAAAACGGGGCAAACCAGTACAGATGAGGACCTCAGGCAATTAAATTAGGATCCCTCAATACTGCCATTGCACAAATTATTTAACTCAGTGCGCTAACACAGTTTATTGCGCTAAGCTGACTCAAAATATTGTTGAACCGCCCATCACTACTACGTACGACTCCACTTACACTCGGAACAAACGACTTGCTCAAATTACAACCGGTACCAACGACAGGTTAAAACAAAGTAAAAAACAACACTTATTAAGATACCATTGTAGCTGTATAAACAGTCTTTAGTACGAACCTCTCACGTTTGGTAGGCAGAAGTATTCCTAGGACACTTCCATTTTGACCAAAATATTAATGTCCCAATAAGTCAGTCCCATGTCCAAGATAGGACAAAGACTATTCCCCTTCGCCGTTGCCAAAAGATGATTATTACTCAAACTATAATCCGTAAACGTTTCTTTTTTAAAAACGGAGATGATCTTTCAGTTTTTAACTTATGAATACAAGTCGAACAAAATCACCAGACTAACACTGCTTTGCTTTCACTCTTCAGTGGTGAACAAAATAAGACAAATACTAAGAGCTAAAGATCTAGTAAAGAATGCAGCCGATGATAAAGACAAGCATAATAAAGGTAATCAGTGAGAAAGAGATAGAGGGCGTCTTATGACAACAATGAAAGATATACTTCGTGCAGTAATGTGAGCGCTGAATGGATATGAATACAAAGATGTGATTTCGTTCGCTAATGATACGGTACAAGGGAATATAAGCTTTACGCATAATAAATAGTGTGGTTACTTGTTGTTATCGTATGGTAAAGAGCCTGGTCAGGTCTTGAATGCACGTAATGTCATTGACTCATTTAATCATAAGTCATTCGACCTAGACGGTATGCATCTAGGCTTTACGACTGCTAGTACACGCTCGAGTATTTCTGATGAAATTGCTTCATAGACATTTGTTCGCTATATTAATTCGCGAAAAGGTCAGTAAGGACCCACGGACTGCAGGATTAATTGTAATACAAATCCGAAACCATGTCTAATGGTTTCCATACTCTGATGTACAATTTAGATTGTATCCTACTAGTATTATAACAGGCACACAGATAGTTTATTACCTGGATTACCAAACAACATATTTATCCCAGAAAAATATAGGGTTCCTGTCGAAATTCAACGTGGCCAAAGTCGCCGACAGAAACTTGTTAGATTATAAAGACCAAAGTTTTCGATCTAAGCCATGTTGCAGTAATGTCTAGGGTTGCCTTTTATTTGAGCAAATAAAGTACATTGGTTTTTAAAGGTAGGCAAAAAGAGCACATTGTAATAAAATTAAGTATATTTGCCTCGTTGGTCTAGTGGCAAAGCGCATCGCTTTGTGATCACGAGGTCCTGGGTTCAAATCCTAGGTCGGACAAGTGTAGTTTTTCTAACGAAAACTTCCCAGTACGAGTCCGGAGTCTGGAATTGTGCCCGGTATATGGCAATTGCCATAATAATAATTATTATTATTATTATGGCAATAGGCTCGCCCCCTATTACATGGGACCTAACATCGTCGGCGAAACGTGGGTGTACTCAGTAAACCTCTGCCACTCCCGCTAGGGGAATATAGGCGTGACGGTGTTTTTTTAATGTATTATTTATTTCACTTTTCATTATTTTTAAACAAAATCTTCTTAATTTAAACATGTCTTTTATTACTTTTAGCAATTTTCAATCACTTTTATCACTGCTAAACAGCTTCACAGCTGGTGTTGTAAAAACGCTCGAGTCGGCGCTTAAAACGCTCGCGTCTTCTACGTGTTTCAACGCTCGTGAGCGTCGACTCAGCGCTAAACGCTCGAGCTCTGCGCTCATTTTTACAACACTGTTCACATCATCTTAAAAAGATGATGTGATCTATGATAACTTGAATAGATTGGAGAAAGGTTTTGGTAATGTTTATAGTATTTACTTCTTTAAGTTAGTGAGGTTAGATGTAACAATGTTTTTTTATTAAATCTACCTTACCTTAGATTTGGATGTTAACATCAGACATCAGCCACTTTTACAGTTCTCATAAAGTATAAAGTATACTTACACTAAATAACTCAGAATACTTTATAATAAAGTACGGCTGGACACCCTAGTGATGTCTTACGACATTGAGATATATTTGGCTAACGATGGAAGACTCTAGCTCAACCAAAGGGCAATGGAGAGTTATGCTGAATTTTTTTTACGATTACGAATCAGATACAAAGAGACATAAAGGAGAACTAAAGTCAGTGGCATAGCGCTCTGGGCCCTTTATAGCTGTCTTTCTGAAATAATCGTTTAATAGTACCCCCGTGGCATACAGAATACAATAGACGATCATTTCACGAACGTAACGCGCCGCGTTTAGTCATAGCGAAGGGGCTAAGAATTGTTAAGGTTAGGTGCAGTGGGTGAAGTACACCTGTCTGCCGTTGGGGCAGAAAGGTTTGTAAGTGATAACCACGTACTGAAAGACGTGAAGTGGCAGGCCCCTGCGAGATGTATCAATGATTTTGACGGACGATTTGGCGCAGTGGTTAAGAGGTTAAGCCGCTCCTTCCATTGGGTCGAACAGTCGCGAGTTCGACCCCGCACGGGACAAATCTTTGTGTGACCCCAAAATATTGTTTTCGGTCTGGGTATTTGTGTATGTGAATTTTCATGTTTGTAAACGCACCAGCGACACAGGAAAAACAGACCTGTTGAGGTTGCAGGTAAAAAACTGGATATGTGCAACGTGGGATCTTTAGGGGAGGCCTGTGTCCAGCAGTGGACATCTTTCAGCAGATAATGATATTAAAGGTACAGATATAAATATCGTCTTTGGGTAGGTGCATATGGGCTACAAAGAAATTTACAGTAACTTATTTCAGGATACAATAAGAAATTAAGGAATTTTCAAACATTTAAAATAACAATTAAATTCAAATTCAAATAATTTCAATGGAATTTAGAATTTTTATTTTTAACAGTCTATTAACTATCACTTCGTAAAATTTTCAACACGATACAAAATGGATTTGATACTTGAGCTATAAAAATAATTTTATCATTCTTAAAATTTAAATATTACTATGGGGTACAATCTTATCTGACCTGCCAACACCTATAAGGCCTGCCTTTAATGCCATTGGTTGGTGCCCAGACCTGGTGATGGCCAAAAACCACCTATCCCTTTGGTGAAAAGGGCCGTAAAAGAAGGCGTATGTAAGAAACACCAGCCGGCGTAGCCGAGTGACAAGCATTTCTATGCTGTAGCCGCAATCAAATTCAAATATTCATATGCGAACAAAGTGTACAATAATATTATATCTTAATATTAAAATAATAATATACTTTATTGCACATAAAATATTTTGACAAGAAACAAAATCGATCATAATTATGATAAGTAAGGCGGCCTTATCGCTTAAAGCGATTTCTTCCAGACAACCTTTAGGTAGAGGACAGAGATGTCTAATATAAAATGGAAATGGGTCAGGTGAACAATAAATAAACTAACTTAAAAAAAATAGGTTAAACGTAACAAATACGAACCTTTTATACATTATATAAATGAATGACTGAGTAAATAAATATAAAGAAAAGGAAAAACAAAAGATATATTATTACGTGCTTATGACTTAGTGGCCGTTTACGGGCATTGTACAGTTGTAATAATTGTTTTAGTAGGTATAACGTAAATTAAATTAAATAATATAAATAAGTTATTACAATGGATTTCAATTTCAATAAAGGTTTACAGCATATTGCGATCGTCATGTTAATATTAATTTAAAGTAGGTAATTCTATGTAATTTCACGCTGTTCCAATGTTATTGTCGCACTTCTAAATATTGTGATAGTGAATAGAATCAGTTTTGAATTAAGCAAGATTCTAGCATGTGCGTTTTAAAAATTAACTATCACTTGCTTTAACGGTAAAGGAAAACATCGTGAGGAAACCTGCATGCCTAAGAGTTTCTCGAAGGTATGTGTAATTCGCCAACCCGCACTGGGCCAGCGTGGTGGACTATGGCCTTAACACTCTCAGTTTCAGAGGAGGCCCGTGCTAACGGTGGGACAGTTTCTTAACAGGGACTATTGAAGGATGTTAATTTAGCTTCATTTTCATGTATTACGGTAGTTTGTTACAACAAACTAAATAAACCAACAAAATATACATATTTTGACGGCCATATAGTGTTGTCAAATGTCATACTCGTATATTTTTTCGTTTGCTGTTAGCGTAAACGAAGTATCCAATTGACTACAGACTCAGATATTATTTACCAAATTACAACACTACAGATCTAAACTATACACAAAACAAGTCATCCTTTCGAGTAATAAATTGTAATCACCGGTCAAGGCGATTTAGTCCTAGCATTTATGAGTAATGCCTCCGAGGCCCTTTACAGCCGCGCTATTAATAGACTACAAATCTACATTACTATACAATTCAAATACACACAATAATACTAAGAAAATTCAACTTTATTAATCACAAATAAAGTTAAGATTACAATAAACAATTGGACCCAGTTAACGCTTTAACGACCAGCTAAGATCACCAGGATTTATCGTCTGAGAATTACGGGATCTTTAATGGCCTTTGAAATTAATAAGGGACAAGAATTCGTCGATTGGAATCCGTTTTGTAGGTGCCAGAAATGTTTGCAACGTGCTTAAATAATAGATTTAAGGTAAACAGATTAATTTTATTTAACTACATAACACTTATTAAATAAATAAACACCATTGCCATTTAAATCTTTTTAATACACAGATAGTTGTTGCCAATACTATATTTTTACTCATTTTTTCCTTAAACATTGTTAGAATTGTTATTAATTATATCTACTTGCAACTGTGTGTGTGGAGTAGGCACTTCCTTTGATGAATTCTTATCTTTTATGTACATACGAGGAGGTTATTACAACAAAAGTTCTCTGGGTAGGTAGAGCCATACCATTAATATAAGATTGTGAAATATTTTTCCTGTTTAAGTATAAGTAATGCTCGTCGACTACCTCGTCGGGCTAGTGGGTATAACGCGCGTGGCAATCACGATGTCCTGGTTTTAAATTCTAGGTCTAACAAAGTGTAGTTTTAATATCATTAAGTTCCTAGTATCAGTCCAGAGTAGGGAGTTGCACTCGGTATGATGACAATACTCGCCCCATATTACATTGAGACATAACATCGTCGGCAAAAAGCGAGTGTAAACAGTACACCTCTACCACCCTGGCTTGGGAAATACAGGCGAAAAAAAAACACAAGCAACGTCATATTTTTCAAGCAGAGGTAGCAGAACTACTGTTTACACCTACCGACTGTATACCACCTGTAACCTACTTCTTGCCGATGACATTAGATACCAGTGTTAACTAGACCAATCCTATTGTTATCAAACCAAATAAAATACAAGACTCTGGACTGCTAACGAGAATTTTTCATCTTAATAACACTTCGCATGACCAAGAATCCATACGCCCTTGCAACAAAGGAAGTTACAGAACTCCGACAGATTAATATTAACGGCAACCTCTCTAGCTAGCCCTGGATTCAATGATTTATTTTTTTGCCAGCAAGTCCTAATAGGTAAGCGAGGGTTACACAATAAACTACGAACATTTCGGCAAATATATGTACACGTACCAAGTAACTAGCCTCACCGTTGAGTGAAGTGCTTTCCGAAATGGATTCATCCCCGAGATGAGACCTAACTGATCTGACCCCGAAACACGTTGGTATTATCTCTGATTAAATTTCTTTCGTCCCGAATTTATTTTCACCCCCGAAGAGCCAATACACCGCTGACTGGTCTATGATCTTTACTGAGAAAAAATACTACATTTTCAACAGGTTGTTAGAGCTGAAGGGGCAAATAGTACAACAACGTTCCACCAAAGCATTTTTGGTTCAAATGTGATAGTGCCAATTACCACATTGACTGTCTCTCGCCATTCTTCGTAAATGTTAGCTACAAGTCCAGATTCAGAAGCTTTAACTTTTTTTAGACATTTTTTAATTATGCCAAAGAAAGTGTTATAGCACTTGAGACTCCAAAAGCTCTCCCGGACGTAGAACTTTGCTTTTGTAATTTTGAAAATATGAGCGAGTAATAATCGTATAAATTTCCGGTGAACCTTGAATGTTACAATAAACAAAACGAGTTATCAACTAAGTAACCTATCCATGCTTAACAAAACGGAATAAGAACCATGGATATTATATAAACAAAACGAGTGTTTGACTAACTAATCTACTTAATCTGGCGGGAAAAAATCAGGACCAACCTAATTTCATACCTTTCAGAAATAACTGTAGTGTTTCGGAATCTGTTGAAAAAAACAAAATAAAACAAAAAGGACACGAAAACAGGAAACGTCTACGTATCATTAATAAATAAGAAGGGAAGATTCCTGGGCGCCTTTTAGGGTAACATGCGGCCGGACGCGGGACTTCGGCGCCACGGCCTTCGTTAAATATTCACTATTCACCCACATATGTATGCACTCGAGATATCTTTGGATGAAGTATTTCTCGGACGGTTTATGATACTGAGAAAGGAACAGCGGATATCGGTAGAACAGGCAATGCATTCAATCAAACATTATTATTTAGAATTAGTACTGATTGTAATCAAAATAGTTATTGTCAATTCTAACTCCAGCTCATCAAGAAGTCGGTTGCAAAATTTGTACTAAATAGACAAACACAAAGCTAATAAAAATCTGGGTTAAACAAAAGAGATGTAAATTGAAACAGACAAATCCGCTACGTTTCTCGTTGGATATTACTAGTAAAGACAGCATTCTAATTCAGTGATAGACTATTAGTAATATTAAAAAATGATAATTTTTTAATGTGCTCACAGCCGCATTTACGATTTATCGATGTCTTTAATTTAAATGTAGATGTAGCATAATTGCTCTGTACTGATATCGGCAACTGAAACCATTCATTAATGTGTTACACTCAATCAGTTTTAGAAAGGAAATTTAATATGATGCCATACAATAAACCGCTGTCCACGTAAATACCAAAGAATTCTGATATCCCCAAGTCACGACTTGTAATGAAATCGCTACAACTACCGCACTTAATTCACGTTACATAACAAAGTATAAAAGCTATTGAAATAACAAGAAGTCAAAAACATTCAAGTAGGATTGAAATTAAGCACTTGATAGCAAAACAACGTTGGAGGATAAATAAACAGCAATGGAGAATGTAATGTCGTTAAATATAATGAAAACATTGAATTATTTGAAATTAGTGATGAGTATCTAGAATAAGAGATCGACCTTTTTAGGTTAATTGATCTATTCTATAAATTGAAAGCATTGATCGATTTTAGGTTATATATAAAACCACACAGAGAGCATATCAAATTAAAAATAAGTTTCAAATAGGCATTGGCATGTCTCAGTTGATTCCTAATAAAAATGAATCCAGATAGAAACTGGGTCAAAAACTAAAACTACTAAAATTCAACCTATTGCATAATTATTATAATATATAATAATATAATACTAGCCCTGTTAAGAAACTGTCCCACTGCTGGGCACGGGCCTCCTCTCCAACTGAGAGGGTTTAGGCCATAGTCCACCACGCTGGCCCAGTGCGGGTTGGCGAACTTCACACACCTTCGAGAAACTCTTAGGCATGCAGGTTTCCTCACGATGTTTTCCTTCACCGTTAAAGCAAGTGATAATTAATTTTAAATACGCACATGCTTTCGAAAAGACTGAGGTGCGTGCCTGGGTTTGAACCCGAGACCTCTGACTTTGCAGTCTAACGGTCTAACCACTAGGCTATCACTGCTGCCCAATTGAATTGCTAATTATTGTATTTGTTTAATTTCTTAAAAACATTCAACTTTTATTTCCTACAAATCGATTATTGTTCAACTATTTTAAATCGATTCCATTATTATCTGATAAGTATTCTTAACAGTTTAACAAATCTAATGAGGAGAAAAAAGATCATCCACCTACACGTACAGATTTACTAGGTTGATATAAGGACATGGGAGCAGATTTCGACATGGTTGATAATGATTAAGGTTGCAGCCACATTACTACGCGTCACTGCCTTATTAATGGGGATTTATGGGGACCCATTGCACCTATAAATATGTGGGGAAACGTTATAAAAGAATGTACAGAGGTCGACTGTGATTGCAACAGTCTACATAATAGGTGAACTTATAGGTGCAAAAACAAAACGGTGTAAAATAGGAAGAGGTTGGATGAAGTACAAATAAAAAGTTCTTTTTTACTAAAGGCTGATCAGCGAAAAAAAAATTATATTATAGGCTTGTATTATCCCACTATTGACTGCCTCGTTGGTCTGGTGGCAAAGCGCATCGCTTTGTGATCACGAGGTCCTGGGTTCAAATCCTAGGTCGGACAAGTGTAGTTTTTCTAACGAAAACTTCTCAGTATGAGTCCGGAGTCTGGAATTGTGCCCGGTATATGGCAATAGGCTCGGCCCCTATTACATGGAACCTAACATCGTCGGCGAAACGTGGGTGTACTCAGTAAACCTCTGCCACCCCCTCTGGGGAATACAGGCGTAACGGTATATTATCCCACTGCAAGGCGAAGGCCTCCCTTCCCTCCTTTCACCTGTCCAGGACCAATGCAAGCTGATGCCAGTTCTTATCATAGGAGTCCAGCTCACCTAGCCACCTCTTTCTGGGCCAACCACGCTGTCGTTTCGAAAAAAAAAGAAATAATCTATCTCTCTATATCATCACGCCAGATCTCTTGCGGGGTAGGCAGAGAGTACAGAGTTCCAACAGGTTCTTTCTTTACATACCTCTCTGGCTTCCTCCACTCTCATAGTACGTCTCATACACACTTGCCGGTTACGGGGACTTTTGACTAGACCTTCAGAAAAGAAATAATGTAAAACAGATATAAAATACCAAAGTGGAAATATGCAGTTACTGGTGGCGACCTAGATTATCTTACTATACACATCGGATCGTGATTATATATGTAGACAAATAGTTACGGAAAATAAAGCAGACGACAGAATGAATAGTGAATGACGTAAAAAAGTATTCCTTGAGGTCTTCTAAAATTTCGTTAATCGAAAACTATATGAATGAAATTTTGAAGATAACGGTTTAACCTTAACCTCAACATTAGTTTCCATAATTAATTATCAAGAATTTATTCTAAAATCTACTTGGAAATCAAATAGGACTACGTAATTCTAAACCAGTTGTTAAATAATTGGTAGATTTAAATATCATTTAGGAAATCGATTTTCTTCCCACGCCCTTTGCCATATCTGCACATATGATCTTATTAAAGACTAGACTAATTAAAGACGATTCGGTTCAGATTTTAATTTTAATTAAAATACCAGAGATGTATGTTAAGATTTCTTCCACCATTTGTGTGTTACAAATATAAGTTTCATTAAACAAGCTGATTAAATTAGAGATGTTGAAATATCGTGACTGAGTTTAATGGTATTCAATATAAGACCTATACAAGGAGCATTAAGATGTCTGAAGATTATAGATAACCAAAATTATTTTTAAATCTTAAAGCAATTATTGTGACATATAGCGAGATATGTATCCTATACCAGAAAATATTATAAATAGAGTGGATGTACACAATGTTGGTGATCTAATAAATTAATAAACAATAAATACTTGGAATACTATTTAATATTTAGGTATTTTATAGAGGCGTATAAGGTATACATTAGGCAAGCGTGTATGAGACGTACTATGAGAGTGGAGGAAGCCAGAGAGGTATGTAAGGAAAGAACCTGTTGGAACTCTGTACTCTCTGCCTACCCCGCAAGGTATCTGGCGTGATGATATAGATAGAAAAGTGAGCACTGGTGTTAAGAAACAATATGGTATACCAAGAGAGAGGTAACGAGAAAAATTTGGCACCTTTACAGGCGCCTCCTTTTAAGAAATATACCGATCTTAAATTGTGGCAAAATAAAAATATTCTATTTACTCCAGATTTTTTTAAAACGTTTACCCACACTAGGTTTGATTCCTGTGTCGTGGGTACATTTACAAACATAAAAATTCACATACACAAATACCCAGACCGAAACAAATATTTGTGGATCACACAAAGATTTGTCACGTGCGGGAATCGAACCCACGACTATTGGACACAGTGGGCGGAGCGGACTAAGCTCTTAACCACTGCGCTAAATCGTCCGACCAGATTAAAAGAAAACTTTACTATTATTGCCCCAGCATTTACGGTGGAGGAGTCCAAATAACGCATTAACCAAGAGAGCTCTGCTTAGAGGCAGCTATATCGGTGGAACCAGGTTAAGGGCTGCTAAAGAGCAATTATATCAATACAAAAAGCATAAACATCTTTAACTTATCTGAAATTATTGTCCAATGAATGTGAACTATGTGAATTATGGTATGCAATGTCAATAAAATATCAACATGTAAACAATTTCAGCAAAATAAAAACTAAATATTTTTTTTTAATACAATCAACCAAAGTTACCAGCAATTAAAATTATCCGAATAACTGCTGCCGTATCGCACCGATCCCCGAGTCCACATCAAACACATAATTTTGATAAAAATATAAGATAAAAGCTAAAACGTACGACGTTATTAATCTAACCGATATATATTCGAATAGTTTCGATACAGACATCGTTAAATAACCGGCAGTTACTTTATCTCGGTCGTAAATATGCCAGATAAGTTCTTAGGAAGAGTACCGAAGCGAATTTATGGAGTCATTTCTAATTCTTTAAGTATCGCGACGTTTGTACGAGTTATTGTATTGTCATGGAATTACCTGGCGTTGGCGTCTTATTTGATTAGGGAATATTTCCAAAATGTTTTCATGGGAACTACAACATCAACACGAAGGAAGCTAAGATTTTTTTATGGAGAGTATCGTTCTCTGCTGTAACCATTCACTCTTAATCTACTTCTTGAAAAGTCTCAATAAATTATAGCCCTTCTATTCTCACTTATCTTCCTAGAGCACTGGCCATTGCATTTGGTGAAAGTCTATTGCAAACCCCAATTCAATAAATATTTATATACCAGAATAGTACTACTGAAGGAATGTTGTAAAAGACAACTTATATATCAACAAACTTTTCACCCCGGCAATCGGCTCATGTATTACAATAGTTGGTTCCGGATGATATTATCATGTAGATACTCCAAGTCGTAAAGGTTTCTATGAATGAGTTGATTCATAGCTTCAGTGCGGACAGAAATAACATCACACTGATTTAGTGCCAATGCCGTTTATAAATATACAGGAAGCAATGACAGAATAAGCTCCCATGATATTTAGTTAAGAAGTGCTCGGTCGGTTTGACGACCGGCGCTTGTCACAACATTTACAAGGTCGCTGAGATGGAATGGTATACGTGCTAACGGCAACACCTATTATGATCTTATATACAAATGGAAGTAACCCTCAGAAACAGAGATCTCGTATTTTGAATATCCTACTACACCGACACGATCAATCAAATCGATCAAACTCAGCCTGTTTTATGCAAATGCTTGGCAGAGTAGTCCTCTGCCTCTCTTTTACAAATCGGAAGGGGAGAGATTAGGTCACACCACGCGGATCAATGTTGAAAATATCATTTAATAAAAGCAAATGTTGCTGGCATAATCAATAATTAAATATATCATAATAACAATAATGAAACAGAAATTATGAAAAACATAAAAAGAAGCTGCGTCCAAAAACATGACAGAGAAAATTTAAGATATTTTCTATATAGCGTAAATAATCTTTTGAGAACGTGATCAACATCGGAACTAACGCTAAATGCCACTTTATATCAGTTCGTTGATTTGCCGTTTGCTATACAATTTACCTATGTTTTTTTTTAATTAGTACTTTTTAATTTACTGCGTTTACATGGTGCAGCTGGATTAAGCAAGTGCGTCAACTCTCTCGAGGTACTTACACCGTGTGGACCCACTTGTTGAAATAGTTCCCTGCAAGTAAGAAAATTTCACTAAATTGTGACCCTAATTTTACACAAACGCCACCCCTGACCACCCTGTCAATGTCATCCATTTTTTAGGATGGAAAACCCCCAATAACACTGTTCGACCTAAAGACTACATGATAGAATGGCCTCTCTTAAAGAATATTATCATGATAACCAATAAGTACGAGTATTATATCGATCCTAAATTAGCGAATCCGCTTTAACATCCTCATTAACACATTGCTTAAGCTCGGTTCAGTAGTGCCAGGAAACGTCGTCTGTGTTGGAACAGCGCCAGAACGATGGCTTGGTGCGAGGTAGACGAGCAACTTTGAAAAACAGAGATTGCTAAAGTCGGGTACCTTCGTGAACTAACCAAGGTACCTCGTGCTAAATTTATAAACAAAGCAAAATAACGTAAAATGACAGATATCCGTCGTAAAATGACAGATATCCGTCGTAAAATGACGGATTGATCTAGCTGTCCTTTAATTAAACTTCATTGAAAACTAGCTGAAACCGCAACATCGTTTGCGTTATTTACAGTCGTGTATTTCACACCCGTAACTTGTTTTGAGACAAAAGTTATGCCTATGTCCTTACCCTGGATAAAATCTACATCCTTGCCAAATTTAATCAAAATCGGTTCAGCGGTTTGGGCGTGAAAAGGTAATAGACAAAACAGACAGACAGACAGATTTACTTTCGAATTTATAATATTGCATGTAGAAATTACTTTTATTAATTCGGATGTCAGGATAATTATTTACAAAGAAATATATTTTGTTAGGGTCAATATGCGTACCAATTGAATAAATAAGTATTATTTTTTAAAAAATCATTTCAACATTACCGAAAACTGTATATCGTCAAGAGAATTACCTCTTACTTCAGGAAAATCAAGTAACCCCTACTTAACTACTCGGGCTATTTAATTAGCATCGAAACTACGTAAATCCTATTTACAGTATTTCATTAAGGTAATGTTATTTCCCATTATTAAGTAGGCTATTTATTTCAAGTCTTCCTTTTTGAAATGTGGGCAGGACACGTAGGCGGAGACGTGGGCATAGATAATACAATAAATATTTATCACTACCTTTCTCCTCAAATAGAGGGAAAACTAAGAGTATAGCGCAGGTATTAAAAGACAAAATATACAGTGTAGTAAGATAAGTAACCAAAGTGTTTGAAAACATCTAAGAAGATTCGGCATCGTTGTTCTAGTTTCGGAACAAAAATGTCATTTTTCGACAGAAAAATGTTCTGTATCAGTCCGGAGTACGGCATTGTGCTCAGTATAATGGCAATAGGCGCACCCCCTATTACATCGGACCTACCACTGTCGGGGAAAAGTAGGTGTACACAGTACAGCTCCGCCGCCCCCGTTTGGGGTATAAAGGCGTGACGGTGATTATTTTTATATCCTTTTCAAAGAAGTGAAATGACTATTATCATTCAGAAGAGTGTTAATATTATAACACTAACGATTTTATGCGATGGCATTCAATCTGCACTTAATTAATTATAACTTAGAAAACTATCATTTCATTGGTATGGATATCTACGAAAAATCAAAGTTAAACAGCTAGAAGCGACTGTAAAGTTACTCGTCGGCTCCTCATCCCGCAACTCAGCAAGTTATCAACATCGCGACAAGCAGAGAGGGTTTAATTAATACGAGGACAAAGGCCTTCCTGCACCCGCCTCCAAAAGGCCAAGGATATTACGACTTTGGACAATGAAGGTGCTCGACACTCTTGTCTGTACCACTAAAAAGACCCTCTGAACTCTTAGATTTTTGTGTTGAACCAGTTGGCGGAAATTGTAATGTCTATATTTTTATTACAACACTAGTCTTATTTTAAGCTAAATGAAAGAATGGAAATAAACTCAGAACGAATTTATGAGATTATTATTATTATTATTATTTTTTTTTTTTAAATTAAAAAGGCAAATACCTTCCTCAGCGATTTTTATAATTAGTCACTGACAACACTGATATATACATCATCACACAAGGTATCGGATATGTGGACGGATTTAACAGATTTCTTTCTCAACGATGAGATACTTCAAGATTAAATTAAATAGACATACCATTTCCTTCATGTCTTTTAGAAATCGAATAATACATCACACCGTCACGCCTACATTCCTCAAGCGGGGGTGGCAGAGGTGTACTGAGTAAACTCACGTTTCGCTGACGATGTTAGGTCCCATGTAATAGGGGGCGAGCCTATTGCCATGTACTGAGCACATTCCAGACTCCGGACTTGTACTGGGCAGTTTTCGTTAGAAAAACTACACTTGTCTGACCTAGGATTTGAACCCAGGACCTCGTGATCACAAAGCGATGCGCTTTGCCACTAGACCAACGAGGCAGTCAATACATAATACATAACCAGGAAATTGACCTCGTGTATTGTTTGTTTTATCGTAAGCTCAATGCAAGTCTAGAAGCGTTAAATCACCAGTTTATGATATTCTATCTACAACTGAACTATTCAGTATCCCGTTCTAGTTTCGTGAGCATTTTGATAACAATACAGCACTGATTATGCACGCATGAACTGTTGCCAATTCTAAATGGTGTTGCAAAATAAATATCCATTAGTTTAAATTTCTCAGTCGAAATTTCATCAAGAAATTCATGAATGGATTTAAAATTGCATTTTTTTCTTTTTCTTCTAAGAATTATTACTTGAGAGTAATTATGGATAGGTCCACTGTTCGTTTTGTGTACAGACAAAAGTTAAAAAAAAAATACAATACTTAATAAGTTTGTGGCAATAGTACTTATTGAAGCAAAAGAATTTAGGACGTTAGTCAGTTTGAACTAAGTAGTTACAAAAAACTTCTTGGAAATCGGAACCCTTGGAAATTTTGTTGCCAATTAATCAACTTATAATATATTATAACTAAATGCACCCTGCATTGAAATATAATTTCAAAAATTAATCATTAAATATTACCACCGGTCCCTTCTTATAAACGTACCGAACAATATCGAAAATTTATTATCACATGGAAGCGGTAAGCATTTAACTTGACACTGGATTAAACAAGAAAGATACCCAAGGGCAGAAAATATGTAGTTTTAGTAATAAAGAATAAATGTTTACAAATGCCAAGCAATTGTCAATTGTTAAGCAATTAAAAATAACTAGAGCATTGAAGTGAACGGACATCAAATTTTGTTGCCATTCATAAAATCCAATTTGATATTCTACCACAACCAAAATCCATACTAACAAATTCGAAAGTCACTTTGTTAGTCTGTCGCGCTTAAACTTGTCGAGGAATTTGTCCTGAACTTGTCCAGGAAAAAAAAGCCCAGGAAATACATAGATTGCATCCTGGAAAAGAAAATAGACTCTCT
The DNA here is from genome assembly GCA_905147815.2 of Phalera bucephala. Lineage (NCBI taxonomy): Eukaryota > Metazoa > Arthropoda > Insecta > Lepidoptera > Notodontidae > Phalera > Phalera bucephala. The sequence continues at coordinate 31,681,631 of LR990620.1, forward strand.
TGTCTCAAAAAAAAACAGATACAGTCGTTGATAGTTTACTAACGTAGTAAACGGGCAACGATTCTGTGATAAATGTGTAAAAATCTATATATCTATATCAGATCAGCTAGGCAGAGAGTACAGAGGTTCAACAGGTTCTTTCCTTACATACCTTTCTGGCTTCCTCTACTCTCATATTCAAAATAATTGAAGATAATTTCCAACCCATTGAAAAGTATATACCTAAGGCTATGTAATTCTAACTAATTACATTATATCACCCATAGTAGAGTCCAAACGTATCTTAACGACTGCATGATATGGAAAGTCAATAGGCCACGATTTTGACAATGAACAATTCGGCCTTGACGGCACGGCAATTAAAACGGTCAAATTTAGACACTATAAGAAATAACGCGTGCCCGATAGTGTCTAGATGACTCATGTTAAATGGTAAATTTGAATATATTTTTATCCATATGAGCTACAAGGTACAGTATCCATCCCCATGACTTGAATGACATATGTGTCTTATCAAACAACATGGCTATGCCAATATACAGTTTTTTTTTTGTGTCATATGTATTTCATTTTCTCGTTGTTCTCTTTTATAAGTAACGTTCCCCCACACGCATGCACGTTGAATTATTCCTGTATCATGAATTCAATGAAGTGGTTTGTAGTGAATTGAAGTGGCTGCCTATTCGGCAACGCCGGGACTCACATATCCTCTCTTCTCTATTCCGTCCTTTATAAACCTAAAGCTCCTGTTTATCTACGTGAGCGTTTTCACTTTCTTGTTCCCAAGAAAAGGGCCTGTCGTACGGCTACTTCTCTCCTTTCTCGTGCTCCTCTTCATTCTTCCAGACGCTATCATAGGTCTTTTACTGTTCGTGGAGTGCATCTTTGGAACTCACTCCCACACGGTATACGCGCAAGCTCCTCTCTGGATATTTTCAAGAGAAGAATCAGAGAACATTTCCTATCTGATTATTGATACATATTTATTATATAATATACTATAATATACTATGTGTATTTTTATATATATTTATTTTATGAATTATATCTATCTAATTTTAGTATAGTATGTATTTTATTTATGTTTAGTTTATTGTATGTTTGATGTGTGGTTGTATAACTGCCCTCTTATTGACCTTCTCATCTCTCAACACTTAAAGGTTTGCTGGAAGAGAACTCATATTTTGAGTTAAGCTCGCCTTTGTATATCCCCTGTAAAATTACAATTGCTTTTGGATTGTATACAATAAAATACTCTCTGCCTACCCCGCAAGGGATCTGGCGTGATGATATAGATAGATAAAATAACACCGTCACGCCTATATTCCCCAGAGGGGGTGGCAGAGGTGTACTGAGTACACCCACGTTTCGCCGACGATGTTAGGTCCCATGTAATAGGGGCTGAGCCTATTACCATATACCGGGCACAATTCCAGACTCCGGAGTCATACTGGGAGTTTTTCGTTAGAAAAACTACATTTGTCCGACCTAGGATTTGAACCCAGGACCTCGTGATCACAAAGCGATGCGCTTTGCCACCAGACCAACGAGACAGTCATAGATAGATAGATTTTATATATGTAGCTTTACTTGACTGCCTCATTGATTCAGTGACGCATGCGGTTGGCGATCAAAAGGTCCTGGATCCGAATCCTAGGTCGGACGAAGTGTAGCTTTTCTATCGAAAAGTTCTCTGTAACAGTCCGGATTTTGATATTGAGCATTAGGAATGCTCCCATTACATAAAGACGTAACATCGTGGGCGATATGGGCGTATACAAAGTGTATCTTTGCTACCCCCGTTTGTTTTTAACCTTAAAGGAATGAGATGTATGGTTTCTTGTCGTTTTCTAGATAAATAAGATTCCGAATGGGTGGCCGTGGTCAGGTTTTGAGAAATTACCAAACATTTGTTCAATCTTAAGTGCCGTAATGGTCTACCTACACAAATTATACACCGTCACGCCTACATTCCCTAAGCGGGGGTGATGGAGGTGTACTGTGTGGATACAGATATTTCTTCAACGATATTAGATTCCAATATAAGCATTATACCGGGCACAATTATGGGATCCAGTCTGATATTCAGAATTGTAGGATAGAATGATCCCAATAACACTGTCCGATTCGTGACCGCCGGCGGCACCATGCTTTACCCAACGAGGCAGTTATGAATAAAATTGAAATAAGACTTAGTTTTAAGTCAAGAGTCACTATAACCGGCGAGCGTGTATGAGATGTCCATCAGAGTAAAGGAAGCGAAAATCTGTGAGTGAAGAATCTGTTGGAACACTGTACTCTCTGCCTACCCTCGCAAGGGATCTGGCGTGATGATGTAGAATAGGATGGAAAAAGTTTTAAAGTTGGTTTGCACTCTTCAAAATATAAGCAAAAATCAAAAATGTAATGTTTCGAACTTGTTAAGATTTTATTTTAGTAAATGTTCATATGAAACTTAATGATAAACTTGTAATGGCCCAAAGACTAAATGAAACTCAAGACTAAAAGCTAGATGCGTAAAACACAAAGCCGGTCGTTGTAACGATGCCTGGTGAAGGTCTTTGTCCCGCAGTGGACGTCTTTCAGCTGATAAAAGAGGCGTAAGTATTAGAAGCTTTATTTTGAAGAGCTAGTATATGTTTTTGGAAGCCTAAAATAGTGTTTACGCATGCACGATTTCTCTGAGTCTAATCTGCGTCACGGATCCAAATCTGATTCTTAGCGAATTCACGACACCAAAAATATCTACGGCTATCTAAAATATCTAGATACATTTGGAAATGTGATGATGTGGTGATATTTTTCTGTTAATTTGTATTGTTGAAACTGTTGATAAACTTGAGAGTATTTGTAACAAAAATCTTTAAAAAAAAAAGGTAAACCGACTTTAATAAGCAAGAAATGAATACTGGAAGTCGGTACCCGTTAGTGCAGTCAGTTACTTGGCACCAACTTCAAATATTTATTTCAGCTCGTTGAAGTTGGTTTTTTTTTTTAAAGATTTTTATTTTACAATTTTAAGTGACGAGTGTTTTATTTACTAATATTTATATAGCTATATTATATTATTTTGCTAAATTGTACAGTAAGGTACTCCCGGGATTGATATAATAACCATAATAACGGAATCTATACATTCGTGCGCTTCGCCGTTAAGGAGTCCCCTGGTGTATCTTCCAAGTCCAAATACCGATTTCATTAAAATGGGGCCACCTCAAAACTATACTAAACCCAACGCATAAAGAATTATCAAAATCAGTTCATAAATAAAGACGTTAAAAAAACACAGACGAAATGTCAATCTCCTCCCTTTTTTGAATTCGATTAATATTCTGATTAATTCTATGGCAGGGTACGTATAGGATTGACGTAATACCCATAATATCTCAATCTACGCATTCGTATTGTTTGTCGTTAAGGAGTTCGCTGGTGTATCTTCAAAGTCCATGCATTACTTCTACTACCCTTAGTACCTCATCCTTTGGGCTCACATTTGTCCATCTAAAATTCTAACAATGCTTCAAATAACTAAGACGGAATATAGTACGGAGTAAGTGCATCAATCGTAATCCAATCGTTTGATGGAACCACTCGAAACCTCGCAGCCTTATCTCGCTCAAACAATAGTTGAAGCTTCAATAACGCGAGGTAATAACACGGAACGCTATATACCGCTGGATTTGCACAGCGTTAGTTTGGTGCCCCCAGGGAAAACCAGCTTTGGAAACGCCAATATTGATTTTTACGTCGAATATTGTTACGTTGTAAAGGGATGTAATGGGCAAGCTTGATAGACATCGCGGCAGGTCTGATAATGACAGGTGACTGAATTGGTTGTCTAGACTATAAATTTTGGTCTGTAATTCCATATCGGGGAGCGATGAGTTACGGCTGCGTGGACGATAGGTACCTATTATGGTTTCGATTATAAACAAAAATCGTGTGTATGTGAGGATTAATGTTTTGCGAAGCGCAGCACATTTGTAGAAGTTTATTACTGGTTTTGGAAAAAAATGTTGACAATTTGTTATCTTCGAAAAGTACAAATATAACCTATGTAGTCTGGCGTGACGATATAGATGGATGATTTATTAGCAGTATAATTTAAGTGTAGGCCACGACAAATACGAAAACAATAATTAAATATCGTCAGATCATCCTTCTGTTCTTAGACTAAGGAACAAGGTGCCACATTCTTAATAATCATTAATCTAGTAACATCTAGACATGAAAAAAAACTAAAATGGCATTCCGACTACCTAATTGTAAAAGCAGATTAGCCTATTTTCTTAACACTAAACCACACAATCTTTGTCTTATTCAACATACTATTTGTTATTAGGATTATTGAGTTACCTCCCAATACAAATGCAGATGAACCCAACTCGTACAGAATAATTCGTCGCTAGCGACATGTCGTGCGCAAAGGCATTTTATCGTAACCATTATCGGCACGAAGGACCAGCGTAAGCGGTTTAATTTTATTAAAAACGCGCTGTAAACAAACTGTAATGGGTGAGGACAATGCACTTACCAACTATAGTAAATTTAAAAAGAACTATGAGAGTGGAAGGAGCCACAGAGTCTGTAAGGAAAGAACCTGTAGGAACTCTACCTACACCGCAAGGGATCTGGAGTGATAATATAGATACTACGAAAACGTCGTTGGTCTAATGGCGCATGGTCCAACCAACGACGATTAAATCTTGGTTTTGAATCTTAGGTCGGACAAAGTGTCGTTGGGGTATTAAAAACATAGACCCACCCTGAGAATTATTCCAAACATGAAATGCACATACACAATCTGTCGTCCGTTACCCGTTGTGTCTGTCGAAAAAATCTCAATGGTAGTCAGGAGTTCAGAATTTCGCATACTATATCAATAGACACAACCCCTATTACTTTGACGCTTAAGGCCCACTTGCACGTATCAGGGTTAACCTTAAGTGTTGACTAATGGCCGACCGGTTACAGTTACGACCGGTTTTAACATTCAACTCAAAGATAGATTTGCCTACTACGGATAGAATTTTGACATATTTGGTATGGAAGATCTGCCAAAAGTCTACTGTCAGTCAGCAAATCTAACCGGTCGTAAGTCGAAGTTATAACATTAACTTGAATGCAATTTAACGTTATAACCCTGGTTCTTGAAAGTGGGCCTAAGTCTGCGAAATCACAATTACAGGACACTTTTGCCTGAACTGTTTCAAGAATATAGGCACGTAGTGTTTTTATATATTTAAAGCTGATCGGATAAGCATTGATGCCTTTCAAATAATTTCATAGACTAGGGATCTCTTCACGATATATCTATTATGTTGTACTTATTATGTTGTACTTATTATGTTGTACTTATTATGTGTTACTCTGTAAGATTTCGTTTAGTGATTTTTCATGCACCCTATTTATTTTCAGTTACTTATTTTATTTTTTCTTCTCTCTTTTTGTTAACATCCATGACGTCACCAAACGGCTCATTGGAAGATCAGCGCTGGTAGCATAAGCAGCCAGCTTTGTGCTGAGTTGCGTCCGTTTTAGTAGCGAGGTCATGTAACGTATTTATAATTACCAACGTTTGTATTGTACCTACTCGTTGCAAAATAAATGTTATTTTCTTTCTTTCTATATTTCTGTTCATTTTTACCAAGTTTAGTAATAAAATTTTATTCTGTTACTAAGCGAGGAACAGATAGAATATTTCAAAGAAATATAACAAAGTTTCATACACAACGCACCGAAGATAAACAAACGTCAACTACTAAGAACAAACGACAATTCCGACGAGCATTACTCCACAAGATTCAGACTCATTCCTCATGAACTTCAAAGACAACAACTATAAAGGGAAAACGTCATCCAATATTGGATACGTAAGAATTTCCTCGGATTACCGCGAAAAACCGCAATTATAGCTCAATTCTAAAGAATCTTACAATACCGTCTCGACCTTACAAAATATATTATAATAAACGAAACTTAATTCTCTCATAGTTAAAGTATACAATAGGGTGTTGCATCGGTTATGGTTAACAGGTTTTTGCAAATATACGTTAATTGTGGGTAGTTGACGGAACATGGTGGACCCGACTCGTGTCAATTAACGGTTTTAATTAAAAATAATTACGTAACGAGCCGATAACTTGCCGACCGACAGACTGGCAAGGATGTAAGGCTTGGTTATTAAAAGAATCCACTTTCCTTTATAAATCGCGCACAAACTTTCTTTTATTCAATATGCACTACCTTCCAGTCTGTTTAAACCTAAATTGATTTGTGATGTTTTCTGAAGTTACAATTTAGGTATAATGTGTACTACCTACATAACTAGGTATAATCCTATAGTTATGAGTAGTTGCTAGAAGGTATACGTTATTTGAAGGTATTATCAAAGACGACAGCATACAATTATTAAGATTAAAACTATCTGATCGATTTTTAATATATTGAAAATAAAAACGTAGCCCTACGCTATAAATTACTCCTATGTTCTGGACGTGTTTACAAACTGGAAATTCACATACATGGTCAATTCACGTTTACAGATTTTGATACATCTTTCTACACAATTATAATAAATAATATTAGCTCTGTTAAGAAACTGTCCCACCGTCGGGCACGGGCCTCTTCTCAAACTGAGAGGGTTAAGGCCATAATCCACCACGCTGGCCCAGTGCGGGTTGGCGAACTTCACACACCTTCGAGAAACTCTTAGGCATGCAGGTGTCCTCACGATGTTTTCCTTTACCGATATAACTAGTGATAGTTCATTTTTAATACGCACATGCTTTCAAAAAGACAGAGGTGCGTGCCTGGGTTTGAATCCGAGACCTTTGACATTGCAGTCCAACGATCTTACCACTAGGCTATCACTGCTCTTGCCTTTTTACAAAAAACTATTAATTTAAAAAAGATTATTTTACCTCAAACGTCATTTAATACCATTATAAAAGAATACATCTCTATTTAAAACAAAGCAGCGCCGTTAAACAGTAGGTAGGTAGTATGAAGCCCAAAAATATTAGATATTTTTTGTACCCATAAAAAAAGCAATCATTTGGCGAACAAGCCGTTTACGTTAAATTAACATAAGTAAATGGTCATTAACGTAACATTTGGACATGTGGCCGTAATAAAGAAATGTATTGTCCACATGTGGTAAATGATTAAAAAAGATGACTTCATTTGTTCATAACCAGTTATTCTAGTTTTTGAACTACCGTAGATTATCTATCATAAAATCTCTGGTTATCTTTTAATATCAACACGGTCAGTAATAAATCTTCATTATTAAATAACTACCTGGAACAACGTTTAAATCAAGTTCAACGTTGATCATTAAATGAAAAGTGTAAAGCAAACCAAACGTTATTATACACGGAATGGTAGCACACGACCCTAGTTTTCTTTGGGGCGTCACGGGGCTTATTACTTGAAACCATCTTAGTATTTTTTAGAGTATTTAACGACTAGCATTATACCTACCCTCCGTAAAGGCTAGGGGTTTGGTCTTCTTAATATGAATGTGTTCTTTTCAACAACACAACTGCAACAACAAACTGCTGAATTACATTTGCTTGCATCTATAACCTAAATAAAACAATCGCCGGGGAGAAACACAACTACGAAAAAAAAACATAGCATGATACGAGGGCGTTCCCTTAAGAAGAGTCAATTGCAATTCGAAAAAAAAAAAACAATTTATAAAAAAAATAGAATGTCAAATTTTAGGGTGGCGCACCAGATAAGCAACCCTAGAGCCACCGACAAAGGCGCCAATTACCGCCAATTTCGGTATCACTGACGCTCCGCCATTTTTACGACGGCCATCTTTGTTGTCACCAAAAGGTGAATCTTGTTTGTTGTCGTGTATCTATCATTGTGTGTATCCGTAAAAGGTTTTGTAGTAGCGGTACAAGAAAATTAAAAAGTTTCTACATAGAAAGGTAGGATAGGGATCTAACTACTTAAAATGAAGGTGAGAGTAAATAGGTCCTACTCTACCACGTGGGCCCAATGTGGATTTGTGGAAAAACCCCAAAATAGTAATCGGAGACATACAAATAGTGTAATACGTAAAGAATTATTGTGAGCTTATATCATTTAAAAACTTATTTCATATACAATACAATACGAAAGTAGAAGGATGTAGGTGCCGGGGATGACCTAGACTATCTTACCATGACCAAATAGACCGTGTCTTAGCTGAAGGGCAAGTCAAGAGTCTCCGTAACCGGCGAGTGTGTATGAGACGAACTATGAGAGTGGAGGAAGCCAGAGAGGTATGTAAGAAAAGAACCTGTTGGAACTCTGTACTCTCTGCCTACCCCGCGAGGGAGCTGGCGTGATGATATAGATAGATAGATATTTCATACAAAAACATAATCCTTGGTAAAGGAAAGTCCACTGATCGGCAAGAAAATAGGAGTAGCACTATTTCTGCCACATCTAAGTACGTATATAGTCTCAGAAGACCACGCGTGACACTAACATGAAGCTCAATAGGCAATAGACAAACCGTTGCACGATTTGTCACGATGACTGTACGTGTAGTTAGCGGAGATAAAGGTTCATAGGGACCAATTAGTAAGATCGTTAACATTGCTTTGTAATTGGACCCGTAACTTGGCGTCGATACAGAGGAGACAACCCGATCGGTTCAGGTACTCGCCGCCAATGGATTTGACACAGCAAGCGGAGGTAATTGTCCAAAAATTATAGCCAACATTCCGGAGATAGTTGGTTGAGATTGGTGTTAATGATTGTGGTAGTTTGAGATTTATTTGTAGTGGGAGTTTCGACACCTTTGTTAGGTGAATAAAAAGTAAAAGACCTCGAAGTAGAAGAAGTTGAATTATCTTAAATATTTTGTCAGGCATATATTCTCTAAGCGATGCTGAAGTAATGCACTATGTGCAAGCACATTTCGCTGACAATGTTAGTTCCCAATATAATATGTAGCGTAAATTGGGCAGAATTTCAGATTGCTACTGAGAATTTTATACCACCAGAACCTCATGATCGTCAGTGCACCATAAGTCACCACAACAAAAACGTAGTCATACTAGATACGGCATAAGTTAAAAAATTTTTAATGCAATCAATGCTGACAATCGTCTAATCCATTTATACAACCATCTGAACTCATGCGCGCACATAAACCATGCCCGATGCTTATCTTGAAATTTTTAAATTAAAATGGACTATTACACACTGCATTGCATTGAAGTGCATTTAAGTAAGACGCACTACTTTAAAACACAAAAAAAATACTTCGTCCAATTTTATCAATAGTTTTTGTCCCAAATTCTACTTTGAGCATACTTTTTGCGTACAACTAATCTAAGATGCGAGTTTCCTCATTACACCAAAAAAGTTGTACTTCAAGCGATGTCGACATTTTGTTATGTTAGTCATGAAGAATTGTATTTCAGACATCAATGGCGAATTATTCTATTAAAAACGTGTTGCACGAATTATAAGCAGCTAAATCAATTTATTAAATATCGCTTAACAAATCCATTAGAATTCAGAATAAAAATCTGTAATTCTGATGTTTCCTTGGCCAGTGTTGGGCATTTTTCTATTGAAATTTCATTTGTAATTAAATTATCCCCCTGAGGTACTCCGAAATAACAATGATTTTTGGACGTCAAATGCCTCAGTCCCTTTCGTGATCATAGAGTATTCAAAACGTCGGGCACTAAAACCACAAATAAGCCGCGACAAAATCCGAAATATTTTAATTACACCTTAATTTTTTCACAATTAATTTTTGTCCAATGTTGGTTTGGGGCAATCCCACTACGCGCGGATTTGGGTAAATAAAACTATTACTTTCCTAAAAAAATTACGCAACGGTATCTGGAATGATCCAATATAGAATGCTTTGGCCAACATAGTATACAAATGCATAAAATACTAAATGTGCTGCATTGTCACCATAACACTAATTTCTTCACAGCACCAGCTCTCCAAGCATTCATTTTGAATATGTCCTCATTACTATAAAACAGCCTGTATTTAACCACTAGTGTTTTAGGCCTGTCCTCTTTCACGTCATTAGTTAAAACCAATACTGGAGGAAACTAACCCAGTACTGGAGTCCTGGGTTTGTCTATCCCGTTATTTTCCGGTCAAAAATTCACAATTGTTCCTTCTGCCTTTGAGTCTTCGACCCTTTCTAAACCACCACTGTTACCGCCTTAGTTCACTTGCCATCATCCCGGCTCATCAAGTATCCTGCCCATATTCACTATAATAGCAACATCTCCCAAAATGTCTCCAGCAACTCGAATTTGTATTTAAATTTTAACCTTGACATAATACCTCCAGTTAAGGGGTAAGTATGTAATTATGTCACGTTTATACAATGCAGAAAATGTTTAATATTTACCACTGCTCGGCCATTATACATTAAAAGGTCGGCCCGCAGCAAACGGAGCGTGTCCAGGACGTTTCAAGAATTACTCGAGTTCTTTTTGCGCAACCACTACTAAGTAGCCACGTCCCGTCTTAATTAAAGATACCTTGTTTAATATTTATTCTTATTCTGGCCAAATAGCAAGGTTTCGTTCTGAATCTGAAAGTGGTCGGTCTCTTTTTCGGTGTTCAATCTGGTGTTTTCACTTCAGACTTTGAACAAAAAAATATATAATAGATCGTCCTACGTGAGCGATGATAATGGGCTCGCCCCCTATTAAATTGGGACTAACATCGTCAACCAAGTGTGGATGTAACCACTACACTGCTGCCACCATCGCTTTTGCGAATAAAGTTGTTTTTTGTTGTTTGAGTGACCTGTTGGCCGCGGGGCCTTTACAGCTTTACCGGGCAAGAAAATAAAGATGTAACGGTGAATTTTTTTTTTAATAAAAACAATTAATATGTTCTTTAATGAACTTTGTTTTAAAATGAGACCTAGGATAGGCAGTCCCAAGTCCCAGGTATATTATGCAACAACACAAGTAACAATCGATCCTATTCATAAGTTGTTACAGATTAATGTCAACTAGCCTGTTTTAATTCGGAACGAGCATTGCTTAATGGCTCGTTCGGTACCTTTCTAAAGGATGCACGTAATTTAGGCACAACCATAGGCCGTTTGATCGCAATGGCACTCATAGAAACGCTGCCACGTGGGTGTTACCAAAATAGATTGCGAATTTCTAATCTTTGATTGTTGGTGTATCCCAACAGAAGTTAAGCATTGTATGGGCAATAAAGCTTATGGCACAGATTAAATAACATATGGCCTAGAAGATCTTATTCTTTATGAGTACTTTGCGAACGCGTGTTATTCCAAAAAGCAAACTAAATTGCGTCTGGTTTATTTTCGTCGGATAAGTTTGCTTCGTGACTACCTCGTAGGTCCACTAGCGAATAGTATGGCAGACGATCACGAGGTCCTGAATATCTATATCATATCATCACGCCAGATCCCTTGCGCGGTAGGCAGACAGTACAGAGTCCTACTTTTCCATAAACATTTTTCATATTGTGCAGCAACTCATGAACTATGAGTTTAAAATAATCCCATGTTGCGTTTTATTGCTTTATCAGTGCTTTCATTCATTTATCAGTTCATTGTTACGCCAAACCTCGTACAAATGGCTTTATCACAACAGGCTTTCAGAGATAGGTACACTGTATGATACTCTAATGTTTTAACAATTAAGTCTCCATCTCCAAATCCGATGGAGCAGTAGTCCAAAAGGGACTGTTATTCAAAATCAAATATTTTTCCAGTATATTCAAAAACACAGATGAATAGAAATCAAGCCCAACGAAAATTAAGAAAAAAAAAGATGCCCAAGAACCTTCCTGAGTAATGATACTGTATCAACAGAACCAGGATATTTGCCATGTATAGGGCAGTTTATTAAAACAATGTAATCATCATCAATCTAAAAACGTCCACCGTAGGACATATGCCTCCACTTAATATAAAGCAATATACTTGTACAGCAAGTTGCAGCAGCGATAGCCTAGTGGTTAGACCGTTTGACTACAAAGTCAGAGGTCTCAGGTTCAAACTCAGGCACGAAAACATGTGCGTGTTAAAAATTACCTATCACTTGCTTTAACGGTGAAGGAAAACATCGTGAGGAAACCTGCATGCCCTAAAAATTTCTCGAAAATGTGTGAAGTTCGCCAAACAGCACTGGGCTAGCGGTGTACTAAGGCTTAAGCCCTCTCAGAGAGGAAGCTCGTGCCCAACGGTGGAGCAGTTTCTTAACAGGGCTAATATTATTATTAGTTATACTTGTACAACTTAAATTAAATATGCTATCGATAACTTGTCAACCAAGTATCGTACGGTCTAGAACTTGCCCGACGTGTCTCAACACGTCCATATTAGCGGATGGGTCCGTTTATGTGTCTAAATATAACAACGGGCAGGTGCTATGGTGGTCGTACTACATTGTTGGGAGTGGCCCGTTTCACGAAGGATTAGGCCTGTTGACGCTTTGAGTATAGATTAAAATGTGTTATTATACGGAGACGTATGTGTAACGACACTAGTTGGGAATGTTAATAGAGACGTTGGTGCAGCTTTATATTTCATTTTGTTGAGAAAACCCTGCTCCACACTAAGAATTGTGCCTGTGTAGATTTCCTAATATGAAATTCACAAAAGCATACTATTAATTGTAGGTCACGCGAAGAATTACAACTACTCCATCCAGTGATCAAACACTAGACGTTCAAACCACTAGACCAAGCCATCGTCAACCTTTTTGTTTCTGCGTCATGAGTAGATTAGCATTACAAACAAATTTTTAACATGTTCTAACATACAGATCGAACCGAATAGCCGTGAATCGCACGAATATTTTTCTAGTGCGGGAATCGAATCCGCCAATGCCAAACAGTGACAAACAGATCAGACCAAATAGTCGGTTTTGTACAAATTAGAAAGTTACATATTAGTTTAGTCAGTATACATTCTTGCATGTAATTAATCTAAGAAACTGAAGACAGCCCCTATTTTGTATTATTATTAACCGAAAATATAAGTTTCTTTAACTACCTCCTCCTCCTCTTATAGTTCAGCTCATAAACGCTCGCCGGATTGGAGACTCGTGACCTGCACATCTGATAAGCCTCAATCGATTTGATCACGGCAAGATAGTCTAGATTGCCTTTCTGCACAAGATGTTTTGTTTTATAATCTCACAACCGCGAATTCCGTCTGCATTACTCATCAAGCGTTAGACGTGTGTAAGTCAAAATAAATGCGAAAACATTGCAAAATTCTCAGAACCAGGTAAACTACTAAAACATTGTTATAATATACTTTTAAGTCTGATGCAATACTCCATTTGCGTGTAACATAAGCCAGCATGCACTCAATACAAGCGCACATGCGAAATGTAATTGTTTTAATGCTTACACAATCAAAATATACACATGTGTTTATCTGTTAGAGTCTTTCTAATGTTATTCTAGGTTATGATATACCTTGATGGTGTGACTGCCGATGATCAGGACCTTGTTTTGAATTCTCCTTTGAAAATATATTATTGAGGTTTTGATGGGTTTCTGAGTTCGGGTGGAATCTGAGCATGTTTTCCATCGAAAAATTTTAGTGTCGAGAATTGTGCCCGGTATAATACCAAAAGGTTCACATCCGGTTGCATTATAATCGATTCCGACCTAAAATCCTAAAATAGAATACCTCTGCTATCACTACTTGGGAAATTTCGACGGACGATTTAGCGCAGTGGTTAAGAGCTTAAGCCGCTCCGCCCACTGTGTCTAATAGTCGCGGGTTCGATTCCCGCACGGGACAAATCTTTGTGTGATCCACAAATATTTGTTCCGGTCTGGGTATTTGTGTATGTGAATTTAAACCCACCCACGATACAGGAATAAATCCTAGTGTGGGGCTACGTTTTTATAAAAACCAAAAACCAAAAAAAATTATAAAAGTATTTGTTTGTCGTACAAATTGTAAATTATAATAAAAAAAAACATATCAATACCTGTGTGAGGAGGCCCCGCTCTTCTGCATAAAGATAAATTGAGATCAAGTTTTGTATAAAACTAAATTAATCATAATACTTTCTTAATTAACACAACTAATTAAAAGGTTAGGTAAGTTACATTAAGTATAAAATAACATACGATAAATTATACAATGTAAAATAAGTAAGTGGTGTTAATTTATACTTATATAATATGTTTTTAGGAAGTTATTTATATTATTATACAGATGAGTAACGTGCATATGATCTTATTAAGCAAAACTTATAACCATGCATTGTATATTAAACTATGATATAATTTTTAAAATATTATGTCCATGAATGATTCAGTTTGATCATATGTAATAGTTTTAAGCCAATTTGTTAATTTTATTTTGCAGTTATATTTATTCATAGAATAACTTTTTAGAATAGCATTTCATTTATTGTATAGAAATGAAGAACGTTTAGCATACTGTTGTAGAGCAAAATGAGTCGAAATGGGGTAAGTGGGCACAACAATATTATATATAGTAGAGTAAAGGTCGATCAAATTGTATAGTTCTATGTAGTCTTAGTATAAGGTATAAAATATATAACTTTGTTACTCATAGAAGATTGCTAAATTTATAAAGTACTGTGATAGAAAATTAATAAACTTACTGTATTTTTTTAAGATTTGTACTAACCACTTGTCTACAAAAAAAAGCAATTAATTGAAATTTCGTGCTTTCTGGCATTTCATACATAAGCTTCACTGTTGTACTTCGTCATCATCAGACGAATATTGTTGAATTATATAGTTTATATAATTCAACAAACATCTCAAGACCAAAAAGCCAAAAGCACAACAACACTCAATCACGCGTTACCCACATTACTGGGCCGAAATGTACATCTCGATTCGGCCCGAGAGGACCATATGTTTAATGTAACGAGGCCGACAAGGCGGTGCAGTAAAGTTTAATGTGAGTAAGGCAGCGCTAGGATATATATCTAGGATACCTAACTAGATTGCCTTGAGATGCTTTGTGGATTTGAGATGGTTCTAGAATATTCTAGACCGCGTGGTTAGGTTTAGATGTAAGGATTTGATTCCAGTAGTTTGATCGAAGGTTATCAAATAAATAGTAAACGAATAGGGATAGGATTTACTACTTTTTCAGAAGAAACAATTTATACCTAATTTTTTATTAGGTAAATGAAGAGTCACACTCGTAAAAAAGAATCTATCTATATCATCACGCCAGATCCCTTGCGGGGTAGGTAGAGAGTACGGAGTTCCAACAGGTTCTTTCCTTACATTTATTAATTTATTTATCCAAACCCAGCACTATCTTTACAGGTTTCCCCAATACAATAGTGTTGCATTTCTAAATTATAAAAAATAACAATTAAAACTATTAAACAAAATGTACAAATACCTATATAAAAAAAAAATCTTCTTAGCCTACCTATAACATAAAGTATATAATGTTAACTTTGTAAATTCACCCAGAGTACAATAAAATAAATCTATATGATTGGCAATAAGGTTAAGAGTGCGAAGCGCTCGCGTTAGCGGCGCCTGTGCCAGTAGATTGGTGCGCGCGCATGGCTCCGCTAGCAACTTCGGTCGGCGCCGCCGCCACACATACCTGTCCGGCACGAATAGAACTATCTTCGCCAGTATATCCGGGTTATGCACCTTCCCCCTCATGATTTTAAAAACATACAGCGTAAGTGCAAGTTCTCTCCTGACTCTTAGTTCGTTATATCCTACCATGCCGAGTATAAACAAGTTGGGGTACATTGATGGGTAAAACGGATAAACTCCATACATCCTCATGTACAGGTACCTAATGAACTTATTTTGTACTCTCTCCAACATAAGGCTGTATTTTGCTTCATGCGGAGACCAGATGACAGCATGACCTTCCAATTGGCTTCTAACCAATGCATTGTACAAGGCAATTATAGCTTTAATATTTGTACATCCCCGAACCATACGTAAAGTAAAGCCTAGATTCCTATATGCTTTTTTGCATATACTAGTGATATGATCACGAAACGTTAGTCCGCTGATAAAATGCACCCCCAAATCTCTTACCCCTGTTACCCTCTCAATAACCACTCCGTCGATTTTGTACTCATATTTAACGGGATATCTAGCTCTAGAGAAAGTGATAGTGATGCATTTAGTGGTATTGAACTGTAATTGGTTCTGCTTGCTCCAGGTCATATTATTGTCTATGTCTCTCTGGAGCCTTGCGCAGTCTTGAATGTTCCGCACCGGCAGGAACAGCTTAAGATCGTCGGCAAAAAGTAAACACTTTGCATCTGTGACAATGTTTGGGAGGTCATTTATCATCATCATTTATTAGGTGTAAATTGCGAAGGCCCCAGATTGCTGCCTTGACTTACGCCAGACCACGTAAAATATGGGTTCGATGTATATCCTGCGTACTCCACATATTGCTGTCTATCTTTAAAGTAACTAGCAAAAAAGTTAAGTAACTGTGGGGAGAAGCCAAACCCTGCTAACTTCTTGAGCAATATGTTATTATTGACTAAGTCGAATGCCTTTTTGTAATCGAAGTAAGCAGCATCTACTTGTTCCCCACTATCCACTACCGGTACGACATCAGCCATATAGGACACGAGGTTACTAGTAGTGCTTTTCGCTGGTCGAAATCCATGCTGGGCATCTGACAGCTGAGCTCCTACTTGCTCAAATATATTTCTATACTAGCTGTACCCGCAACTTCGTTCGCGTTATTTTTTGGCGTGTATTTTACACTTCTAAGTTTTTATTTTGAGTCAACAGATAGCCTATGTATGTCCTTCCCCTGGATAAAATAGATTTACTCTCCGAATTTATAGATATAGATAGAATAGATAGATGTATAGAAGATAGATAGAAGATAAAGAGTTACTTCGTAAGGAGACGAACCCGAGTGCAATATTAGTAGGCGAAATCACACATTTTAACGTAACATTGCAGCTCGTGACTAACCACTATTAAAATAATATAATAATAAGTTTTATGGTTTATCCCGCAAAAGATTTATGGTTTATCCCGCAATAATACGGGATTGCTTGATTTTTTCGGGATAAAAAGTATTTTAGATTGTAAGTTAGAGTATATGTTATTACTATACCAAGTTTCATTGAAATCTAATCGGTAGTATTTGCGTGATTGAAACACAAAGAGACAGACAGACAGAAAGACAGACAGACAGACAGACAATAATTCCAAAAAAATTTGTTTCGGCCTCAATTTCGATAAGGAAGTGTACCTCAATTAAAATTTTCAAAAAACATTCAATGTACAAATTCGGCTCGGTTACAGTTTTATTATATGTATATAGATAGAAGATAGATAGATAGATAGATGTATAGATAGATAGAAGACGAACCCGAGTGCAATATTAGTAGGTGAAATCACACATTTTAACGTAAGATTGCAGCTCGCGACTTACCATCATAAAATAATATTTTTTATGGTTTATCCTGTCATAATACGGGACTGCTTGATTTTTCCGGGATGAAAAGTAACTTAGATTTTAAGTTAGAGTATATGTTATTACTATACCAAGTTAAAAAAATAAAAATAAAAAAATACTTAAAATTAAGCAATATAATAAAGAAAACTAAAAGGCTTTTAAAGGTACAAAATTCTTGCCAAAAACTCAATGTTTTTAGAAAAGATAGAGTGAATATCCTAGGTAACCTTAAGGCATTAGACTCTGAGCTTGCTCATAGTCACTGTGTGTATGACACTGAGGTAAATGAATTACAGACTGAAATCTTTCATCTGCAGTCTGAACTTAGGAAAATGACCTCAAGGTATGAAGATGCTCAAAAGCAGATCAAAGAGCATATCAGAGCTACTGATGAGATCCTAAAAATGGGGACATACAACCTTGAGCGGTTTGAATCTCTTACAGCAAGTTGTGCTATCCCACCCACCCCAATCGATACCCCCTCATTGGACACATTATTATCTGATTGCTCTATTAATGTAATGCAAGTAAATAATAGTGCTAGCTCTTACCTAAATAACCCTGTTAGCCAACCGGCCACAAAAACATGCAAAAAACCTACATATCCACAAAAGTCTGTAATTGTTTATTCAGATAAAATAGGCCAAGACTTAGGTTCCTTATTATCTAGGCATTTAGATCAGAAAGTAACTAATTTCTGTTCACCTGGGGCCAGTTTAAATCACTTGATTGATAATATTAGTCAAGCTAATTTAGACAAGGACACAACCACTGTTATATTTTATGGTGATAGTTTATCAGTTAAGAGGAAGGACCTGACTAGGGGTATTGAAAAATTATTAGAGCTGCATTCTAAATTAAATTGTAAATTTGTATTCTGTGCCTTGCCATATGCCAGTAACTTAACCACTCAGCAAAACAGGCACATTTATGACATGAATTTATATATTTACAACATAACACACCGTCATAGTGACGCCATTTTTTATTTTGATATAAATAAATTCATTAGCAAGTTTAGGCTGACAGAAGATACTATGTATCTGCCCTTTACAACTAAACGACAGTTGGCTACATTGTTAGCATTTAATATACAAAAAAATGACGCGGTTATATGCAATATAAACCAAAATAAAATGATTGATACTGGCAGCAACATTAGGTTGTGTGACCATAGTTTAAACTAGTAAATGCGACAACAGCTAAGTCAATAGAATTAAATATTTTTCATCAGAATATGCAAGGTTTAGCTGGCAAAGATCTCGAGATAGAATTATTTCTTAGGAAATACAACGTCCATTTATTCTGTGTTACTGAACATTGGCTGAAATCTCATGAAATAATCAAATATCAAAGTCAGTACACAGTGTTGAGTGCGTTCACAAGAAAAACAGCCATACGCGGAGGGTCTCTAATATTAGTCGCCAACGACATCAAGTGTAAAGAGCGCAAGGACATTATGGGTCTTTCTATTGAACGCATTGTTGAGATATCTTGTGTCGAACTGGATAGTTATGTTGTAGCATGCGTTTACCGACCGCCCTCAGGTGATTTTAATACATTTGAAAACGTTATGGAAGAGGTGTTAAAAAAAATTTCTGGTATTAAAAAGCAAAGCATTATATGTGGTGACTTCAATGTCAATCTAATCGAAAAGTCATCCATTAGCTGTAGACTAATTACTCTTTTTAAATCTTTTAATCTAGTATGCTTGTTTAATGAACCGACTAGAATCACTGCTACGTCTGCTACCTGTTTAGATAATGTGTTTTGCGACTGTGAAGTGTTTGATAAATTAATTATAAACGCTTTGCCCTCAGATCATAGTGGTTTGTTGGTGTCAGTACCCAGCCACCTTATACCTAAGTTATGTAAAGTTACTTGTAGGCCGATATCAGATCGACGTATAAACTGTTTTAGGGATAAAGTTTACAATCGCATATCTAATATGGATTGGTTACATAATGATCCCAATTACCTATATCAAAACCTTTTTGATACCATGAAATCAGAATTCGATAATATATTTAAAATAAAATCATTTTCAACGGCCAAGAAAGCAAAGTTTAGTGATTGGGCTACTGTAGGAATTCATAAAAGTAGAGCTAAGATGTATGAACTGTATGATACGAAAACATATAATCAAAACCCAGCTTTCTTGGAATATGTTAAAAACTACTCGAAGACTTTTAGGAAGGTGTGTACTGCAGCAAAGTCTTTATATTATAGCAATATGATCAAAAGGTCATCAAATAAGATCAAAACCACATGGGGTATAATTAACAGTGTATCTGGGAGAACTCAACCACGCGATGATCTTATTGAACTTGTAATTAATGATAACATCTTAACAGATGATTTCGATATTGCGCAGGCTTTTAATAAATTTTTTAGTGAAATTCCAGTTCATACTACTGGCTCTTTGAACTCCTCTTCCCGAAAAGCTGAACTAATATTAAAAAGCAGTGTAAAAGAATGCAATGTCTTGTTTGAATTTAAATATGTGACCCCGACAGACATAATCTTAACCTTTAAGTCGTTAAACATTAAAAACGCTGTCGACTTCTGGGGTATATCATTAAAAATACTAGATAGCATAGTAATGGCTATAGCACCGGCGCTGGCGACGATATTTAATAAATGTGTAGAGAAGGGTAGGTTCCCCGACTTAATGAAACTTAGTAAAGTTGTACCGATTTTTAAATCAGGGATAAAAAGCGAGCCTTCCAATTTTAGACCGATTTCCATCTTGCCGGCCTTGAGTAAAATTTATGAAAAGATCCTACTCAATCAATTGCTTAACCACTTTAATGAGAATAAGCTGTTACACGGTGATCAATATGGTTTTACTAAGGGACGTTCAACCACAGACGCGGGAGTAGGTCTGCTTCAGCAAATTTACGGTGCCTGGGAGGCATCGCAGAATGCAATTGGTGTATTCTGTGATCTCTCTAAGGCATTCGACTGTGTTGAGCATGCAAACCTTATTAAAAAGCTAAGGCATTACGGTATTAAAAACACTGCCCTTAATTTATTAGCTTCATACTTAGGTGAAAGGTCTCAATGTGTTGAGATTAACGGGGTCAAGTCTCAGGAAGTTAATATTTCAATTGGTGTTCCACAGGGCTCCATCTTAGGACCCTTTCTCTTTTTAGTATATATTAATGACCTGCCGAACTTTGTCCGTGATGTCTGTGACATTGTACTATTCGCAGATGATACCTCATTGATCTTCAAAGTTGACAGAGCTAAGCTTAATTTTGACGATGTGAATGGTGCTCTTTCACGGATATCAAATTGGTTCGAAATAAACAATCTATTGCTTAATTCACTCAAGACAAAGTGTATTAAATTTACTATGCCCAATGTAAAAGTTAATGCTACGAATATTCTTATTAATGGCACAAAGCTGGACCTCGTGAACTCCACTGTCTTTCTAGGCATTACCCTAGACTCCAAACTCCAATGGGGGGCCCATATCTCATCACTTGCGGGTAAACTTAGCTCCGCTGCTTATGCAGTGTGGAAAGTACGGCAACTTACGGATGTGGATACAGCACGTCTAGTTTATTTTAGTTACTTCCATAGCATTATGTCTTATGGTATCCTACTGTGGGGTAACGCTGCTGACGTGGAAAATGTATTCATACTGCAAAAAAGAGCTATCCGTGCCATTTATGATCTTGGACCTAGGGCTTCCCTCAGAGAACTTTTTAAAGAGATCAACATTCTCACGGTCGCTTCACAGTATATATACGACAACATAGTGTACATACGTAGGAATATCCATTTATTTAATAAAGTGAGTGACGTTCATAAATTAAATACTAGAAATAAACATAAACTGGTATTACCAATTGTTAGGCTTAAAAAAGTATTTACTTCCTTCGTAGGAGTCGGTATTCGCTGCTTCAATAAGATACCAAAGCCCATGTTAGAGTTGCCACTTGACAGATTTAAAAAGTATATTAAATCTTCACTAATGAGTAAAGGATATTATACACTAAATGATTTTTTAAATGATAAAAATGCCTTTACACAAATTAACTGAAATCTAGAAGAATTTAATGTTAAGTGCAGCGTGTCCTGCCTAGCGAGCGTTCATTGATTTTAAATATTACTCTCGAACGATGTTGACAGGGTCGTGGATTGGTCATGCTCACTAAAATGTCTTTGCTAGTGGCGGCTCTGTGGAGCGGGTCATTCTTTTCCCTCTAAAATGGTTGAGGAGAGTGATGGCTGCTTCTCAGGTCATACTCGTGAACGGGTGCTGCTGGTGGGGACTGGTCCGTCCCCTGCCCTTTGTCTGACTGAACGTGTACCATAATGCTGTTGAATTTTGTCTCGTTCGGCATCACACTGGAGCTATGACCAGTTGTTTTGTACGCGCTCTTTACATATTTTATAGTAACGCTTTCTCTTACTATTATTATTATGCTTTTTATTATATACCTCTACAAATAAAAAAATAAATCTCTATTTTGTAAATGAGAGGACTATGTAGACACTGACCAATATCATGAATCTAAGTACACTTATGATTAATCTATACTTAAGCACATCTTTTAGCTCGTTCTGCATTGTTCTCCCATACTCCATAAATGCAATGTATACAAAAAGAATTGTAAACCTCATTTTTTAAAAAAGAGTAACCGTGGAGTTTCTTGCCCTTCTTCTCCACAGGAATGACTTTCCGAACGGGTGGTAGAGTCTTAAGTAATAATAATTTTCTCTTTTTGACTATTCATAAGTGCCTTTTGGTCTACATGAATAAAAAACTTTTGATTTTGATTTTGATTTTGATTTTTGATTTTTGATTTCATTGAAATCTGTTCGGTAGTATTTGCTCGATTGAAACACAAAGAGACAGACAGACAGAAAGACAGATAGTAATTCCAAAAAAAATTGTTTCGGCCTCTATTTCGATAAGGAAGTGTACCTCAATTAAAATTTTCAAAAAATATTCAATGTACAAATTCGGCTCGGTTACAGTTTTATTATATGTAGTATATAGATATCACCGACTCAAATACTTTAGCCGGAGTCGATAACTTCCTCCACTCTCAGGTAAAAAAGAATATAATATAGAAATAAAACTATTTTACGGATTTTATCGCGGTTTATTTTATATTATAATTTTAGTTCCCGCATTTTAGGGAACTAAAATTCAAAAATAAACCGCGATAAAATCCGTAAAATAGTTTTATTTCATGTGTAACATTCGCGTTAATCTAAGAACTCAAGAATATTATTTATAAATTCTTTTTAAATCAATACAAATAAAACCATTCTTCTGTGTCATTGGCATTAGTGACCTTTGTACTAAAAGAGTCAGGCATAAATAAATATAGTATTTTAGTGTGCTATACTAATAATATAGTTTAAATACTAGGTTCACTTACATAAAATAGAGCACAACACTCTATTTTAGAGGACGGTTGACATTGGGTTGACAGCCCTTAATAGAGAGGTTGGGTGATCAATATCCGTAAAGGATATATATCCGATTTTTTGTAGTAGCTATAAGTCTCATATCAATGTCAGTCGATTTTCCCCGAGTCCTTTGCTGAGCGAAGCTAAGTTTGCGTTGATAGTTGTTTTAATAATTAATAAGCATTGTTCATACTTAAAACGCACCCACCATTCTTGTTTATCTTTTTGTGCAAGTTAATCACAAACTCGTCAGCCAAATCACATTCCGTTAAAAAATCTCAACACCATATTAATTTCTTGGATAAATAAACAATATCCAAAACCGCAAACGAGTTTTCGAGTCACAATTAAACGCCTTATTCTTTAACGGATAAACGAATTTTAATGCGCGGTACACACGAGCGAGTACGTTGAAGATATTTTTATGTACCTACATTATAATCGTCGGCGACTGGTCACTGAGCTGACTCACTCACTCACACACTTGACTCACAATCTTACGTCACTATTTCTCTGTGCATGTGTTTGGAAAATATGAGTATTCGCTATGGTAACGTTGATAGTGATAAAATTGTTTTAAATTTTAGTTTCGACAGTCGTTAGATCTTGACGCTTGGCTAATGGCCGGTTTCAATATTTAACTCATGGATAAATTTGCTTACTCGCAGTAGAATTTTGACAGATTTTCCATACAATCTTATGTCAAAATTCTATCAGTAGTAGGCAAATCCTTGAGTTAAATATTAAAACCGGTCGTTAGTGTCGAGTATCGAGTATATTGTAGATCATCTCGCAGAGGACAAATTTTGTGTGACCCAAAAATGTCTGTTTCGGTCTGAGTGTTTGTGTTGTGTACCCATTGATATACATAACACTAGATTAGCAGTAACGGCGTAAATTTATGTCGGCTAAGAATAAGCCCGCAGCCAAGTTTCAAGCTTCTGTCATTCATTAGCCTGCCTGACATCTCTCGAGTAACACGTATTAATAAAAAATCACAAAATAGGTAAATGCGTGGTGTAAGAACGCGATTTGAGGTCACAAAATCACTATACCCCAAGCGGAATGACTTTCCATACATAAGTTTATAGTTTTTTCATATATTTACTAGTAAATAAAATAAAAACCGATTTCAAGTTAAAATAAATTTGAGACGCAGTGTTGCCAATTAAAACACCATTTGGTGTTCCCGTCTTTATGGGAAAATGTTGGATAATTGTGTCACCTATAATTATGTACTATACGAATATCTATTTTATTATTTTTTTTGGATCCCAAAGGGTGCAATTTCCGCCAGATCCCTTGTGGGGTAGACGAAAGTATAGAGTTCCAAAAATTTCATTAGATTATTATGAAAATAAATAAGCTATTTACTCAAAGCGAATATTGTCCACAATTCTTTGTTACATAATTGCCTAATGGATCCGGTAAAGAATAGCTCTACCCCATTTGTTCTTACGTGTGTCGTAGAAAGCAATTGGGGAATTAACCAAGACTTTTTGTATCCTTTTTGTTTAAAAAGCACCACCTGGTAATTATTCAATGTCGTGGGTACTGTACGCGTTAGACTGTACTCGTACAGCGTTTTTTGAAGATGATAAATGATATTGTTGATATTGTAATAATTAAAAGGTTTATTGATAGTCCAAATTATCACTATTCTATGATTTAATGATAAATGAGAATTAATGTATGATATGATATATGTATGTATGTGAGTACGCGCGCGATTCTCTTGCTAACCGATGGCGAACTGATGATCGTAATTAATATAATGTGCATGGGACGTAAAAATGCTGATGATGCAAACGGACGGGCTGGCCCGTAAAGGTACGTTTACAAACATGAAAATTACACAAACAAATAGCCAGATCTAAACAAAATGTGTGAGTCACACAAAGATTTGTACTATGTGGGAATCGAACCCGCGACTATTCAGTCTAGTAACTGAAGCGGCCTACCACTCTTAACGTCTGGATAAAGAAGTGGAAACAGGAAATAGGCAACAACGTTTTACTGAGTTTGTTGAAGAGATACGTATTTTGTATATTTGTATTTATTTTACCCGCTCTAAATGCATATTTTGAAAATAATGCAATAGATAACGTTAGGTGTGTTTTGTTAATTACTCATTCAATAATATTTTCATAGTTTGACCACATACCCTAATGGACACTATTAACTCATATCCAAATAATCTGTGTAACAATTCTAATTTCATATAGAATAAAATGAATTAAGTACTATAATAATTTATTTTACTAATTCATGTATTGGATTCTATCTGAAATGTAACAAAGTCAATTAAAAAAATATATAATAAAAATTTATATTCATAACATCATTAAAAATTTATATTCATTGTGCATTTAAATTGTGGGAAATAATCATATAGTAAGCAACACTTAGCCTCTTACTACTTATTATATTGCTACCTCTATCGGATCGAGGTAATGTGGGTATGGTGGGGAACAAGAGTAAAAGAGATGGATATATGTTTACTCCAAATTATTTATTGGATTCAAAGCTACGTCGGCATACTTTTAAGTCGTTACACTTTTTTCGACGCGCCAAAGTGACGTTTGCTTCTCTATGTATTTACCTCAATGTGTGTACCTATGTAAATTTCATGTTTGTTAACGCACCCAAGATACACAATAATTCCTGGTCCATATCATAATTTTTATTTAAAAAAAAAACTTTTAATCTGTTCTCTAGGTTAGGTATAGTGAGATGGTCTAAAGGGAAAGTTGTTGGAGGGAACCCTGACTACTTCGCGTGATCCTTCAGTGCCGAAATATCGGGACCATTCTACAGAAAAGTACACAATATTGCTATTATTCTACTGAAATAGACTTCACCTGGTTTGATTAAATTGTGGGTTTTAATACGACGTTTTACTTACAACTTACTCCGTATTTTATGTTTATTTAATCTAATTACTACATAACTAATTTAATCAATATACTTTATTTTATCTAGTATAGTTTAATGTCCATTAATTGTATGGTTTTGTGTTTTTCATTACTTTAACGACTGTCTATGTGAACAGAAAAATGAATTATCAAACATGTCATGTCCAAAGATAATAGCAAGCTCTATTGTGATTGATTACTTGGGTTTTTTACCTCATGGAACGTAAGTTCACTTAATATTAATACTAAGTACATAAGCACATAATTATGAGCACTGTTCTTATAAAAAGAAATACGTTTACATATCGCTGCCTAAATGAAAAAGCGACATAACCAAAAAGAAGAAACAGGAGAAATGAAGCTTTATAGCTTTGATATAAGAGTGCCTCGACTGCCTCGTTGGTCTAGTAGCAAAGCACATCGCTTTGTGATCATGAGGTTCTGATTTCAAATCCTAGGTCGGACAAATGAAGTTTTTCTAACGAAAACTTCCCAGTATGAGTCCTGAGACTGGAATTGTACCCGGTATATGGCAATATACCGGGTACAATATGGCTCGCCCCCTATTATATGAGACCTAGCCTCGTGGGCGAAAATTGGGTGTACTCAGTACACCCCCGCTTGAGGAATATAGGCGTGACGGTGATATTAGAGTGCAAGGTCAAACATACATATATATTCGTATTGTGCCACTTTTACATCACGACTCCAACATACAGGGTGAAAGATACATGTGCGCAAATCATTAAAATGTGATGAACATCATCGTCAGCCGAAAGCCGTCCACTACAGGATAAAGCCGTCCCCCGAAGATCACCACGACGACCGCCATTGTGCTGTAAGCACCCAGCTTTTACCAGCGACCACGTATTTGAGGACTATCCACAAATGATAGCACTTATCAATACGAACAATTTTTTCTAAAGCGACACTTACCAGATACGATAAAAAAGTAGTTTCATACATTTTGATCGAATATCGAAAGTATTTTACATTGAGTAACCTAAATCTTCAGCATTAAAATGATCACTGGCAAATAAAATTAGGCGATCATAGCTCTGAAAACATTTGAGATTGAAGACCATTTGTGGTATTTTCATATTCAAGCCTCTTCATGCTTGTAAGACACGTAAGCCATTGGTCCCGGTTACCACCTGTGGTAGTTATCAAGCCAATTGGAAGTCTTTATGGGCGGCTTGATAAGTTCCGACAAAACCTTCCTCCGCCAATCCGCACGGGTCCGCGTGGTGAAGTATGACCTAATGTCTCTCATCACGATTTGTGAGAGAAGGCTTTGCCCAGCATTGCAGCATAGTATAGTATAAGGTGATTTATACGATCAAACATATAATGGTGAATAAAATAATACGTAATTAAGTGAATCAAAGCAAATGTTAAGATAAGTGCAGGTCATCGTTCGTAGTTCTCGCCGGACGCCGGACGGGCGGTATCTGTCCGGCGATAACCTACCGACCGTCTGTGCTCGCCTTTATCGGTGGAACGAGCTACGGTAGTCACTGTCAGCGTAGAGCGAGGCGGCAATCGAATGTGTGAGTAAATTATACAATGATATTTTCTTATAATAAGGGAAACTTCTTAGCTGCCTCGTTGATATAGTGGCAAAGCGCATCGCTTTGTGATCACGAGGTCCTAGGTTCAAATCCTTGGTCGGACAAGTGTAGTTTTTCTAACGAAAACTTCCCAGTACGAGTCTGGAGTCTGGAATTGTGCCCGGTTTATGGCAATAGGCTCGCCCTCTATTACATGGGACCTAACATCGTCGGCGAAACGTGGGTGTACTCAGTACACCTCTGCCACCCCCCGCTTGGGGAATGTAGGCGTGACGGTGTGTAAGGGAAACTTCTTTAAAAGGGACTCTTCGTAAGGGAGACTATTTGCTTCTGTGAAAGTCCCCCGCGGAGGCCTTTGCATATGGTGTGAGGAACGAAATGTCAAACAGGTGATAGTTATTATCTCTATTTATATTATCTCGCCAGATCCCTGACGGGGTAGGTGCAAAGAACAGAGTGCCAACAACGTCTCTGTACCTGTTAGCAAAGTCAAGTTAAAAAAAAAAAGCAGTTTTAGTACCTGTGAGTTTGTAAAATTTGCTCTCATAGATTATTAAGATAATTTTATCACGAAGATAAACTTTTCAGAAGATAAACTGTATTTAAAAATACTCTTCTATTAAATTGCTGCACGGCGTGTTTAATATATAATTTTAGAGTATTCAATTTCCTAACACAAATTGCACTTGACGGATTAAAATAAATATTACCAATATAACATTAAAGCCCACCTTGTAATCCTATTAATACATGTACGATGAAACAAAAACACACAATTTTCATATAACGCGCTCATTTACATCAATGGAGAGTTTCCAAACATAATTCGTAGTTCAATAAACCCATACATTCTGTTAACAATATAAATACGCCTACGTCTAAACATTTGGGATGAATAAATTCGCCAGTCGCTTACACTTGGGCCGCACCCGTCATCGCTCTACAGAACAGGGTTGCTAACGATAACCACTCTAATAAATAATTTATATTGAAGCAGTTTCGTTTAGTTCGGAAGACAGAAGTCTATAAGGAAAGAAATTGTTGTAGCTTTGTACTTTCTGCCTACCCCGTGAGAGAATTGACGTGATGATATAAACAGATAGACACGGCAGTTTTGTTTCGATCCGTACTCCCTGCCTACCCTGCAAGAAATCTATGTAGGATAGAATCAATAATATGTCCCTAATGTGCCGTGTAATTTAGTAGTCTAGCCGTTCGGATAACGAAATTAAAAGTAGCGGGTTCATTCTTTACACGAGACAAATCTTTGTGACCTGAGAATATTTATTTTGGTTCGTAAACGCACACATGACCCAGAAATTATTCAACAATGTGGCGTAGTATTTTAAAATGACAATTTCACGCCTATTATTTTTCAAAAAATGGCTACTTAACCTTAAGTGATACAAAGACTAAGTACTTTATCTCGTTTATCGTATATAGTATCTGGGTAAGGTTAAATTCGTGCCTAACGGGATTTTTGCCCCTAGGAAAAAAATCGGTCCGGTCGAATAGACGTGATACATAATTATTATCGCTATCCATCTATCTATCTATATCATCACGCCAGATCCCTTGCGGAGTAGGCAGAGTACAGAGTTCCAACAGGTTCTTTCCTTACATACCTCTCTGGCTTCCTCCACTCATACTTCGTCTCATACACGCTCGCCGGTTACGGAATCTCTTGACTTGTCGTTTAGATAAGACCCGGTCTATACATCATTATTATATAAAATAGAAATCCTAACAAGACCCTTAAACTAGCAGCACTATGATATAATCAAAAATTATGCAAGGTTTAAGAAAAATACAAGAAATCACAAAACAAAACAGTGACAACCATAAAGGTAACCAAATTGCTAGAGCTCCTATATCTTTGAGCGCAAGTAGAAACTAGAGTTCAAGATGATGGACGTTTTTAGTTATAACTCAACACGCTACTTGTCAGATACCAGACATTTTGTGGTCGTTAAATGTGATGTTCGGGGTTAATGAAAGGTAGTAAGATAGTGTTAGGTAACTGTTTAGGATGATTAATGTACGTTGGAATTTCTGGGAGCGTTAATATTGCTCTATTTATTTATTCTATTTATCTACAGCGTCTGGTCAAATCCCTTGCGGGGTATGGAGAGAGTACAGACTCTAGCTGGTTCTTTCCTTACAGACCCCTTTCTCTTCCTCCACGCCCATAGTTCGTCACATACGCTCGCCGATTACGGCGACTTGTCCATCAGATAAGACACGGTATAGACTTAACCCAAAAATCTGAGAAATGGAGTTCCGGTCATAGAGGGCCATTAGCTACAAGGCCAAAAGGTACGCTCTATCTGGTGAAAATTAAAACAGCGGCGTTTTTATGGTAGAATTAAGAAATACGATACCTCGGTCTCTCACTTTCACTCCCTCTACCCGCGCCGCTCGGTTCGGATGGGACGCGAATAATTTCCCAAAAAGTTGATTTTTAAAGAAGATAGTGTATATTTTCTGTCGGTCTGGAATTGAGCCCGGTGTTATGGCAATAGGCTCGCCCTCTATTAAATTTAGACCTAACATAGCTGCGAGATGAAGAAATACACTGTAATCCTCTATCGCCCTCGCTTGGGGAATATAAGCGTGACGGTATATCTTTTTCCGAAAGACTGCTTAAACATTATATAAAAAACCACTTAAAAGCCAGAACACATTAGAATACCTACTTCCACTTCGAAGGAATTATACAATAAGCTTTTATAATATCATTGGTATATAAGAGAAACGGAACTTAAACTTTCATGAAATAAAGTCCAAATTATATAAACTACCAACTATATTTCTAAATGATTCTGCTGATGCTCCTAATCTTATTGTTGGCATATGAAGTCGACTCGGTTGGGCTGGCGTTTGTCACGGTCTATCGAGTCGCAAGGCTCATCTGGGACCAATAACCTAGCCTGAGCCGTCGTCTCATGATTGCAATGCCGAGATAAATCGCAATAGATAGCGTTTTAAGATATTATTTGATTTACTAAACCAGGTTAGATTATTGAGTAAATGTAGGGCAGTTGTTACGTAGTATCTAAACACAAGTACCTATATAGAATTCTCTAGCAGTTTTTTGCTTTAGTGTTGACATTTTCTTGCTTATGTTCATTTCACAGTATTGTTATTTTATTCGTCAAAATTATAATTAAAGCATAATACTAAATTAGGTACGCAGTTTTAGTTGCAGAAGTTTCAATATCATGAAGTCCCTCCATTTACGTTTCTGTTTTATAAGATAAATTACTTAGAATATCTTTCAATAACAAGATATTCATGGCCAATGGTAGCATCTTACATATTTGTATGAATACTATTTACTATTATCATTCGCTATCCCCCTATTACAGCGTTTGTATTCCAAACAAACATAAATAACATCGTTCATACAAAACCAATTTCAATAACACAAAGAATTCTTGCTCGTCAAAACATTCCTTTAAAAGAGCGTCGACGCTACCCCTAAAACTCTCAAAACACCCTTTCACAATATCCTTAATGATCGTTTTTTTCTCCTCACATATTTACACATTCATGCCACATCCTCTCTCTCCCGTGACTAAACGAGCAGGGCTGACACATGCCAAACGGGAGTAACGAAGATAATTGAGCAGATTTGACGAAAACAGCAAGTAAACGTTTAAAATTACAACTGAACGTTGAAAAGGTTGACGTAATGGATGTTAAATATTTGGAATAAGATAGAAATGAGTTAGTATTGACGTTTAATGAGACAAGGGATGAAGCAAGCAAGGTTGTTGTCACGGGGCTAAGTGTTATATGATAGGAAGTGCTGAGGTACTAATAGTTCAACGTTTATACTTGTGAATGGTCTAACTAAAGATACACGTAACAGAGAGATGGTCTCGTGTGGCAGATTATTGTAATACAATATATTGATAAAACATAAATTAGAGTGTTGGATTTTTGGCAAAGTAAATTATAAAGACAACAATATGTAGCCATAAAACTATCAATTGTTTATATAAAATTACCAATCAGCTACTACTATTTTTATTCCAACTATTATAAAAGTACAGTAGTTCTTGAAGTGGGACGAAATATTAAATTTTACCATAATTATCTGCTTTATTAAGATGTCCCCATTTCACTCGCCTTCGCAATCTTAACTGTAAAACATAATTGGAAACATTCCTTACCAAAGAACCACTTTTTTATCACACCAGCCCTGCCTTCCTCCAGCCGTTTCAAGGAATGCGCCATCAAGTAAAGGGCAAACAAATTCCTGCGCCCGCGTCTCTAGGCTTGTCACTACGATGCACATCCGGATGGTGCGGGGGTGGACGTGGTGAGACGGGGGCTTGTTCCATGGCGGGGAAGATGTGGAACTTGTTCCGAAGACGTTTCGCCATTTTCGGTATAGTTGCGTAAGTCGTTAAAGTTTAATTGGTCGCATACGATGTGCAGTAACGGATGGTAACGGTATCGAATGCTGTCGTGGGATCTACATAATGTTGTTTTTATGTGGTGTGAGTTGGTGATATGTGCGTTATTTAATGGGAATTGAAAAATATTTTTTAAGTAATAACTTTTAATGTAGATTTTAAGTTCATATACCTACTTGACACTAATTAAGGTTGCAATAACTGCGCCTGATTGACCAAATTTTGCTATTATGATACCTAAGATACTATGTGCACAGAACTATAGCTTCTTAAGCACATTCATCTTTTATATATATATATTATGTTTTACTGTTCAATAATGTTCATAATCGATATAAAAGGTCTCATAAAGAAAACATACATATTGACATTCAAACAATAAACAATCACATAGAACCCAGATAACTTTTATCTCACTTGAGTATTATTAACTGAACTACAAACTACTTCAAATTCAGTTATGGAAATAACCTTCTTATTCATTCAGTACAAACATAATACAGTTCCAGTCGCACTCTCCACTGAGTGCACAAACACAAAAGAGACATGCAAAGCGCGTCAGATGTCATAATTCACTAAACAGGCAATGTTCGGACACCTAACACGAGAATTCTGTTATTTATAACACCCTTTGATCTCAACTTGATTCTGAAATTTTAGATTCACGCTTCTGGAATGAAGAATTGTAATATGATTCTTCTGAAGCAAACCATACTAATATTGTTTTAACATTAGATTTTGTAGTACTACTACCTATACTAGTCAAAGAGTCTCCGTAACCGGCGAGCGTGTATGAGACGCTATTTAAAAAAAGGCAAGTGAAGATTTGGAGCCTGCAAATAAACCTATTAACATCCAATTGTCTGCTCCGTAATAGTCTCCATTATTGGAGAATTAAATCTTCAACTTAGAGACGTCCACTGTGGGAAATAAACCGTCCCCCAAAGATCAAGTCCACGACGATCGACTTATATGTCTGCGTTAATATTCAATATGAGGGGAAAAAATACTATAATAAACAAGTTGACAGGTCCCATTATTGCATGAAATAAATTCTGAGAACATTCTCATAATTTTCTTTTGTCTAGGTATCACTAATAAAATATGACTAGCTTTGCTAGTCATATTTTATTACTTCCTATCATATAAGATATATTATATTTCAAACAGCGATTCAAACCTTTGTTCTATTGTTCTCTACAACCTTAATTTTCCACTAGACGTATTAATATTCAAAACTACATTTTAAATATCAAAACGTCCTACCAACAAAGAATGGTTTCCAAATGCACATATTTGTCGAGTCAAACTTTTTGCTCGGTCGGTGCGATATCATAAAATGTGTCAAATAGCAACAACAGAATCGTACGGTTTCTGTCTAACGCTATCTTATCGTAGTGGGTCGGATGTGATAGGAGAAGTAAAAAAAGTTATACAAACACTTGATTTTTGGTGTTACTGTTAACTCGTATTTATTCCTTTCCAACATCTGGATTGCAATCAAGTTGTTTTACGTCACTAACGTTGAAAATATTATGATTCATGTTCTTGAGAATTTGATTGATATTATTTTTACCTATAACTTAATCATATATGTTACTTTTCATAGCATTTTTTGTATGAATCGACACACGCCGCATGTTCAATGCCCATGTTTTTGTGTTGCTTTATTTCGAAACTATTCGCAGCTTACTTTTTACACAGCAACTGTTTTTATTGCGAGTTAATGGTATGTGTTATTTACATCCGAATAACCTTGAGATAATACTTTTTATGATGCTTAAAATATTGAACATAATAATTTGAATTAGAATACTCTTAAGTGCCTACCTGTAAATGTAACGAATTGTTCAGTGCTTTTTGTTTGTAAGTCTCTTAATTTAATGTAACATGATTGATTATGTCAGTTAAAGTCGTTATCACTCTCCATAGTCCAATTTGCAGCAATCAAATAAAAAGTCCCATTGACATGAAAAACAATTACAAGCTCGATCAATAACTATGATACGTAATTGAAAAAGAAATTGCCACTGATTGAACTGAGTCGCCTCAAGCTAAACTTTAACTTGTATAACCACTTAAGCAACAGTAGCTAATGTTTATTATGTAGGCAAATACGTGGACAGACAACCGGACAGACATCCTGGCAGGATGTAAGTTATCGCTTAGCGGGGACTCGTGAATGTTTCGTGCTTACGATTTTGTAATAAGATTATGATGAAAAGTGACACTACACGTTATTATTTACTGATCTTGATTATAGTTCGTGACTAGAAGATTAGTGCTACGCGTTTGTTTTGTGGATGTTTAGCCAAATAGACGAATTCCATAAAAAAATATTAAATATAATCACGACGAATTGACCTGCAATACAAGCTATTAGTTCTTATTAAGTAGTTTGCACTGTGTAATTAAGAGGTCTCGCCATAAATAAGTCTACATATTGGCACTTCAAAAATGTTTCTCTTCTATTAAAGTGTGGAAAAGGGGTAGGCTATTTGGTATCGAATCTAATGTAATTATTTCAGAGACAATAGCAGAGTCGCTGACCAAACTTGTTGTAGAAAAAATACCTATATAAGAAATTTTTTAACCGATTAACCGCGGAGGACATGCCAGGTGTGCCCAAAATATAGCGTTACTATGTGCCGAAGGACAGGCGAAACGTTTGATATACAAGGTGTAACATAATAAACGTAAGACCTCAGACACCCCGATTAGAGAATTGCTTTTCATTTCAATTCAAAACGAAAACCAAATCTCCAAATTTAAAGGTATTTACCACTTTTTTAAGCACTTTTATACCCCAATTAACAATTAAAATTGTATGGGAATGTGTGCGTTTTAGGAATATATTTGAAATATTCTTATTGCTATGAATTAAGAATAATTTTAGTTTTTTATAGAGCACTGAAGGAGCAAAAGCATTTTTTGCAAATTTGAAAAAAAATGTAAGGTACATTAATAATAATTGTTGGAATCAATTCAGTTACCGATTTAGAACAAACTTCTTTCAGGTCTTGCGTTTATTATGTTACACCTTGTATATAAAACATAAAAAGTCAAGAAAATATAGTTCTACAGTAAAAACGGTATAATATTTTAAAGCAATGGTTGATGACGCGACTGTTGTGTCAACAACTATATCGCTCGAAACTCCTGGCGTGTCATCGATAATTTTGTTCTTAGTCTATCTTTAAGTCGAATCTAACACAACGAATTGGTTAACTAAAACTTAACTAGCTTAGATAATCTAGCATCTTAACCTGTCATTTCTCAAACAACAACTGCTTCCTCAAAAACATTCTTTCACCTCCAAAGCCCAGTAAGTAACAGGCTCCTGCTACAAATTACAAGACGCTTTATCTCGAGCAATTAACCTTCGGAGATAACGGCGAACGGTAGATAGGGGGCAATTAAGTTGCTCCGCGAAAGGTCAGCATCTTTATCTAAGTTACAAGAAGAGGGGGTTAGTCGGTGCTCATGGTAATAAAGTACAAGTTTTCTATTATACAAGGATTATTATACAAATACGCTTTTATCCCCAAGCGGAGGTGGCAAAGGTGTACTTTATACCATATAATTATCACCAACGATAAGATCCTAATTCAATAGAGGATAAGGATATTGCCATTATACTGGGGTCCAATTCCAGACTCCGGACTGCTACTGAATTTTTTTTGATAAAAATCTAATATATTCAGGTCCTTATGTAATAGGGAGCTAGTCCGACTAGACAATTGCCGTAATAATGAGGACCCAATGCAATAGAAGGCGGGCCTATTACCATTCTACTGGATAGAATTCCAGGCACCGCACTGTAGCAGAGGTTTTTTTCGTTAGAAAGACCACATCTTGACCAATTGAGGATTCAAATCATACTTCACACTTCATCTTCAAACCCATACGATATATCCCCAACTAATCGATATTGCATCCAATCCAATCCAATCCAATTTATAATCTATGGCTCCATCGTTAACCGATGATACTGCCAAAGTCAAGTTTGCCAAGTTTAAAAAAAAAAAAAAAAAAAAAAAAAAAAAAAAAGTGACGAACAATCGGTTTAAGTATGTATGAGCGGTAAACTTAACGATAAAACACCAGAACATCAAATTAACTTGGGCAATAAAGAAAACTTGGTAAAGTAGGTACGAAAAACTGGTTTTTTTTTTAATGAATTGCGGCAAAGTCAAAATAAGTAAAAGTAAAAAAAGAGGATGAAAGAAACGCTTATGAAGCATAATATGAAAACAAATATAAGCTATAACCTAATATGATTTACACTGATAAACTTGTACAAAGTATTAATTAACGGTGAATGCGCCAAAGACAGCATATATGGGATGTTTACCGGACGAGGTATATTGGCTGGTAACAGATCATATAAATGGGTTCTAAGTCGAGGGCAGAAAAAAAAAAGGTGCTATAAGGAGCCCTCCGCCAGTCCACACTCGCACAGAGAATGATCCCTCACTCGAATCTTCTCCAAAAATACCGGGGTGCAAACAAAGCCTAATCGTAGTCTAATTATCACAGAAGTTGCTAACTTATTAACGTTATGTTTAAAAAACCATGGTCTTGTTGGGATAGTAGGCTGAATACTGCCATAATAATTTCGATATTGCATCACAAATAGATTTTCACTTGCGCTGACACTTACAAGACAGTGACACATTCAAACATCGTATTCCGCAACCGTTACCAATGACTCACCAAATAAAAAAATAGGTTTCATAAACCCTAAAAAAGGAACAGAAAATCATAACTTTTTAAGAACGAGTTATCAAAAAACGCTTTCGTATGTTCATTCACGGAGAAATCTGGCGTGGCCGTGTGAGACAGAACCGGTTAGGGAATTCGATCCTTGGGTAGAGTTTTTTTATCTTTTTTACTAACATGTGACGATGAAGCGTCTATGTCTGGTGCAGACTGTGATGATTGATCGGGGACCGGGTTTTCGGAGCGCCTTTTGGAGGACTTAATGAATGTTAGCCAGTTTATTGCAGGACATAAAACTCATTCCTACCTATTTATCCCGATGGCTTCCTTGGAAGGTAAGAGAGTACAAACTTACAAAAGTTTCTTTCTTTACAAACATCACGCTAACTCCACTCTCATAGTTAATTCCATAGACGGACGATTTAGCGCAGTGGTTAAGAGCTTAAGCCGCTCCGCCCACTGTGTCTAATAGTCGCGGGTTCGATGACGCACAGGACAAATTTTTGAGTGATCCACAATTATTTGTTCCGGTCTGGGTATTTGTGTATGTGAATTTTCATGTTTGTAAACGCACCCACGATACAGGAATAAATACTAGTGTGGGGCTACGTTTTTTAAAGAATAAATAATAAACAATAAATAAATAGACGCTCGCCGGATACGAAGTTTTTTGACTTGCCCAATTGCCCGTGGTCATAGTATCTGCCCCGGTACCTACAGCCTTCTTTCTATTTCTTTCTTTCCTGTCACCTTCTAAGGACCTCTTTCGCCACCGTCAAGTAAAGTACTACTTATCGATAAGCACTGCTCAGCAATTAAAACCAGCTATTCTAACTGTCGGATAGGGCAACTCAGAGATGGTGAAATTCATACAGACTTACTTGCAACTTTAATTGTCGATCAGTCTACTGCTGACTACTCGAGAGTGGTGAAAGAAGCCCACATTCTAATATTTTATAACTACAACAAAATAAGATTCATTCAAAACGCGACCTTCAGCCTATCGCCAGGACCGTTCTAAACAAACAATACTTGAACCAACAAAGTACGGAGGGTCGTTCTATTTATATCTCAGTTATCGCTGGTGCAGCGGAGACATGGCACAGATCTACGCGTTTCTGACACACCCAGCAATAAACAAACCGACACTAATTACGAGGATATGTATGGACTGCAGGCGTTTTGCTGATAGATGTGATGTTTTGAACATGTGTTGGGTGGGTGAGTTGAAGTGATAAGTTGTGTATGCTTGTGTTTTTTGGTTTGGTTCATCAAGCCAATTCTCTCGCGGAGTATGCGGAGAGTGCAGAGATCCAGCAGATTTTGCTCTCTTGTGCTTTTAAAATTTCTTACTAATGAAAACATAAACACCGCCTACATTTCCCAAGGGAGGGTGGCTGATGTGTATTGTGTACACTCATATTTCCCCAATGATGTTAGAATAGTAGCGTTACAATAGAGGTCAAAATCAGAATATTTTTTATTAATGTAAGCCGTTATAGCTTTTAGGAATTGTCAGAAAAGTAACTATTGTAACGGAATGTCAATCCTGCAAGGATGAAGGGCAATAAATTCCACAGTAAGGTTATCTTTTAAAAATAAAATTTCAATATTTTTCCATCTATATTTTGCGATCGGGTATGGGGGAACAACGAAGGTTGGTCTAACAGTCTTAGTTAAACCAGCCAAAACACTGTTCATGTTACAGAGAAGGAAATAAAAAAAAATACAAAGACCTTTTTAAAATCAAGCTTATATAATATAGCAAAAACACAACGAAGATATCTTGCTTAGATGAGGAGTTCCTACGGCTTCTTTCCGGCTCAATCATTAATCACCTTCCTGATCTAAAGTACTCCTCCTCAAGACAAATCCAACGAGTCCAAACACGACGGGTTTATGTAGAGTAGTTGGGTGGTTCCATTGGCCACCTTTCGGCTTCATCATCAGATCCAGAACATTATATAGTTAGTACTAGTCAATACCAATCAAACAAGCCAAAACACGAGGAGGTTACGTTGTATATTTCATATGTTCCTTGCCGAACTTCCAAGCATGGAGTTAGTCTGAAGATGATCAGACTAGCTCCATGGTACCATATTATTGCATAGTCACCGAACTTACATACGTATGCCAAATTTCAGCTCAATGTGATACTCGCAAGTGCTTGAAAAATGGATCACTATATTTGAATCGGAAAGACAGACAGACATAAAACATTGCAATAAAAGCTTTTTAAAACATCATCGGTCAGTAATGACTATAGTTATATTTATATTAGCAAAGCAAATTCGTCACATCCTATTGATAAATTTATTACGCGACCACAAATATTACTATAAACGGATGTAAACACAAAACGTGCATTCGTCATTCTATGTATTCACTTTGTCCCATGAATATGACTAAGGCTATGTCCAGACTCTGGAGAATTTGCTCATACCTACGTTAATAATAATTGTTTAGTTTAATATCCAATATTAGTAGTAAATGCGTGATTGGGTGATTGGGCGCTTTTTGTGTTAATATTCAAAAGACCCCTGTTTTCTTTGGGAAAACCTGGTATGTGGGATTCTCGGGGCGTGTATTCAGAAACCATTATTTAGCCAGATCCAGAACGACTTACACCATGCAATGATTTATATTTTACCTAATTTGTTTGAAAATCCTTGTGTGGTACTTACTAGACTCTGGAAGTTCAGTATTGCACTATGGTTTTGGGCGAATATCAACGAACGGGTTAAGTGTGAATTCTGTTAAAAAGAACGAGTAACAAATTCCACATTACAAACATATAGATGTCTGACAGATATTTTACTTTACTGGAACAACAAACTGAACTTTACATTTGCATCAAAATGACCAATCACATCTGTCGCCGCTCCATCATAAGAGTAAACGAAATTCTTTCACTATTATGGTAACTGTAACATTTAACTGTACTTGAATAACTAGAGAACGTACTCCACCTACTTGGACATTTCCAAATATATTTCGTAACCTCACAACATTTAAAGTAAACACCAAGGGAGGTAAACAGTTCGCTTTCTCGAATTAACACGTGCCTTTGGACGCATAAATATTTCAAGAGCATGTTTTAAACGCCTTAATGGCACTTACTACTTATTTCCGTCTCAGTTGTATTAGATGACATAAATAAATAAGTTTCAACTAACACGTTTTTATGGTGGTTTCGAATCGTATAGGGTGTCATGTTGCTTGTAAATAGAATAAGGCCTCTTTCTTCTTGTTGATGACGTAAATTGAGTCGCTGCAGCAAGACTTCATGTCTGGTTCGCTTCTATATAGTTATAGCATGGTACATGTTTGCCGGCGAAACGATATGAAGAACAGGGAAGCCAAAGGCCATATAGCAAGGGAGAGAGAGAATAGGTCATACTACACCACGCGGACCCAATGCGGATTGATAAGGTGGGTTTGTTGCTACCTGCCGTTGAACTTAATCAAACCGCCCTTTAGGCTTCTCACTTTAACTTAACGATTACCGCATGAAATGGGAACTGAGACAATGAAAATGCTCGGAAATGGAGGTGACACAAACGGTCACCTATCTCAGATTGGTCGAGCCGAATGCTGCTTAATCTTTATAATCGCTGAGGATAGCCTCTGCGCCACTAGACCAACGAGGTAGTCAATATGTTAATTAATTTCAATAACTAATTCAAAATTTTGTATGAATACAGTTATGAAGTTTCCTCAATTTATCGTGTTACCTTGTCATTAAGTATTAATTAAATTGGGTTAATATTCGCGTAACATGTGAAACAATTGTTTCAGACGTTTACATTAATTACTGCTTTAATGAAACTTCATTTACACAGGCAAGTAGTGAATTATTTATTGGTCATTTGAGGACTATTAAGTGTAACGCACTGGGGTCTTATTGGCTATGACCAATTACACACGTAACGTAGCGTGTTACGATAACTCCGTGAAATGATCGTATGGTGGTACCCCAGCCAGAGGTATACACAATACCACTACAGGACCGTTCCATGAAGATATCGTAACGCGCCGCGTTGGTTATAGCGAATGGGCCCTGACTACAGACATAATGCTAGCAAATCCAATGAAAAAATATTTTCTTTTAACTAAGGTATCTCTTGAATACTCGCATACTCGTCTCCCCGACCTTCAACACTTGAAACAATGGATCCTTATTTTTTCCTAAAAACGTAACCCCCCCCAGGAAAAATTATTTATGCTTGTGTGGTGGGTGTATTTACAAACATAAAGTTCATGTAACACCCACGCCGAAACGAACGATTATGGGTTACACCAAAGCTTTGTTCCATCCGGAGATCGGTCACACGGGTACTGAATCTCATAATCGCAGCGGTCTCTGCTTTCACGCTATAGACCAACATGTCGTCATCATCAAAATCATTTTTCTTTCGAGATTTTACCCAAAATTTCAACTTTTAAGTGCACTCCCCATATTCGGATGATTTAATTCGACCGCATCCCCCCATTAACTTTCCCTTTTGAAATATCTCAGTTAAAAAAAATATGATCCGACATGCCTTTATACACGGATACTGGCAAACAATAGATGTTATACGTACACGTTTCACCCACACAAACGTCGGCGTTATCTCATTGGTTTCAAAGTCGGACAAAGCACAAACACATTGACATCGTGTGGTTTTATTTCAACAACACGTTCTACTCTAGTGCTTTTGTGGTGTACTAATGTACGCATGTGTCTCAACCTAATGTATTTGTCGTTGCTTTTATACTGACTATTGGATTTTATTGAAATTTACAATCCATGTAACGTTTATAATGCAGTTATAAATATTGGTGTCAGTTATAAAACGACATGGACATGTTTTCCAACGTTGGTTGTAAAACTGAGGGAAGGTTAGAGTATGTAGTTGGTAATCACAGATGGGCAAAATGTAATAGGAGTACATAACAACTTCATAAATAAATTTTTAGGAGTAAATTTCATTTTGATAGAATGTGTTTATGTGTATATAGATAATAGCTTAAGATTCATTTTTCTGAACATTCGTTTTAATTTTAAATCAATCAGCATTTTCTTCTGTCTTTTCTCTGTATGTTTGCCTTGACAAAGAGTACCGAGTTCCAACGGGCTTTGTCCTTGATAGACCTTTCTCGCTTCCTTCACTATAAGCGTGTATGAGTTCGTCTCATACACGCTCACCGGCTACGCTGTCTTGACTTGCTTTCTGTTATTATAACCTACCACGATTTTATATAACACATCAAAATATAACCAATATAACATACCAAATCTCATAATACTTTAAATCACAGGAACTCCGCTATTCAAAGTCAAAGCCAAACTTAAGTGCTCATTAAAAGCCAAACGTACTGACTCTAAAATTAGTTGTTCCCTTCTCGTTGAAGAATGGTCTATAAAACCGCAGCGCAAACCAGTTCTTTGTTACCTCCTTATGACTGTCCGTGTACCGCGAGATCGGATCAGTAAACCTGTTTAGAGTATATGAAACTTGACGATGTAGGAGAGCGTCGTTGACACAGCAGTTAAAGTAACGCTACACTTGCCTCAATTGAGAAAAGTCGGTATCAGAACTTGTCGCAGTATCGTGGTACCGGCACGCAACAAACGTCCTTGTCGCACAGAAATGGGTGTTTTACACCGAGGATATTGTACGTAACACGCTCGATAGTTTTATCTACATTTTGTGTAGCGGAAACGAATCCCGGTTGCATCTCAATTGTAAATGTAATTGCTGGAGATAAAACAGGTCACATCTCCGTTGATGTACGAAGAGCAAAGTTTGGGGAGTGACCTAGATACGACCGTAGTGGTTAAATAATTCATGAAGTGTTACCAAACAAATTTATCCGCTTTTGGAAGTGTTTTTCTGATAAAACATATTTACTCAGCTCAAAGATACTAGGACACTTAATTGTTATCGTTAAAGTAGTGTTATTTATCTGTAATATTCTTTTATTTATTTCGTACAGAGAAGTAATCACAATTAGAATATTTATGTATATTAATAATTCATTTATAGTTCAAGCATAACTTCATGAAGAACTATAAATATTACTTCACGTGAAACTTAAACTCTTGATCGTCTCATAAACGCTCCCCCAGGGAACTTAGCCTCGGACCAGTTTTATTAATATAAGCCGAATACAAAAAATGGCGCCTCGAGTGACCGGAAAGTATTAGTCATAAAAGATATTATTGTACATCACGGAGCCAATCAATGATACAATTCATACGAACAGGATGTGTGAATCATTACGAAAAACAATGCGCTGAAACTAAAAATGATATTTCTTTTGCTTTGCTTTTCGAATTTATTTTCATACTGTCCATCCAATTATTGTCCAATTTGGACGATTTAGCGCAGTGGTTAAGAGCTTAAGCCACTCCGCCCACTGTGTCTAATAGTCGCGGGTTCGATTCCCGCACGGGACAAATCTTTGTGTGATCCACAATTATTTGTTCCGGTCTGGGTATTTGTGTATGTGAAATTTCATGTTTGTAAACGCACCCACGACACAGGAATAAATCCTAGTGGGGGGCTTCGTTTTTTAAAAAAAATAAAAAAATAAATCGTTAACTTTGGTCGAGTTTGAGATCGAACTATACATATTCAATATAAGAGATGCTTGGGGCTAGGGCTATGCGGAATAGAGGGCAAAGTTATGAAAACACTATGAAGTAAGCATAGGACATGGAGAAAACTAACACAGACATCCAGTATACTAAGATATACAGGCTAAATATCAGCTTAGTCCACGGATTTAAAATAGCTCAGCCTTATAGGCCAAGCGCTTTATTTTATAGGTAACAGAACACGAAGTTTCCACACTAATCATTAATTGTTTTGTATTTTATAGTTTCGTTTTTCATTAACATGGTTTTTCTACATACAGCCGTCAACAAAAACTCGAAATAATACTCTCCATGCTCCGCCAACAAACCATACTAGTAAAACCATTTTGATGTTTACGGATACCGGAAACCGTTTATAGGCCTATGCAAGACTCCAGGGGTCAATGGTGCGAGAGAGAAATCGCGAAAACGGTAAAAAATCAGTCTCTCTTTACGTTCGTTATATCATTTTAAAGTTATGTTCATTGGGCGTTCAAAATATCAAGCAACTTTTTGCTTCTGCGCTTGGTACTGTAAAACAAAATGCAAATATGAACTAAAAGAAGGTTACTCACTTATAATATTTACCATCTACTCTAATTTCGCTTTTCATAATGAGAGATTTCTCCAAACAATTGTTCCAAACCAGGCTTATGACTTCATTTTGTATGCCACGAAATTGATGTAACCTTACGGAAATGACGTCACAATTTTAATGCGTGCATTGTTATTTCGGCGTGTGACTGAGGCAATGTCACAAACGTTTTAATGTTGACCATTGTTGTTGATGAATAACTCTGTAATTACGGATTGTATAGGATTTTCCAATTCACAGTACGATCGTACTGTAGAAGAAGAAACACCTTATAGTATATTTCATGAAGGAAGGGTAC
This sequence comes from Phalera bucephala, assembly GCA_905147815.2. Taxonomy (NCBI): domain Eukaryota; kingdom Metazoa; phylum Arthropoda; class Insecta; order Lepidoptera; family Notodontidae; genus Phalera; species Phalera bucephala. The sequence goes on from LR990620.1 coordinate 31,725,669, forward strand.
TGTTACAGTTGTGTCAAAGAAAATTATACTTTATTCAATGGCAATAAGAGGCATGACCTGTTTCTATACTTATGGTATTATACTTTAATGCCATTGAATTAAATATTAATTTCATTTGGCACTTAGAACTGTCACTACCCATCTTATGTGAAAAATATTATAATATTTATATCTATGAAATTACTATCTATCCATATCATCACGCGGGATCCCATCGCTTATGAAGATTTTGTGATTTATCTTTAACAGCTTTAATTCTGCAACAGATTTTTGAGTCCATCATATCGAAAACGTTGATCGCCCTCAATATTCAAGCTGTGCATACAAAGATGGATTTAATTGTTAATTAATATCCTCATGTTCTGTTGGATTAAATCGTAATATTACAAGTGTTATATTATATAACACGTTATAACTGGTATCGCTCGTGTCTTCGTATTTTCCTGGTTTTCACGTATTATACTTACTAATATCTTCATTATACTTACCATTAAGAAAGATCAAAGGCAACGTATTAAGTGTAGCATAATATCCTGAGGGGTCTTCATGAAACAGTGAATATTCATAAAATGTATTATTTACTAATTAACTTTAATCAATCGAATGAAAAAAGACGGGTATTATCTTTCACTTCCATTTTCCGAAGACATACACGTGGTAGAACATGAGGAGAGTTATTTGCCCAACAGTAGCTTGAAATAGGGCTATTTGTTATACCACGAATCTGCTTTCGATAGACACTATACGGTTCAGTAATGAAGTAAGCCCTGCTAAAAATAAAAAAGGTATAGCCAACACGTGGATGTTGTTAAGGAACCAACAGCATTTCAGAGTAGCTGCACCTCAGAACAGAAGAATTGAAATGTATAAAATTAAATTTGCAATAAAGAAAAGCCAACAAGGGTCGAATCACACGCGCCAATTAAAAACGCAATAAAATAACATCGCTACAATGTGTCAGTGCAACTTGTGTTAGTGTTATTAATAGATTCACAGCTAGCAGATGTGTGCAATAGTAATTCGAATCCAGTTCTCCTCAGAACATCTGGCGTGGTTCCCTCGATACTTCATTTCTGCCATGTTAGGCAAATGCCTATCCGATCTAGATCCTTGCAGGCGAACATGATTTACAACAGGAAGAATTCAATTTGAAACCAGAGTGGCCACAATCGACGGACGCACCTAAAGAAATTCGTAAGGCCCGAGAATTATTATGCTGTATCCTTAGATATAAAGAGTAGCTGGAACACGTGCCATAGAAGTTCAAACGGAGGCAGGGTAAACCCAAGATTGGCCTAAAATTATTATCATCACCAGTAGATTTAAATCTTCCAACAGTCCGTAATGTAGACCGTATACATCGGATTTCAAGTTGATTTGATTAAAGCTGCATTTATTTTTAACCTGAACCAGATCATATATTGTATACTTTTCAGAATTTAAATCAACCTTTTTAAGTCTACTATTTTTGTAGTAATCCTGAAGCTTTTAATCAACTTTAAAATACTAAATATCAATTAAAGTAGTTGTTTTTGGTTGCACTGGTCCGCACAGTATACTCTATAATAATTTGTTAGTGGTAAGTCTTTCAATGCTAATTTATTTACGGAGGTTGACTATTGGAATTTGAATGAAGTTAAGAAATGTACCCAGGATTTTGGGAACCAGAATTAATGATTAGAGTAAATATATTAATTATTCATCGTTGTTTATGCATCAGTAACTAAATGTAGTGTTGTCCTTACTCTAGGTGGAATAGCTTTACAATTCAAGCTTTCTGTTTATTAGTTGAAAAACCGTTCCTACAGCATTATTCATTGAAGAATTAATGATACGGAAAGCAAAAAAGTAGAAAATCTAAACTGGAGTAAAACTTTCTCAGTATTTCTATTTGAATAATGCACAATTTAAAGGGCGTCATACCGCGCAACATTCTCATTTAAGGCAAACTATCAACAAAAAATAAACACCCGTGCGATGATCTAAATCGATTTACCGCCACTTGCAACTTGAAAACTGATCGGATACTTTCACGTGCTTTCACCACGTGCTGATGAAAAACGCTTGAAGTCGGCAACGTCGTCAACGCTGACTGGACAAGAACATGCAAATTTGCCACTCGAAATGCAACGTGACATGATGTGGGGGGGAGCAACATTCCTAGCGTGGCGGGGGCTGGTGCGAGGGAGGGGGGACGGTCATCGACCGTCCTCAGGCGGCCGCGCATAAACTACGCAGCCGCATAAGGTCAATACAGCGCGCCATCCACGACCGGTCCCGAATGGCACTCACGGCAACATTTTGAAACACTATTGTTCACGTTCGAAAATCAATTACGGGCACATACGAAATCTAATTTGCGGTTGTGTAACGTATATTATCTACGGACTTAATCCATTTTGTTGTCGCCATTACCGGACAAGAGCCAAGGCGATTAAGCTCGGATGACCAGCGGCATGAATGGAACTATTCCACTGACAGCATGTGGTAGATTACTTAATTTTTATGTATTGCGTCATTGTGCACTACATGCGTGGCCCGGATATTTTGTCACCTGATCCAATGAGTCATAATTAAGCAAATAATAGTATCAATCATACAAACTATGATACACATAATAGTTCCCGGTAAAAAAATCTTCGAATTTGGTTTAAAAGCCGCTAATTCGAAAATAGTAAATTAAATTACATGTTATTTGTTCATTCATGTAACATTTTAGCAAATAGGATGCCAGACGTCTGCATCCTATATAGTTATTTAATATAAACTGCCTAAGTGCTATGACATAAACAGAGAAACCGGCTGATTCAGGCGCTAACGATGACTTCATAGCAACGGTATGTAGATATCAATGCCTAGATTGCTAGCAAAGATCTCGCAGAAATAATAAAAAACATAACCAGTTTCAATACTTACTTTTACAGTCGTCCAATCTTCGTGCATAACTCGTTGTTATGTCGAGGGTAGCTTGATTTATACGAAACGTTAAACGCATTTCATTGTTTTGACGTCCGTTCATTTTACATACATTGCATTAACATCCGCAGAGTTCTTTTCGAGTTAATAAGTTCCTTTAAAATATTCTGCTTGCAGCCCGTGCGTCACGCAACTCTGAACATTTATAGTGGAAGAAAAATTCACTAAATCGTGAATTATTTATTTATTGGCTAGTTTAAAATATCAGGTATTCATCTGTATGTCAATATAATACTCTAAAACTCATTTGTAATTGAGAGGCGCGCCACGTGCGTTATTCCTTTTTTATACACACAATACGTCTCGTAAAGAACAATGCTTAAAGTTTGGAAATCATATATACAGTTTTTGCTTATCTTAAATGCAATCTGAATTTTACCACACAGATGCTAATTACGCTATTCACACTAAATATAGAAACAAAATGTTCATATACCGCTAAAGTGGTTTTACCAACAAGTTGGAGGCCGTTTTGGACACATTCTGGCGCGCCGTCTCCGAAAAACGAAAACGTACTTACTTTCATATCCAGCCGTCCAGGACCACATGGAGACCATCGCCAGCAGCCAGTGATACATGAGTCCTTCGATCTTCCAATAGAGGGGGCCGAACAAGGGTCTGAGGATGCGCAGCGCCATCATCCACACCACGTAAGCGGGGATGCAGTAAAGGTTGTTGACGACCGCGAATGTCGTTCGCGCCACGATCCGCACGTACCGGCTGAAACAGCAGGGCCGCGTAGGTTCATCCATGACCGTCTCGCCGCGCCGCGACGCAACCCCCGTGGGCCGGGCTCAACGCAACGACATACACATGATTGGTGATATGAGATGTGAGGTGCTGAGACCACAGTTGAGTGACGCGACCGACAAGGGTTTCGCGAGCTAGCGAGACGAGGCGGGATGGCACCGTACCGCGTTCACCCTGCCGACAGCTGCCGAGACGCGGGGGCTTTCGTCGTGCGCGGACAACGGCGCTGCGGACCGCACCCAATCAAAACAAACTGTTTATATTCGACGATATTTATTTATTGGAATCGTTCAGGGCATCACTGTCGGTTATTTCGTTAAGTAGTGAGTACAAATTTTAAAATGGCCCGTCGGCGAGCGAGCGGCTCGCTCGCCGGCGAGCTCACATGCGATTTCGTTTGCGACACACATTTTACACCGATCGACGTAACATTAACTCGTACGACGCGAGCACACATAGACAGACATACACAATTTTTATTACGATGCTTACTGTGGCACGACCGCGGCCGCGCCGAGCTCGTCGTGAAAAATTAATACAAATTTCATTTATATAAAATTAAAAAACGACATCGGATCGCAGAAATGATACAAAAATTACAATATTAATGACTGTACACTATCTAATATATACAATATTTGCCAGCATAGATATGTGCGAGGGCTTTATATACAGGGCGGTGGGGTTGGTGTCACGGCCTCCCACGCTGGGCGATCACACGTTATAGTCGTGAGCGATGAGGCCGTGCACCTGCTCGAGACGGTAAGCGAGCCGCTGCTTCTGGGAGAACTCGTCCTCCTCGAGGGTCACCGTCAGCTGCTCGTTGTACCTCTCCGCATATGCGTACAGCTCGTTCAGCGCACAATTAGTGTTAAACTCTTTAGTGTGGAGGCGCGACTCTTCCGCGAGCATAGCGTTCATATCCTGGTCGGATATCGGCTGCATCAGCTTAATGTCCGCGTAGTAACGCTCCACCCACTCCTTATAAACTGGTATGTCTTTCGCGTAAAGAAGCTTGGACGAAGGGGAGTCTTTACCGAGAACGTGATCGGACGTGGAACAAGAGTCCATGAATGTTTGCGCGATGACAGACAAGCAAGAGTCTACTGTGTTGGACTTGTGCACGTCGAATACGAAATTAGGATTCTTAATGAGATTAACCCAAAAACGGAGGGGAAGAGAATTGCTCTTCCAAGTGTGGACTACTTCTGGATCGGAGATGGCGTGCTGCAGCGCCTGATCGTCGAGGAAATCGAACATATATTTTATAGCGAGAGGAAGCGCCGACCCGCGGTGCGCTGTGCTGAAAATAGTCTCGAATAAATCATCGACAAACTTTTGCAGCGTGCCTTTAGTGGCGAGAAGACGCGTAAGATATATTTCCGAAACCATTTTATTGCCACGATCTCCCTCTTTGCGTGCGTCATCGTCGTGGTGCCTTACCAAATGCCAGTATTTGAAACCTCCACCGTGTTCGTATTTTAGAGGGCTGGCTGGAGGACTCGTGGAACCGTATTTGCCGCGGTTTAGCGTTTCATAAGTATGGGATTTGTCGTTCTTCTCCATATTGGACAGATTATAAACGGAACTTTGTTTAGCTACCAAACTAAGACAAGCTCCGTCCGGTACACGGTAGTGATTAAGAGTATTGAGCTTGCGCCATTCGCCTTCGCACTTAGTGGTACTATCTTCATCGTAGAGAATTAATCGCCCGCAAGCACCCGTGCGCCATTCCAAGTCGAGATCGTCACGACTTGGCCTCTGGGAGTAAGGAGTTGCGCGGTAAATAGCATCTAAACATTTTTCTTTCACCTGACTTATCGTATCACAGTCGAGAACTTTAACTTGAACGTTTTCCGTAGTAGCCTCTAAACCGCTAACAAAGATCGTCTGTTGGGATATCGACACGCTAACTGTCATGGGCTTAAACTCTATCGACTGCCTAATAAGCTTCTCCTCACTCAGTGAATATCGCGCCTCGGAGGTTATCGCATCTACAGGACCTTTGTCAACCTGACCTTTCATGGACCTAAACAACAAATACAACGGCTCGCCGGCACACTCACGAAGGAATTTATACAATAGGAAAGTAAACCAAGCGCTCAACATTTTCTCAGCGACACTTTCGGTACGTCGCAACAATAATTTAGGATGATTCTTTCCTTCCATACATTTTTCTATTAACTCGGCTAACAATGTCTTTAAAACATCAGTACAATACTCCATCTTACTCTGCAGAGTAACCATAATAAGAGAAGCTACATTAACACGATCGCGCATTGAAAAATATCTATTGCTTTCTAAAGTACGAATAAATAATAGAAGGAATGTTTTGTTCATAATTAACTGCCCAAACATTCTCAGACCCTTTTCTTTTCTAATAAGCTCTGGACGTTCCCACTGCAGGACGGCATGATCGTCAATGTTTGGGAACAAAATTTTCATAGCGTACGTGCGGTAATCAAGGAACGGTATACCGCCCGTCACGTCTCCGGTCAAGTCGGTCATTTCCGTTTGCAATTCAGCAAACGCCTCTTTGCATTCGGCAGCTACCCTTAATTCTAAAATATCCATTTGTTCTTGCATATTCTTTAATACCCTAATATTTTCCGTCGACTTCCTCCGGTACATAACTAAAAATCCAAAGAATATCACAAGGAGTATGCCAGCGCTGACGCCGATTCCTATAAAGGCTGGCTTGCCTATGGCGGCCTGCAAACCAGTTTGCGACGAATAAGATAATTTGCCAATCTTGTACGTGAGAGCACGTCCGACTTTAACAACAACTTCGGGTGTATCTACGCCGTCGGGAAGTTCATCGCGCGACGGAGGACGGCAAGTCAATTGATGCCTCGACAATGATGTTACATTGCACATGCTATCGCCAATATGAACTTCAACATCGCTCTCATTACAGGCCCTATCCAAATTTTGGCCGTTAATAGTTAAATATTCAGACTTATAATACTTTACGTCCTCGTCAAACTTTTCATAAATAGGATCCGGAAACAACAAGAAAGCGTCGCCAGTTTTGGTAGTAAGATTTTGGACACTCTGAACATCGTCCATGTTGAAGCCGTATTCTAATTCTAAAGGTCTATCCGGATCTAAATTGAGCCCTGCGCTTTCTATACCGGGAGATTCACAAATGAGATGCGACTGATAATCAACTCTATTACAAGGGGCAATGTAAGGTCGGTTATCGTGATACACGTATATCTGCGGAAACTGAACTGTATGGAAATTTTGTCCCGACACTTTGATGTTTATCCCACCGGACGGAATACCCTTTGGTTGTTTTCTTTGCGATGATGGAGAGCCGGACTCTACATTTTGGACGATAGGATCTTCCATATACTCAAACTTTTCACGTTCTAAAGTTCGCATTCCGTTGTCAAAGCGCATTCGCAATGTGCCTAATTTATTTTGATACGAATGGCTAGTTCTACAAACGGCTTCGTCGTGAGAAACCGACAATATAGCGCACGGTAAATCGTCTATAAATGCCTGAATATTACTGCCGGCGTTGAGATATTCGCCTGTGATACGAAGTTTAGTACCTCCAGATTGAGGTCCATATTTCGGATGAATAGAGTTGATTTTTGGATTAACGAATGCATAATGATGTTTAGATTCACCGCGATAATCTGCAACACGGACTACCACGGGTCCGTCTCGAGGGACTTCTTCGCCCGGCCCATCAACCGTACACACTATTTGTTTCGTTTTCACATACAATTCGATTATAGGCTGACATTTGATTCCCGCTATTGTAACACCGTTATAAATATCCGATATATTGCGACCTAGGTTTATACCTTCAATAGTAATATTAGTACCTCCGTCCCAAGGACCTGACTGCGGCCTAAACGAATGAATCTCAGGATTAGGACAAGTCTGAGTACGATTCAACCACACACTGGGAACACCACACTGTTCCTGGACTTCGCACCTATCCGATCCCTGACACCAACCACACCCAAACTTCTCAGGAAGAGCGAGACACATACCACAATTATCAGCCATATCATTACAACGATAAATAAGTATATGAGTATCATCAGGATTATCTAATGGCTTCGAACCTCCCCATATTACGGCAAATGAAGCGGTAATATTAGGAGCACGCGACGTGTAAGTAAATTCAACGGCTTCACAATAAATAGTGTCAGCGAGAAGTTGAGCGTTCACATGAGTCACACGTCCCTCTATATTGAATTGACAAACGAACCTTGTCTGTACGATAAATTGACCTATTATATGGACTTTAACTTTTATAGCTTTCTTTACACCGGATGGAACCAGAATCTCGTTTGTACCGTCAGACGTCGAATTGATAGTGGGACAGAAACCGGGACCTGAGCGATAACTAGGACCGATTCTACTGACTCCTGTCACTAAGATGTCATTCCGACAGTTTTCTGCAGTGTCGTGGGTGCAACGGTGACCGTCGACACACCAGTCACAAGGGAATGAGGAGCTGACGCATTGCGTGCACGAGCTGTACGTATTGCAATCAAAGAATGTAAAATTGGTTGCGACAAAGTCTGGCCCCTGAGTAGTACGCACCGACAGTTTCGCTGTAAAATGATGTTGTCGAGTAGGGATCGGTGGGAGCGTGTCGGTGCGCGGGGTGGTACAGTTAACGCCATATGGTTTTCTGGTAGCATTAGTAATAAGAGTACGGTCTAAAGCTGTAAATGCACATAAGAATTGTCCATTGAGCGTGGGCAAGTTTTCGATAAGTAAATCTAATGTTCTAGCAGTCGTTCGTTGCAATTGATTCGGTGTCACTTGGGTAATTGTAGTGCAACGGCCGCTGCGATACGAGATCCAATATAGGGGATCTTTAGCTGCATCTTGACAGTCTGTTCGTAAGCTGCACTTATTTTCTAAAGAACACCATCCACAATATGGGTCTTTGGCTCCGAGACACGTTAAACACGATTTATAGACGCTACACTCTTGAACTTTCACTTTAGACACTTTGCGTTCAGTCATTACATATAAATGCATATGTTGAGTATCGAAGAATAAGTCTTTGTTGACAGCGGAGCCCTCGTCCACGGATATGTCTCCATACTCAAACGCGGAGGTCGCGCTCTCGACGACGATCTTCTTGAGATGGCCGTGCGCAGTGCCCGCGAACACCACGGTGTAGTCGCCAGTGGCCGTCGCCGCCACCGCTGTTAGCCTCTTTGAAAATATAGCTACCGGTACCGCCTCCACCGGCTGTTCGCCCCCGAGTGGAGTGTTTACATCTAAGCCGCAAAAATCTTCGCTGATCGATTGCAGCTTCGTGGAAATGCATGCATGAGATGGGGATATGAAATCGAGACCTCGGGAACCGTTGCCACTGAAGCAAGTCTTTATATTCTGCATGAATTTACGACGGATAGATTTCAGCGAATATACACATAGCGCTGACAAATCGGAAGGAGTATTAGTATTAATCGATTCACTCTGACTGAATGCGGCGAACAGCACGTCATGTTGAGCAGTTATGCCTAGCTCTCCAGCTAATACCGATCCGGCTTTCCCGACGAACGCCGCTTGCACCAGATTATATCCATAATTTCCACCGCCCTCTCCCATACATGACATTGGAATTTCTGTGTAGGAATAATAATTTTCATCGTCGTAGCAAACACGTACTAACTTGCTGTAATACGTATCAGAGCCAACGCCTCTCAGCTGAGTTGTTAGGAAGTAGCTGAATCCTTCAGAATTAAAACCGTAGACGTAGTTTATAGGATAGCGTTCGCGAGATAATGAATTGACAAACATTCTTGTACCAGTCGTGACTGCCGTTCTAGCTATCATAAAAAGCCGGTCGTCTTCAAGGGAGCGACTGCTCACCGTAGGAACTTCAGAGCGATAGGGCGAGTTGCCCGTGAAAGTCACGCCTACGTACATAACTCGCGTCTCCGGCGGATTAGGCGGTCCCGGCGCAATGAACGCCACCGTAGAGGCCGTCGCATTGTTAGCCACGACAGGCTCGCGAACTTCACGCACATCGAGAGAGATATTATTCAAGTTTCGTACGGAGCACAGCCCCTGCAACACCGAACCGCACGTGATCAGGCGGCTGGTCGCGTAGTCGATCACTAGCGCTTTGTTCACATTGTCCGTGGGCTTCTTCACGTAGTTCGCGGGGCAGTCGAAGGTGCAGAGGGCGGAGTCGTTGACGGGGCCCGTGGTGATCGCCTGCGCGATCTCTAGTTCGGTGGAGAGCTGGTAGATCCTGTTGACGGCGCCGACGTAGACGCGGCCCGTGTTGTGATCGACGACGAGGTGGTTGAAGTACGAGCTCGGCCCCGACACGGGGTCGGCGAAGGTGCAGACCACGTCCTGCGAGGCGCGCGCGGCGGCGCACGCGGCCCCCAGGGCCAGCAGCACGCGCCACATGGCGCGGGGGCATGTGGCCGGCACTCTACCGCGCGCGCCGCCGCCCGCGAGTCGCGCCGCAAACGCCCGCCCGCCCCACGCATCTGGAACGCGATACACCCACTCAGGCGCACTGCCCGCGCCCGCTCGTCGGCTCAGCCGCCGTCGCCGCTTCGTTCCCATCGCACCGCACCGCTCCGCCTGCTACTCGCCTACAAGTTACTATTACCGTACGATCCGCCGAAGCCTGTTAATGCTCACGTGGACCTACCGATGTTTTTAATTTTTGCGTTATTAAACCGTGGTGTGCACGAGTACACGCGTTAGCTCGGAGAGGTCCAGTGCGGTCGGAGCGAATTCGCGATCTTATGCGGAGAAACGACGTGACCCCATCACAGATAAACGATATCGGTACCAACCTATTTTTATTGAACACGTACACGATATATCGACCGAGACGACATACATCCAAGAAATATTTTTAGAAAGAAAGAAATGACTCGCTCTAAGGAACAATCGGTGTCATACTGTTCATACATAATGATGTAATTATGTACCGGTTATCAATTTGTTGAAGCCAGATAACTGCGTTAGTGAGCTATTGATAGCGAAGTCCTTTGTTGTTAAATACATTTGCCGTTTAGGTTGAACGCTCAGAATATACCGGTCAAAAATAGGTTAGTACCAGGATAGCGCGGTCACGGGCGACCCCGACGCGGTCAGTGCACTGATACAAGTCACACGTCGACGAAAGCCTCAGCATCATTATAAAGGGGAGTAACTAAAATAATAATTTGGCATGCTGTTCGCAACGAGGGAGTGAACGTGGTAGCGTAACGACAAAATAATGAAAAGAAAATATCGGAGAAACGAAAAAACATCGAGAATTCGAAACATCGAGTCTTGTATACTCACAGAAATGCCATTGTAGAGTACGACGCAAGCTTCAAATAGGTATTCTGTTCTATATTGAGATCATAAGCATGTGGAGCGCACTCTCATAGTGCGGTGACAGCGATGCAGGCGCGTGGCCGAGACCTGGAACAACAAACGTTATGTTTAAAGACCCGGCAGGGCCAACTTTCCGGGACATTTAAAGACCTACATTGCCTTTCATGATTCATAGTACAGTACTTTGAAAATACGTGATTTAATACGCACCAACGCCGAACGACGACGTTTAACGAAACTTAAAACCATAATATTTTCTTATTATTAAACAAAAAGTGGACAGTTTTTTTTTCACAAGTTCTTTCAAGATTTAGAAAGCTTATTTGGAGATGTTCTTCGAATATTATTTTGACAAAACGAATCTTACCGCGCCGAATTGTTAGAAGCGAACAAAACTTCGCAGTCATTGTTTGTCATTGTAATGTTTGCAATAATTTCAGTCAAGGTTACGTACCATTTACAGAAAAACTGATATCGTTCAAACTACGTCTTGAATCGTCGCGAGAACAGCTAGTTATTTAAAATTTTTTATCTAAACTTATCATCTATATCGCAATCATATACTTTAATGGAAAAAATGAGGTCGCAACTTCGTGGCCGAGATAATTCAAGTGCAATTGAACCCAAGGCTTGTATGAGACGCGTGTCTTGTTTCCAACAAAGTAATTGATTTCTTAATGATTGAAGTCTTTACCAAAACCTTCCGTGACGTAACTGAATTGGTCTAAAACAACCATCGTAAGGTCTAGCTTTATAATTTAACCGTCTTAACTTTAAGATTGATTTTCGTGCAATCGTTTTCGTGTACTTAGTATTATTGGCACCTAACAGTCAAGGGTACCAGTCCTAATTTTTTAAGGGTCCATAGTCAACCTAAAGAGATGGCAAGCGTCCTATGAATTCTGCCTAACGTTTATTCCGTTCTTCGTTTGGGTTTACGCTTTGGCAATCGGGTTTAGATGTCAACGACCCATCTCTGGTGACCTACTCCAATTCAATGGTCTTACCAAGAAGAGATACTGTGCGGCGTTAAATTGTAGCCTATTTTCATTGGTGCGAAGATGCTATTGCTTGCTTACGCTGTTCTTTGTTGGTACAAAATTTGTAACTTTGGGTGTTGAGAAAATTCTTATGTAGACGACTTTTTAACATTTTCAAATTTATGATTTCAGTAGAGCTGTTACAGTTCAAAAATTGGTACAACTTTAAAAAAAATTTTGTTTCTTGAATATGTTTTTTGAATTTGTTATTTTTGTTTCGTGAATTTTTATATATACATATATATGTTATGTTATACTTTGAATATGTAATACTTTAAATACGTTATTTGTGTTTCGTGAATATATTTCGAAAGACATTGAACTATAAATACAGATTACGGTTTTTTGGTATATAGTATATTAAAAAGCGTATTCATTTCGTGGTTCGGACATCGGATCATTATCGAAAAGTTAATTTGCCGAATTTATTAATTATCTTTTCAAAAGATTCCTTGCAAGTAGAACATGAAATCTATACAAATGAATAAACTTGTAGTGTGTTTGCAATATCAAAATATAAGCTTTTTACAAAGAAACAATTACAATAATAACAAAAAATTAACACCCATGAAATCGACGCGGAGAAAGTCGCGGGCAACAGCTAGTGGGAAATATAGATAGAAATATAGATTAATATACTAAACAGCAGTACACAAGACGAGTGTCCGTCGGCAATAAAATGTTAAGGAAAAAAAAACAGCGATTTGCAATACAATACAAAATATGTATAATCATATTTTATTAATAGAATCGATTTGATAAGCGTGCCATTAATGTATGTAGATAATTACGTGAAAATTGTATAATATAGGAAGTCCGAATTTAATATTGTAATCCATTTGATTAGAATGGATAAAATGCTATTGCTTTTTCAGACCACTGTGACGTAAGAGGGTGCAGAGGGGTCATTGGTTCAATATTTGCACTTTGGTGGATTTTTGTGGGGATCTAATATATCTTTTAAAGACACCTGTCCTACACGTTTAGCGATAAAAAATAGACTGTAATGAAATGAAATTTAGGTTTAAAATGTAATTTTTTATTTGTAGTTTTTTAGCGATGCTAATTGAGCATACATTTCCGTCTTATGCGCTTTTATATACAAATAATATCACGGTAAATATAATTGAGTAGGAACTAAATGTAAAATGTTTCATGAATTTGGATTGGTAACGTATTTTTTTTACAAGGTTATGTAATTTTGATTTGGTATAAATGACAAAAATATATTTACGTAAGTAGACTTGAAGTACCTAAATACTAAATGAAGAACTTTAAATAATATGTAAAGAAGAACTCTCAGTTATTTCTTGACCTTGTCAAACCTATTTATTCTATTAGTAGAGTATTTAACCTTCATAACTATAATAAATGGTATTCGACTGTAAAAAAACTAAAGGCAATGTTACCACCACATTTATATTGGTTTTAACTTTTTTAACTGTATCGATTTTAGAAGTTATGCAAGCAAAAAATTACCTTATCTACTTTAAAGCAGGCAGTAAGTAAATTTATCATTGTTTGTAACACAATTTTTGTGATGACTAAGGTCGTGTCACGTAACCTTCCCTTGAGTTCATGTATATTATGCGTTCAAAGTTCGTGCATCGTGCGTGTTCATTACTTATCTCAATGTTTACTGTTAAAAACGGAACTAAAAATATTTATTCCGGATTGTCCACATACCTATGTGAAATGTCTAGAATTAGTAACAAATGGTGTCCTTAATCGATTATCCGTTGCATCTCAAATCATGTTCAAAAATGGAACTTATTGCATAGCCAGTGCACGAGCCACGACCGCGCGACCGACCGGTCCGCCAGGCTTACAGTGCCGCAACATTTTGATTACATTCCCTGCCTGCCTGCCACCACCCACTTAATCCGCTGTATTCTCACCACCTACACGCTCGAATGACACCAAAATCATTCACATCTCAGCATTGCCCGTCCGTACCGACAATATCAATTCAATCCATACTTATTTTGTACACAAAATCCCTGTGAGAGAAAAGAAAGTCAGCCATTACCGCGCACGCGAGTCGATAAACGGAAGCCATTCCAATAAACGCCACGCGTTTTTTCTCTAAAAACAATCGTTGGAACCACAATAATCAAATAAACTCACCTTATATCGAATTATCTCTTTACTGGTTATAACAATCCTTTGGAATCCAGGATATTGTGAACTGCCGTGAACACTATTGCACCACACACAATATTCTTTGTATAATTTTTCACTTAACGTAATGGAACACTTATCACCACAAGCGACTGTTTAAATCACAACATTATACTTATAAAAATACCTCTGTCGGTTATCAAAGCCCGTTACAATTAATAAAGTAACACGTTTGCACAAGGAGTCCACGACAAGAGCATCAGTCTTCGTACATCGCCGTGGAATGATTTTGGTTTCGCTTTTCGAACGAGTCTAGGCGTGACTGACCCGAGAAAAGCCGAGCAAAGCCGATTCAGAGGAAATGGTACGAAATTCTACCGCTTGAAGCGCTGGCGTGCCAAAGTAGCGTTCAAAATTAAAAATAAGGAATAGAAGTATTGTTTTACAAATTGTTGTTTTTTTATTTTACAATAACCTATTTTATTATGAAATAAAAAATATAATTATTCCTTAACTCTTAGGGTAAACCATAACTTACAGAGAACTTTACTGAATGAAGAAATAAAATATTGTTAATAACAAAAACAGAATTTGTCTAACTTTTATACCTTTCTCTCACCCTACGTTCGCGCGAGCCCTTTTTAACGAGCGTTAGTAAAGCGCTGGAATGAGAAAAATGACTAACAGTGCATTTTTTTAAAAGCGCTGCAAAGCGCTTCACCACCGCAATAAGTGTCCGTGCGAACGCCCGCTAAGGAATTAATATAAAGTGCAGTGCCTTTTTGAAAATATTTTTACTTCCGGAGTGGTATTTGTGATATATTGTGAATGTGGATTATGGATAATAGAGTCTGTCTAATGAAAGCTGACAGTGGAAAATGGCGGCACATTTATTAAAAATAGGTCATGCAACAACGTATGAACTAGAAATAAACGGATTTGATACTTTCTACTACTTCTATGACCAAAGTAGTAAGACTAAAATAGTAGAGCATAATGCAATAAAGGTTTCGTCACATGGCTGACGGAGCGCGATGGAGGCGCGACTCCGGCGGACAGAAGCGCGGCGTGCACGTCACACTACAGCCGCGCCGTCGCGCCGGCCGGACGACCGCCATGTTGCTGTCAACGTCATAAATTCAAACAATAACACTAGCTAGCGTTCCGCTTGCACGCGTATATCGATACTTTTTGGTACCGAGTACTTTTCTTTTCAATACCGATACTTTTGTCCTCGATACATTTCATTTAACACTTTTTAGGTATTAATATTTTTACCCAGTGCCTATCGAATCGAAACAAAGAATGGGATATTTGATATATGATAAGTAGTTCTTTCTGTATGTAATCACACTCAATAAAAATGACTATAATTCACATATTTAATTTGTAATTAAAACTTAAGGCAGTAATATAATAATGAAGGTTGATTAATTAATTTTTTTCTGTCTGTAAGTAGGTAATAAGTAGGTAAACAAATGTTATGGTGGGGGGGGATCTTAAAGTACCCAAACCTTAGAGTATTGATACTTTTATTCGAAAACTTTTATGAGTACGATACTTATAATGCCATACTACTTATGAGTACAATATCGATATTTTTGATTCGATACCGTGTCACTATGCACGCCTCTCCTATCGTGTGTGACGCGATCCAGCCCCATTTTCTATGTGAAGTCACATACCAACCAACAGTTTGATGCTCCCAATTAGCAGTCCTGCTAATTGGGAGCATCAAACTGTCGGTTGACAAGCAGTGACAAACACTAGGGTCCCGTTCGCATGCCTATTGGCGTCTCGTTCCTGCCGTGCTTCGTTTGTAATCGCGTCAGATGCGGCGAAGGTGGGTCGTAACGTTTGCCGTCGCGCCGAGCGTTGTGGAGATGTGTGGCATCTCCCATACATTTCAGTATATTACACTCCCCAGATCGCGTCACCGTCGCACCCCTGTTGCGCTACGTTGGCTACGTGGCAAAACTTTAAATTGTGTAAATGAGTTTTATGGTTTTAAGAAATACATATGCACAGAAAAATAGAGGAGCGAGGGAGGAGAAGGAGTAGGAAAGGTGTTACATGGAAATTATAACATTCTAATATATTACATTTTTCGTGTCAATGGTTCATAAGTCCTTGGTGTTTTCTTATGGGAACTTGCATAGTAGAAAACATTATAATTTAAACTGAAATCATCGATATGCAAAAAACCCTGTATATCGACAACCAGAATACATAAATTATAATATAGTTTACTTTCATAAAAGTAATTTATATTTAATACAGAAGAATTATCAAAAATCAGATACTTATTGCGTTTCAGATATTAAATAAATACCTTTTAAGTCTTTCAATTTTTTAATTAAAGTACGGTTTGTCTGAAGACTCAAAGAATCATCAATGCAATGCCAAGGAATTTAATAAGATAAATAAATTAAATAATTTTATGGAATGATAATTTCATATTAAATAAATCTGGCATGTATCAAAACCATTTAACTATGTGTCCGTAGTTCACTAACTAGAACTATAAGTGAAATTATCCACAGTATTGCCAGCTTATGAAAACGTAAAAAAATCTCTCTCGGCGTTGATTAGACAGATGCAGACGCTAAAACGTCATTTGCTTCTTTTCTGTGCATTAGGGTTTTTAGATTCGAAAAATACTAAGTTACCCTGTTAAATAGAACAAAAAGAACTATGAGAATAATATTATTATTTACGAAATGTTTAGCCAGGTCCTATTGTATTTGTATTTGACATAAATGAAGTACAGCATAAAATGTATGGTTATTGGGTAGGTATTGCTTAACCCTTCTGCTCCACCCGCGACGAAAGACGTTATACCAGTATGCTCATTAAGGTCCCGGCCGCGCGGTCAGAAATTTTCCGAGGTTTATAAAAACGACGATAATTCAAAAACTACCAAATGTTTTGCCTTGAAATAAAAAGTATTTTCATCTATGATGTTACTGTGTCTTATTTGTGTATACATTTATTTGATTCATCACCCTAAACAATTACATTTTCAGACTAAAAAATACATACGAGAAAAAATAATGGGTGATTATGAAAATATTTTTTTTAGAAAATATTACGCTACTTTGGAATAACAAGTTATGATTTTTGTAATCTAGGATAAGTAGCTAAGAAATCTGCATATCTAGTATTATGTCTTCTAAACAAAATAATCGCCCAGAACGCCTTAGAGAAGAAAGGCCTTTTTCTGATGGTACGATGGCAAGATATCTTTTGTACTATCAAGTAATTTATGATCTTGAAACTTATAAATAAAAACATTAGATAAGTTTGAAGGAAATATACTTATCTTATTGTAACATACATTGAAATAGATAAATAATCAATAAAAAAAGATAAATGAGGTAAAATGTGAAAGTCATCTAGTTTGTACCTAGTTTCTTTTTCGTCTCCTATACTCATACGGGGGTGGTGTTTAGGTTAAATAAAACAAGATATTATACAGTGGAATACTGATACATTGCTGTGAAATATTTAGTATTATGCATTTCAAACAAATAATCCAACAAAATAATGTTCAAAGTAAGTACAATTTTGTATGAGAAAATGGCGGTCGTACCTATCGCGCATTTACAAATAAAAGCACATATTTACAAAAATGTGTGGGTTTTCAATCTAAAATATAGGCAAAAATATAAAGAAGGATATTATTTTAGTATTACAATGCCACTCGTATCAAAACAAATGTTTATTTACGTCTAAATTTACCCGGCAAAACACTCTGAACGCAAAAAAACCCGTTACCATTACAATGAAAATGAAAAAACTAATATTTTATTGCACATTCTATTCAAATATTTCTATAATACAGTTATTAGGTACATAATTCACTCGCCTTTTAATCGAAATAATTTTTTGAATTTTTTCGTAAAAACTGTTGACGCTCGTCTTTACTAACGAGTTTTGAAAAATGAATGCCCGACGCTCACAGACGATTTAAGACAAGTATTATACACCAAAATAAAGAACGTAAACTCCGCCATCTTTCGTCCGAACAAACCTTATGTCTACAAGATCACGTATTCATACTAGATTGGACTTTTTACACCAGCAGTATTTGGGGACAAATTTGTAACTTAGTGAGTATAAGGTCTATGACTTTGGCGGGGACAAATTTGTAACTTAGAGAGCATAGAGGTTAATCACAAACATCACTGAACAAAAAAAATATCTCATAACAAAGTTTGCGCAAATGTACAAGCTGAAACATACATTTACCGCGTAGCACGGCTACAATACAGATCTTGTCAGACAAACATTATCATTGTTTCAGTCAACAAAATCGAGTCACATTATCATTGTGACTAGATTTTATTGACTTCCTCGTTGGTCTAGTGGCAAAGCGCATCGATTTGTGGTCACGAGAACCCAGGACGGGTTCAAATCCTAGGTCGGACAAATGTAGTTTTTCTAACGAAAACTTCCCAGTACAAGTCCGGAGTCTGGAATTGTATCCGGTATATAGCAATAGGCTCGCCCTCTATTACATGGGACCTAAAATCGTCGGCGAAACGTGGGTATACTCAGTACACCTCTACCACCCCCGCTTGGGAAATAAAGGCGTGTAGATTTTAGCGATTTGAGTTTTTTTATGCTTTATAGATACGGGCTTGTTTAAGTTAAATGTTATAGCATACTGGATGGGTTTTGTATTTAAGTTGTAAGGGCTACCGAGCGCTGAAGTGGAGCGTTGAGCGCTAAACCGGCGCTTACGAGCGTTGAAGGACGTAGAAAACGCAAGCGTTTTAGCGCCGACTCGAGCGTTTTTACAATACTAGCTATGACTCTAGATTTATATTATTTATACTACAGATTTATATTACCTGTTTTCATCGAACTAAACGGGAAATGATGTATACATTGATATATCACGTTTATAAACACAATGTTGCCGATGCGTTTATTTTTATGGGCAATTTTGATAACCAGTGACAACCCTACAAACGGTGATAAACATAAATAATATTTGGTTCTTAGGTTACTTAAATCAAAGGCCTTTTGCTTTTTTCATTTCATAGCTTTTTAATATATAAAGTGCCACATAGAATGGCAGCGAACTTTACATCCCTGAATAAAATTAACTCATACAAATCTGAGGCTAAAATTTAATAAAATACAGTAAAGCGAAAGCAAGAAAAAAATCTTTGAAATTAGAATGTGACCATAGACAAATTGTAGCTTTCGACCAACTTTCGACCCGTATCTTATCTGTGCCGGCTGTTTGAAATTGAAAGGAGCTCCTGAGACATTTTTTTTTCAAGATTTTCCTGTGAAGATAATTAGAAATGGCCACATCCATGTTTAAATTATCTTCTGGACTAGTTAAGTCATCAAAAAATTTTCGATGCGTGGTTCGTTTGATACAGAAAAATGGCTTCACAACATCAGCTGTCAGAGCAGTAAGTTGCTTATTGCATAATCCCTTCTGTCCTGTATCTTTCCTATCCATTTGTATGTTTATTTATATTCTAACGTTATGTTGATCATCTACCAGTACTTTTCAATGTGACCGGCTTTTTCTTTGTCTTACTGTTTTGGCTCTTAATTCGCTCATAAAATTACGTACTAGAAATGGGAGGTCCAGTTTATTCCCTACGTCTTGTAGTTATTAGTGATACTATTCAAATCATCGTTACACAATTATGTCAAAATATCTACATAACAAAAAAATTGAATATGCAAGCTTGTGTATTGACAATCATCAATATTTATCAATATGGTCAGACCCTAAATTTGGATCATAACTTAGTAAACAGGGGCCTATTTATTTAAAAAATAAAGCCAGTAGTGAAAGTAGTACTGAAAGAGACACCAAATTTTTGATTGAGGTATTGTTTATGTGACAAACTCAAATAATTCCACATAAGAAATTGACAGTTTAAAAAAATACATCTTTATCTTTGATTCAATCAGAGATAATGAAAATAACTTGAACTTTTGAAAAACATAATTTATTAATCAAAAAAATTAAATAGTAATATTAGCACTGTTAAGAAACTGTCCTACCATTGGGCACGGGCCTCTCTTAAACTGAGATGGTTATTTGCCTAATAAAAAGAAATGTTTTTACTTTTATAGGTCTTTACAGTCCCTACTTTGATGCGTTAGCCTTTTAGCAACTAGAGCATGAATCACACGTAAGACTAATGGGGGGGTCTCACGAAATCTCTCTAAATCTCACCAAGGGAGAGGGAGGGGTCCAAATTCAAATAAAACAGCTTATGTAATTAATGGATGCCTCTTAAAGATGTTGTGGTAACCCAAGAACTTAAATTTATGCATCTCTGTCTATTGCATTGACAGCTGTCTCTCCTATTAATGTAAAACATGTTTGACAATGGGTGTCCTGTAAACAGCTTCAATAAGTTCAAAAATTTATCTTCTTCTGATTTTCAACTGAATAAACATCCCTTGTTTGAGGTAGATTTTACTTCTTTAGTCTTGAAGCCAGAAGTTACTGTAAATTTTGGTATAAGTAAACATTTCCCTGAGGCTAACAAATGCTTTAACAATATAATTTTTTCAGAGTGGTCTGACTGGCTTACGATTTATACAGATGCTTCTAAGCTTTCAGAGGTAGATCGTGTTGGAGCAGCTGTCTGGATTCCAAAGTTCAAAATCATTAAGCTTTAAGTGTCCTTTAGTCTACTCAGTTTTCACTGGAGAAGCAATGGCTATTCTTGAGTCAATTCTTTATGCAGAGTTGCACAAGTTAAACAGAACCATCATTTTTTTTGATAGTTTGAGCTGCCTTCAGGACATATCCAAAGTCCTGTTTCGTTCCCAGGATAACTTTATCATTACCCTCAAATCAAAGAAGCTTTACTGAGGTGCAACCGTAACATTATTCTCCTTTGTTTAGCATGGATCCCTGGGCATGTAGGCATTTGGGGTAACAAAACCGTAAATGCATGTGCTGGAGCGGTAACTCATACTGAATGTGACACATTTTAACTGTTTTTTCCGAGATCTCCGGTCTCTTGTCAAGCCCTCTTTTTTCTAATCTTGCCACAATTTGTGGCAAAAATCTCAAGCCATCAAGGTAACATATTATGGCAGTATTCAACCTATCCAACAAGACCATGATTTTTTAAAGATAATGTTAATAAGATAGCAACTTTCGTGATTATTAGACTTCGATTAGGCTTTGTATGCACCTCGGTATTTTTGGAGAAGATTCGAGTGAGGATCATTCTCCGTGCAAGTGTGGACAGGCGGAGGGCTCCTTAGAGCACTTGTTCTTTTTCTGCCCTCGACTTATAACCCATTTATATGATCTGTTACCAGTCTATATCCCTCGTCCGGTAAACATCCCATATATGCTGTCTTTGGCGCATTCACTGTTAATTAATATTTTATACAAGTTTATCAGTGTAACTCATATTAGGTTATATATATTCAGATATATATATTTGTTTTCATATGCTTCATAAGCGTTTCTTTCATACTCTTTTTTCTACTTTTACTTTGACTTATTTTGACTTGAATTGATTAAAAAACAGTTTTTCTTACCTACTTTACCAAGTTTTCTTTATTGCCCAAGTTAATTCGATGTTCCGGTATTTTTTCGATAAATTTACTTCTCAATTCGTGCTTAAACAGATTGTTTGTGACTTTTTTTGAAGGATGGAGCCATTGATTATAAATGTGTAACATGTATAATGCAAGACTTCAAACACCCCAATTAGATTATTGCTTTACAAATTCAATATATAAATCAAACTTTCAATTTTAAGGAGTTTCCTACCATTTTTTAAGCACTTCAGTGCCCAAAACCAGTACTTCTGTGTGCATATTGAGGTATATATATTAGAAATGCATTTAAATTGCAGTATTTTGTTGAATAATGATTAAATTTTGTTTAAAACAGTAGACTGAATGAGTAGCAGTAATTTTTGAGAATTGAGAAAAAATAATGTAATGTTCTTAAAAAATACATTCAATTGATTTAGTTGCCAATTTAGAACAAACTACTTTCAGGTGTTGCATTATTTATGTATGTTACATCTTGTATAGTATTTTTGTCATGAACCCTGTAAACTGAGACAAATAGTTATCTCACAAAGATTTATTTGTGTTGGAGAACAAACCTATGAATAGTACTTTTAAGTAAACCAATAGTGTTCTAGCTGCCATCATATTTCATAAATTTATTGCACATTTCATAAGAGTGAAGGAGTTAGGAGATCTTTGCTTTATTCAGGCAGCAGTAGTTAAATAGCCAACTTTTAATATTATTATATTATAAGCCTGTGGACCAGAGTTGGCCGAAAATTGAATTGAAAAAATTAAAATATAAATTGCTTTTAAAATGTAATATTTTATCGTGGTTTATCCTAGGTCGGACAAATGTAGTTTTTCAAAAGTTCCCAGTATGAGTCCGGAGTCTGGAATTTTACCCTCACCCCCTATTACATGGGACCTAACATCGTCGGCGAAACGTGGGTGTACTCAGTATACCTCTGCAACCCCTACTTGGGGAATATAGGCGTGACGGTGTTATCGTGGTTTATAAGTTCCCGATGTTTCAAATGCTTTACACCACGTATGGTCATGGAAGGGATTGACGTCGAAAATCGTTGTTATTCTGAAGTACCTTAGGGGGATTCATTTAATTGCAATTGAAATTTTAAGTGATTGAGCGTACAATTAAAAAAATGATTGAATAATGCCCAACACTGCTGGGTACAGTTATGTCCCACTGCAAGGCGAAGACCTCCCCTCCCTTTTTCCACTTATCCCGGTGTAGTGCAAGTTGATGCCAGTCCTTGTCATATTAATAATAATACTTCTAATTGAACTGCTTGCAGGTGTTGCCCTTAGTTGTCTTATGACGACCGTTTCAGGGCCCATCTAGTATTTCACAGCCAGTCATGTGTGTGTCCATTTTGAAGTATTCCAGTCTTTGTTCATCAATCCTAATTTACATAGTCGTTGTTCTCTTTCTATAGTTTACTAAAGTCTGCACCTGCTGGGGTTATTTTGCTGTTTGTTTCATCATTTTGAATAATGGACCTCAGTCATTGATATACATAACACTAGATTAGCAGTAACGGCGTAAATGTATGTCGGCTAAGAATAAGCCCGCAGCCACGTTTCAAGCTTCTGTCATTCATTGGCCTGCCTGACATCTCTCGAGTAACACGTATTAATAAAAAATCACAAAATAGGTAAATGCGTGGTGTAAGAACGCGATTTGAGGTCACAAAATCACTATACCGCAAGCGGAATGGCTTTCCATACATAAGTTTATTGTTTTTTCATATATTTACTAGTAAATAAAATAAAAAACCGATTTCAAGTTACAAAAATAAATTTGAGACGCAGTGTTGCCCATTAAAACACCATTTGGTGTTCCCGTCTTTATGGGAAAATGTTGGATAATTGTGTCACCTATAATTATGTACTATACGAATATCTATTTTATTATTTTTTTTGGATCCCAAAGGGTGCAATTTCCGCCATATCCTTTGCGGGGTAGACAAAGTATAGAGTTCCAAAAATTTCTTTAGAATATTTTGAAAATAAATCGGCTATTTACTGTTACATAATTGCCTAATGGATCCGGTAAAGAATAGCTTCACCCCATTTGTTCTCACATGTGTCGTAGATAGCAATTGGGGAATTAACCAAGACTTTTTGTATCCTTTTTGTTTAAAAAGCACCACCTGGTAATTATTCAATGTCGTGGGTACTGTACGCGTTAGACTGTACTCGTACAGCGTTTTTTGAACATGATAAATGTTATTGTTGATATTGTAATAATTAAAAGGTTTATTGATAGTCCAAATTATTACTATTCTATGATTTAATGATAAATGAGAATTAATGTATGATATGATATATGTATGTATGTGAGTACGCGCGCGATTCTCTTGCTAACCGATGGCGAACTGATGATCGTAATTAATATAATGTGCATGGGACGTAAAAATGCTGATGATGCAAACGGACGGGCTGGCCCGTATATACCTATACGTTTACAAACATGAAAATTACACAAACAAATAGCCAGACCTAAACAAAATGTGTGAGTCACACAAAGATTTGTACTATGTGGGAATCGAACCCGCCACTATTCAGTCTAGTAACTGGAGCGGCCTACCACTCTTAACGTCTGGATAAAGAAGTGGAAACAGGAAATAGGCAACAATGTTTTACTGAGTTTGTTGAAGAGATACGTATTTTGTAAATTTGTATTTATTTTACCCGCTCTAAATAGACTGCAACCATCAACCTGCATATTTAGAAAATAATGCAATAAATAACATTAGGTGTGTTTGTTTACTCATTCAATAATATTTTCATAGTTTGACCACATACCCTAATAGACACTATAAACTAATATCCAAATAATCTGTGTAACAATTCTAATTTCATATAGAATAAAATGAATTAGGTACTATAATAATTTATTTTATTAATTCATGTATTAGATTCTATCTGAAATGTAACGAAGTTAATTAAAAAATATATAATAAAAAAATATATTCATAACATCATTAAAAATTTATATTCATTGTGCATTTAAATTGTGGGAAATAATCATATAGTAAGCAACACTGAGCCTCCTACAACTAGTAATGTTGCTACCTCTATCGGATCGACGTTATGCCGGTATGGTGGGGAACAAGAGTAAAAGAGATGGATATATGTTTACCCCAAATTATTTATTGGATTCAAAGCTACGTCGGCATACTTTTAAGTCGTTACACTTTTTTCGACGCGCCGAAGTGACGTTTGCTTCTCTATGTATTTACCTCAATGACCTCAGTGGATGACTTACATAAAATTAATATCTGCATGCAAGCCTTTCAAGGGTCTGGATAACACCAGTGAATCTCAGCGAGATACGGGGTGCTGAAAGTACACTAAATACCTACTCTATAACGTGGAAATTAGCTTGTAGTCTTATCACAGTGTGTATATTGTGGTTTGTTTGTGGCATGACCCTTATTTTGCTATGATATAATTTTATCTATTTTGTTCTTATCTAAGTGTGTTTTATTATTTCATACCGCAATTGAACCATGCCTAGGAATACAAACAAAAAATTCAAATACTTTTATCATCATTATTAGCTTTCTACAACCCACTGCAGGGCATAAGGTTCCTCCCTCTTGTGCCATTCGTGGTCCTGTGCCTATATCTACCCCAATTTCTTCATACCAATTCTGGATATATCATCTACCCATCGAGTCATTGGTGTGCCCACTCGTCGCTTGCCGGTTCTAGGCCATCATTCTTTCAAAAGATCTGTTTAATCAGCTAGGCGATAGGCATTGCTATAATACGCGACATAGAAATAAATAAGATCAACCGCCATTTCGTCTCAAAAATTCGCACTTCTTACATGGGGTACTGTGTTAGATTTTATAATAAAATTCCTCTTGACGTCACTAAACTTAGTGACAATAAATTCAAAGCTTGTATTAAACGTACGCTTAGTAAATAAGCTTATTATACGCTAGATGATTATTTAAAAGACAAAAATACTTGGATAGGGGCTGTTCCAGCTCCACTTGATTGAATATGGACAACTTGTTTAGCTATTATTATTTAATATTCCCTCTCTTCCTTCTATTAATTTAGTAAAATGTGTCTTTTTTTCTCTCATTTCTTTCTCTGTAAATGAGGGAACCATGTAGCCATTCACATGAATAGTATAATTTGTGTAATTTAACTTAGACCTACCTGATAGACCAGCCTACATCACTCTCCCATATCCCACAACAAAATGTAGATGGAAAAAGAAAATGTAAAAATACTATTTTATAAGAGTAACCGTGAAGTTTCTTGCCCTTCTTCTCCACGGGAATGACATTCCGAAGTGGTGGTAGAGTCTTTGTTACTTTTCTGATGATTCATAAATACTGTAATGGTTTACATGAATAAAAACTATTCTGATTCTGATTCAATATCTTACTCCATCTATTGTCATACTTTTATATAAAAGATAAATAAGTTTAAACTTAAGTCCAGCTCTCATGAGATCTATTCTATTCTAAATTAGTTTTATAACGGTCCCGCATTGATCCTACAGGACCGTTATATTGGCAGAGTATTATACTCCCCGTGGCGAGCCGTGAGTGCAGAGTTACTCGGCACTGCGCTGGTTCCACTTACCCCGCGCTTCTGCGTTCAGCGCTTCGTAGTAAGATACGAAGATCTGATTTTGTTTCGCTGTGTCTTAACTCGCCGGGTCGATTTTCTATCCTTTTCTTTCTTCTATTTTCTATCCTTTTCTTTTTTATATTTTCTATCCTTTTCTTGCTTCTATTTTCTATCCTTTTCTTTCTTCTATTTTTCTTTCTTTTCTTCAGCCAGGAACTGATGACGATTAAACGTGTTAGTACAAAAACCGTGCTCGATTAAGTACCTCGAAGCTACCCTACGGAGAGCCGGGGTTTTTGTCCCAGTTTTCACAATCATTTTTACTATCGACCGACCCTTTGCCGAAGGTTTTATTTATCAATTATCAATAAATCACATATGTATCATGTATCAGATATCAAAATAATCCTTACGATCTACCCTAAGTATATGCACAAGTTGTCTTATCCTATTCTTAAACCTATTAAGTATATAAACCAAAAATCCCTAAAATACGACTCAAGTGCGGACCAACTTATCTCTAACACATGAAAAACTTAACTAATTTTATTAAAATTGTTACAAATCACTTTCAGTAATATAAAACAATTACTATTCTAACAAATTAATCCAAATCTAAGTACATACTACATGAAATAACTAATCACATATATACATCGTTGCGGGGCGCAACGCAGGGCTAAGGAATGCTGTCGCTGACAAGTTTTATGAATAAAATATTGACTATTTAACAAGCATCTTTGTAGGGGTTGTTTTTATTAACATATTCTTGTAAAAATTAAGATGTACGGTCCCTTGGCGGTGTACAAAACTGAAGCACCTCAGACCATGCAATTAATTGATAAGCCCATTTAAATTCGCGTATAAAAATCTATAGGGCACTTACAGGGGACCTAAAATAATGAAAGTACATAAGAAGTAAGCTTTTATTAGTAAAGGAGAATTTCCGATAGTTGTTAATTTGTTACTATATCACATAAAAAATCCTTGAATTTGGAGGAAAAATAAAATAGCGCCATCTTGTGGCACGGGTGACCGGAACCCTCATAACGCGAGTCTTACTCGTACTGGTCCAGGTTTTTAAGAATTATCTTTTGAAGTTGAGTAGGTATATTTTTAAATTTAGATGTTTGTTTTGTTAACACGGAAACAATGTTACTTTGATAACAACCTATTCCATCATCTTGAACTTTGCCATTACGCAACCCGGCCCGTAAATAAATTATGTAAATTATTACTGAAGTTAAATCAAACATGTGAATTGATAACCGTCGTGGTCTTTAAACCACCACAATCAGTCCTCGCGCGACTTTTAAACAGAACGGGACGTTTCAATTACGAATTGATAACAAGAACATAAATTCCGTGGTTCTGGTCCCCAGCGCTAAATCACTACTCGGTAGTGGGGAAACAGACCGGTTTCAATGGTTTCTTTGCCTTTCATTCCGCTACGTGGCGATTGAAACACGTTTTGCTCCTAAATTGCAATAAAACCGCGCTCGATGTTATTCGCTGGTTTTGTCTTATTGTCAGTCAGGCAGCTGTAGCGAGCGCCACAGTTGTGTGTCATTAAAAAATTAAATTAAAAAAGTTGCTGGCCGGTTGCATTAATTCTTCGAAAGTGGTTGCTTTAAAAAACAAATGTCTCTTGACTGACGTTGTCAGATCGACGTGTCTAGAAATCAATATTCATAAAATTTATTTATTTTAAATAATTTGATATTGTTTTTGCTTGTTTGTTTTGTGATTAAATATTATCTGATAAAATGGCGTGCACGGTTTGCTTGAATCCAGACGGAAAACCTGTCAAAATGGTGAGTATTGTGGAATTTATGTAATCATCCGATCACAGCGGCGAGCAATAAATTAAGATGAAATAAAATACATTTTTATTGTACGTACATAGACAACTTTATCGTTATTTGTGCGATATATTTTATCACGCTAAATGCTCTGCACATAAATTGAGGTATCTGAATACCACTCAAAATTCCTATTAATGTAAGAATACAGATGCATATCAATAATAGGATAGTTTGTTTTGAAACCTTTTGGAACTCTATCCTCTCTCTCTGCGTACCCTGCATGGGATTTGATGTGAGGATATAGATAGAAAGTTTATTGTAGGTAGATAGATAATTAAGTTTAAAAAATATATTTTGTTATATTTTAATGTATATTTGAAATATTCGGAAAACCTGTAATAATATAACACATAAGAACGGATTCAATAATATTTATATATTCAAACTATACGATATGATGGACTTTGAGTTCAATGCCATCTATATTAATTATGGCGCTATTCGAATAGCCTCATTAATTACAAAACAGAGGTACATTGTTCATTGAACCCGAGCACGTGTCTGAGGGAAAACTTAAGGTCATAGCTCACCCCGATAATTTGGTAGATATTTTTTCTAAAGCTATCAAGCTTTAAAAAAAAATACTGTGATTCCAGTTATTAAAACATGCGATGTTGATACCACGGTCGAACGAATCGTTCGATGCAGTCTCAAAATCCTTAATTGCTTATGCTGAGGAATTTTTGTGTGCTTCGGCTTTTAGCTCTGAATCATCAGATGATTGCCTCGTTGGTCTAGTAGCATGTTATGATGCTTTTGGCGATTGCGAGGTTCTACTTTTTAATCCAAAGGCTGACCAAATATTATTGGGGGGTTTTTTATCATATAAATCACAGTAATAGTTCGGAGCCTGGAAATGTGCCCGGTATGATGAAAATAGGCTCGCCACCTTTTACATTGTTGGCAAAATATCGACGTGCTGATGCCACTTGAAGACTATTAGGCGTAACGGCGTTTTTTTGGTTAGGAATTTAACTTGTACGAGTAAATGCTTATTTGCATAAAGTTTGAACATGGAGAAATCGTGCAATTTTGGTTATTCTTATTAAAATACTACACGTTTGAGCAGGATCGCATATCATACATAAAATGAATCGTGCTTCTAAGAAATAATGGCATACTTCATGAAAATACGCTGTATTCTAAATATGCTCTTTCAATGACTCTTTATTGCCAACAAATACTTGAAAACAAAATTGTAAGCAAAACTGTCTCTGTAGCTAATTGTAATTGACATAATTATTACGCGTCTTACGTTAGCAAAAATAAGAATATTTTAACATTTATTTACTTACCATCAACGCTGTGATCTTATCGGACGCCACAATAAGTTCACTTACTCACTAAATACACTTGAAGTAATAAAACACACTGAACCATTATTTTCATACGGCGCCCACATGTTCTTGAACTATAATTTAACTTATAAAATGAAATATCTATTTGTAAAGACCGAACCGTATTACAAAAAGAGCTAGAATTTTATTCAGGCAGTTTCAAGTCGACAAGTTCATGATCGTATACTTATTATGTCTACTGAGCAGGAGATCTTACCCAGTTTTGTAGGTACAGCTTATTAACGGATATAACCATACTTTATGATAATCAGATCAGTCAACAAAGTATTTATTGTGTGAAGTATTTATATTTTGAATATACGTTTTAGTCATGCTCCCAGATTTGTTAAATCACTTAGTGAAGTTTAAACTCTTTTTGTAATCAATCTTGCTTTAGAAATCATTCGGGAAGAACGATCACTTAAAATTACAAAAATAAGATTTGTTTCGTTTTTAAAAGAAACTGTTTTAATTCCGTGTTATACTTAAGTTGTGTGGGATTAGGAGTTGGCTACTAAGCCTCACTCGGACCCTCTGTCTTGAGTGCTTTGCGGACTTAAATTTCATATAATTTAGCCTATTCTGTCTCATAATTGGGCAAAGGCCTCCCTTAAAAAGCGACTGGTTTTGTGCTGTACGCGTCCAGCTATTATACGCGACCTTCACAGGTCGGGCCACCTTGTGGGAAGGCCTGCCTATTCCACGACTTTCCACACGTGGTCCTTAGTCGAGAACTTTTTGCCCCTACGGCTATAAGTTCTGTGAGCGATATACACCCACTGCCAATGCTGAGCACTCTGTCGATGACTTTGGTTCTCCTGTAGAACTCCTTGTTTCTTATTAGGTGTTACTTATATTAATGTTACTATTAAATTTCTACATTATCTGTGACTACAGTCATAGTTTCAATTTTACAGTTAAAACCAATGCCGTGCTTAGTTACAACACAATATTGCATTCAACGCTTGGATTAAGCACCTACCTGCCTTGGTCTGGATTACTCATACTTAATTTTAGCACAAGTACTTTTTTACCTTAGCCTTTTTCTCTGTATGTTGCATTGATTGTCATTCAGTGCTCATGTTTTATTTGTATGCACCCAACATTATCAACTGTTTGCCAAAATCTGGTACGCATTGAAATTTGGTTGGGGTACACCACGATAACCGGTATTCGACACCTTTTTTCTGCAAGCAATAAAATCCAAAATATCCTTCATAGTTTCTGCAAATTCTGTAATTTGGCAAACGCAACGACGATATACAACTTTGGGTCCATGGAACAAACTCATATTTGCCAAATGTAAACATTGGCATATATAGTGATGATTGTTCGACGCGTACATTGCTTTGTTCAGCCCGAACTGAACATGGGCTCTAAAAACTTCAGGCATATACACTGGGAGAAAACATTTGGAAAATAGGACAGAGTATGTTCAAGGCATATAAGTGTATCGGCCGTACTTGTACGCATCTGATCGCGTGAATCGCAAGATTATTATTTTAACAAGGAATAAAAAAGAAAATAATATTGAAAAAAATAAATACTATTTTCAAAATATTTATTTTGTATGAACCTGCTTACTTTTTTTTCTGTATAAAAGGTTAAATTGTCCTATTACATTATTTGTCTGTAACATAATAATCTACCACCGAATCGGAACGCGGGCTCCACTGAGAAGATCCGGCTTGGCTTGTCTTTTTGTCCAATCCTCTATATTTTTATTTTTTCATAATTTTCTGTATAGATTCATACATTTTTATATAATACGAAATTAAGTATGCGATCCAGCTCCCGTGTGATGCCTGACGACTGAGATATAAGACTAATAATAATATTTTTAAAGAATGATAGCTGAAAGATTCTAGGTGGACCAGTCTCCACAAGCAGCACCCGTTCACTAGTATGACCACTTGAGCAACCATCACCTCCCTCTATCATATTAGAGGGAAGGATGTAACGCGCACCAAATAGCCACTGCAAGCATAGACTTTTTAGTGAGCATGACCAATCTCAGACCCCAGAGAGCAGTCAGAAAAAAAAAACGTCGAGGAGCCTCAATTTGTGGTTTATTCATACTTGTTTATGTATGTATTTGTGCAACCAACTTTCGGGCACCTGTTGGCATGCATGCACCGTAACAGCACAATAATGAAAGCCCCATAAACATCCGTTATGTTGGTGTTAAAAACAACAATACTGTGTTGTTATGGTGGGTTGAAAATAACTAACATGTTTTTAGTTCCGTAGGTTTTATAGCTTCTTATTTTTGCTAAAAAATCTTCATTTTTGGCGTGGATTGAAAACAAAGAACTTTGAATAAAAACTTTGACTGTACAGGGTGTAAGACAGACGTGCATAACCTGAAACAGGTGATAGTACTTATCGATACAAACAACTTTATGGCGACAGATCAGCAACTTCTTCTCGGGTTTTTAATACGGTGCCAATGGTTCAATTTTGCACGCTGTGCACACCTGTAATAGATTGGTACACTATGAATGTATTGGCCTAAGTTTTATATGTTTGTATATTGTGTAATCGATTATTGGTGAGCCTATAAACTAAAAATCAATAAAAAATAAATTTTTGGTCACGTGGGTGATCATCGTCCATATAACATAGACGGACGGACTATATAGAATAGACGGACGATTTAGCGCAGTGGTAAAGAGCTTAAGCCGCTCCGCCCACTGTGTCTAATAGTCGCGGGCTCGATTCCCGCACGGGACAAATCTTTGTGGGATTCACAATTATTTAATCCGGTCTGGGTATTTGTGTATGTGAATTTTCATGTTTGTAAACGCAACTACGACACAGGAATAAATCCTAGTGGGGCTACGTTTAAAACAAATCGGTGTATTGCTGCTTTGTAGGCACATTCTGACCACCATCTTTGGGGGTTCTGGTTTGGTCTCAAATGCCTTTGCTTGCGGTGGCTGTTTGGTGCGGGTCCCTTCCTTCCCTCCAATATGGCCGAGGAGAGTGATGGCCTCCAGTAGTCATACTCGTGAACGGGTGTTGCTTGTTGGGTTGGGTTGGACTGGTCCATCCGGAATCCTTTTGTCACTTACTCTTTAGAAATAAGATCATTAGTCTCATATCTCGATCGTAAGGCATCATACTGGAGCTAGATCTTAATTATTTAATTGTAACCCTAAACATTGGAACTACACAATATGATTAAAAAAAAGAGAAGGAGAATTAAAAAAAACAGACAGGTGCGCTGAGATTCTTCGCCGGATCTTCTCAGTGGAGGCCGCGTTCCGATCCGGTGGTAGGTTTGTAGTTAGATTAGATAAAAAAAATGTAATTTGACAATTTGTAAGTAGAGCCCCCGGGTTTATAAAAAAAAATTACGAGTTTGAGTTTAAAAACGGCAACCGTGGCTGCGCTCAGCTCTGGTGGAAATAATAAACCCAGCAGACAGTTTGGTGGGATTGTGTAAACATTTTGTATGTGACCACTTATTTTTAACCACTCGAAACACCGAGATAGCTTGCATCAACAAGGCGGAGGGACTCCAGGGTATACGAATGGGAACGCACCAGTGTCCCTCTTGTGCCACGATCCAAAGAGGAAAGAGACTACTCGCTTCCTCCCTTCACCAAGCTGTTTTCACAGCGGCGAGAGCCAATTCACGCCGAAGGATGTCCAGATTCCACGTCTTGCGTCCGCAAAGGTCCTGCGATGTTGGTGCAGGCAGAATATGGGCAAATTTGCCATCAGGCGTATCATCAGCCGAAAGACGTCCACTGCAAAACATAGGCTATCCCTAATGGTTGGCGTAACGACCGGATTTATGCTGTACTCATTCAAGCGCAAAAATCATTATTAAAGGTCTATTTTGTTACAGAGGAAGGAGCGCGACACGATGGGCGAGCTGGAGGTGCCAGATGACCGGCTGTACGGCTCCCAGACCGTCAGGTCTCTTGTGAACTTTCCCATTGGAGGTGTGGAGGAGCGCATGCCGGTAAACACATTATTATTGTCCTTTGTTGTAATTAAATTTGTTGCAGGTTCTAAGACAATTAAAGCGCTCCCGTGTCATCTAAGGAGACTATTGTGGATATCCTGGCTTACGGAGTTACATGGGTGGGAATGTGTGGCAGGCTTCAGTGTTAATTACCGTTGTTGTTATTGTTACCTGGGTTTTTGGATGAAAATGTATGCGTCCGTGAGGCCTTTACGCGTTCACCAAAATAAGACAGGCCTGTCTTATCATTTGTAAGATATATTAGTGATTTAGCATCGGTTTTACTTCTGACAACCAGACGGACCCGGACCCTTTTCGGGGTTAAGCAGTAGCTCAATAATTAGGGCTTTGGATGCCACCAGATCACCAATCCAGGGAATGTTACCGTCTTTTCAACAACATGCGCACAACAAACAAACCCTATTTGGGCTTAAAAATGTTAATAAATTCGTCGCTAATCAGGTGGAACAGCGAATTGTACAAATCGTTCGGATCATCCTTTGATGGCAACTTGGGTACTTTTTCACTTAAGTTACATTTAAAACGCTCCAAGCGGCTAGCATTCATTGGAACAATGCTAACCATTTTCCTTGGGACCTTACTAGTCCTAAGGAATACAACCAATTGACCACAATGATCGGATTCTAGTTTATTTATCAACGAATAATACCTAGGTTTCACATTTGTAAAAATATTATCTATACATGTCGCACTAGTAGCAGTTATTTTAGTAGTCCAAAAACACATTGTACAAATTATATGATTTTATGAGTGAAAAAAATTCCGAGTCATAATGTTTTTGTCTAATAAATTGATATTAAAGTCTCCATAGATAGCGACTACTTTGAGAAGTAGATATTTTAAATAAAATGTCGTCCATAAACTTTTCAAAATCATCATAAGGAGAAGATGGGGGCTTATATATGCTCACAACAATGAGCTGCTCAGTCTCAATACAACCAACTTAAATAACTCTTTAGACGTAGAGGCTCACAATATCCCTACGTTCTTTAAATTTTGATGTTATTATTTATAATTATCAAAGACCACCATGTATCAAATTATGTCTGCTGAAAGAGCTAGCAACCTGGTGATTAGAGAAATTGAACATGATTTGGTTACTTTTAAGCCAATGTTCAGTAATACAAAGAATATCTATCTTGCATACCATTCATGAATAATTCAATTTCTAAATCTTTGCCTGTCATGCTGCGTGTTTACATTTCCATGATAATTGGAAAAAAGTTAGGGGTAAAAAAATTAAAACAGGGTTTTATAGAAAATAATGTGCCAAATTGGAGAGGGGGGACGACGACTAAGACATCTTTGCAAGGTCTTGAGAGATTCGAGAATTGAAGAAACTTATGGTAATCTCGTGGAAGCTTTTAAAATAAATGTTATCATTCCAGTATCCAGTGATCATCGCGTTTGGTATACTGAAAAAAGCTGCAGCCAAGGTCAACGTCGAATTTGGGCTTGATAAAAAAATTTGTAAGGTCCTAGATTATATTTTTTTGTCATGTCACTTGCTAACCTGGATTCATTTATTCAATCATTCCATCTAACTAACGTTATCTATGCTCTTACCTACGGCCGGTTTCAATATTTAACTCAACGATAGATTTGCCTACTACGGATAGAATTTTGACATATTTTGTATGTTAAAAACGTTGAACCCACACTAGGATTTATTCCTGTGTCGTGGGTGCGTTTACAAACATGAATGTTCACACACACATACCCAGACCGAAACAAATAATTGTGGATCACACAAAGATTTTTCCCGTGCTAAATAAAATAAACATTTGCATTCTGTTCTATTCTATATCATAGCTGCAGACATAGAAGTGTTCAATTATCCTGTATCCTCTAAAAAAGGCTTGCAGTAATCGAAGGGTGCATATTGTTTATATTTGATAATACTACTATAGCTTTGTACATTGTTTCTGATAAGCGATGGGAACTGTGTCTATCTAATAATAAAATGATACATCCTACTGACAGTAAGCAAATCTATCCTTGAGTTGAATATTGAAACCGGCCATTAACCACGTAATCCATAGTACACTGGGAATTAAAAATGTTTCATTGCCTTGCGGCAGATAATGCGCGTAGGTCCTGGGTTCAAATCCTAGGTCGGACAAAATTAATTTCTCGATGGGAAGTTTCCAGTATCAGTCCGGTGTTAGGAATTATGCCCCGTGTAATAGGCTCGCCCCCCTATGGGACCTCACATGGGACCTAAAATTGTCGGCGAAGAGTGTGTGTAAACAGCTACTACCGCTTGGGTTAATACAGGCGTGACGGTGTTTATTTTTATTTTTTTATACTTTTACCCTAATTTGTTACTTAGCTAGGTATAAAAGCGATATAAGAAATATATAATTTTGTACCTCTTAACAGCGGATGCGATCCAGCAGGCGTGTGATGACGTGATCTCCGGCAAGTTGTACCGCGAGGGTCATTTCCCGCTGGTCATCTGGCAGACTGGCTCTGGCACCCAGTCCAACATGAATACCAACGAGGTAACCACCAAATTCTCTTAAAAGACAGTCTAGACTGTTCCACTCATAGGAACCGTTATAATGAGACGCTGGAAGTCGCATTCAGTCATTTTTTTCATGTGTGAAAATCGCATCGCGTGTCTTCAGTAGCGACAAGTGTTGAGACATTTGTCCCCTTATAAATGTGCAGCAATGGACAGGGTTTGCTCGCTGGGCCATGTACAACTATGTACAGGCTTTGTTGTTTCTTCATTAAAACAATGGAGCTACTGTGTAACACTGCTTTTTATTGTTTATTTTAATTTTACAATTTTGAACCGGGAAGATATACATGGAGTTCGACGTGTTAAGCAAGATACCAAAAAAGGTGTGTGCGGGGCGGAAACGACAGCAGTAATGCCACAACACACATTTCTTGTCTATACTCAAATATATCAAAGATAATCAATATAATCAAAGAGAATGTAAACGCTTGTACTTAATGTTGCCAACAATAAATACGAGGCTTAATTACAATGGTGTTCTAGAGTAGGGTATCTATATCTATATCAGTGGTTCCCAAAGTTGACTGGACCGCGACCCACCTAACAAAAACTTCCAAATTCGGGATTCATCTCTTGGTTTTCATAAAGAAAAAAGGGAATAACTACATGTATGAATTAAGGTTTGTTCAAACAAGAAAAAAAAACATTCAGTTGCAATCGAACATTTGAATACTTTAATACAAGGAGTGCTAATTTTAATGAGAAGGATGCATTTGTTTCCTATTTTTGTCATTATAGCTTTAGCATCAGCTTCCATTTTATTTACTTTTAATCGCAATGAGTTGGATACGTCCATTCATATCGGTATTTTTAGTTAGTTATTGTTAGTTTTAAAAAACGTAGCCCCACTAGGATTTATTCCTGTGTCGTGGGTGCGTTTACAAACATGAAAGTTCACACACACAAATACCCAGACCGAAACAAATAATTGTGGATCACACAAAGATTTGTCCCGTGCGGGAATCGTACCCGCGACTATTAGACAGTGGGCGGAGCAGCTTAAGCTTTAACCACTGCGCTAAATCGTCCGTCGAAGTTTTGTTTAGTTTTCATATTAACCATAGCCGAATATCCCGCCTCGTATAGGTATGAGCTACTGGGAAGGAGGGCCTTTATAGCTACATCAGACAAAGAAAGATAGTTGTCAGCAACTGAGAACCAAAATTTCGTTAATTTCTTGCGATTGAAACTTATTTTCAGTGACGTGTCGCCCGTCCGTTAGCAGGCGTTCGTATCGTCCTATTTTTCAGGGCCCACCCAATATTTGCTCGCGACTCACCAGTGGGTCGCGACCTATACTTTCGGAAATGCTGATCTATATCATTCAATTACCACCCAATGTACTTCGGGTTCAGTACAAAATTTACGAAAAAAATGTCCATAGTTGACATATATATCGTAAACATTTCAAATGACGTCTTTAAATTAGTCCTACAGTCGAAAGCTCATTCTTGTTTGTACTATAAAATGCATTATGTAACTTCTAGCGACATCCGCAAAACGCTGTGATAATCATTCCGTCGGCATGGTAACCTGAACGTGGTTTATTTATACAATTTGTTTGGAAGGCGAAACGAAGACTGACGCGCGACTGATGCTTTGGTTCGGACACTTGACCGCGGACATAAAGTCCATGTTGATGGTAGGTCAATGATTTATTTACTTCTATTAATTTTTCAGGTAATAGCAAACCGTGCGATCCAAATCCTAGGCGGCAAGCTCGGCAGCAAGGACCCCGTCCATCCCAACGACCACGTAAACAAGTCTCAGAGCTCAAACGACACCTATCCCACTGCCATGCATATCGCCGTCGCCATGGAGTTGCGCGACCGTCTCATGCCGGGGATCGTCGCTCTGCGAGACACCCTTGATGTTAAGGCCAAGGAGTTCGATAAGATCATCAAGATCGGCAGGTGAGTGTTGATGCAGAAAGGGTTGGTTTACTCCAATGATCAAGTGGTCTAGGAGTCCCAACGATACATATCCAAGAACCATGCATGCACATTGTCGTCGCCATGGAATTGCGCGACCGTCTTGTGGCGGGAGTCATCGCTCTGCGCTACACCCTTGACGCCAAGGCCAAGGAGTTCGATAACATCAAGATTGACAAGTGAGTAAAATATGGCATCGAATGCTGATGCAAAAAGGGTAGGCCCATTGCAATGACCATGTATGTAGTCACTTAGCTCCAACGACTTAGCCCATTGCCGTCGCCATAGAGTTGCGATAGTTTACGCCGGGGTCATCGCTCTGCGAGATCGTGCGTGCAACCACTACACGCTCGAGCCAGAAGCGCAAGGGGGCAACTAGCTCAAGGGTGCCTCGAGGAGGAACAGCCTCGGCTTAGGCAGTCGCTATGGGGGAGAGCATATATTAGGTGCCTCACTTCAGTGCTCTGCACCGGCAACCGGGCAAGAGATTCTTCGACCTCACCGGTGAGGTCGGTGTCTGATATGTGCGGTATCTGTATTCGAAGGAAAGGAAGTAAGGGCATCGGGAGGGTCGGTGAGAATATGCCGCGGGCGGCGGTAGCGACCGATAGGAGGGGAGTCGAGGGCGTAGTCGGCGGCGGCTACGATTAGGGGGTACGCCTTTTTAATATAGGCGCGCAGTGTGCGCTCACAAACTTTACGTTCGTGCCACTGACGGACCGCAGTCGGCCGCAACCACGCCGCCTGCTTCATAGGTTTTATAGAGCATATTATCGGTGGATAGGACCCACCTGATGGACGCGGTGCCGCTGACGCTGGGCCAGGAGTTCAGCGGGTACGCCACGCAGCTGACGTTCGGCATCGAGCGCGTGTGCGCCGCGCTGCCGCGCCTGCACTACCTGGCGCTGGGCGGCACGGCCGTGGGCACCGGCCTCAACACGCGCATCGGCTTCGCCGAGAAGTGCGCCGCCGAGATCGCCTCGCTCACCGGTCAGACAGAACAAAGAAAAGATATTCATAACATAGCCTAAGTTCCAATACAGTACAAAAATAACCAAAAGTGATATTATAAAACGTACTGCCTCGTTGGTCTAGTGGCGAAGCGCATCGCTTTGTGACCACGAGGTCCTGTGTAGTAGTCGAGAGTAGTTTTTCTAACGTAAACTTCCCAGTACGAGTCCGGAGTCTGGAATTGTGCTCGGTATATGGCAATTGGCTTACATGGAATCTTAACGTCGTTGCCGAAACGTGGGTGTACTCGATACACCTCTGTCACCCCCGCTTGGGGAATATAGGCGTGACGGTGATTTTACGAAAATAAAAATAAACTGTACTTGTAACACTCGGGCGTAAAGCTGTGTTGCAGCGTGAACTTCGACACGGCGCTGATTTCCAGTGTGACCCCGAGTGACGTGCGCGCATAATGCCTTAAAGGTTCCCGAACGAGCCAGTCGCACGGCAATGAGCGGGGAAATAGAAGTAGGGCACGATTGGTGCCGAACCCGTAATACCGAAAAACAGAAATACCAATAAAAATACACTTTTGCCGCGCGAATTGCTCGGATACAAACAGCACAAACTTAAAATCAAAATACTTATATAGAACAATATAGTAATGTCATTAATGAGTCCATTCGTTCTGCCAAAACAGCTGATATGATGCAATCGACAATTCGTCGATTGCATCATATTAGCAGTCTTGACCCGACTCCAGTGTTGTGAGCGCATTAAAAGCGACCGAGAAAATCTATTATTATTCATAATTAGCTATGATCTTTGGAGGAAATTCTCAGTTTCGCCACGATCTGATCTGCAATAACTACAAACATACATGTAAAAGAGGTTAAAATCAGGTAAGTAAATATGTATGATATAAATACATTCCATAATAAATCCAGAGTCGTGTCTCTAAATTGTAGTTACTAAAACGTTAATCCTTTTTATTTTATACAAATTAACTGTAATTATCAGCAGCCTGCAGGACGTAGACAGAAGCCTAGGAGACGAGTTCGACGATCTAGGAGGTGTAATGTTCTGGGTCGTACGTTCAATTGTAATGAAACGCTGTCGTCTGGATGTCTTGGTTTTATCGTTAATATTTGCATATCGACTTACATAGTAAACTGAGTTATCTCGTGCGTGTTGGCTGCGGCGATAACATGACACAGAGAAACATTGTCTAAAAT
Source organism: Phalera bucephala (assembly GCA_905147815.2). NCBI lineage: Eukaryota > Metazoa > Arthropoda > Insecta > Lepidoptera > Notodontidae > Phalera > Phalera bucephala. Next base: position 31,765,884 of record LR990620.1, read on the forward strand.
AAATATATCTAGTGATGTGCTTATAATCTAGTGATGTATCTAACAGGAAGATCGTACTAAGTGACGTGTGATTGGAGAGATAGTAATTGTACGGCACTGAGTACGATGCTAGGTTACTCTGATATAATTTCTCCCGGCCGCCCTACACAGATCATCGCTCCACCTAGCTTTAAGGCGCCAATCCGTGGTCTCCCACTCCACTCATGAACTCCTTTACCTCAATGGTTATTCGGTGCCTCGGCTAATGGAACCAGCCTACTGCTCCTTTAGCTTACTAATTCAGTGGGCTATGTCGATAACACTGGTTGTCTGCCGAATAACCATGTTCATTTTATTTTTCAGAGAGACTCCGAGCATAGCCCTTTTCATAGCTCACTGAGTGACTACTAATAAGTAGCTTACATCTATGAGCCTATACTATCCAAATTTTTCAGACCATCAGCTAGATAGAGCGATGGCATAGTGAGGGTGGCTGGCGTATGTAGGAATACCATTAGCACAGGGCCGGAACGAATGGCGTGAAAGAGAATAGGCCCACATTCAGTGATATGGTAGATGATGATATCGATGTTTTTACATCTCTTTTACCCCCCTACAGGAATTCCGTTCGAAACTGCGCCGAACAAGTTCGAAGCACTAGCCTGCCACGACTGCATGGTGGAGGTCTCCGGTGCCCTCAACACTATCGCCGTGTCGCTGATGAAGATCGCCAACGACATCCGCTTGCTGGGCTCAGGCCCGCGCTGCGGCCTCGGCGAGCTGATGCTGCCCGAGAACGAACCTGGATCCTCCATTATGCCTGGTAAAAAGTGTTTATTTTAGGATATTTACTAGTGCACGGCTTCGCATGAGTGAATTAAACACATAAACCTTCCTCTTAAATCACTCGGGTGATGAAAACCGCATGAAAATTCGTTCGGTAGTTATTGAGTTTATCACGTTCAGAGAGATAGACAGACGCGGAGGGGGTCTTAGTTTCATAATATTATGATTGCGGGGTAATTAAATTCCGAATAACGTGCGAAGTACTTTATTAGGCGCTGTACGCACAAAACTGTATGTCGAAAGCAAGTACTCACAAGTATTAAACGCACACTAGTATTACTCTCGTTGGTACCCAAATACTGCTTCCAAGTCGCTGAGTCACTCGTAGTATCCGTATTTGTTCTTACTATATATGTACAGTACTAATATGCTCAATAGGGAATATGCGTGTAATTCAAATAAGGGTCAAACATTTTTTTTTACATACTATCGCATTAGAATAATATCTATACCAATATTTTTTTAATAACATTACTTTTTTATTAAGAAAATAATTATTGAAAGTACAAAAAATGAGTGGGAAATTCAAAGTAGCTGGAACGCCACGCTATTTGTCAGATCGAATATGACGATACCAATTTCAACAAGTGCATATTTGTTGGATGTTTGCTATTGAGTTAAGTTTTATTGTTATTTTTTATTGTCGATTTACACAAAGACAATTTTAGTTTAAATTATTTAAGTTAATTCTTACGTTAAAGTGATCTTCACAGCAATATAAACAAGTTGATAGAGATACCATGTTTCTTTTTCTGATTTTACACCACTTTCTCCTTATGTCCGCACCTATCGGGTGCATTTCTTATTGTATTTGTACACCTAGGCACAACACAGTGTTGTTCCATTGTAGAAAAGTCGCAAAATACAAAATAAATTACTTCTACAGCTGTTTACTAGTTGATTGTTATTATAGACTTTGACGTCACGCCAAGCGCGCCAAAATGGCGGGCGTTTAAAGTGCTCTTATCTGTTTGCTAACTTCAAAATTTTTTTTTTGCACTTTACATTTTGTTTTTGACGCTTAATTTTTTTTTGCAATTATATATTAATGTAATCTCATCATCATCATCATCTCAGCCTATACTTGTCCACTGCTGAAAATAGGCCTCCCCAATCGCTTTCCAGCGTAACCGATCCGATGCCACCTGCATCCAACGACTTCCTGCCATTTTCACAAGATCGTCGGTCCATCTGGCAGGCGGTCGTCCCACGCTGCGCTTGCCAATACGTGGTCTCCACTCTAGAATCTTTCTGCCCCAACGCCCGTCCGATCTACGCGCTATGTGGCCCGCCCATTGCCACTTCAGCTTGCTAATCTTAAGGGCTATGTCGGTGACCTTGGTTCTTCTACGAATCTCCTCATTCCTGATTCGATCACGTAGAGAAACGCCGAGCATAGCTCTCTCCATAGCTCGCTGAGCAACTCTGAGTTTTTTTATGAGACCTATAGTAAGAGACCACGTCTCTGATACATATATCATCACTGGTAACACACATTGACTAAAAACTTTAGTCTTTAGGCACTGAGGTATTTTGGATGAGAAGATGTTGCGCAGTTTCCCGAACGCTGCCCAGCCGAGTTGGATTCGTCGATTGACCTCTCTCTCAAGTTGGACCTACCTAACCGGACTACCTGTCCCAGGTAAATGTATTCGTCGACAACTTCAAGAGTAGAGTTCCCAACAGTGAGTGCGGTGGGTACGACATGGACGTTAAACAATATTTTCGTTTTGTCCATGTTCATTTTAAGACCCACATGTTGAGATACTCTGTTGAGGTCGCCGAGCATTCGTCCTAGATCTTCCAGCGACTCCGCCATGACCACAATGTCGTCGGCAAATCGAAGGTGAGTGATGTATTCGCCATTGATGTTAATGCCAAGTCCTCGCCATTCCAAGAGCTTGAAGGCGTCGTCTATGGTGGTCGTAAACAGTTTCGGAGAAATGACGTCTCCCTGTCTTACTCCTCTTTTTATGGAGATCGCCTTCGTGCACTGCCCTTGTACTCGGACTGACATGGTGGCGTTATTATACGAGCACTTCAACACTTCGATATACCGATAGTCAATGCGGCATCGCTGGAGAGAACTAAGAACCGCCCAAGTCTCGATCGAATCGAAGGCTTTCTCATAGTCCACAAACGCCAAGCATAGTGGCCGATTATACTCCTCGGTCTTCTGTATAATCTGCCGCAGCGTATGTATGTGGTCTATGGTACTAAAGCCTTTCCGGAAACCGGCTTGTTCGGGAGGCTGGAAGTCATCAAGCCTGCGTTCGAGACGATTCGTGATGACTCTCGAAAACAACTTGTAAACATGGCTCAGCAGTGTGATGGGCCTATAGTTCTTTAATAAAGTGTTATCACCTTTCTTGAAAAAGAGTACCACCACACCCCTGTTCCATGCTTCCGGCGTTTTTCCTTCGAGCAAGACGGAATTAAACAGCCTCTGAAGGACTTTAAGTACCGGCGATCCACCCGCTTTCAGAAGCTCTGCGGTAATTCCGTCTTCACGCGGCGCTTCGTTGTTTTTGAGTTGTTTGAGAGCCATCCTAATCTCGTACAGGCTGATGTCCGGGATATCTTCAGTGTAGTGTCGGGTTAGCTTGGCTCTTGGGTCTTTTACCAAGTCAACAACAGGTTTAGCTACTGAGGTATACAACTGCCCATAGAACCTCTCTATCTCCCTGAGCACCTCTGACCTATTCGACGTTACGTTTCCGTCCTCCGTCTTCAGCTTCGTCAACTGGCTTTGCCCAATAGACGCGTCTCTTGCGAACACTTTGGAGCCCTTGTTCTGCTCTATGGTCTCCTCAATACGTCTTGTATTGAAGGACCGTAAATCGTGTCGCAAGGACTTCAATATCTGTCCATTGAGCTGCCTATAGGACTTAGCATCATCGGAGGTTTGGAGTGTCATGGTACGTCGCTCAGCCATAAGGTTTCGGGTGTAGTCAGATAGCTTTTGAGGCCTATTTTTACGGTGGGGCTTAAAATGCTTGGACCCGACCGTATGGACAGTCTCTACCAACCTATTGTTGATTTCGTCCACTGATGCGCTGCTGTCTAGCAATTCGAAGCGGTTTGACAACTCGAGTTGAAAGTTCTCGGGGTTTTGGATATGTGCATTAGAAGGTCGGAGCGTAGACTTCATCAGACGCCATCTTTCCATTTTGACATTAATATTTAATGTGCCTCTGACCATTCGGTGATCACTGCCGGTTTTTACCCTGTGAATCACGGAGACATCATTAAATATTTGTCGCTTGGTACTCATGATGAAGTCTTATCTCATTTTTTGTGAAACCATCAGGGCTCATCCAGGTCCATTTCCTATGAGACGGCTTCTGGAAGAAAGAGTTCATCATAAAGAGTCCCTGCTTCTCCAGAAATTCGGCCAGCCTCTGACCCCTGGGGTTGAGCTGCCCATATCCAAATTGCCCCACTCTCAACTCATCATCACCCCGTTTGCCCAGTCGCGGATTGAAGTCACCCATAACTACTGTAAAGTGTGCTTTTGAAGTATGTATGGCTCTACTAATGTCCTCATACATAACTTCGACCTCATCATCTGAGTATGCCGAGGTCGGTGCGTAGAACTGTATGACCTTTAGCGAATATCTTTTGGATATTCTGAGTATCAGGTACGCTACCCTGCTCGACACACTAGTGATGGACACAACGTTGTTTATGAGTGACTTGTGGACGATAAATCCGACACCACCTTGGGACTGCTGTTGGGAGTTGCCGGATTTTAAGGTTATCGTGTACTCGCCCTCTCTTCGGACCTCCGATAAACCAACAATACTCCACCGCAACTTGTTTAACTCTTCTTCCAGCTCAACTAGCTTCTCATCTGTCCTCAATGTGCGTGCGTTGTATGTCACCAGGGCCAATTTTCGGTTTTGGTGGTAGCTGAATCTCTGTCGGAGATTCTTAGCACCCCTTGTCCTGTCGTTACCATGGCTGCTACCGTGGCCAGGACCGCCGGGGACTAGGGGCCTGGTTTTCTTACTTTCTTCCATAATTGGGGGTGTTTGCCATACTGACCACGCTTGGCAGACGGGTTGGCGAGCGCAGTTATTGGTCGTCGAAGTGTTAAAGGAACGCTGCTCCCCATTCCCTAGTTTTCCCTTAGTCGCCTTGTACGACACCCGATGGGATGAGATGGGTTGGTCCTATTCTAAGCCGGAAACCACGCGGCGTAATGTAATCTATCGTATGAAAATATAAAAAAAATACACGCATATTCCCTATTGTTTATATATGTTAACTATGCCTCAAGTGTAGTGTATTTAATACTATTGTGTTTCCAGGCAAAGTAAACCCCACTCAGTGCGAGGCGCTGACCATGATCGCGGCGCAGGTGATGGGCAACCACGTGGCCTGCACTATCGGCGGCAGCAACGGGCACTTCGAGCTCAACGTGTTCAAGCCCATGATGGTGGCCAACGTGCTGCGCTCCATCAGACTCATCGGTAAGACTGCCTTAAATAAAATAGATAATATTAAAGATGAGAAAGGGTATGCTCCGTTGGTTCGGGCATATAGAAAGAATGCCAGAAGAAAGAATGACAAAACAGATTTACAATGCGAAAGTGGAAGGATGTAGGTGCCGGGGAAGACCTAGACTATCTTACCATGACCAAAAAGACCGTGTCTTAGCTGTAGGGCAAGTCAAGAGTCTCCGTAACCGGCGAGTGTGTATGAGACGAACTATGAGAGTGGAGGAAGCCAGAGAGGTATGTAAGGAAAGAACCTGTTGGAACTCTGTACTCTCTGCCTACCCCGCGAGGGAGCTGGCGTGATGATATAGATAGATAGATATTAAAAAAAACCATCGTGACGCCTATATTCCCCAAGCGGGGGTGGCAGAGGTGTACCTCGTACGCCCACTTTTCGCCGACGATGTTATTTATTTCATTTAAACTATTTTATTTATACCGGGCACAATACCAGTCTCCGTTGTTATACTGGGAAGTTTTCGTTACAAAAACTTCATTTGTCTGACCTAGGATTTGAACACAGGACCTTGTGATCACCAAGCGATGCGCCTTGCCACTAGACCAACGAGGCAGTCTAGAAATAGATTTATGGAATAATGGTCTACTGAACTACTCAGAACTACAAGAGATTTATGGAATTATTAGTTTAATATGGTCGATTTTTACCGTTTGACAGATCGGAAGGCGTTTGACAGAGTCGTGCGAAAGAGACTTTGGGACATTTTGCCAGAGTATGGTATAAACGGCACCCTGTTGCGAGCCGTCCAGTCCACCTACGTGGACAGCAAGGCATGCGTACGGGTGGGTAATAACATGTCACCTTGGTTTGACGTTAAAATCGGCGTCAAGCAGGGTTGCGTGTTGTCCGCTAGACTGTTTATAGTGTATCTGGATAAAAGTCTTCAAAGACTGTGTGCGATGACTGAAGGGGTAAAAATGGGTGATCTAGTGATAAACCACCTATTGTATGCAGATGACGCGGTTTTGATAGCGCCAACAGCCACTGATCTGCAAACACTAGTCACAGTTATGAGAGACGACTGCATGAACAATGGCTTACATTTGAATGTGAAGAAAACCAAAATTATGGTTTTTGAACGGGAAGAAACCAGAACGAATGCAAGGATTGTGGTTAGTAACGATGTGCTGGAGCAAGTGAATGAGTTTGTATATCTTGGATGCGCCTTCAGTAAGGATGGGAAATACACCGCTGATATAGAGAGAAGAGTGAATGCAGGTAATAGAGTGAATGGAGCGATGGGAAGGCTACTTGGGAGCCGGCACTTAAGCCAAAAGGCGCAGCTGGCCATGCATAACGGAGTGCTTGTCCCAACGCTGTTATATGGCAGTGAGAGTTGGGTATGTAAAAAGGAGAACGAAAGCAGGATAAATGCGGTCGAAATGCGATCTCTGCTGAAGATGTGCGGAGTCACGCTGACCGACCGTATTCGCAACAGCGTAGTAAGAAAGCGAGTAGGTATGAAAGATAGTATCGGTGTAAAGATGAGAAAGGGTATGCTCCGTTGGTTCGGGCATATAGAAAGGATGCCAGAAGAAAGAATGACAAAACAGATATACAATGCGAAAGTGGAAGGATGTAGGTGCCGGGGAAGACCTAGACTATCTTACCATGACCAAATAGACCGTGTCTTAGCTGAAGGGCAAGTCAAGAGTCTCCGTAACCGGCGAGTGTGTATGAGACGAACTATGAGAGTGGAGGAAGCCAGAGAGGTATGTAAGGAAAGAACCTGTTGGAACTCTGTACTCTCTGCCTACCCCGCGAGGGAGCTGGCGTGATGATATAGATAGATAGAATATGGTCGAAGGGAGTGATGGCTGTTCCAGTAGTCATACTCCTGAACAGTGCTGCTTGTGGGGACGTCCATCCGGAATCCTTTAGACACTTACTCGGAAATAACATGATTAGTCTCATATCGCCTTTGTAAGGCATCACACTGGAGCTGTATCTTAAGTATTTAATTGTAACCTAAACATTGATAGAAATGGAAAATGTATAAGAAATTAACAAAAAGGCAAGCCCTCCGAGTTAATCGCCGGATCTTCTCTGTGGAGGCCGCGTTCCTATCCGGTGGTAGTTTAGTAATTACATTGGATAAGAAAATGTAAACTGAGAATTTTTAAGTAACACCACAGATTTCATGCAAAAAAAAAATTGAGTTTGAATGAATGTCCTTGCACAAGCTGAGGTCAGTTAGCTGACTTATGGATAGTATGGTGACTTACATAAGAACATCCACTTGAAATAAAATAATTTGATAGACCACAAATCCTCGTGAAAGAACACTGATTCCTACCAAGGATGGTTCGCGAGGCTATTGAAATTAAAAAACATCCTAATTCCAATAGAGAAGATGGCTGGGTGCTTCCTTCGACTTGGGATCCGGTAATTAATATAATCAAATCCAAAACCAAGCATACCACTGCAAGACCTCAAGACACCGTGAGTTCATTCTGCGTAGATCGGACCAGCAAAAATAATTAAGAAGTTTGAGGGCACCCCGGAACAACTATGCCTTTTGGACGTCTAACACCTCAGTCTCTCCCGTGACCATGGGTGCTGCAAAGCACTCGAAACTTCGGGAACTAAAAATCAAAAATAAATCGCGATAATATCCGTAAAATAGTTTTATTTCATGTGTAATATTCGCGTAAATCTAAGAACTCAGTATGAGAACTTCCACTTTCAAAGGCCTCTGTGTTGTTCCTTCGTAAGGCTACCAAAGGTCCGGGTAATAATCGACGGAAGATTTAGCTTAGTGGTTAAGAGCTTAAGCCGCTCCGCCCACTGTGTTTAATAGTCGCGGGTTCGATTCCCGCACGGGACAAATCTTAGTGTGATCCACAATCATTTGTTCCGGTCTGGGTAATTGTGTATGTGAATCGTCTTGTTTGTAAACGCAACCACGACACAGAAATAAATCCTAGTGTAGGGCTACGTTTTTTTTATAGAAAAAAGACACCCGGGAATCTCAGCAAAATACAGAGGCGCTCGGAGCGCAACTGTGGTGTTCTTTGTGATTACCAACGTTAAGCAGCCTTCGACTCGGTCAGTCTGAGATGCGTGATCGTTTGAGGCATTTTCATACTCGAGAGTCTCCAAGCTATGGAAGACACATTACGTTGTTGGTCCCGGTTACCACCTAATGTAGTAGTCGTTAAGCCAAGTAAGAAGCTTATAGGTAGGTTGATAAGTTCCAACAACAGGTAGCCACAAACCTGCCTTCAGCAATCCGCACTGGGTCCACTTGGTGTGGATTATGACTTAATTTCTCTCATATCGATTGGTGAGAGAAGGCCTTTGCGTAGCAGTAGGAGAATATAAGCTAATATTATTATTATGTTGTTATATATGAAATAGGTGCTTCTTTTCTAATTTATCCATATAATTTATAAAATGTTGGGTAGATAGAGATAATCTTTCAGGCGGCCATTATTGTGTAGCAATAAACATTGAATTGGTGAATTTGTGTCTTCTTAAACATAATATATATGTTCACAGGTGATGGTTGCCAGGCCTTCAACAAGAACTGCGCCGTTGGCATCAAGGCGAACGAGGAAAAGATCGCCAAGATCATGCACGAGTCGCTCATGCTGGTCACCGCCCTCAACCCGCACATCGGCTACGATAAGGTACTGTTACGTTTGCGGGGTAAATAAATGCCGAATAACATGCGAATTACTTTATTGGCCGCTGTACGCGCAAAACAGTACGTCAGTTACACACTAGTACCACTCTGGCTAGTATCCAAATACTGCTTCCAAGTCGCTGAGTCACTCGTAGTATCCGTATATCGTCGCTAAGGTCGCCGGTGTATTCCGCTTTAAGATCGCTTGTTCTCGATTTGATCGCCGTCGCTTCTGAAGAGAGACTGTCCGTCGCCGCGCTAAGTTTTCCTTTTATACTCGTATGAAAGTTCTAGAACGGATGCGAACCCTCCAAGGATTTCGAAAGAAAGTCGGCGCCGGAAAATAGCCGGCGCATTCCACAAAGCGGTATCATTACTACGTAACTACTTGTACGTAAGTAGATACTTGGTAACCGCGACCGCGCGCCGGTGATAATAAAAAGGGGAGGAATCTTCTAGACGTTTTGGCACTCAAGCGCGAATTCTAGGTCTTTCTTGACGGATGGATAGGGGACTTAAGGGTGAGTAATGCGTTTTAGAATCGACATCCCCTGATAAAGGGTTTTCGAGATATGGCGGTATGTCCGGGTCGTAACAGTACAGTACTTTACTTAAGCGCTTTAGACAGTGTAATTTTAGTGGTCCTGTAGCGAGAGCCCTGGTGATGTATCCAATTATACTAGAGAGAGTATAATTATACTCATCCGAGACATACGCAGACGCATAATGCCAAAAATTGTTGCATTCATACGTCGGTCTAAACAATATTTATTCTATAACTTTTTAGTTTTTCACTTTCCCATAACAGTTTATTCAATCAGCTAATCAATTTTTATTGGAAAGTACTTTAAATGATCGCCCATTTCAGGCTGGCTGATCTGAACAATTATCACCCTCAGTTATTGCTAAGAATATGGCAGGAATATGGCAGCGATTCAAGACGCCGCTTATTGGATCGAGTACTCGGAGTACGATCCCCGTACAGGATAAATCTGTGACAAAATATTTTTTTTGGACGCACCCGTATATGTAATTCATATTTCTCATTATTAACAGTCCTCAAATTATATGCGCATATAATAAAACGTCTATTCTTTCTCCCCAGGCCGCACAAATCGCGAAGACCGCACACAAGGAAGGTGGTACCCTGAAGGATACGGCCATCAAGCTAGGCATCCTAACCGCCGAGCAATTCGACCAGTGGGTCAAGCCTGAGAACATGCTGGGACCCAAGTAGGCGCAAATGTCAGCTCCACGGAACTAAATTTAGCGTACTTGTGGGATAATCAGAACTATACTCTTATTAGTTGGAAAGTGGCGCAAAGATAATTTAACTTTGTAGATTTATCGTGGTCTGGATTGTAGTATTCGTGGTCTGATTTATAATTTTCTTGGTTTGACTTGTAATTTTTATGGTCTGATTGGAGTTTCCACGATTTTTTTCGCCCAAAGTATTTTTTTTTTGCCTATCTTAATAGGAACTCGGTCCAGTAAAAAATGTAAAAGGCCTCGCATCTTAGAAGCGAATTTTTAAATTGTTAATCTCAAGTTATAAATCTGCTTCTAAGATGCTATATTTCGAGTGTTCATGCACTGTGTTCAAATTGAATTCTAATACAATCTGTATGTCCAATTCGGATTGCGTAAAATTTGGGGCTACTAAAACAAATCAGTGTTATTTTAATCTAAGTAAGATTGTCAGGAGAAAAAGACTTCGGTATACGCGGTTCATAGATTCATCTCACAGAAAAGAGATTACAATAACACTGCTAAAGACATTGTCGTAAATCCCCAGTGCCAAATGCAGTACATAAAATACTCTTTATAATATCCCGCTATCATTATTATTGCATTAACGAATTGTTTCAACCCTTGGTTCAATTAAATTAATAATATAGATATAGCTGTTGCTAAGTTATAATCAATTTGGTATAACAGATATTCAACCAGTTGAACCATAACTGTCCCATAAAATTACATACAGATCTATCATCATGCCAGATCCCTTGCGGGGTAGGCCGAAAGTACAGAGTTCCAACAGGTTCTCTCCTTACATATCTCTCTGGCTTCCTCCACTCTCATAGTTCGTCTCATATATGCCCGCCGCTTACGGAGGCTCTTGACTTGCCCTTCAGATAAGACACAATCTATTTGGTCATTTGGTTATTTTGTGCATGTGCAATGCAATGTACTGTTGTGTAGTGTGGATTGATGCTTTCGGGTGTTCTGATTCGATAACCGCATCTGGGAACCGGACGCGAAAACGTTACTTTTGCAGCCAGTATTAACTAGAGATTGGTCAATGTAATGTAGTACAAAGAAAAAAGATTTTTGATGCATATCAATATATATCGTTGATTTAATATTTATTTGAAAAATATCGTCATCTTTTCATATTGCCCAATCCTAGTATAATAATGCATTATATTTTAATGTTAAGCGTATAGTTCTGATTAAGTCAAGTTTTGAATAAAAGTGACGATTCGTAAATTGCATTTAAGAGCTCGGTACAACGCGCCGTCCTACTGTAAATAACATAGGGTGTGGTAAATCGAGAGCTATTAACTATGTTTAAAAGGGCTAAACTGCTATTTTATTTACGAGGTTAGAGCGAAATCGTTGTATAATATCAACTAGTTGAGTGAATTATTCAACTGATGTAGTACTATCATTGAGCTGTGTATCACGCATTAGATACACAGCTAAAATAAAATGGCGCGCAACTTGATGACCGCGGGGTAAGCGGGGATTTTTTAATTTTTTTTTCATAGTAAAAAATGTTTTTTGTTTTTGGAATTGTTTAAGTATCTCAGTGATAATAAAAGCACAATATTGAGATATACCTCTGCACTCGAAGGTGTCACGTTGCGAACAGCACACGGAACAAAGTGAACAACTTTAGCTACAAAATATTTACTTGAGATGTCTTCTCTAGTGTAGTAAATAATAACTCAAATATCTCTTTTGTCGGAATGCCGACACTAAAGCCAATTTTTATAATGTACTGTTGTCTATCTATCTATAACATCACGCCAGATCCATTGCGGGGTAGGCAGAGAGTACAGAGTTCCAACAGTACTGTTGTGTTCTATTATTACTTGACATTGGCGGAATAGACCGTTAAAATGTGGGGTCATTCATTGAAATAAGAGATATAAGCAGAAATATATTTATCTCTTTCGGCGTGTCATTCGAAATAAACTTTTAAGCAATAGTTTGATGGTTGACACATTGTTGCTTATTTCCGTCCAACTCATAACTAGCAGATTGGCGTCTATATGCAATCTCAATTTCTTCTAATATATAACTCAGAAATGAGTATGACCGCCATTCGGTAAAAGGTTCCACTATCCAAATGTTAATAGCTCACGAGTCTGACCGCGTCCCAACGTATTGTACGTTGCAGTTAGGTACTTTACAAGTCAGTTGTTAATGTGCATTGTGTAATGTTGCCGCAGTGCTGGTACTAAATTGTTTTAACTTTATTTATTTTGTTCTATAATAAACGATGTCAGAGTTTAGATTTGAGTTTTATTTAGTAGTATTACTTCGTATTCGTACCTATTCAATACACACAGTCAAAGAAATGTCAGTTTTATCGGTTTCACACAAATTCATATTTTATAGAAGTATTAATTGGATTACCCAGCTGTTTTAATGGAAACTTAACACTTTCATAGAGTTCCATTCTACACAACTAGTTATACCATGTCCTTCGGCCCGCACATCAAGCGAGTCCGTCACCGAGCATCCTTTGTGCTAGGCCGTCTCTATCCACTAATCTGCAAGCGGAGTAAAATGTCCCTTAGGAATAAGCTGGCACTTTACAAAACTTGCGTGCGAGCCATCATGACGTTCGCATGTGAGGTGTTCGGACACGCAGCCCACTCTCACATCGATTGAAGTCTTTCAAGCGGTTCAGTCCCGCTTCCTCCGCAAAGCCGTAGGAGCCCCGTGGTTCGTACGAAATGTCGAACTCCACTCCGATCTCGGTCTCGAATTTATTCGCGCCTATATTAAAAAGGCGACAACTCGACACTTCGCGAACGCATCTTCCCATGCGAATCCGCTAATCGTAGCCGCCGCCGACTACGAACCCGACCCCTGCCGCTACCGCCGGCCGCGCCATGTTCTCACCGATCCCCCCGATGCTTTGACATCGCTTCTTTCCGCTCCGGATACGGACGACGACGAAGTGGTAGATCCCCTAGCCCGCCGACCGGTGCACTAATTACACCCCCTCCCCCCGTACCGACTGTCCAAACCGAGGCCGTTCCTCCTTGAGGCGCCCTCGAGTATGTCGCCCCTTGTCCTGACTTGAGCGTAGTGGTTACACGCTCGCCCTTAAGTCCGGTGAAGCTGTGAAGGCCTCACGGCCAACAGCGTATATCACTCAAACACACACACACAACTAGTTGGCCCATTCAGCTGATCGAAATGATTTTTTTTCTTATAAAATTGGAACCAAACGAAACGTCATCACGTAGGTCATACCTGCTTGAGAATAACACGGCAGTGTTTAAAAAAATAATTATATAGCTTTACGCCAAATCACTTGCGGGAGTACAGGGTTCCAACAGGTTCATCTTGTCTCGTTCGTCGAGTGGTTTAAAATACGTGTAGTACTTTAAACCACTCGGACAAAGTAGTTTATCTATTGAAAATTTCCATTATCATGCCGGAGTCTGGTAATGATACTAGATTTGGGGAAAAGCCCGATACATAGCAATAGCCTCGCCCCCAATTACATGGGACTTAACATCGTCGGCGAAAAGTGTGTTTATATAGTACACCTGTTCCACTCCCGCTTGGGGAAGGTGTTTATTTTTTCTTAATCATTGATGGGTTCAAATAAAATACATTTTAAATGCTTCAACTACATTATAATTAGCGATAATAATTATTCAGTTGTTATTACACTATAATTAACTTTGGTACGACTTTGGTATAAACGTTATCACATCCAATTTCCTATTGCGAGATCGGGGTATGGAATGCGTAAACTTCAGAGAGCAACTTAAATAATAATTAAAACTGGACCCTAATCCCTCGTTCGCACGAATGCTTTTTCAATCCGCGGTGCTGAGGCGCTGTAGAGCGCTTTAAAAATGTCCTATTAAACATTTATTTCATTTAAGCACTTTATTAAAAAAGCGCACGTGCGAACGTAGGGTAATTGTACTAAAGAAATCCCATTAAACCCACAACGCAACCGCCGCCGATCTGTTTTCGTATTCTAGTAATACTAATAAATCAACCTTTACTATCCACTGCTGGGTCTTTACCCAAGGCCAGCAAGCCAAGGCCTTTGTCTTTACTCACAAGTCAAGGTAAGAGATGAGAGGTCATACTCAACCACGCGAACCCCAGTTCAAACGCTGCCTTGAGGATCGTTAAGAATACTGAGGTCCCACAAGGCTACGAGGGCCTCCGTTCTGGTAGTATACGAAAACACCCGTGGATCCTCGGTTAAAATGTTTTAGTGTAGTTTTGTTAGAATTGGGTCCCTAAAATGAATATACTATTCAACCAAAACTCTTTGTATAAATAGCAAACCCTTTTCCATTATAAGAGTCATGTAGTCCACTCGCCAAAAAGCGCGTGGACTACATGATCACTTCCCTGTTCACTGCAACGGTTTACATTCTCACACTAGCCAGTTACAAGCCTTGGGAGTGGTCTAAGTACAGAATATAATAGCGTTATTGAAGATTGACCAGTTACCTCAAACATTTATGTACTGTGTAACTATGAAAAAAGTTTTTTTTTGGGTGGTTATTATATAATAATAAGTCATATGACTACCCACAAAAAGATTTGTCTTTTCATTGCAGTCTTTGCCTGGCCCCTGCTTGGAAGTACTTTTCAATATGCTAATTCAATTTGTTTTAAACAATAAGCAATGGTGTTAATAAAACAAAACTATGTGAACCGGATCTCTAGGGTGCCAAATAGTTTAGTGAATTTCCAGATAGTTGCTGAAAGAAGAGGATTCACTATTGTATGTTCAATAACTACCTATAAAACACAATTACAATTATTTTACGCTAATCACCAATTAGATTACGAATGGACTAGATTTTAGACTACAATAAAACGCAATTAGCACGATCTGATATTGTGGAAGGCATCTTAAGCCTGCTTTCAAAATAGGGCATGCTACAAAAGGAACCTTGACCTTGATTAATTTTGAGGGCAGTACTAAATCAATACTGGGTAACCTTTAACAAGATTCGTAAGTTGGAACTAAACTTATGAATACTAAGATTACATATAGTTACATACACTATAAAATGGAAACTTCCTTTTGTCTCTCTGACTGGTAATTAAGGTGCTTATGAAGTGAAAATAATGATATTATATATGAAAAAAGCTAGTATGAATCTGGATATTTTTTTCTTCATTCTGAAGGATTCCTCCTTCATCCTCTGTATGATAATGTATCAAAAAAGATAAAAATAGTCTATCTATCTATCTATCTATAACCTCACGCCAGATCCCTTGCGGGGTAGGCAGAGAGTACAGAGTTCCAACAGGTTCTTTCCTTACATACCTCTCTGGCTTCCTCGACTCTCATAGTTCGTCTCATACACGCTCGCCGGTTACGGAGACTCTTGACTTTTCCATCAGATAAGACTCGGTTTATTTGGTCGTGGTAAGATAGTCTAGGTCTTCCCTGGTACCTGCATCCTTCCACTTTCACATTGTATATCTGTTTTGTCATTCTTTCCTCTGGCATTCTTTCTATATGCCCGAACCAACGGAGCATGCCCTTTCTCATCTTTACACCGATACTATCTTTCATACCTACTCGCTGTCTTACTATGCTGTTGCTAATGCGGTCGGTCAGCTTCACTCCGCACATCTTCCGCAGAGCTCGCATTTCTACCGCATTTATCCTACTTTCATTCTCCTTCTTACATACCCAGCTCTCACTACCATATAACAGCGTTGGGACAAGAACTCCGTTATGTATGGCCAGCTGCGCCTTATGGCTTAAGTGCCGGCTCCCGAGTAGCTTTCCCATCGCACCATTCACTCTGTTCCCTGCACTCACTCTTCTCTCTATGTCAGCGGTGTATTTCCCATCCTTACTGAAGGCGCATCCAAGATATACAAACTCATTCACTTGCTCCAGCACATCGTTACCAACCACAATCCTTACATTCGTTCTGGTTTCTTCCCTTTCAAAAACCATAATCTTGGTTTTCTTCACATTCAAGTATAAAAATAGTAAAAAGTAGAATATCATATAGCAATCATCATGGTGATTGCTATATAAAATGAAGGTCAATGTTATCTTCGTTGTAGCGTGCCTCTTTGAAAACAGTATAAAACATTGATTATGTATAAAATTGTACTCTTAAAAATTACTTAAATTACATAAATACATCTTTGATATTTTGGAATTGTTTCACAGCAAGATCAACAGGCAAATCAAAATTGTATGATGTCAAACGATCTAAACTCTGTAAGGTATCTTGAAAACCCGTGTTCACAATGTAACTTGTTGACGAATAATAAGTGTCTATTAAAGACCTACTTTTCAATATAATATTCAACCAACTTACAAGTTTGTGTGCATTTAAGGCAGCACACACAAATGCCTTAAAATGAGCATCGTAACTCCTTTTATATGGGGTATGAGAAGCCACAATACTGCCTACAGCGCTTAATAAACTTTGCTTATTTGTTATTGCAGTACCCCCAACTATATCTAAATTAAAACTTTGACTTAATTTCCTTGCTGGTGTTGAATTAAACCTGTCACCATCATTTAAATCATAATAACGTAGGATTAACTCCCAGATATGTGTTGAATGTGACGTGGAAGATCTTCGGACAGGGAAACATCCTATGATAGGTACTAGAGAGCTTGATTCAGGACCTGTCAGACCATGTTGGAGTAGATCTCTTAGATTCATAGCTAAATGTCTTCGGACAGCAGTAGTCAGTGGTGCATCATTAATTACAATACCACCTTCTTCTGATTCACTGTCATAGCTATCTATTAGTGAATGAGATGGTCTTTCTCTAGATACTAGGTGTAAAACTGCATCAATAGACATCTCAAGCTTCGCTCGTAAATTGCCCCAATGAGTAACAATAGTAGATTTCCCTTCATATCTCTTTTTTGTGTTAGGAGAACATCCAAATTGAGAAACTGTAAATATCTGTATTAATGTTGACGCTTTTCTCATCAAATTAATAGTTTCAGCTCTCAGATCATCATTGTTTTTACTTTTAAATGTTTTGTCAAACTTTTCAGATTTACCAATGTTTGTGGTCTCAGGTTTTGGCTTGCCATTTTTAAGTTCCTCATTTTTCATCAATTTAATGAATTTCTGCATGTCTTCAATGTGTGCTTGGAGCTTACTTATTATTTCATCTTTGGAGAGCTGCCGGTCTGCGTATTGACGGACAGCACAGTTGATTTGGTGTCTTAGTTCCTCGGCACTGAGTGGTTGATGGCATCCCTCTTCCAAACTTTGATCTATTTCCGTCTGTAAATCCTCTATTAGAGTTCTATGCTTACTGTCGACGGTCAGAGAAGGGTTAGCGGCAAACCGTTCTAATTCTTTCAGCTGACTTTTCAATCTCTCGATAAAATGAGCTTGTTTCGCGCGCTGTCGCCGTATTTTCCTTTCCAACTCTACGCATTCACTACACGACCCTTCCCCAGAGCTTCCTTGAGGCGCTGCCCTAGAATCTGGCACTCCACGAGACGTAAATGCCTCCAAAGCTTTAAGCATTTCATCTTTCTCCTCAGGCGGAGCTTTTAAAATTTGTCGCAATCGAAATTCGACTTGAGCTAGATGTGACGTTAGAGAAAACACAGACGAGGACAGGATCTCTTGTTCTTCTTCTAGAGCGTGTAGCCTGTCCCCTTGTACCTGTTCTGGGTTGTTTTCTTCGCATAGTGTCTCCTTGGGCGCCCCCAAAGGCTCGCATCTCGGTTCTTGCCATATAGGAAATTCGTTCTCCTCGTAGTCGCCGGCCGGGTCCATTTTATAATAATTTTATTCAAGTGGATATTAATTCGAATATCAATGTCATGTTAAATCGATTTTCCATAAAACACACTGAAAAAAAATTGAAAACTGAAGAGGACGTCACAAAGGAAACGTCATTTTCTTTGACGTCATACCGACCGAATGAATGAAAATCGAATGGAACATCCATGCATAGAACATGCATAGAACCATGAAGCTAAAATTATTCTTCGTCTATGCATAAAACTCATTGCAAATGATTGGATTGGCAGTCGACCTGCCGAGTCCCGACGTTAACGAATGTAGAATGAATGAATATGGAAAATGTACATTTGGATTATAAAAACAATATTATAAAAATCAAACGTCTTAATAACTAATTTTGCTCTGTATTACAAAGATTTTTGTAGTTATCAGTAAATTATTAATTTTAGAGAAATGCATCTTGCGACATCTGTTATTGTAGTCATAAAACGTGTAGTCCCTAAAGTTATTATTTATCTACATAGATGGCGTAACCATATATGATTTTTTAATGTACTAACCCATAATTCACGCCTTTATCCCCCAAGTGGGGGTGGCAGAGTTGTACTGTGTACACCCACTTTTCACCGACGGTGTTAGGTCCCATGTAATAGGGGGCGAGCCTATTACCATATACCGGGCACAATTCCAGACTTCGGACTGATACTGGCAATTTTTCGTTAGAAAAGTTATATTCGTTCCACCTGGAATTTGAACCCAGGACTTCGTGATGGCAAAGCACATTATTCGCTACTAAACTAACGAGGCAGTCCAACCCATAATTACACACAGCAAAAACGAGTCAAATAAAATAAAACTAAAGATGTCGTCTGTACCAATCTATACTAATACTAATCTTAATATTGTTACGACTTTAATATATCTCGTAAGCCCCTTATCGGGGAATGCTAATTTTAAAATGCATTACATACACTTAGGTCTCCAAGCGATCTGTCTAGAAAGATCTAGAATCCGCGTTTAAGTGCTGAAACGTCTAGAAGGTTCCACCCCTTTAATTATCGCCGGCGCGCGGTCGCGGTATACATGTACCTATTTGCTCACGGACAAATAGGTATGTAATAATAATACCGCTTTGTGGGCCGCGCCGGCTATTGTTTGATGTACTTCTATCGAAGTACTTAGAGGGTTCGCGCTCGTTCTAAAACTCTCATACGAGTATAAAAGGAGAAACAGAGCGCGGGGACAGACGGATCCGCCCCGCGACGGATCCGCCCCGCGCCCATAGTGATCTAGCTAGCTAGTGACCGCCGCACGGACCGTAATCTCCCTTCGCAACCTACCCCCTTCGTCTCTCCCAAGACGAAGCGAGGCGGAAGCACCCGTATCGCACTCGTGTGGTACGGCGGGGAAAGCTAATCGCCGTCGAACGCCGACAGACTTGTCCGTCGACGGTTGCGGCAGGGAGCGTCCCCAGCCGACGCCTGCCGATTTATCGGCCCCCCAAAGGCCCTTTTCAGGGCCAACTCCTCCTGTGGTTCGGCCTCGGTAACCATGAGGCCAACCCAGGGCTCCCGCTCGCTGTCGGACCTCTCCGACTGGCGTACCAGGCCGACGAACGTCCCGTCCGCCTCTCCAGCGACTGCGTCATCGCCGCGCCCCAATGCGGCCGCCAGCCGCACCACCCCGACCGCGCGTCCCCCGTTCGCGACTGCTGCCCGCACGCAGACCGCGTCCGCGAGTGCGACCGCGCCTGCATCCCGACCCGCACAGCCTTCACCGCCGAAGGCCGGTGCGACGAAACCGAGCGCCGCGAGTGCCAAGAGAAGTCCAGGTGCCGCGAGTGCAGTGAAACCCGCCGCGACACCGTCGCCTAAGCCGGCTCGCTTAGCCGCACCCCTCGCGCCGCTCCCGCAGCGCCCTGCCGCCGCCTATGCGCGCCCCTCAACCTCTCGTGCCACTGCACGCCCGTCTACCTCTCGTGCCACCGCCGCGCCCGCAGCATATGCTGCGCCACGTGCCGCCGCTCGCCGGGCTCCCCTAACGTCGTCGGTAGGGTCGAGCGTGTCCGCCAGGCATACCGGCCCGCAGAAACCGCCAGCCGGAAGATCGATGCCGCTGCTGCACACACCCTCTCCTGAATCGCGCACCTCTGCACCCGCATCGCCTGCGCCGTTCGCACTCCTCACGCCCGCCACGCGCGACCGCTTTAACCTGTCCTCCGCATCTCTTGCGTCGAGCGACATGGACGTCAGCGAGTTCGTGCGCCCATCGCCGGGCCCCATCCGAAGACGCGCGATTTCTCGGATGACGAGCTGGAAGAGGGGGTTTTTGAAGAGACCAAGCGACTCTGCACAGCCCCGCCCAGCACCACTCTACGACGCTACGCCGATGTAGCCCGAAACCCCCGCTCGCCTCGCCCCGCCTCCCAAGAAACAGAGGCTGAAGCAGTAGCGGATAAGACGCCGAAGAACCAGGCGAGGTACCCGCCCCTCATTGTTGAGCGGCTACCGAACTGGCCGAAGCACTTCAAGACGTTGAAGAACTCGCTCGGCCACGCACCCAACGCACGCCCCTATGGACAAGGCGTGCGTTTCTCACCCCGGTCCGAGAAAGAATACCGGGTGATACAGTCCTATCTCTACGTCCTAGAGAAGAACGAGAATATCGCCTGGTTCTCGTACTCTCTCCCGACGGAGAAGAGCCTGAAGGTGGCAATCCGGGGTCTACCGGTGAACACCGACCCCGATGATATCCTGGCGGAGCTCACCGACATCGGTTTTGAGCCCGAATACGTGCGCCAGATCCGGGCAAGACGAGGAAGACCAGGGTGCATCTTCCTCGCAATCTTAAAGCGCACACCGGACCTCACGCCGGGCATCTATGAGGTAGAGGAGCTGTTCTACATGCCCGGCGTCAAGATTGAGGCCTGGCGGGGCAAGCAAGGCCCTGCTCAATGCCATAGATGCCAGAAATTCCGGCACTCTAGCCACCATTGCCACAGAAGGCTGGCATGTGTGCGCTGCGGTGGTGAACACCCCGCAAAAGAGTGCGAGCGCCCCAGAGAAGAACCGGCCACCTGCGTAAACTGCGGTGGCCCCCATCCAGCTAACCACGTAAAATGCCCCGTCTTCCGGAAGGAGGCCCGGAACAAGACGGCAGGCACAGTGGCCATCAGTGGGAGAGAAAGGAGTGAGACCGGAAGAGGCCCCGCTCCCACTGAGCTCGCACAGACAGCCCGAGGAGCCACCTTAATGGCGCCTGCGAACGACCCCAAGGAGAGGAGTTCGCAGAAGAAGAGGAGGAGGAGGAGGCGCAGGACCAACCGCGCTCAGCCACCCTCCATGACCGAGACGCCCGTCGAGCCGCCCACGGTCCACTTTGAAGTTCCGGCGCCCCCGAGAGCGCCAACCAGGGCCAAGGCTGCAAAGCCAGCCCATAAGAAACCCGACCCCACCCCCCACCCAAGCAGGGGGGGTGCCACACAAGCCGGCCAGCTCGAGGCGGCAATAGTTGCCATGATAGAGGCCCTAGAAGCCATCAAGGCAGGAGGGGATCCTCACTCACTCCTCGAGGGAGTAATGGCCTGCTACACACGAACACCCGCTCCCCAAGCCGCTACTGCCAGATCCCGGACCCGGTCCCCGTGAGGCCCGCACCGGACCGACTCCCGCCGCCCACTGCAGTTCGCTCCGATGGCCCGCCGTTGGGGCCCGAGCGCGCACGCGGCAACGACACAACATTGTAACATCCAGACACGGCCCGGTGGTGTTTGATCGCCCGCTAGGTGTCCCTAGCGGTGCTGTATCGCACTACCGGGGAAGTAAGAAGAGGGGCCTCGAGAAGTCGCCGCCTCCTGCTGATCGCTTTGTCTGGCTTCCTATGGTTCGCCATAGGTTCCACCAGGCAGGGTTGGTCGCGGAGTGCGGCGTGAACACACTCTGATGGCCCCCCCCCCCCCGCGGGATCCACGGGTTTCCGCCCCTTCAAGGGACATAGTCCCGTCTCAATGACCCGGCCATATTTATGGCCGGCGACAGCCACCTCGGCCAGGGGGCCGTTGCCCCGATGCCGACTCCCCACACCCTTGCGGGTGTGTGCGAAGACCTCGTATGTATGGGGACAGACACAGTCTCTTTTAGGAAGCGATAGTGATCAAATCGGAGAATAAGCGATCTAAGCGACTTAAGCAACGATATACGGATACTACGAGTGACTCAGCGATTCGGAAGCAGTATTCGGGTACTAACGAGAGTAGTGCTAGTGTGTGTTTTGGGCTTGTGTGTACTTGCATTCGACGTACTGTTTTGTGTGTACAGCGCTTAATAAAGTACTTCGCACGTTATTCGGCATTCAATTACCCCGCAAACATAATAGTGGTGTCAGAAGCGGAATGCCGATTCTACCGCGTGAAGAAGAGGTACGTACTCTATCAACCAGACGTCAAGTGGAAATGGATGCCGCACGTCAACACAGCATTCAAGAGGACACGCAGCACGCCGGGGCTGGAACTTCTACCAGTACAGTGGCGACATTAGGAGGTAACTCGGCGGAACAGTCAGCACTTTTGGCTACTATCCAGGCAATCCAGGCTTACCAAGAATCCGCCCGCCGCGAGCTACAAGAGGTGATCCAGGCCAATCGAGAGGCCAGCCGCCGCGAACTTCAAGAGCTGATTCAGGCCAACCAAGAGGCCAGCCGCCTCGACCAAGAGGCCTGCCGCCGCGAGCTTCAAGAAGTGATTCAGGCCAACCCAGAGGCCACCTGCCGCGAGGTTCAAGAAGTGGTTCAGGCCAACGAAGAGGCCAGCCGCCGCGACTAAGAGGTCAGCCGCCGCGAGCTACAAGACATGATCCAGGCCAACCAGGACGCTGTGCTTGGTAAAATAGATACTGGCAGCACTGTGTTTGGAGAAAAAGTGAAGAATCTCGAGGAAGGAGTAAAAGGGGTTACGCTGACTACAGAAAATCTGAAAGCAGAGGTTAAAGACGTCATGTCTAAGATGGAAGAATATGACAACCGCTTACACGTTATCGATTAGGAGATAATAAAGCTCAGGTCTCGAGAACCCATTGGAGTAGCCCCATCATCACCAGCCAAATTTGACCTCCCTCGCTTCGACGGGACATTATCATGGTCAGCTTTCAGGTACCAGCTTGAAACACTTGCAAGTGGAAGTGCTTGGAACAACGAGCAGACTTGCATGGCGCTTTGGCAAATTTGTCTCGGCCAAAATCATAGACCTTATACTCACTAAGTCACAAATTTGTCTCATGATATTACTAATTTAAAAAGTCCATTCTACTAGGAGGGATCAAAAAGTAGTGAGAACGACATACTTCTTGGTAAAAAAAACAATACTGGCAGGCATAGATACATAATTGTAATATTAATAAAAAAAACTTCGATTCTCTTTTGTTTTTTCTGAATGTAGTCATTTGTTTGCTTCGTGTCGGAACGTGTTCTCGAAAATGGAGAAAAACGAAGTACGAGCCGTTATTAAATACCTCTGTTTAAAAAAGTTGACGCATGAGATTCATTGCGATTTGGAGGCAACATTAGGAGAGTCTGCTCCGCCGTATTCCACTGTCGCAAGGTGGGCTTCTCAATTTCGAGTAGGGAGAACGAGCACGGAAGACGAACATCGTTGCGGCCGTCCATCGACGTCAGTCACCCAAGAAAATGTTGCAAAAGTCGAGAAAATTATATTGAGCGATCGAAGAGTTACCATCCGATACTTAATTCAAGAAACGGGCATTTCATATGGAAGTATTCAATCAATATTGAAACAATCTTTGAATATGAGAAAAGTCTCAGAAAGATGGGTGCCGAGAATGTTAACCGACAGTCAGAAACAAAATCGACTTGACATTTCGAAGATATTGTTGGACAAATTTCAAGAAGATTCTGAAAACTTTTAGTCTCATTTCGTAACAATGGACGAAACATGGGTCCATCATTTTGATCCCGAGACAAAACAGCAATCTTGGCAATGGAAACGGCCATCATCACCGACCCCGCAGAAGTTTCGTGTCGTGGCATCGGCTGGCAAGGTTATGGCCTCAATATTTTGGGAATCAGAAGGAATATTGTTGATTGATTACCTGGAGCGTGGAACCACTATTACAGGCCAATATTATGCAGCTTTAATTCCCAAGTTGAGGAATGCCATCAAAGAGAAAAGGAGTGGGAAACTTTGAACGGGCGTGCTGTTTCATCACGACAACGGACCCGCGCACAGGTCGGCAGTTGCGATGGCTGCCATTCAGCAAGGTGGCTTCGAATTGGTTGACCACCCCCCTTATTCACCAGATCTGGCGGCTAGTGATTTTTGTCTGTTCCCCAAATTGAAAAAATACTTAAGGGGAAACAGGTACGAAGACGATAACGAGGTGATGGATGCCGTGGAGAGCTTTTTGCAGGACCAAGACAAAACTTTTTTTGTGAAAGGGATTGAAGCCTTGGAAAAGCGCTGGACTTGGTTTGTAGAGAGACTCGGAAACTATGTAGAAAATTAATTATTAAATTATCAATAGTCATTATATTCTATCTCATTCTCACTACTTTTTGATCCCTCCTCGTAGTATGAACACGTGACCTTGTAGACATACGGTTTGTTCGGACGAAAGATGGCGGAGTTTACGTTCTTTATTTTGGTGTATAATACATGTCATAGATTGTCTGTGAGCATTGGCCATTCATATTCCAAAACTCGTGAGAGAGGACTCACGTCATTTTGGTCACAAATGGTCATTTGCCATCGTCTTGGGCAATTATTTTGTTTAAAAGACAAAACTAGATATGCAGATTTTAATAACTACTTATCCTAGATTACAAAAAGCATAACTTGTTATTCCAAAGTAGAGTAACATTTTCTAAACAAATTATTTGCGTAAACACTAGTTTTTTCGTTTTTCGTATGTATTTTTATCGTATGTATTTTTTAAGCTGAAAATGTAATTGTATAGGGTGATGTATCAAATAAATGTATATACAAATAAGACACAGTAACATCATAGACGAAAATACGTTTTATTTCAAGTCAAAACATTAGGTAGTTTTTGAGTTATCGTCGTTTTTATAAACCTCGGCAAATTTATGACCGCGCGGCCGCGACCTCATTGAGCATACTGGTATACTAACGTCTTTCGTCGCGGGTGGGGCAGAAGGGCTAAGTAACGAGGAAATCCACCTGAAGAAGAACAGTGTAGTTGGAAGATGCGAAGAAGTAAAGTACCTGAGGCGGATGAATAGCTCTACGGATAAGCAGGCTGTAACAGATCAGACATTCCGAAACTTCTGGAAGCTTCTCAGGAGAATTTATCATCTTCAGAACTATGGCAAGCCAAAGATCTATTAGAAGTACAATCTAAAGTAAGTACTATCTAAAGAAGTGACTGCAGAGGGACGGGACTCGTGAAACACCAGATCGACACAGGTGATGCCCGTCCCATAAAACAAAGACCACAACGCATACCATGGGCTAGGGAAGCGGAGGTAACTGGAACGATCAAGGATATGGCTGACAATAATATAATCGAACCTTCTACGAGTCCATGGTCATCACCTGTGATCTTGGTAAAGAAAAAGGACGGCAGTACAAGGTTTTGTGTTGATTATCGGATGTTGAATAATATCACAAAGAAGGATAGCTACCCTCTGCCCCGAATCGATAACACGCTGGACATGCTCAGTGATCTGAAGTGGTTTTCGACCATTGATTTGAAAAGTGGCTAGTGGCAGGTGGAAATATGCCCGGGGGACAAAGAGAAGACAGCATTCAGCACCGGAATTGGGAACGGATTATGGTAGTTCAATGTTATGCCATTTGGATTATGTAACGCCCCAGCAACATTTGAACGCCTCATGGAAAGAGTGATGGTCGGCCTTCTCATGGGGCGGAGTTTCAAGGAAAAGTTGAGGAATTTGGAGAAAGTGTTTACTCGGATTCGCGAAGCTAACCTTAAATTGAACCCAAAGAAGTGTGCTTTCTTTAAAAAGGAAGTAAGCTATCTTGGACACATTATCTCAGCGGCGGGAGTGAAAACTGATCCCGAGAAGGTAAGAGCTGTTCAAGAATGGCCCGTACCAAAGAACAAAACAGAAGTTCGCGCATTCCTGGGATTATGCACGTACTGCAGACGGTTTGTCAAGAATTTCTCGGACATTGCAAAATCGTTGCTTCGATTGACAGAAGAAAAACGCGGCTTCGTCCGGGACTTGAATTGCGAGCGTGCCTTCGGCAAACTTAAACAACGCCTGTGTGAAACTCCTATATTGGGATATCCAAATAGGGAAGTAAGATTCATTGTTGATACTGCAACAGCAGCAACACCGGTATAGGCGGAGTTTTGTCACAAGTTCAGGGAGACCGCAACGTGGTGATAGCGTACTTTAGCAACGCACTTTCTAAACCGGAAAGGAATTACTGTGTTACTCGGCGTGAATTACTTGCAGTGGTAAAGACCTTGCAACATTTTAGCAAGTAACTTCTAGGAACACAGTTTACACTGAAGACAGATCATGCTGCGTTAAAATGGTTCCTACAGTTCAAAAATCCTGAAGGTCAAGTAGCAAGATGGTTCGATCAACTATAGCTTTGAGATCAAACACCGGAGTGGCAAAGGACACAATAATGCTGACGCGTTATCACGGAGACCATGTGCAGAAGTCTGCAAGCACTGCCAAAAGAATGAGTCGCGAGAAGAAGTCCGACTCATAAGAACTCATGGTCTCGACGATGAATGGACCGGAACAACAATGAAGAAGGCACAAGAAGTAGACAACGATCTGTGCCCTATTCTGGAATGGAAGAATAATGGATGCAAGCCCGAATGGGGTAAAGTGTCTGCTTACAGTACCACTACCAAGGACTATTGGGCTCAGTGGGACAGTTTAGTCCTGGAAAATGGTGTGCTATATAGAAAATGAGAGTCCAACGATGGTAAAGAAGTGACTATGCAGGTAGTGGTGCCACAGTGCAAAGTGGCTCCCCTTTTACGGCATATTCATGACGGCGTTTTCGGTGGACATCTTGGATTCAAGAAAACGCTGGTTAAAGTGCGTCAGCAGTTTTATTGGCTATGGTGTCGAAAGGATGTTGAGGATTGGTGCCGTAAATGCACTGCATGTGCTTCAGTAAAAGGACCGCAGACAGGAAGTAAAGGTAAGCTAAAGTTGTACAACGTTGGCGCACCATGGAAACGCATCGCAATCGACTTTGCTGGACCGTTCCCGGAGACTGATGATGGCAACAAATACATCATAGTATGATGTATTTGTGATAATGTACAAGACTACTTTACTAAATGGCCGGAAGTTTTTGCAAAACCTAATACAGAGACTACTACCGTAGCAACGAAAGTGGTCCATGAAGTGGTCTGTCGCTATGGCGTTCCTTTAGAGCTACATTCAGACCAAGGACGGAACTTCGAATCGGCTCTATTCCAAGAAATGTGCAAGCTACTCGGTTTCCATAAGACCCGAACCACTCCAGCGCATCCGCAGTCGGATGGCATGGTCGAGAGGTTCAACAAAACTCTGGAAAATCACTTGGCAAAGGTTGTGGATGATCACCAGAGAGATTGGGATCAATACATCCCGCTGTTACTGATGTCCTATCGGTCTGCGATTCATGACAGTATGGGTCACACTCCAGCAAGAGTGAATTACGGCCGAGAAATGAGGCTTCCGGTGGATGCGATAACAGGCACACCACCAGATAGTCCTAAGCCAGTCATGGATTATGTAAGTGATCTCCAAACCCAGCTGGACGAGGTGCATCAGAGGGTTCGAGAACACGGCTTGAAAACCGGCATTCAAATGAAAACACGATATGACCGAAACGCGAACACCAACAGTTTTGAAGAGGGGACCTTAGTGTGGCTTCATAATCCGCTCCGCAGAAAAGGAAAGTCTGCCAAACTTCAGGCTCGGTGGGAAGGACCTTATACTGTGGTGACCAGAATCCACGATCTTACCTATAGAATCAAAAAGGGGTACAGGGGAAAACCGAAGGTAATCTATGTGGATAGATTAGCGCGGTATCACGAATTTAATGATGCTCGGAGCGAGCATAACTAAGGGAGGGGGGGGGGGGGTAAGGTTACGACTTCAATACACCCCGATATCTCGTAAACTCCTTATCGGGGAATGTTCATTTTAAAATGCATTACATACACTTAGGTTTCTAAGCGATCTGTCTAGAAAGATCTAGAATCCGCGCTTAAGTGCTGAAACGTCTAGAAGGTTCCACCCCTTTAATTATCGCCGGCGCGCGGTCGCGGTATACAAGTACCTATTTGTTCACGCACAAATAGGTATGTAATAATAATACCGCTTTGTGGGCCGCGCCGGTTATTGTTCGATGTACTTGGAGGGTTCGCGTCCGTTCTAGAACTTTTATACGAGTATAAAAGGAACACAGAGCGCGGGGACGGACACAGTCCCTTCTCGGAAGCAATAGTGATCAAATCGGAGAATAAGCGATCTAAGCGACTTAAGCAACGATACACGGGTACTACGAGTGACTTAGCGATTCGGAAGCAGTATTTGGGTACTAACGAGAGTAGTGCTAGTGTGTGTTTTGGGCTTGTGTGTACTTGCATTCGGCGTACTGTTTTGTGTGTACAGCGCCTAATAAAGTACTTCGCACGTTATTCGGCGAATTAAATATAATTACCCCACAAACGTAACAATATTATAAAGAGAAAACATTTGTATGTTTGTAACGAATTAACTCAAAAACTACTGGACAGATTTCAAAAATTCTTTTTATATTAGACAGCTACCTTATCCATAAGTATCATAGGCTATATAACATAGACCCGGTATGTGGCGCTGTTGTCGACCGGGTATAAAGTCGCGGGAAACTGCTAGTTTAATAGTAAGGAAGCAGTCGGGCTTATATACCCTAAGCGAGGTAGCAGAGGTCTATTTTGTGCACATTTTGCCAACGATGTTAGAGCGTATTATCATTGCACCCAGAGAACGACTTAGTCTCTGTATACCGGTAACAATTTCAAACACCGGACTGCGATTCTTAGATAGAAAAAGTACTCTTTCTCCTACCTCCTAGTACGATATAAGATTCGAATCCAGTGCCTCGTGATCGCCAGCCTTAATATGCGCTACTAGACCAAATAGACCGACAGACAACGAATAAGTGTAATAATCTCTAAAAAAATGGAAATACTATCTTGTTTGTGTGCTCACAGGCTGTTATTCTCCATCCGGGCGACGTAACATTTTGTTATTACCATAGACCAGTACAAGTGGATAGGCTTACAATGCCCTACATAATATCTTAGACAGAGATGGACAAAATGAAATTAGATTAATGATTAAGAACCCCCGCTTGGGGAATAATGAGCTTGGCGGTACATTAATGATTAACGATTACAATTACATTTTGTAATTTTCAACAATTACGATTACACTTTTAATCTTGAGTCATGATTGAATATTACAACATGCAATTCTAATCATTAAACTGATTACATTTCGCCCACCTCTGGTCGTAGCTAGTTTTAACCATATATTGATAAACCTATACATGTATATTACCAAAACGTCAAATAAAATCTATAAATTGAAAAATACAAAAAAAATCCATAACAAAATTCTAATGTCCTGTTTTACAATACTCTCTCTCTCTCTCTCTTTCTCTATCCCATCACGCCAGATCCCTTGCGGGATAGGAAGAGAGTAGGTACAGATGACGTAACATTCTTTAAAAGAAACTATAAAATTTACTGTGTTCTACCAATAAATATTTTAAATTTCTTGATCTCAATAGCTGTTACAAAAGTTTCCTCTGTAAGTCAGCGCCATTTATGCATACCATCGCCGATTATACAGGATTTGTGGGTAAGGATTTATTAAGTCTATTCATTTGAACGTGTCTGCGTTAGTACTAAACAAGAATGCTTCGCTTATTCTTCGAGATATTCCATTATTGTTGTTTTTTCTCCTCCGTGTCAAAATTGGAATGGAATACTTAGGGGTACATTTCGGTATTAACTTTTTTTTTTGTCAGATTGTCCCTATTACTATTATTGTTAGTGGCCAACCGGTTAGTGTCTTATAAACTTAAAATAAACCGCGATAAATTAAGAAAAATAGTTTTATTTCATGTGTAATATTCGCGTAATTCTATGAATTCAATGAGACCGAATCAAAGTTAAATAATAGCTTGTGAAAAGTAAACAAACGTACACTTTACCTCCTTGTTTCCCCGATTTTCCGGATGATTAGTTTAATTTATCGAAGATAAATCTGATCTCGCTTGATAAACTCCCGCCATAAAACTTCTGAAGCGCGTTCTTTGTTCTTTTAATCCTTGAGATAACGATGTCAGGAGAAAAAAGGTTTGAGTAATAAGTTGCGATCTTTCCAACTTACCCGCATTTTCCACGAAAAAATAGCTATGGTTTAGTATAAATCTTATTAAACAATTGTTGGTTCTGGATTGGAATTTTAGATCGGACAAAATATAATTTTCCTATAAAAAACCTAGTATCAGATCCCCTCCCATAGCCGGCGGTTGACCGGTGCACTTAGTAGTGCACCCCGTCCCCCCACAGCGACTGTCCCACCCGAGGGCGCCTCTTCAAGGCACCCTCGTGTATGTCGCCCCTTGCCCTTCTGGCTCGAGCGTAGTGGTTGCACGCTCGCCCTCTTGTCCGGTAAAGCTGTAAAGGCCCCGCGGCCAACAGCGTAGATCATTCACACACACATATTTCAACATTGACGGCGATAAGGTCGATTATTGCTTGTTCAAAATTAGTTGCAATGAAACTACGTGCGAACCGTGTGACCGTTTATTTTTAACTGAATAACTTAAGGGTAATAATATGGACTGTAACATAAACACATAGGTAGGTATAGGCATCGCTATAACACGCTTGGACATTCCGCCCACCAAAGGATTTATCCTTTAAATTAAAGAAATAAAAACAATAGAATTGAAATTACAATATACCTAAGTTACTGCAAACATTCACCAAGATATCAGAAACAAAGTCTCG
Source organism: Phalera bucephala (assembly GCA_905147815.2). NCBI lineage: Eukaryota > Metazoa > Arthropoda > Insecta > Lepidoptera > Notodontidae > Phalera > Phalera bucephala. Next base: position 31,796,861 of record LR990620.1, read on the forward strand.
TTCATCATTGCAATGTAGGTAAGTATAGTATAAAGATATAACTATTATAAAAGGTTAAGTAGCTAACAATAATATAAATCAACAGCTCATTAACTAACTAGTTTTTTTTTGTTTTTTTTTTAACCGTGTGAAGGTAAGTACAAATATTGTATTCGTAACATCTAACCGCCCACCATTCTATACTAGTTTTTACTATTGATCACAGAGTAGGTAGTATAATCTCTTCATCCGTGTTTAATTTTGTTGAGTAATAAGTGCAGATACTCATAAATAGTTTGTAAGAAGTCATGAATGTTCATTCATAATAAACAGGTACATATTAGGTATGTTCTTAGAATTAGAATGACTTTACAGATTAATACAAAGGTAAATATGCAACTTAATTTAACTAGGTAGGTAAGTATACGACATTAAGTTTAATTAAACTGTAGGTAAACTTAATACTAATAGGTAAATTAATTTTGTTTAGGTAAAATACACAATTTACTTACAGGACGTTTATAAATACCATTTTTACATCTAACTGACACGACACGAGTAATGCCATCGGGGCCCATATGTTTTTGAATTATTTTACCTAATATCCACTTACTTGGAGGAATATTATCTTCCTTTAAAATCACTACGTCATCGATTTCTGGTTCAGTATGTTTGGTATTCCACTTATATCTTTGATTTAAATTTACGAGGTACTCTTTGTACCATCTGTTCCAGAAATCGTTGACCATTTTTTGCGTTAGCCTCCATCTATCCAAACTAGATATATTACAATTTGTATAATTTTCATCACATAAGTTTAATAAAGGCTCGCCAATCAGAAAGTGGCCCGGTGTTAGTGGAAGAGGATCATTAGGATCATCACTTAATACAGTTATAGGCCGGGAATTTAAACATGCCTCGATTTGAGCTAACACTGTAGCTAACTCCTCATAGGTAAGCGTAGCATCACCAATGACTTTTTTAAGATGAGTTTTTGCACTGCGCACCCCAGCCTCCCATAACCCGCCGAAATTGGGTGCATGAGGGGGTATAAAATGCCATGTAGTCCGCTCTAGGGCTAACAACTCTGCCACCTCACCAGGAATCGAAGACTTGGCATTAGTAACCATGTCTTTAAGCTGCTTCTCTGCGCCCACAAAGTTAGTGCCGTTGTCACTGTAAATATCATGACAATGACCTCGTCTCGCTGTGAATCGCCGGAAGGCTGCTATGAATCCCTTCGTTGTCAAGTCGGTAACAGCCTCTAAGTGTATGGCTCGCGTTATCATACAGATAAACAAGCATATGTAACCTTTGTACGATTTAGCTCCCCTGCCTGGTGAAAAACGAATGTTGATGGGACCTGCGTAGTCCACACCAGCTGATTTAAAGGCTCGATCGGGTTTTACTCGCACATCTGGCAACTGACCCATCAGTTGCGTATTATTCCTTTTCGAGTACCTAATGCAACTGACACATTCTCGGTAAATTTTCTTTGTTAGATCTTTAGCTCGCAATATCCAATATTTTGATCTCAAATAGTTAAGCATTACTTGAGGACCACCATGTAATGTCCTATTATGAGCGTCCTGAATTATTAGTCTGCTAAGATGACTCTTAGCAGGTAAAATTATAGGGTGCTGGGTATCATAATTTGTTTGAGATTTCTGGATTCGCCCGCCAACTCTTAGAATCCAATTATCATCGATAATGGGACAAAGATTGCGGAGTTTACATCTTTTAGGTACATAACCGAGAGATTTTAACTGTTTCATCTCATCTTTAAATTCAATAGCTTGAACTTGTTTAATACAATTGTTTAATGTTTCTTTTAACTCTCTCGACGTAATAAATTTAGAATAACGCTCACGTTTGTCTTTAGATAATTTAAAATTAAGAAACCGTCTACAATATGAAATTACTCTCAACATTTTTGATAAAGTAGAATATTTAGACCAAATAAACTCCTCTTCAGTGTTGTTTATAGTAGTTAAGGCTCTCACGCGTTCCTCTTCTTGTGTGTCTTCGATGTTAGGAACACTAATCTTTATATTGAGATCAGACAACCACTCTGGTCCACTCCACCACAGTAAGTGATTTAACAACTCTGGACCCTGTAAACCTCGTGAAGCACAATCAGCTGGGTTCATATCTGTAGATACGTGCCCCCATTTCTCGTAATCTACAATATTCAGTATATCTGACACTCTGTTGCTTACGAATGTGCTCCACCGACTTGGTCCACCTCTTAACCAAGCCAACACGATTGTAGAATCGGTCCACGCGAATAAATTATCTTTAGGTACACACAACACTTGAGATGTCTCCGAAATCACTTTAGCTGCTAATGTAGCACCACAAAGTTCCAGTCTCGGAATTGAAACTTGTTTCTCAATTGGAGCAACTTTTGTTTTAGAGGATATTAGGCTTACGTACACTTTCTCTTCGATAATAACGCGCATAAACACTGCTGCTGCGATTGCAGCTTGTGACGCATCTGCGAAGGCATGCAACTCGACCCTTGACACTCTGGTGTAGTGCAACCATCTTGGTATTCTAAGGCCTTTAATGTGTGTCAAGTTTTCTCGATATTCTAACCATTCTGCCAACAAAACACCCTCAATGGGTTCGTCCCATTCTAGCCCTGTCTTCCACAACTTCTGCATGATCATCTTAGCTATTACGACCACAGGAGCTATCCATCCTAAAGGATCATAAAGTTTAGCTATTTCAGATAGAATATGCCGTTTGGTTACGGGTTGCTTAGGTTCTGGCAAGTTGACAGTATACTCAAAGGTATCGGCTTTCCGATTCCAGCTCACTCCCAAAACTTTAACAACACTGTTGTCCTTAAAACGCAACTCATTATCATCCCGTTTGTTTTCTCCAATGTACTGTAATAAAGCCTTACTGTTACTACTCCATTTTTGAAGTTGAAATCCTCCTGAGTTCATGAGGTTGTTCATTTCGTTATAAATGATCACAGCTTCTTTCTCCGTCTCACAACCTGATAAAAGATCGTCCATGTAATAATCGGTTTTGGTTATTTTTGATGCAATAGGATACTTTAATTTCTCATCATTAGCAAGTGTTTGAAGTGATTTTACAGCAAGGTACGGAGCACATGCGGTACCAAAGGTTAATCTCAAAAGCTTAAAGTGCTTTATCGGCTCGTGCGGTGTAGATCTCCATAATAATCTCTGGTAGTTCGTATCTTCATCCGCTACACGCACCATTCTATACATTTTAATGATATCCGCGGTGATACAGATTTTGTGTGTCCTCCATCTCATTAATATGTGACGCAATTCTTGCTGTAGTTGAGGACCCACACACAAATTATCGTTGAGAGAAAAGTTGTTAGAACCCTTACACGATGCGTCAAAGACGACGCGAAGCTTTGAGGTAGTCTTATCCTCTCGAACCACAGCATGGTGAGGAAGATAGACAGCCTTAGGGTTATCAATGTCTGAAGAATCAACTTGTATCATATGATTTAAAGCAATATATTCATTCATCGCTCTTTGATATTCTTCCCGAAACTTATTATCTTTTGACAACCTTTTCTCCAAAAAATTATATCTTTTAGCAGCTATCTCCCTTAAACCACCATGTTGACTTTCTGGCTCTCCATTACGAAACGGCAACCTTACCACAAATCTTCCTTCTTCGTCTCTGACTGTAGTAGCTTCATAAAACTCTTCGCATTTTTCCTCTTCCTTTGAAAACTTCTTTTGTATACTGTTAGGTTCCTTTTCGATCTCCCAAAATTGTCGTAACAACTCATCTTCCCTTACTTGGGCGTGTAGGGTTGTAACGTGTCTCTTTGCTGAGGTAGATGCTCGTGACATTCTTCCAGATACCACCCACCCTAGGATTGTATTTTGTGCCAGTAGATTACCCTTAGGGTGCTTAATAACGCCGTCTAACAAGACGTCGCTGTAAACCTCAGCTCCAAGTAGAATATCTATTCTACTTGGTGTTGTAAATCCTGGGTCAGCCAACTCCAGCTCCTGAAGTTCTGACCACTCAGGAAGTTTGAGATTAATGGTTGGTAGCAGTGTTGTTAGTGTGCGCAATACATACGCATTTACATGAATTAAATCACTGGGATTGTGGCGTGATTTCACGCAGAGTGAAACCATGTGTTTGATCCTAGTTTGCCGCTCTCCCACACCGGACACCCAACCACTCACTGATCTACGTGTAAGATTTAATAATTGAACGGTAGCCTCAGATATAAATGACGCTTGCGACCCCTGGTCTAACAAGGCCCTAATAATATGTTTACAACCGTTTTTGCTATGTACTAACACCTTAGCAGTCGCTAATAACACAGTATTTGTTTGTAAATGTTCACAAAAATTAGAAACGATATGCGCATCTGTTGATAAAGGTGTGGACTTACCTTTAGTCACATCATTAACGGTACCTGTAGCCGCGACTTCTCCTTCCTTGGATTTATCCGTGTTTTGCTCTCTCTCTAAGTGAAGAAGCGAGTGATGTCGCCTTCCACACCTCCTGCAACACGCTGACTGTCGACATTTGTTTACTGAGTGTGATGGCGCAAGGCAGTTGAAACACAATTTGCTGTTCTTAACGTACTCCTGTCTTTCCTTAGTAGACATGTCAGTGAAAGTTTTGCAATGGTAGATATAGTGATCGCTGTTACATAATGCACAGTTTATTTGGCGCTCCTTGCCGTCCTTTTTGTCATCCTTATTGACGTTCGAATGAAAAGCCTTAGGTTTCACTACTAGTTTCGGTAGCGAAGACTTTATTTTATTACTTTCGATCATTTCTAGCGATCTGAACCTTGACTCCATAAAATCCCTCAAATCTTGCCAACTGGGTAAGTCAATATTGGACGTACTAAGTTGTTGTTCCCATTGCTTCATTGATTCTGGATCTAGCTTGGACACAATTAAGTAGTTTATGATCATATCCCATTTGTCAGTCTCAACACCTAAATTCTTCAAGGCTTTCAAGCAAGTTGAAGTTGTATCTACCAGGTGTTTAATTGAACTCGCAGACTCGGTATGGACAGATTTTTGTGTTAAAAGAACTCTTAAAATTGCGTTACAATTAAATCTCTTGTTGTTATAACGTTTCACTAACTCGTTCCAAGCGTCATCATAATTAGCATCGGTTGTAGTAAAATTACGTAATATCACTTCTGGTTCTCCCGTTAAATTGCTCTTCAAATAGTGCAGCTTTTGTACTGGTGACAATTTTGTGTTTCTATGAATCAAGGAAGAAAACAAGTCATAGAATGTCTGCCAGTCCTCATATTTGCCGCTAAATGTAGGTATTTTAATCTTTGGCAGTTTAATTTCGTTGCAGTCTGATGACCCTTGACCCTGACCAACACTGAGAATGGAAGCTTGAAGCGTTGAATCGAGAAATGGCTGAAGTGCTTCCTTCATAGCTGCTTTATACTGCACGTATAATTCTTGAAACATGTCATATATCTTCTCCTTAAAATATGGATCTTTTCTTTCTTCATCTTTAGTAACACTTAAAATAATACCCTTGTGTCCATCTTTAAAGTTCTTCCAAAGTTCTTCAAGCAATTCTAACCTCGTTTCTAGGTAAGGTCTTTTAATTCTGTCCTTTGGAGACTTCCTAAAGTTTCTTTCTGCATTTTTTAAGTTTTCTAATAGCTCATATTGATAAACTAAAAGTTCTTCCATCGTAATATACGCAATATGTAATATTTCACTAAATAAAACTCGACAGTCAACAAATTATGTTTGTTAAAAGTAATGTTCACAATGTCCGCAATTAGAAGGTAGTTAGATGCTGCACTTTTAATTAACTAAGCACTTGTTTGTTCGTTAAACTCGTGTCCGATCACTCACAGAATAATATAAGCACTTAGTTATGTTGGTGTTTTGATACTAGTCAGTAAAATTGCAAGTAAACAACTATTTTGTATTCACTAATAATAGCACTAAAAGTTACATAGAATCCTTATGCCTTTCTTTTGTTCTCGCGATACGATGCACTACTACCGGTCAGTGGCTCGAATCCGCTCGAGTTAGGACCAAATGTTGACGGCGATAAGGTCGATTATTGCTTGTTCAAAATTAGTTGCAATGAAACTACGTGCGAACCGTGTGACCGTTTATTTTTAACTAAAAAACTTAAGGGTAATAATATGGACTGTAACATAAACACATAGGTAGGTATAGGCATCGTTATAACACGCTTGGACACCCGAACCCGAAATTGTTGTAATGGATGCGCTTCTAAGCATAATATTCACATACACATAGACCTAGGCTAAAACAAGTTATTATGGGTCCCACAATAAAAAAAAAACCCGTAACACTTCTGATTCCCGTCTGATTTGAACCCAGGACTTTTAGATCTTCAGCTGCACCTGGCGCTACTAAACCCGATTGTACTACAATAACAATTGGATAGCTCCTCGATAAAGTTGATAATTTTACTGTACAGTGATACAAAGACCTGTCATCAAGTGAAATGTCACTTTATGGCATTCGCAGAGTTACCGTTTGCTATGAAATTTACCCAAGTTCGTTTCTTTTAATTACCTAGTAACCGTGTGGACCCACCTCTTGAAATATTTCCTTTCCCCTGTCAATGTCATCCACGTGCCAAAACATCCTTGTCTCACTATATGTCATACGATATAGCTGACATTCTAATGATTAAGTTTGAGTTCTTGAGTCGTTTACAGGGCTAATTGATTGGGGGGCGTTGGTGTGAAATGAGATTCTGATCAGATTCGATCATGTGTACCGTGCAAAGATTCGAATCCCAATATGTCTGGGAACCCTTCGGATTCGAATCCCGTTGGAACATTTGAATTAGTAAATTCAAGCACAGTCGGCCGACCAGCATCGTGTCGCGTATTCGGTGAGACGGCAAGTTTAGTGAATGTAACATCGAGATTCAGTTTCAGTTTGGCCTCGAGCGTAGTGGTTGCACACTCGCTCGTGTACGGTGAAGCTGTAAAGGCCCCGCGGCTAACAGCTTAGATCATTTACACACACATGCACGCACGTACGTACGCATACAAGCACACACACACACGCTCACACACACACACACAAACACGCACACAAACACACACACACGCAAACAAACACAGAGACAGACACACGCACACGCGCACGCACACGCTCCTGCACGCGCACGCGCACGCACACGCTCCTGCACGCGCACGCGCACGCACACGCTCCTGCACGCGCACGCGCACGCACACACACACACACACACACACACACACACACACACACACACACGCAGTTGCAGATTGGAATGTACTATGAAGCATTTTGTTTGTTTTGGACTCATCTGTTAAAATATCACCTTGGATGTAGAAAAAAATAACTAAATGTTAACACTAATTTCACACAAGATTATTTCCGGACTATATTCAACTTAAGATATTAGTACGCTTCTAAAATATTACTGTTAAAATAACAACGCATTTAAAACACATTTTATTCCGAATCATAAATTACCTCCGCGCGTAACATAAATCTATACACCAACCCTGCCGTAACTCCACCCGCCAGCGGTCCACACCAGTATATCCAGTGGTATCCCCACTCCCCCATCACCACCGCTGGACCCAACGACCTTACCGGGTTCATCGACCCGGTATATGGCAGACACGAGCACAGACAAGCAGACACACAAAAGCCTATCGCTAAAGCAGCTGATCCAAGGCCTCTTCCGCCTCTATTTTTGTCGATTACACTCAAAGTGACGGCGATTAGGAGGAAAGTCATGAGGAATTCTAGGGCGAAGATCTGGGCCGGTTTGGAGTCACTGTGTGGTAGTGTAGCGTTAAAGTTTCCTCGTAGGGAGTCTATGGAAAGCGCGAAGGCCGCTACTGATCCTGAAAAGTTAAAATGACTGTTGAGGTACCGTAACAGTTGACAGAAACCAACGTTTTTGAAGAAATGAAGTACATATGACTGATTGCAGAGAAGGAAGTTTTCAGAGATGAATTTCCTGCTCCTTTATGCGTCGTACTCCTCAACGCTGTGTCGTGGTCTTTATTAAGAACCTAAATAACTTTACTATAAGTACGATTATTTTAGAAACTCGAGGTAGAATACCTTCTTTCCAGAGATGGGCAAAATGTAATCAGATTAATGATTACAATCAATCAATCAGCCTATCGCACTGTTACATGTTAGGAGAGGCCTATGTCCACTGCTGGACATAGGCCTCTCCTAACATGCGCCATTGCACACGGTCCTCCGCCTTCCGCATCCAGTCTGTCCCATCGACCTTTTTGAGGTCGTCGGTCCATCTAGCTGGGGGCCGTCCTAGCTTACGCTTACGAAGTTGCAGTCTCTACTCTAGGACACGCTTGCTCCATCGGCCGTCGGTCCTTCTGCAGCGTCGGTTCCTTCTGTGACCAGCCCATTGCCACTTTAGCTTACTGAGTCTGCGAGCTATGTTGGTAACTTTGGTTCTTTGTCGGATTACCTCGTTACGAATTTTATCCTTCAAAGAGACGCCGAGCATAGCTCACTCCATAGCCCGCTGTGCGACTTTGAATTTGTGGACTAGACCCACTGTGAGTGGCCACGTCTCGGCCCGGAAGTCATAACAGGTAGGACGCATTGGTTATAGACTTATTACAATTGCATTTTGTAATATTCAATTAAAGATTAAAAGTGTAATCGTAAACGTTGAAGATTACAAAATGTAATTTTAATACACCATCGCGCCTATATTCTCCAAGCCGGGGTGGTTAATCATTAATCTGATTACATTTTGCCCTTCTCTGCTTCTTTTAAAAAGTGTCAGTTTTCGAACATACCCACGTTCTATTACTTAAAAAAAATTGAAACCTATTACACATAATGAAAATCATATATCGACGCACAGGTCCGGGTCTTTTCAATGGCTTTTGAACAAAAATGAGATACTTTCCAAGATTAGTTCGTACAGACATAGGCAATGGGGTTTTAGTTTTATAATAAGCAGAGATAACCTGTAATGGCGGCGGCAATTTGCACAGCTATGTAGCACAGAGCCCTCAACGGTTTAATATGATCACAGACCATAAGCCCAATTGTCATAGCCGGGTTCATATGACAGCCGGACACGTTGCCAAAAATCTGCACCAGGGTCGCGATCATAAGGCCATTTGATAAAGCCACAATGACCACATTAGCATCATTGCTCATTCCAGAACCGGCTAACAAGACTAGAGTGATATAACAAACTGTACTCATAAACTCTGACGCGAGTTGCCGTAATAGAACTTTGTAGTTTTTTATTTCATCTACTCCTAATAATGATTTTATATCTGTTAAAGCCATTTTGGGTAACAATTTGGCAATTGCAAGGTAGGTTGGTCTAGTTGGCTCTGATCTCGTTGTGCCAATGTCAATGTATTAAGTAGGTCTCTTACGCAAGTTGGAGGTAATATACGGTATAGGGTATAAATGCAATGGAAAAGAAAAACACAGCATACATTACACATTTATTTATCTCAGCACATATAAAGAACAACCAAAGTTAACCAAACTCTGTGTATGTCTATTTTTTGTAGGTACTTTTTAGGTGGCTAGTAACTAGTGTCCGACCGAAGGTCAGACCATCGCCAAAACCTTCGGCCGACACCGAAGCGAAGCCGAAGGTTTAATAACCCTAATAAATTTGGTTCTTGATTGGCAAAATTTTTAGAAAGTTATGTTGCCTGTATTAACGGAATTGTTTTGTTTTGATTTGGTTATTTACTGGCAATGGTGGCCGGTCGTCGCAACGCAATATGACCCCTGCCCCCCGCGTGTCTTCTCTTCCGTCGCGTTCTCGCGTATTCGTAAGTCGTAAATCGTAATAGATCGTTCAATTTTGGTGCTTGCTAGGCTTCGGCCAAAAATACCACCTTCGGACAAAACTTCGGCTTCGGTCAAAATGGGCCGAAGTTTTGGCAGAAGCCAAAACCGAAGTCGAATGTTCGGTTGGACGCTACTAATAACCCTCTTTCGCGTTGAAAAAACGTCCGTGCGAACGAGTGGTAAGGGGAAAATTAATATCTCTTTATCTAGAGTCTGCATCGTGCTCGGTACAATAATCTGGCATCATGCATGACATCAGCCAATAACAATAATCTCGCTATCTACTATATTCGGGACTGAAATCGTCGGCAAAATATCACTATACATAAAAATAATAATAATATCAGACTATACTGCCCACTGCTGGGCAAAGGCCTTCTCTCACAAATCGTGGTGAGAGAGATTAGGTCATACTCCACCACGCGGACCCAGTGTGGATTGGTGGAGGCATGTTTGTGGCCACCTGCTAAAATGCCACAAACGGTCACCCATCTCAGGCCGACCGAGTCGAACGCTGCTTAACCTTGGTGATCGGTAAGAACATCGCGGTCGCACAGCGCTACGAGCGCCTTAGTCACTATACATAGTGGACCTAAATACACCCACATTTTGTCGACGTTGTTAGATAGATAGGACGAGCCTGTCGTTATTATGCCAGTCTCAATTCCAGATTCCGAACTGTTAATCATGCCTAATAATACTTTATCTGACCTAGAATTGAACAAAGGACCATATGATCACCAGCCAAAATTTACACCTTCAAGCCAACGAGGCATTCGCCACACGAACGCTATAAAACTGTCTACATGGTTATCCGACTTCTTTTTTTTTTTTTGATTTCATGACCTGCCTTCATCAATCCATGCCTCACTCAGTGCAGTAGGTGTCAAGTCACGCATTAACGTCCAATTTTCGCGGATCTCGTTCCTGATTTGTTTGCAGGCTCCATTTTTCACGCAAACGTTTTTTTTCGCTTCCGGAAAATCAGTATTTCGTATAACGGAGAATAAAATACGCGTGAGGTGAGGTTTCATTACGGGCGGTCGATGAAATGAGTACTAGTGTACTTTAACTCCGAAAGATTTTTGAACGAAGTAATGTTTATTCAAAAAGTAGACTATTAAACTTGACACTTCGAAATTCGGGGGATGTTTTTCACGCCAAATACAAAATTAGAGTTTACAAGTAACAGGACATTAATAATAATTATCATTTTCATTTCATTTTCGGGGAAAAAGACTTTATGAGATTCTTAGCACTGTTTAAAAAATACGTATGTGTATTTTTTGCACTAAGAAAACAGTGAAGTGCAGCTGTCAATGCAAGTTTTAATACCAAGAAAAGATTGGTGCTGTGTAATTCTGCTCACCATGGCTGTTTTTGTTTACGGTCTCCCAAAAAAATGACCCTTTTAAAAATATAAGGTTCCTAAATATAATCTATTGAAATAAATGTATGAGTCACTAAGATAAATTCAGCTTTTATAAAAATTGCTTTTTCTAAAAAAATATTGATTGTATTGAGTTCTTAGATTTACGCGAATATTACACATGAAATAAAACTATTTTACGGATTTTATCGCGGATTATTTTTGATTTTTGGCATAACACTGCAAGACCTAAAGACACCGTGAGCTCATTCTGCGTAGATCGGACCAACAACAAAAATACTTAAGAAGTTTGAGGGTACCCCGAAACAACTATGCCTTTAGGACGTCTAACACCTCAGTCCCTCCCGTGACCATGGGTGCTGCAAAGCACTAGAAACGTCGGGAACTAAAAATCAAAAATAAACCGCGATAAAATCAGTAAAATAGTTTTATTTTAATATTGATTGTGCAGACATGCGCAGTTATATTATAAAGTTATTTCTGTTGGAGGCACAGAACCCTAAAACCCAAGCTTCCAATTAGATATCCGCTGTTACTGCGCCCACAGTCCCCCAAGGTATCATATTTTTCCTTCGCCATGAATATCTCCGTTGATTATAATACAAACAAGCGAACTGTATTGTCATCGTCGGTTACTGTCTAAATATTTGCCGATTCCGCCATTTTACGTCACATGGCGGGCGGATGATACTTATCACTGTTGATTGTATTGGGAAATAAATTGGTATTAAAGATATTCGGTATGGAATTTTGTCGTTTTATTTTATTATGTAACTAAGTATATTTATTCTGAAAAGTAAGAAGAAGTAAGAAAAGTATTCGTTTTAGAGGTACTCGTAGCGCCGTGCGACCGCGGTGTTCTTAGCGATTACTGAGGTTAAGCAGCTTCTGACTCAGCCTGTTTGAGATGGGTCATCCTATGTGGCATTTCCGTTTTTGGCACGTTCATGCTTCGGAAGGCACTTTAAAACGTTGGTTCTCTTTGCTATTTCTTGTGGTAGTTGTTAAGGCACGTTACTTAAGCTTGATAAGTTCCAGTTGTATTTGGCAACTAACCTGGCTCCACCAATTCGCACTCGGTCAGTGTGGTGGAGTACCCATACTTCGATTTCAAAGAAAAGACAGCGGTGACCCAGAGCGGTGGGACAGTATAGGCCAATTTAGAATATTAAGAAAAGTATAGAGCCAGAGAGGTCTGTAACGACAGAACCTGTTGGTACTTTGTACTCATTGTCTACACCGCAAGGGAACTGGTGTGATGATATACTCGTAGATAGATAGAAAAGTATATTTTTAAAACCGTCTGATATGCTATTTAAGTATACTTATCCTTCTATAGAGGGCGGACCTTATATCATTATCATCATCAGCCTAGATATGTCCACTGCAGGGTAAAGGCCTTCCCAAAGATCATCTGGACGACCGGCTTTGTGCTATACGCATCTAGCTGTTACCCAGGACCTTCACCAGATGATGACCTGTACTTGGTCCATTTTTCGCGACGCAAGCGCTTGGCTAGGTTCAGTCGTGACGTTTGCCGTCGCACCGAGCGGGGCTGCGCTGTGTGGCGTCTCCCGTACACTTCAGTACATTACAACTCCCCAAGCTGCGCCACCGTCGCGCTCCCGTCGCGCTGCGTCGGGCATGTGGCGAAACCTTTAATGTCGTCTTGTAAAAATTCTTTCTTACCATTATACCAGGCACAGATTGAATTTCTAGATTGCTACTTTTTTCAATAGAAAAACTCTTTCAACATTTCAACTTATGGTTTGAGTTAGGGTCTCGACTAGTTAGTCTTACTTACCTTTTAAAATAAGAATGTTGAGCTTATTCTTTTACTTTCATTTATCTTTTGTATTTCTTAATAATAACAGAAATTGTTAACAAAAATTCTATATCAGTTAGGCACATACACCTTCTAAAGGTATTTGTTTAGGACGTATATTTCTCTTTATGCTCCGGCGATCCGCCCGTGCGATTTTTTTTGACTAAACTTGTACCTGTACGTTATTTTTACGGATGAAATACCCCTATGTCAAATTTTATCTAAATCAGTCAAGCCGTTAAGGTGTAATTGAATAACAAATACGCAAACATATCTACTTTTGAACGACTAAACTCTTTGAAACCCAGGACCTCGTGATCGCTAACCACACCAAGCACTATGGTGCGGCTGTGAATCACGAGGTCCTGAATTCCAATCCTAGATCGAATAAAGGGTTATTCTACAGAGGAATTTTTAGTAACAGTCTGGAGGCTGGAATTGTGCCTATAATAGGCTAGCCCCCTATTACATTGGGACCCTTCCTACTATAATCTCAACTGTCAGACGTGAACAGCTGCTTTGTAGACCCAATCTATCACCAGTCTGACCACCGTCTTTGGGGTTTAGGTTTGGTCATGCTCACTGTAATGTCTTTGCTTGCGCTGGCTGTTTGGCACGGGCCTGGCCCTTCAATATGGTCGCGGGGAATGATGGCTGTTCCAGTAGTCATACTCGTGAACGGGTGCTGCTTGTGGGGACAGGTCCATCTGGAATCCTTTAGACACTGTATAAATAACACCATTAGTCTCATATCTCGGTCGTAAGGCATCACACTGGAGCTAGATCTAGTAAACTATTTAATAGTAACATAAACATTGTATCCACACAATATGATTAAAAGAATAGACGGGAAAAAAGAGAGTTAAATAAAAAAAGACACGATGAGTTTCTTCGCCGGATCTATTCAGTGGAGGCCACGTTCCGATCCGGTGGTAGATTAGTAGTTAAATTAGATTTAAAAAAATGTTAATTGACTATTTGTAAGCGTTCCTGCAGGGCTTATACAAAATAAATTATTTGAGTTTGAGTTCCACAGCTGGAGAATGGCCTCTTCAGAAATCGCCATTACGTAAGTTTTATACTTACGCGTCCAGGGGTGTTTTCACTTAGGTTGATAAATATCTAAGCTTAAGGGCTTAGTCTACAATAACACGATCATCCATTAAAGTTGCTGAAATGTAGATGCTGTGGTGGTGGATGTGCGGGGTGATGAGACTCGATAAAATTCGCAACGAGTACGTTCGCGGGAGTCTCGGTGTTCGCGACATCGCTGATAACTACAAGAAAATAGATCCGTTGGTATGGCCACATAAAGAGAAGACCTCCCCCGATTATGTGGGTAATATTACGGCCAATCTAAACCTATCGGGGCCCAGACCCAGAGGGCGGCCAAAAACAAGATGAGCAGATGGTCAAGAAGGACCTGTGTATCTGTAATGCCTCCGAATACGACACGTCCGACAGAGCGAAGTGGAAGAAGGAAATTAGGAAGGCAGACCCCACCATCAGTGTTTGATAAATATAAATAAACATCACGCCTATATGCCTCAAGCGGAAGTGCCAGAGGTGCACTGTGTACGCCCACTTTCCGCTGACGATATTAAGTCCCATACAATAGGGGTGAGCCTATTGCCACATACCGGGCACAATTTCAGACTCCGACCTGTAAACCTACCCAATGAAATCAATTCCAATCACAAGCTGACACGAACTTAATACAGTTACAATTTCACTCCGATAAATATTGGCACTCTTGAACAAATGGAGTGTAGTAATGGGAAATCTTTAACGAGTACATGATCGAAATTGAACGTAACCATACACGACACGACATTAAGTACCCAAACTCAAATAAATAATTTAACACGTTAATATCTCTTTTTACTAACTTAATATTTAATATATCATAGATTATTACATAAATATTGAACAGGACGAAAATAGTACGTCGTGCGCCCTGTTGCAATTCTGGCCAGTGTGCGTCACGGGGGAAGATTCAAGTGAAAAGCCAAACAAATCTTGAAACAGTGCTCCACCTACCAGTTGTGACCCTTTTCAATCAAACGCGCAGTTTCTTCTTCAATTTTCAGTGCCCAGTCACTCGAACGTACGCGGCGCGATGTTGCGCGCGCTTAAGTAATAATTTTTTGGGTTACAACTAGCTTGCTTTGCAGTAAGCTTTATTAGGATAGTAAACCAATCATACAGTACAATTATTTGTCTCTATCTAAGGTCACACTCTTCTATCTTATCTATCCCTTTCTAGGGTCACACTCTTCTATCTTATGTATCTATTACATGATTCTTATGTGCTATAAACTTAATCTATTACATATCTATTTTAAACTTAATCTAGTACATATGCTTATTTACAATATGAAGGCGTCGTCCCGAAAAAATATTTTATGGCTCAGATAAACTAACCTAGTACGTAGGTTACGGCGGAAGGAGAAAGGGGGCGCTGTCATTGTCTAAAATTATTATGAAAAATAAAACTCATTCATTATCATTGGCTTTTAATTTTATTAACTTGATGAGGCCTATAGTTTATAACGGCAACTTTGTAGTTCCAAGGACGTGATGCTGTGCAACGAGATTGGTACCTACTCTTACTTAAAATATTGCACTAAAATATGGGATAAGTTTATACATAAACTATTGAACCTTATATTGGTTATGCCGCCACGAACGACGAATAAGCGTTGGCAATAATATTTATGATCACGTAGTAGGCACCTCGAAAAGTCCTTTACTAATTTGGAATAGGACATAGCAGCGTAATATATAATTACACATCATCACACATACACATACATCTTTAAATTTTGCCTTTATACCATATCCAAATTATCAGTATTTTCGTAAGATATGTAACATCAAATGACGCACTCGAACTCTAAAAAGTTAATTCTTTGCAACTGTATTACTTCGATCGATGCAAATTCGACTCCCAACCCATGCTCCCAACTTAAAAAACAAAGTCAAAATCATGTCAAGAGAGCCAAAAACGTACAGAATCGGGAATTGTCAATTTTATTTAGTTCCATAAAAGTCCATCGCTATCGAGTTAAATCGTGCGCAAGTGTAGCGTTCAAGAGTAGCAACTGACAAGATTTCGAACCCAATACTAAATTTACAATGAAATCGAGCGACAAGATTCAGCCTACTGATACTGGCAATTTTTCGATCACAGAACTAGATTTGTCAGACTTAGGATTTAACCCAGGACCTCGTGATCGTGAATCGCGGCATTTGCCACTAGGCCAACGAGACAACAATTTTAAATCGATCTATATCATCACGCCAGACCCTTGCTTACCCCTGGCAGAGGCTCCATTCCGATCTCGGTTTCGAACCTATTCGCGCCTTTATTAAAACGGCGACAACCCAAAATTTTGCGAACGCGTCCAATCATAGGAGTCCGCTAATTGTAGCCACCGTAGGCTACGAACCTAACTTCCATCCTATCAGCCACTACCACCGTCCGCAGCATGTTCTCATCGACCCTCCCAATGCCCTTACATCCCTTCTTTCGGATACAGATACACAGGATCAGAAACCGACCTCGTCGGTGAGGTCGAAGTATGCATTGCTTACCGGCCGGTACAGAACACCACGGCGACACACCTAGTATATGACTTCCCCTATAGCAACTGCCCAAGCCGAGGCTATTCCTCCTTGAGGCACCCTTAAGCTGTTTGCCCCCTTGCCCTTCTGGCTCGAGTGTAGGTAGGCCCTCTTGTCCGTTGAAACTGTAAAGGCCCCGCGGCCAAACAGCATAGATCATTCACATACATAACCCTGGTACAGTGTACAGAGTTCCAACAGGTTCTTTTCTTATAGAACTCTCTGTCTTCCCCCACTCTTACTGATAATATTAAAAGTTGCCAATAAAACAATGTTACAAGATACACAATCAAAGATCTTTTAACGACCCTCCCCCATAGCTATAGCACCGAAGTTACCTTAATAGTTATATTGAATTAACCCTCCCTCATCGTCACGTAGGGTTGCTGACTTCTTCAAGAAATAAACTAGGTGTATCTGATTTCAAAAAGAGTAAATAAAGATTACCTCGTTGGTCTAGTGACGAAGAACGCGGGTAGCGAGTCAGGAGTCACATTATTACGAGTTCGAAATCGGATATACAGTAATTTTTTAATAGATTTTTTTCCAGTGTTCAGATTCTGGTATAGTGTCCAGTATGATGGCAATAGGTTCTCCCCTTTTTTACATTGGGACCTAACATTGCTAGAATTATACAGTATATTGTAAAAAATAGACCGTGTCTTATCTGA
Organism: Phalera bucephala; assembly: GCA_905147815.2. Classification (NCBI taxonomy): domain Eukaryota; kingdom Metazoa; phylum Arthropoda; class Insecta; order Lepidoptera; family Notodontidae; genus Phalera; species Phalera bucephala. The sequence continues at coordinate 31,814,192 of LR990620.1, forward strand.
AAGACAAGTCAAGAGTATGCGTAACCGGCGAGCATGGATGAGACGAACTATGAGAGTGGAGGAAGCCAAAGAGGTATGTAAGAAAGGAACCTGTTGGAACTCTTTACTCTCTGCCTACGCCGTAAGGGATCTTGTGTGATAATATAGAAAGATTGTGAAAAATGTGTAGCTTTTCACTTTTAAAGCAATAGGTCTTTTGTAGTTTAGTAAAAAGATAATTATATTTTTGACCGACTTCAAAAAGGAGGAGATCCTATGTGCGTCTGTATGTATGCTTTTTTGATGTGTGTTTGCCGATATTTCCTTCAATTGTGTCCGATTTGATGATTCTTTTTCGGTATTGGACCTTAGGATTTGAAGATACACCAGGGAATTCCTAAACGACAAAAAATATGAATCTGTAGATCGAGTTGTTATAAGTATTGTTTTAATCCTATAGGTACCCTACTATGCCCCTGTAGCTAGGCGGGGCGACGATATTCGTAAGGCAGCGGGCAGGGATTGGAGAAGGAGAGCTGAAGATCGAGCTCAGTGGCGTGCCATGGGAGAGGCCTACGTCCAGCAGTGGACTGACACGGGCTGATGATGATGATGATGACCCTACTATGGAACCAGAATATTAACCGACTTCAATTCGTCTGTATTTTTTAACCGACTTCAAAAAGGAGGAGGTTCTATGTTCGGTTGTATGTATGCTTTTTTTTTTCTTGTTTTTTTTTTTATGTATGTACAGCGATATTTCCGTCAATCGTGGACCGATTTTGATGATATTTTTTGCATTGGGTTCAGTATATCTTCAAGGTGGTCCCATTTTAATTTAGAAGATACACCAGGGAACTCCTTAACGACAAACAATAAGCATGTGTAAATTGAAATATTATGGGTATTACGTCAATCCTATAGGTACCCTACTAAAGCAAAAAATAAATATTTGAAGTCGGTGCCAAGTAACCGACTGAAGTTTTTGAAGTCGGTTTACCTTTTTTTATAAAAGATTTTTTTATAATGTCTTTATTTATGAACTGATTTTGATGATTACTTTAGCGTTGGGCTTAGTATAGTTTCGAGGTAGTCTTATTTAATAAAGTCGGTATTAAACCTTGGACTTTGAAGATACACCAGGGGACTCCTTAATGGAAAACAGTACGAATGTATAGATTCCGCTTTTATCGGAATTATATCAATCCTGTAGGTACCTTACTGTAGAACTAAAATAATATAATATCAATTTAAATATCAATAATAAATTGATTCATCAATTCAAATTATAAAATAAAAAACTTTTTTAAAAAGGAAAACCGACTTTAACAAGCAAAAAAAAAATTGACGTCGGTGCCGAGTAACTAACTGCACTAACCGGCACCGACTTCAAGTATTTTTTTTTTTGCTTGTCTATTGTTGGACGTTGTGCATAGAACACAAGAATCTAGTCTGTGTTTTTCTGATGTGGCTAATTTCATGAACAAATATGGCGTGGTAACTAAACACAATAAATTTAATAAAACTATTTATTTTGGGTTATTTGCGGTTTATTTTTGATATTTAAATTTGAGGATATCCCGGAATAATTAAGCCTTTTGGACGTCAAATACTAGTCTCAACCGTGACCATGGGTGCTGCAAAGCACTCGAAACATCGGAAACTTAAAAATCAAAAATAAACCGCGATATAATCTATAAACACAATAAAATTAATATGAAATCATTATCATCATTCAATTTTATTATCTTCATAGTTTGGCCTTTATAGATTGCCTCGTTGGTCTAGTAGCAAATTGCTTGGTGATCACGAGGTCCTGGGTTCAAATCCTGGGTCAGACAAATGAAGTTTTTCTAACAAAAACTTACCAGTATGATGGTTTGGAATCGTGCCTGGTATATGGTAATATGCTCGCCCCCTATTACATGGGATTTAATATCGCCGGCGAAATGTGGGTGTACACTGTACACCTCTGCCACCACCGCTTAGGGAATATAGGCGTGACGGTGTTTATAGTTTAACAAAAAAAGAGTAAAATGCGGTGACATTTGGAACTAAAAAAAACGATAACTAGGGCAGCACTACTTTAATTGACATTTGCTAGTAGCTTCTGTGTCATCGAGCTTTATGAAGAAGAAAACTGATGTATAAAGTTTTTCTGTGATGCTCAGCCGAATTTGAAGCGAGATGAATATTGTCCCAAATCGGAAATGTTTACAAAAGAACTTTAGATATGACATGTTTTTATATATATCAATTGTATTTAGCTTCTTCAAGTCTATGAGATCTTCATAATTCTTTTGGAATACCCAGTATTATCAGTAATGTTGGTTTTTGTTCTCTTGCTTAGAAATTAATAATGGAGGTTATTTTTTGTTGTTCTACATATCGTGTATACTTTAACTCAGTATTCTTGATACTTGATAGATGATAAAGTTATTGTTTTTGTATTTAATAATTGTTGAAAAAGTATAACAAAATTTTTCCACGCCTGGCTTCAACTTCTGATAGAAATTTCCCAAATAATGTCGTCCGTTATTATGCTTTCTTTTTAATAAATTATTATAATTTTCTTCCAGCAGGAGGTAGTCGAGCAAGCTTTCCAAAGTATAACAGATGTTGACTGGCAAAGTACATGTGAGCATGGCAATGAAGAAAGAAGAATATTAGAGAAGACTATGAGAAGGGTATATACTATAATGAATTCGATATCAGTTTTCGAGACAATAATCGCAACAATGAGACATTAGATTCAGAAGATTAGATACTATGGTGTTACGGGAAGCCATGACATTTTATAAACTTTTTCGGAGGAGAATATTTAGATGAGAACTGTTTTGACTCCGGTTACGTTTTTTTTTAAACAAAACCGATATAAATGTTTAATACTACTACACATTTATTATCATATACAGCCTACATATATGCAATGAAGTATGGGAGTGGAGGAAGTAATAAAGGTCTGCAAGAATCTGTTTATATTCTAATCGGCCTATCTCATAAAAGATCTCATAAAAGATCACTTTACGAAAGCAGTCTCCACTCCGGTCCGAGTGGAGACTGCTTTCGTAAAGTCTTGACATATCCTAAGATAAATGATTTGTGTATTATTGAGTAGTATTCTTGACCTTTCTGAGTCGTTATATAACCCACTTCGTTTCAGAGTAACTCTTTTAACTGAATACAATACAATTAAAAGGTACAGGAAAAGTGTGAAAATAAAAAGTATCTTATCGCTTTGAGTCATAGTATATGGGGTGGTCATATGCGCGATAAAGGCGCCCTCAATTGTTTTTTACTCTTATTAGCCAAGCTATACTTGCCATGCTATATTTGTTTATAAAACTGGCAACGTAAAACAACCCCTTAGTTTAGAAGGCGCTTGGCAACCCTATCGCCTTCGTTTTCGTGACTCGGCTCCCATGTTGATTTAATTACACTTCGCACAAGCTTCGTCTAACAGTGTTACTATATTCGGCGATAACGAAGATAGATTTTAGTAGTTTAAGGACTTCAGGCACTACAGCCTAAAGTACAGCCTATAGTTCTTAATATAAAATAGTTAGAACAACCGAGAAGACAAGCTTACTTTCTCGCCGGATCTTTTCAGCGGGGGCGCGTTCCGATCCCGTGATAGATTAGGTAAAAAATAATGTATATTGATAAGGGTTTATGCAAAATATATTGTTTATTGTGAGATGCCCGTAGCGCAGTACGACCGTGGTGTTCGTAGTGATCGCCAAGATTAAGTAGCGGTCGGTCTGAGACAGGTCAACGTTTGTGGCATTTTAATTTCCGAGTATCTCCTTGGAAGCCATGTGACGCCGTTGGTTTCGATTACCACTTAATGTGGTGCTCGTTAAGTCAAATTGGAAGCCTTATAGGCGGCTTGATAAGTTCCAAAAGCAGGTGGCTATAAACCTGCCTCCACCAATCCGCACTGGGTTCGCTTGGTGGAATATAACCTAACCTCCACCTCGATTTGTCAGAGTAGGACTTTTTCTAGTAGTAGGCTAGTGGGGTTTGTATGGACTTATTTATAATCATTCAATTTATAGTCGAGAAGTGACTTTTCAAAAGGGCTTAATTTCTGTTTTGGATAAAAAATAAAGTTTCAATGCCATTCAATTCTAACATGTCAGAACTAGATAAAAATATCTAATCCTATCTAAGGACTGTTCAAATCGACTTAGTTTTCATTGAAACGACTTCAGAAAGTGGTTTCCATTTTAAATTAACTTATTTTCTGTAAAAATAGTAATGATAAATAAAATACCGTTACGTCTACCTTCGCCAAGAGGGGATGGCGGACGTTTTTCGCCGACGATCTTACTAGTCTGCTTACTTTGTGATCACGACCTCTTGGGTTCAAATCCTAGGTCGGACAAATGTAGGTTTTCTAACGAAAACTTCCCATTATGAGTCAGGAGTCTAGAATTGTGCCTGGTATATGGCAATAGACTCATCACTCACAATCATGGGACCTAAAATCGTCGGCGAAAAGTGGGTGTACTCACCTCCGTAACCGGGCATAATTCCAGACTCCTCTGCACTGATAGATGCTGGGATTTTTCCGACAGAAACACTATGCTTTTTACGAACTAGGATTTTAACCCAGGATCTCGTCATCGCTACGTGCAATAAACGCTATTATTAACGCTACGATCAATAAGACCTTTCTAATAAATAATACTTAAATAAAAGTTAGTGAAGAAAAACCTTTCCTCTATCTATAATCTTTTTTTTATCGCACGAGAAACTCTTTATGGGTATCTGTACGCGTCCGCGGGGGACGCGAAGTGGTTATGTCGGAGTCCTTGATCCACTGACGGTCAGGCTGACCCGGCCGTCAGTGGACCAAGTGTACCGACTAAAAGCCCTGCGGTGACACCCTCTTAGTCGCTTAGTGTCGGAGTCACGGGATCGCCGTTAGGTGCGCACCGCGAACCCGACGCGACCTGCCCTGTTGAGAGCCAACCCTGGGAGTCGATTGCTCCCTAGCGTACAAGTACGCCCTCCCTCTACGTAGACGCCGCGTCAGTGTCACCCAACGCGGCGTCTCCCTCTCGAGCTGGGAGGCAGAATCACCCGAGTCTGCAACCCAGGTGATTCGGTAGAGACACGCATGCACCCGGACTTTGACAACCGAGGCCATGGGTATCTCCACGCCACCCTCGCGCCACAGAAGCGCAAGCCGCCCAACCGCCGCAGCTCCACCCCTCTGGCGGCATGTAGCAGCAGCCGGGCGGCCCGCATCGGTCGGGCTAGGGACCCGAAGGGGCTCCACCGCTCAGCAGGTGGTCGGGAGATTACGCAAACCTCAACCGACCACCGTACCACCGAGCTGACCTGTGCCACACCCCTAGGGGCGAGCGCCCGAACGGCTCCCTAACAGGTGCGGCGCCACGGTGAGTGAGAGTTGGGTGCAGCAGGTCTCTGACAGCAACAGCAGCAGCCAGTCGGCCCATCACGGCCAGGCTAGGGACCCAACGGGGCCGGGAGGTCCTTCACTCTACTAAAACGCACGGCGCCCACTAGCGCCGCGCTCTCGGCCTCGACCAACCACCCAAAACGACAGGCGCCACGTGCTGCACTCCGCAGAGGGGCGCAGCCATTCGCCACAGCCTTCCGGCTAAAGCCAGGGGACAGGAGACTGGATAGGAAATAGAACGGGAGGGAGGGGACCGAGTGAGGAAGGATAAGCGCATGACTGTTTTTGTTATGTATGTTCAGAAGGACCAGACCAATAGCAGGCAGCAACCACGAACAGGATACAGTCACACTTGCCTGCAGCCGATCGCCAGCCGGTGCAGAGTACCACGGCGAAACACCTAGTCTATACCTTCCCCTATAGCGACTGCCTAAGCTGAGGTAGTTCCTCCTTAGTGCGCCCTTGAGCTAGTTGCCCCCTTGCCCTTCTAGCTCAACCGTAGTGGTTGCATGCTCGCCCTCTTGTCCGGCGAAGCTGTAAACCCCGCGACCAACAGCGTAGATAATTTACACACACGCCTTGAATTCGGCGGCCTGGCAGGATAGCCTGTCAGCTCGTTAATTTCCAGATTATTCTGGAATTCAGGCTCAAGAGAAAAATATTTTTACTTTGCACGGTGTACGGTTGAGCTCTTATTATGTGTGGGGTAACCATGTATTAAACTAGAGGGAAGATTGAAGAAGAACTTCTATTGATAACTTACAATTTATTTTCATACTTGAAAAATTCTCCCTTACGCCTATATTCACTAAACAAATGTGGTGGCAAAGTTGTGTACACTCATTGTCACCGACGATGTTGGGTCCTAATGTGGTAACGGGCGAGCCTATTGTTACTATACCTGCCACAGTGCCAGACTCCAGACTGCGCGACTGACGATAAACTGGCCCCCTAATACACTAGGATTCAACATCGTCCGCAAAATGTGGAAGTACTTCCACATTTTGCGTCACCTTTTAGTGGATATAAGCAAGAGAGAGATTTATTCAAGTTTGAAAATAAATTGTAACTGATCAATAGAAGTAGTATCTTACCGCCAGTTTAATACATGATCGCCCTACGCGTAACAACACCATACTCAACAATTCCATACTCTAGGCTGCTACTGCGATTTTTTCTATTGAAAACCTCAATACAACTTTGTCTTTCTTAATTATACATCGAAGAAATTATTAATACCTATTCTCTATCTTTATCTTACTCATTAAAGTATCTTGACTTATCAAGAGGTACGTATTACATTTAAGGTAATTCGCGGCTATAATTCGGCGGCGTCAAAGGAAAGCCTTTCAGCTGATTAAATTCCAATGCCGCGGTTCAGGCTTCAAGGAAAATTAAATTTCATTTTGCACAGTGTTGCGATTGAGCTCTTGATATGCAGAGAGTGACCATGTATTAAACTAGACAGAAGATACAACTTTTTTTGATAACTTTCAATTATTTCTATACTTGTTTGGACGATATGATACGTAACCAGAAAACGGGCACGTATCTCGCTAATCTATCCACGCGAGAACGCTGCCCTTAGAGTAAATACTCTAAGACGCTTCCAGCCTCCTGCAGGGCTTGTACAGGCTCTAGCCCTAGGCATTAAATAGCCCTTTTGTTTGCTAGTGTGGCGTGCGGTGACAAAACAACGACATGAGAAATATGTGCAAATCGGCCTAACTATAATGATATTAACTCGCCATGTTACCTGTGTCAAGCTAAGAGTTAATATTTATAAAACTTAATGAGCGTGTATAGCACTTATTACGCGGATATAGATGGTCATCAGCTGGAATGGAAAGTCAGTGATCTAAATGCTTTAAGTATGATTTAGCCCTCGACATGTAACTAATGAAGGATAGATAATAAGTAGTTTTGATAATAACATTATTACAAACTTACCAACAAATTCGTTACCAAATTTCTGGTTACCCTAACAAGCTGTACATGTCGCAAAGTGGTTATACTAGAAACGCTAATTATTTTCGGCGTTTTGATGTTAAAAACGGGGTCTAATTAGCGGTAAAGCTCGAGGCTTGAGCTTTTGAGGTCTGTAATGATCCAAAGACTTCCGTACTTCGGAGTAAGATTAAAGATGTAATGAGAGGAAAACGATGTGTAATGAATAATGTGTATAATAATTTGACAAGTGGGACACACGCTCTGAGGGTTCCGTAAAAGTTTTACTAGATATCACTATTCTATTCTAATTACTTATTTAAATTCTTGGATTCTTATGTGTTAACATTACAAATGAACAATTTATATTTATTTATCTATTTTTATTTCATGCCAGTTCCTTGCGGAGTCGTTAGAGAGTACAGAGTTCAAATAGGTTTTTTCCTTACAGACCTCTCTCGTTTTCTTCACTCTCATAGTTTTTTTTTTACACGCGTTAGCCAGTTACGGAGACTCTTGACTTTTTCCTTTATTTATACGGACTTTTTCCTCTGTTGTTGAAACCTTGATACTCGACAAATTTCATAAATTAGAATAACACAGTATTCTATAAGTTTTATTGAGTAAGTTGAAATGGCCATATCTTTGATACCAAAGTTTTCATTATTTACACAGCCAAGGAATCAGACTTTATTATTAGATATAAATTTCAACTTGATAATTCAGTTCCGTCATTATTAAAATTGATTTAACCTTGTGACAGATGGACAACAAATTAAAGTGATACTATAGGTCTCCGTTTTCGAACAATTAGGTTCGGGACCCTAAAAATCAAACCGACCGATTTTTATTTCTTTGTTGAATTGACTGGCTTATTATAAAGTCATGTATTTTTATTCATAATTCTTGTTGTCTTATGTGTTTCTTTTCCTTTTTTCTACTAATTTAGCAACTTCATTGTGTTCTTAGGTTCCCTTTAAAGAATTATCAAATAATGTATTCTTTTTTGCCCAAGTTAATTTGGTGTTTTAGTGTAATTACTACTCATCTCAAATGTCTCTGTATTATATTTTGGTCATATAAACTTATTAAATTTGATAATATTAACGTAATATGAGACTACATATTGAACAACTGGAAATGGAATTCAAATTATTGAACCGTTTCGTTTCTATTTTAATTACTTTTCTCAAGCAGGGTTCACTTGCCTTTCTCAAGCAGGGTTAGCAAGGGTGATATTATTATTTGATTTGCTTTGAAAAATTCTTAGTAGAAGTCGGGACTCTAAGATTATGCGCGATATAATGGCATGGGCGTACACAGTGCACCTCTTGCTTCGAAAATTAGTGAGACAGTCTTTATAAAAATTAAATAATAAGTACAGGCTTCGCTGTTACTTCCCCAAAGGTTAAACAAAGTGAGCGCAATTTCCCTAAGCTTGGCTCGTAAACTGCCTTTTCGTTTGGCGGCTGTTAAAAACGTTATGGTGGTTTTGTGGTGGCCGTAATATAGAGGTTTTTATTGGAAGTGATTTGAGCCGTGACATACGGGGTGGAAAATTTAACAACTGAGTGAATTTTTCCTTTTTTTAAAAAACCTAGCTCCACACTCTGATTTATTCCTGTGTCGTGGGTGCGTTTACAAACGTGAAAATTCACATACAGAATTTACCCAGACCAGAACAAATAATTGTGGATCCCAAAAGCGTTTGTCCCGTGCGGGAATCGAACCCGCGACTATTAGACACAGTGGGCGGAGTGGCTTAAGCTCTTAACCATTGCGCTAAATCGTCCGTCAAGATTAAGACTGCTTTCTTCATCAAGCCGATAAATTGGGATATGTAAAGATTATTTCATTTGGAACTGAAACAAGTTTAGAGGATATAAAAATGTCATGCCTTTATGTCCCATGCGGGGTTGGTATGGGTGTATTGTGTGTTCTCACATCATTGACAGTGTTAAACCCCAATATGATAGGCTTATTGCTAATACACCTGGCAGAATGTTAGACTACGGACTACTATGAGGAGTTTATTTAGGTTAGGCAGGGAGTTCCCTCCCCCGCAAGAGATCTGGTGTGATGTTATAGATAGATAGAAAACTTATATATAGACATATCTATGTCTTTAATTATTGCTCGAGTGAGTTAAGTTGTGAAGCGATGTCAGATGACATCTGTCAGATGACGAATCACCGATGATAGATAGTCGATGTAAGATCGCGGACGGCGCTGCGTTGTGATTCGATTGGCAACGGGGCAAGCGGTCGGACGTATCGCAGAGCAGCTAACCTCACTGCATTCCATGTGACACTATTAATCTCCAACTAATGTGCACATACTCGCATATCAAGGAAGTGTACTGGACGAGACCCCAGTGTTATTTCAAGAATTCCTTTATGTTTGGCCACCATGCGGACGCGGACGACTATGAAAACGAAGATAAATATATATATTTATAAAAGGAAAGAGAAAGTCCTTGCCCAGCCGCCTATATGTTATTACACCAACAATGTAGCCTTTAATTGCCTTCTATAACACACCGCCACGCCTATATTCCCCTAGCGGGATTGGCAGAAATACTACTACAGATAGCTGCATTACTTAAAACCAATATCATCATCATCATCATCATCATCTCAGCCTATACTTGTCCACTGCTGAACATAGGCCTCCCCAATCGCTTTCCAGCGTAACCGATCCGAAAACTAATATAATTATGAATATTTTAATATAACTATGAATATAAACTATTAATCTATCTATATCATCACGCCAGAAATCTTGCGGGGTAAGCAGAGAATACAGAGAATACAGAGATCCAACAGGTTCTTTCCTTACAGAACCCTCTGGCTTCCTCCACTCTCATAGTTCGTCTCATATACGCTCGTCGTTACAGAGACTATTGACTTGCCCTTCAGATAAGACACGCTCTTTTTGGTCATTATCCGAAATCTTAGATTAGTAAATTTTAATGTTATAAATTACGCTGTGATAGCCCAGTTTATATCAAGCTCGCTTTGCTATCAGAAGGTCCAGGGTTTGAATATCGGCTTGCCCTTTTGGGTTTTGCATTACTATGCTCTGTTATCACTAACTGAAGGAAACAGGAAATTTTCAAGAGATCCAGAATAAAATGACTGACGGCTTGGTGACTTGAGTAGTCGCGGGGTCGACTCCCACACGGGACAAACCTTTGTGTGACTTACAGATGTTTGTTTCGATCTGGGTATTTCTGTATGTGAATTTCATGTCTGAAAACGCACTTACATAGGAATAATTCGAACTGTGAAGCTACGTTTTAAAAAAATCAAAGGACGTCAGTTACTTTTGACTTGAATTGAATTTATTTATCTTCCATATTATTAATCTGTGTTTCACAAAATCCAATAACAGCGTTATGAAAATGAAATTTGTCCTGACAGTCTGTGCTCTGTAGTTGTTAGCTGTAATACAATTTTCCAACTTAAATCCACTTAGTTTCTGTCGAGTGTGTTTGTGGTGACGTGTCAGATTCGGTTAAGGCGCGATTTGCGCAACTGACTTTGAGTTATGAACTTTCTATCTAGCTATCTATGCCTTGTGAGGTAGGCAGAGAATACAAAACTCGAACAGCTTCTTTCCTTACAAACCTCTCCGGCTTCATCGACTCTCATAGTTTTTTTCATACACGCTCGCCGGTTACGGAGACTCTTGACTTGCCCTTCAGATAAGAAACGGGCTATTTGGTTATGGTAAGATAGTCTAGGTTTATTTAGGTACCTACATTCTTCCACGTTTGGATTGTATAGCTGTTTTCCCATTCTTTCTATATGCTGGAATCATCGGAGCATACTCTGTTTTTATTTAGATTTTAGGATTTTATGTTCAAATACTGCTGTTGTTTTATCAAAATAACATATTCCTAAACACGTCTTCGCAGAATAATATGGTCAAAACACTTTCATTACCAAAATCTACTGCAGTTGCTTTATTCTTAAAAATGCACAGACTTAGGTATGCTTTAGATTCAAGAGATTTAGAAAACGTATTACGTGTCTTATGAGCTTAGACGTTTAATGAAAGGGGGTTTAGATGTAAAGTATAACTCAAATATCATTTTCTTGAGCTTTAAACAATAGAAGTATGGGGTTTCAAGTCAGTAGGTACACGTATACCAGTGCAAAGTAGATATTAGGTACATCACCTGAGCTTTAGCTCCAGGACGTTTAAAATTACACCGTGTAAATTACATTATTCATAAAATAATATAATTTTTCACCACCAAACACATAGTAGGCAAGCAAAATTGCTGAGTCAGTTTTAATAATAAACGACCACCCCCACGTTGCTTTTTTCGTATGTATTTTCTTTGTTTTTGATGACTCAGTATAAATTTATATTTATCCGATTATTGCATAATAGTAAGATTTAAAATGTTGTATGTTTGTATCTTTAGTATTGTTTCAAAATACTTTCTACTGCACTAGGAATTGCTCCTGTATCATTCATGCGTATTCGAACATTAATTTTACATATACCCAGATATGTTGGACAATGTTCTGGTGTTTTTCTATTGAAAATTTTTCAATAGCCATCCAGAGTCTGGAATTATGTTCGGTTCAATGATATACTTGATTGATGATTCTCGCTCTAGTACATTGAGACCTAACATTTTTGGAAAAATGTGAATGTTCGTCGTACCCATCGTGAGTCCAGCTTTAGGAATATAGCCCTGACTGTGTTTATTTTTATTTTTCTAGCTTCGGCATAGTTAGTGTTATTTTGCCAATCTTAGCTGGTTTAGACGTCAATCGATTAACATGGTTACGGAGAGGCTGATTGCAAAATATGAAGTACGTAGATTGAATTCTGATTCCAAATATCGAATCGATAACGAAATCACTGGTAAAGGCTAGTTGAAAATACATGCAATGTGTATAAAATTTAACGACGTGGAAAATCTAATAAAATTTTAATTAATAACTGTCAAACAAGTTGCGCTTATATGATCGATTGAATCGTTTACCCATTGATGGTTATGAAAGCCCGATTACTCGCATCACGACTATGGCCCAGACTGGGTAAGCAGAGATCGACATATGTAGTTCACACATGATGTACCGAATCATATTTGATTCCAATGAATGGTCCGCATTATACTGATATCTATATGACTGCCTCGTTGGTCTAGTGGCAAAGCGCATCGCTTGGTGATCACGAGGTCCTGGGTTCAAATCCTAGGTCGGACAAAAGAAGTTTTTCTAACGAAAAAAAAAAACTTCCCTGTATGAGTTCGGAGTCTGGAATTGTGCCCGGTATATGTCAATAGGCCCTCCCCCTATTACATGGGACCTAACATCATCGGCGAAACGTGGGTGTACTGAGTACACCTCTGCCACCCTCGCTTGGGGAATATAGGCGTGACGGTGTGTGTGTGTGTTTTTTTTATATTAGCGTAATTAAGACACAGCTTTGGATTTATCATTTAAACTAGCGACTTGCTCCGTCTTCGCACTGTAAGCAAAAATCATTCATTAAGTATATAGGATATCCTCGTAAATCATTCAATATATTATTAAAAATCCAATGAATTTTCGTATAGTAGTTTCTGAGATAAACTTGTATATACATAGAAAAGACGCGACAGTGTGTGATTGTGTGTGTATGGAATATCTACGCTGAGGTCGAGGGTCTTTACAGCGCCGGGCAAGAGGGTAAGAAGAGGAAGACGGTGGGCGTCTTAATGACGTTGATAAGGTACATAGTAAGCATATATAATGTGTAAATCAAAAGTACAAGATAAAGCTCCAACAAGACTTTGACTCAACATTTTTTCTCCTCCAAAAGCATTTTCTCCTGCGCTGGTCAAATTGAATTTAAAAGTGAAATGGCACCTTTTGTCGTCGAATCACGACAAAAAGGTCCTATTTGATTGCGCCAATTTGTATCTAGAAAGCTGACGTCGGGAATATAAAAAGTCAGGTCTTGGAATAAGGTTCGAAAGGCTTCGATAGAGCTTTTATTAATAACATAAATCAGTCAATACTGTCTCACTACTAGGCGAAGGCCTCTTACCAATAAAAATGAGAGAGATTAGGTCTACCTACTTCATTATGCTGTCCCAGTGCGAATAAGTGGAGGTACATTTGTGGCCACCTGTGTTTGGAACTTATCAAAATCACCGGGAGGAAGCTATGTTCAGACACCCTGCGGGATCGAATCAGAAACAAGGAGATCCGCACGAGGACCAAAGTGACTGACATAACACTCAGAATTGCTAAACTTAAGTGGCAGTGGGCGGGCCACATTGCTTGTAGAACTGACGGCCGTTAGGGCATAAAAATTTTCGAGTGGCAACCTCGTAAAACCAAACCTCGACCTGAAGTGGGCAGACCTTGCGGTGGCAAGGTGGATAGATGACGGCGCACAGCACAAAGCGGGCCTTCAAGGCGATCTTTGGGAGGAGGCCTTTGTACTTCAGTGGATCCCTTTCGGCTGATGGTGATCTGCTGTTAGTTATCAAGCTGCTCATAAAGCGCCCTTGGCTTAACGATTTTCAAATGAAGTGGTACCCGGGAGTTAGGACTAACGGCGTACTGTGTTTTAGAAGCCAAAAGGTTCTCGATAGTGGAAATGTCATTAGCGGGTATGCCAGAGGTGTACTATTTACACCCACATATCGCCGACCAAATTAGATAAATCATAATGTAATGGGGGCAAAGTTATTACTATTACACCAAACACAGCACCAGATTTCGGATTACACTTGAGAATTTTTCAATAAAAATAACACACTGTCCAAGCTAGGATTCGAACCTATGACTTCATGATCGCCATTTGCACACGCCGTCATTAAACCAACGAGACAGCCCTGATAGGTTCGTATGAAAGTACAAACACTTACAATTATTTTCATATAAACATTGCATATAATGAATAACTTAAAGCTTGACTCTTATTCGCTATGACCAAACGTGCCGCGTTTCGATAACTTTGTGAAATGATCATGTAATGCGAAAATGGAAGGACGTAGGTACCGGGGAAGACCTAGACTATCTTACCATGACCAAATAGACCGAGTTTTATCTGAAGGACAAGTCTAGAGTCTCCGTAACCGGCGAGCGTGTATGAGCGAGGAAGCCAGAGAGTTATGAAAGGGAAGAACCTTTTGGAATTCTGTACTCTCTGCCTACCCCGCAAGGGATCTGGCGTGATCATATAGATAGATAGATCATGTAATGGTATTCTGTATGCACAATGCAGTATGTCATTGAAGTACCATTAAACGATCGTGTAATGATACCGTCACCCGCGGCATATTCTCACCGACACTCCCGATACCCTTTGATCCCTTCTTTCGGATACAGATACCGCACACAGGATCAGACACCAACCTCGCCGGCAAGCTCGAAGAATCCCTTGCTCGCTGGCCGCAGAGCACCACGGCGAGACACCTAGTAGACCTCCTCTCCCATAGCGACTGCCCAAGCCGAGGCCGTTCCTTCTTGAGGCGCCTTTGAGCTAGTTGCCCTCTTGTCTTTCTGGCTCGAGCGTAGTGGTCGCACGCTCGCCCTCTTGTCCGTTGAAGCTGTAAAGGCCCCGAGGCCAACAGCGTAGATCACTCACACACACACAAATGATATTCTCTGTGCCACTAGGGTACCACTAAATCGTGTCACGAAGTTATCGTAACGCGTCGCGTTACGTACTAAACTGGTAATAGCGAATAAGGGCCCTTAAATTCGGGTCTCCATATCTAAATTATTTGAAGTCAAAAACGCTTTGAGAGACTTGAAGATTTTAATTAAAGTCTTAATTGTGTGCGTAAGTCTTTCGTGGATAAGAGTAATTAATTTGTTTTGTGATTTACATATTATACGATTAATTTGTTTGTACTGAGTTCTTGATTTATGTCAAGTAACACATGAAATCAAGAGGCGCTCGTAGCGCTGCGCGACCGTGGTGTTCTTACCGATCACCAAGGTTAAGCAGCGTTCGACTCGGTCGGCGTGAGATGGGTGACCGTTTGTGGCAGTTTCATATTCGAGCGTCTCCGTGCTTCGGAAGGCACGCTAAGCCGTTTGTCCCGGTTACCACTTAATGTGGTAGGCGTTAAGCCGAGTTGGAAGCTTTAAAGGCGGCTTAATAAGTTCCAACAGCAGGTGGCCACAAACCTCGCCTCCACCAATCCGCACTGGTGGAGTATGACCTAATCTCTCTCACCTCGATTTGTGAGAGAGCCTTTGCCCAGCAGTGGGCAGTATAGGCTGATATTATTATATATTATACACATGAAATAAAACAATTTTATTTTCGGATTTTATCACAGATTACTCTCTGTTCAGCCATACGCAGTCCTTTTTATTTTATACCAAATGTTAACTTTTCCTTTCATCATATATGTATACAATTTCCTTATTCCTTTATTTACACATTTATAATACATATTAAGGTGTATATTGTATCTGTAATATGCAATGTACGCGACTGTGTCATCATTAAGTGTAACAATTTTATGTGCGATAAATAGTAAATGAGGAGGTTGTAGCTGAAAATCAGCGCTGGGAGAGACTTTGTTCCCCTTCAGCGCATGGTGAGTCAATTGCCTTTCGGCACAGTTCACACCATGGCAAACGCTGCAGTCGCAGCTTATTGTAGCTTAATTTTATTCTTACTCCGTATTTTTTTTTGGCAACCTGTCATATATTTTCTGATGTTCAAATGTGTGCTGTGTTGAATAAATACTTTTCATTTCATCCTGTCTATCCTGCAAAGGATCTGACGTAATGATATAGATAGATAGTGTATATTTTATTCGACTGCTTTATAGCGCCCACGGTCACGGTAGGGACGGAAAGAATATCATAGACATCCTATCTGCACGTACGCGCAATATAATATGGCTTTTCAAAAAACTTAGTAACGTACTTAAATTTAAAATGTTACAGACAGTTTACTACGCCCTAGTCCAATCAATCCTAGGTTAATGCATACCAGTACCAGTGGAGCCTGTAAGACAAAATTCATAATAATTGAACGAGCAGCATTTACTTAAAGTAATGTTAAGAAAACCTTTTTCGTTATCCCACAGTGTTTATATAAAGACTGTAATATATTGACAGTAAGACAACTATTTATCCTGCACACTTTACTTCAAAAGCACAAAGATATGACATTCGACGTTAATATAAACTATCCTGCGCGAAGAAATAACAGAATATGCAAAACCACTAAGCACAATACTACCTCCTTCAGGAGACATTCATGTTTTCTTGCTCCTTACTTATATAATAGACTAAATTCACTTCTGAATATTTTCCTAAAGACCTCGTATCAATGTAAATCTACGATACAAAAATATCTATTAAGCTTAAATTATAATGACACTGAATACCCTATTAATAATTGTTACCTGATTTTACATATTGTAGCTACTTCGGCACTCACATTTATTTATTCACTTATAAACACACATTCCACGCACGCGTACTCAAACTTACCACACTTATAACTAGACACACACACAACCGCACACACGCTCACACACATACACACACACATGCGCACGCACACAAACACACACACACTCATTTCACGAAAAATCAAGGATATTATGTCATATATAACCATAAACACCATATTAAATAGTTACCTTCACCTATAACCTACCGTGGGAGAGAGACCTGGAGTTCTGAAATACAGGGTTACCCTAGTTTAGGCTCCAGGCAATTCCAAGAAGAAACTACATAAAAAAAATATATATTTAATTTCTTTGATGTTGTTTCAGCACCCATGGCTTTGCAGCACCCATGGTCACGGTAAGGATAAACGTTGGGAACTTAAAAATCAAAAATAAACCGACGATTGTGACGCAAATACGAAAAATTTTACGGTTCAAATAAGAGGCTCGGTGTTTGACAAGGAATAATTTTCGCCATCCGTTGTCTAGGCACTGTGTGGGAAGCGCACGATTAATTGTGATGGACAGTGGTCCGACTGTGTTCCAAAAAAAAGTTAAAGAAGTGATCTAAAATTAATTCTCGTTTGACGTTTTCTGAAGTTGAGTTTAATTGACTTTTATTTTGATTTCGTCATGTCGACTGTCGTTATACTGCTCAACTTCTTTGTTATGCTGCTTACAATCCCAAAAGAATCTTTTGGTCCGTGGATAACATTGACAGGGGGTGATGGTGTGAAATGAGGGATAGCATTTAATAAAAAAAATCTACTTCCAAGGAGATATTTCAACAGGGAGGTCCACAGAGTTACTAATTAAAAAACAACTTGGGTAAATTTCATAGCAAACGGCAACTCTGCGACTGTCATGAAGTGACATTTCATTTGATGACGTCGTTAGTTCCGATTTTGGCCGCGGACTCAAATATCCTTGTGGGATTGTACTGACTATTTATTATAGACACGAGACTTAATATGAAGTTATAAGGTCGTAATTTTGTGGAACCGTCCATTGGCATACTACTTTGTAAATTGGATTCTTGTTCTTTTTTATTTACTATCTATCTATCTATAACCTCACGCCAGATCCCTTGCGGGGTAGGCAGAGAGTACAGAGTTCCAACAGGTTCTTTCCTTACATACCTCTCTGGCTTCCTCGACTCTCATAGTTCGTCTCATACACGCTCGCCGGTTACGGAGACTCTTGACTTTTTTATTTACTCTTTTATATTTAGCGGAAAAATAAAGTTCTCTTATGGTAATCGGCTAAACTTTAAAAGTTTATTAACGAGCTGATAAAGCGGACTCTTAAGACATGTTTTCTTGTGGATTTTTTATCATTTTCCGTACCCATTAACTGGGATCAGCGCAATAATGTTTTAACTTTAATTTGTATTTTTTATTTGTTTTTTATAAAACAAAACGTTGCCCCACACTAGGATTAATTCCTGTATCGTGGGTGCGTTTACAAACATGAAAATTCACATACACAAATACCCAGACCGGAACAAATAATTGTGGATCACACAAAGATTTGTCCCGTGCGGGAATCGAACCCGCGACTATTAGACACAGTGGGCGGGGTGGGCTAAGCCCTTAACCACTGCGCTAAATCGTCCGTCATTTCTATCGTCAATTCTATCTATCGATTTATCTATCTATCGATGTATAATTCGTAACGAGGTAATCCGACAAAGAACCAAAGTAACCGACATAGCTCGCAGACTCAGTAAGCTAAAGTGGCAATGGGCTGGTCACATCTGCAGAAGGACCGACGGCCGATGGAGCAAACGTGTCCTAGAGTGGAGACCGCGACTTGGTAAGCGTAAGGTAGGACAGCCCCCAGCTAGATGGACCGACGACCTCAAAAAGGTCGCTGGGACATACTGGATGCGGAAGGCGGAGGACCATGTGCAATGGCGCGTGTTAGGAGACGCCTATGTCCAGCAGTGGACTGCGATAGGCTGATTGATTGATAACTGATCTGGGGTGTAGCAGTTTCCTAACTATGTAGGGCTTTGTTTGCCATGAATACTACAATTCCATAGGATATTGTTCTGCTTCTAACAACACCCAGCCCAAACGAGTTCTCCTACAATTATGTTTTTCTGTCATGCATTAAAAAATTGTCTTCTAATGACTCATCATTTTTACAGATATCGTTTTGCATTTTGTTCCAGTATTCACGGAGCTGGCACATAGTGCAAGAATCCGCACGAGTTTAACGATCCCCAAAGGTTTGGTCTATATTTGGAGAATCCGTTCATTTATTTAGTTAAGGCCGGTTTGGGTCGCATAGTTTGTTTATTATGTTTGCTTTGTGTCACCTTTTCTACATTTTGATTCATGTGGTTGTGGGCAGTAGGAAAGTCCCACTAAAGAAAGGAAAGTTTAAAAACTATTCAACTTTAATCAGGAATATGTCGCTCGTAGCTGTGTGGAACTGCGGTCCTCTTAGCGATCATTAAGGTTAAGCGGTGTTCATCTCAGTGTGAGATAGATGATCGTTTATGGCATTTCCATTTTCGAGAGTCTGCTACCTAATATGTTAGTATTTAGGTTGAATTGGATGCTTTATAGGCTTCACAAGTTTCAACAGCAGGCGGCCACAAATACGCCTTCATTGAAATCATGCCAGATTTGCGTGGTGGAGTATCAACTAATCTCTCTTTCCTTAATTTGTGAGAAGGCTATTGCTCTATAGTGGGACAGAACAGAATAGGCTGAAATATTGAAAAAAAAAATCAAAAGTGGCAAGTTTACACTATGTTTGTGTAATATTTGGAATTACTGTGGAGTTTTAAACATTCTATTATGTCCGTCTATCTATTCTTTCGGGTTGCTGGGACTGAGATTTGGATTTTAAACTAAAAAAAGGAAAACAAATTATATTATAATCATATACTTATTAAAAATATTTATAACTTACATAGTTATTATTTATACATAGAATAAGCATACAATACAAACACATCTTTATTAAAAATTAATTTAGTATTCTGTAGCAATGGCGGGCGCATTGTTGCGTGCTTTTAAATTGTTTTGTAAACGAAATATTCATATAGGAATTAGGGATAATTATACAGACTGAAGTTATGTCTATGTTTTTTTTTTATAAATCGGCTTGCCTTCGCGGGCGGTTCATCACACACGTACGCTTACTATCATACCTACCACGCGCTAAGGTATTCTTTACTTCGACTATGGGTTATTCCAATTCATTATCTGTATTAATAAAAATCAGGGCTAAAAACAAACATGTAAAATAATTGTGTAGGTAGTCCCTATGTATATTACATATTCCATAAATTCCACAAGAATACGAATCAATAGTCTGTATAACGATATCGTGAGGGTTGGAGGAAGAACTCAGGGTAGACTGGCAAACCCTGATGAATTAATGGCATGAGAGGGACACGGGAGGAGGGCAGACCATGATTCTAATCTAATTTTAAGGCGTTCATACAAATTGTATACGTATAATACAGTCCATCCATCCATTAAAATAGTATAAAAGCCGTTGTTATAAAAACTATTTGAATATATTTTTATTAGTTATGGTGATAGACCGCTGCGAAACTGGGATCTAACATCGTCGGCGAAAATGTGGATGTACAAAGTGCTCGTCTGCCACCCTCGCTAGAGGAATATAAGCGTGACAGTGTAGGTTATAATAACTGGTATTTTTCTCTTAAATTTTGATTTTTGTGTGTGTGTGTGTGAATAATCTACGCTGTTGGCCGCGGGGCCTTTACAGCTTCACCGGACAAGAGAGCGAGCGTGCAACCACTTCGCTCGAGCCAGAAGGGCAAGGGGACAATTAGCTCAAGGGCGCCTCAAGGAGGTTACGGCCTTGGCTTGGGCAGTCGCTATGGGGGAAGGCGTATACGCCTCGTACGTATACGTCGCGCCGTGGTGCTCTGCACCGGCCGGCGGGCAAGGGATCTTTCGACCTCGCCGAAGGTCGGTGTCTGATCCTGTGTGCGGTATCTGTATCCGAAAGAAGGGATGTAAGGGCATCAGGAGGGTTGGTGGGAACATGCCGCGGACGGTGGTAGCGGCTGATAGGAGGGGAGTTAGGTTCGTAGTCGGCGGCGGCTACGATTAGCGGATTTCTATGATTGGACGCGTTCGCGAATCGAGTTGTCGCCTTATTAATAAAGGCGCAAATAGGTTCCAGACTGAGATCGGAATGAAGATTCTTAAATTTTGAATAGCTCTGATACTCAAACGAAAAGATCTTAACATGATACATAATGTTTCATTATGTTTTATTTTGTATAATTTACATTGTTATTTATTAAATAGGAATTTAAGTACATAAGCATATTAATTTTATACTATACAATACTTATATTTAACGAAATTGTGTCGGTAGCGTTCTCAAGCTAAGCCAATTTATAATTCCAAATATACCTTATATTATATATTTTTTTGCAGGCATAAAAATTTAAGCAATAATACGTCGTTAATGCATGCAAACATTAAGAGAAGTCATTTGGCAGTATTCAAACCAAAAGTTGGGGCAGATGCCAAGTTATCTACTTCTTAAAAAATTTAGTGATTCTTAAAATTTAAAATTTTGTCTTATAACCTAAATCTTGCCAAGCCAGTTTTAATTTCTTATAGCTAAAGGTTTTTTTTTTTTGGTTTTTATGACTTGTATGAACAAAATTTGGTTTTATTATTTCGACATTATTTTCTTGGTTGTGTATTCACTAGGCGTAATTGTATTCTTAATCTATCCTTACATTGAAGTATGACATTCGTAAAGGTTGCCTTTAACAGAAAATGGCTTAATACATTCTTGCAAAAACATTTACTCCAAAAATATTGCACTCTTCGTTATAAAGAACTTTAAATTAAGAGCAACATTTGTTATTTTCTTTATAAGCAAAAGCAATAAATGTTAGTTAGTCTTTTGGCCACGATAGTCTATAGCAATAATTTGCTATAATGACATAATTTGACAAAATATAAAGTCACTCCCATTGCCCAGTGAATACACGTACGATATCATTATAGCCTAAAATTAAGTCCCATAGTCTTCTGTCAAGTCTGACCATTTCCATTTTGCTTGCCGGAGTCTTCATAGCCTTTGACCAAGTTTTCCAATATGAATTTGATTGTCAGTT
Organism: Phalera bucephala; assembly: GCA_905147815.2. Classification (NCBI taxonomy): domain Eukaryota; kingdom Metazoa; phylum Arthropoda; class Insecta; order Lepidoptera; family Notodontidae; genus Phalera; species Phalera bucephala. Next base: position 31,836,119 of record LR990620.1, read on the forward strand.
TGTATATATTCTCTATGTTGGGCGTGTATCGGTCACCAAGTGTCGTTTTTGCGGCTTCCAGGAATGGTTGCTCGATTTTCTGGAATCAAAAATAGAAAAGAATTAGTTATTAGGTTTTGAATGTGATTTGGTTGGAGGTCAAGAAATTGCTGTTGTTACAATTAGTTCTTTTCGTTTCGAAAGGGTATATTATTATTATTTATTTAGTTTTTGTTTGCACGAAGTCCTGCAGGGTTCGAACACTGGATAGGATAACGTCTATGTCGGTTCGGAACCTGGAAATAACTTCATCCGCTATCAAAGTGAGAACTTATATTATTGGCGTTATGTGAGTGCACATGGTACATCTTTGACGCCTTTGCTTGGGAATACACGCGACGGTGTGAACTTTTTAGATATTTTTATTTATGCGATGCAGTTTCGTTCGTTAAACCAGCATAATAAGTATTTTACTGATTTATTTTTTGGTGTAACGGTGTTCAAGTCAAAAAAACCTCTCTTTTGAAAGACATAAGACAAAAGGTCGAAATTTTTGCGTACAACATTTCCTTTCCAAGTCAAGAGCCTCCGTACCCGGCGAGCGCGTATGAGACGAACTATGAGAGCAGAGGAAGCCAGAGAGGTATGTAAGGAATGAAACTTGTTGGAACTCGGTACTCTCTGCCTACCCTGCAAGGAATCTGGCGTGATGATATTGATAGATAGATAGATTGATAGAACATTTCCTTGTAAAATTTTTTTAAAATTGTAGGCGTAAAGTTATCTCCGCTTATAAAACATAGCGAGCAAGATTTGCGCCTCAGGGTAACTGTTAGTTATGACGGAGGAGTTTCAAGGTCCACCCGAGACATTTTAGGCTAAAGTTTTCTTAGTACCGTACTCTAGACAGTAAATTATAATGGTTAAGACGGGTACTTTAGTATTACAATGTTAACTGTAGTTTTCATACTCGTAAATTGGTGCTGCTTATGGAGAGACTGGTCCCCCTGTAATCCCTTAGATTTTCATATAATATAATATTAGCCCTGTTAAGAAACTGTCCCGTCATGGGGCAAGGGCCTTTTCTCAAACTGAGAGGGTTTAGGCCATCGTTCACCACGCTGGCCCAGTGCGGATTGGCGAACGTCACACACCTTCGAGAAACTCTTAGGCATGCAGGTTGCATCACGATGTTTTCCTTTACCGTTAAAGCAAGTGATAGTTAATTATTAATGCGCATAAGCTTTCGAAAGACAGCGGTGCGAGCCTGGTTGAACCCGAGACCTCTGTCTTTGCAGTCCATCGGTCCCACCACGATCATTGCTCTATAGATTATTACTTATCTTGGTGTTAAGGCATAACACTGGAGCTAAATTTTACTTAACTTAATCACTGTCTATCTATCGACAGACGAAAGACGTCCACTGCTGGACAAAGGCATCCCTTAAATACCGCTACAACGACCGGTTTTGTTCTGTACGTATCCAACTTCTACCTGCGACCTTGTCCACCACCAGTGACCAGGTCATCACTATACCTATGCACAATATGGCAAAACGAATAGAGAGAATAAAATGAAAAGCCCGCTAAATCTCTCGCCGGATATTTTCAGTGGAGTGGAGTGAATCTTTGACGTCTCAAACAGGTTCAGGAACAGGTCAGGGGTCATTGCGGGATAAGGCCTCCCCAAATTAAACATCATCACGATAACCGGTTATGATTGGATTGATTTTGGTAGTTTGGTAGATCTCCTGACCGAATGGCAGGAAAACGGGATACAAGGGGCCGTCACCTTTAACTGTTCTTTCCGTCCGTACGTGAGCGTTTGGCGAGAAAATGGCTGGAGGTTGACCACTGTGTGGCTCAATTTCTCACCGGACATGGCAACTTTAAAGAGGAAATTATTCTCTTTTAAACTGGTACCTTCACTGCTATGTCAGTGTTCCACGTCTTACTACGAGTATAAACAATCCGCACACCACGTTCTTTGCGAGTGCAGTCTCTGGCACAACGAGCGTACCATTATGTTAGACAGCCTGCGAAATACGTCTGGAGTAATCTACTACACGGATCTTGTGGAAACTCGGGATAATTGCCGTGCGTTTAAGCGTTTTAGCCAAATCTATTACTGGAATCAAACATGAGGCTCATAAATAGGCCCTGTTAATATTTTTTCGTATCCGTGGTGCTTTACAACTGGGCTTATCCTAGTTGTAGTCTCCTTCGCTCTTTAATTTTTTTGTGTCTCCCGCTTTGCAAACGATCGAAGTGGAATTTTATTTATCCTACACCTTCTGTTTTTCTTTCTAATTAAATTTATTGCAGGTTCCAAGACAATTAAAGCACTTCCCGGGACGCCCTAAGGTTCAAACGTTGGTGTCATCTATGGAGACCATCGTGGATCCTGGTTTACAGGAGTTACAATGGTGGGAATGTGTGGTGGGCTTAGTCCCATAAAAAAAGTATGGTAGATACCTAAATAAGATTGAAAAAAGAAACGCAAAATTCACAATTTGGAAGTTCCCTAGGCAACATTATTGATGTTGCTGAGAAAACCGCAAGTTGACTTGTGTTGCGTTAGTACAACGGCTGATAGATTTAATTAAGAAATTCTATGTCAAGTATAGTGAGTTTACACTTGAGGTTCATTTTGAATTGTAGGTTACACTTTGGTGGGTTACAATTACAGCTTGCTAGTGAGTACTTGCTTTAAAGGCGAGCGATGATACGAGCTTTGGTTTTGGAGTTACGGGGAGAATGGGAAGTGAGGATTTCTTTGAAAATTGAAACCGTTAACTATCGCTTATGTAGAAATCATTGAAGTTTCGTAAACCTTAATAGAAGATGTTGGATCTCAATGTAAGTAACTATAATACAGTTTAAGAAAAGCTTGACTAAAAGTTGTGACCATTGAAATTTCAGCTCAATCCAACTAGTGCAGTATCTACCTGCTCGAAGTTTGACGTTCATGTGCTGGGTCACTATCTTCTGATAACTATCTCCGTAGTACGTATGACAGCCATTTGCTTATTGTTTAATAGTCAACTATCCAAGAGTTCATAGCTCAAGAGCGTCGATGTGGCAATTTTTGGGGAGGCTTTTTCCCCGCAGTGGACGTCCTTATTATATCTTATACTTAGTCTTTATTATATGTATAGTATATCGCGCCCTTATATGGAACGTGTTGCCATTTATAACATTTGTTTGATAGGAAAAGCAACAATAACATTTAGCCGTATTGGCAGGGTACCAGGGGTAAGGAAATCAAAACAGTTTCGTAATGAACGGACATGCGTTTATTCATCTAGCGGCTAGTACAACAACTGACAAATCAAAAGACGGCGCGGGCGCGTCTTACCTACGTAGCTATACATGTACATACTAGTTACAAGGTATAATATTGTTATAGGCGCACGCACACGCACTTCGTATATTTAACACCTCCCCTCGAGGTAGTGAACGACCTAAAACACATATGATCAACTCAGTCAAAACTACCTAAGTTACGCACACATGTGTAATGTTTTGATGCACAAAAAAATCTTTAGTCTATGCATCTGCAGGCATTCTTTCCATACATAAGTATTGAATATCAATAACCTTTTGCTCCGAACCCAGTACCTCGGCCAGGGGGGCCGGGCAAGACAAACCACTAGACGAACAATGCAGTGAATCAAAACTTTTCGCCATCTCTGCGAACTTCCAATCTCCTTAATAAAAAGCAAACACCGTACCTAGACTCGTATTCAATTAAGAAGCGCTCAATTTCAAGAGCACAATTTGAAAGCATTGAACATTTTGCTCAAAGAAATAATTGGTACGTTCTGAGAAGGAATCTTCTAGTCATTTGTTCCAGTTTCCCGGTAGTTTTAAATGTACTACGTTTATGGAATAAACTCTGAGATGCTACGGAGAAAAATGTTATTTGAAGAGGGAAATGAAATTGTGAATATACTGAAGACTTCGGGTTCTCGGGTTCTCGGGAAAGGGAAAACCCTTTTTAGTATTTCTGATAAATATTTGTGACAGTCTCACTAGCAAGTAAAACTATGGAGGTAATGTCGTTCCCAATTCCACCTTATTGGTCTAGTAGCACCTGACGATCATAAGGTCCTGAGTTTTAGTACTAGATCAGACAGTGTTGTAAAGCCGTTTCGTCGATGGAGTCTTTTGAATTATACATCAAACAAGATTCAATTTATTTGGTCTACTCTAGAAAAAGTCTTCTCTTATATGACTTTTCGATAATAAGAAAGTCTAGAAAACATACATTGGTATTTGCATAATTCACTAATTAAATTGTTTTATCTGCAACTCTGTATTTTATTTTGGAAGCCCACTAAATCGAATCAGTTTGTTGTTTAGAAAGCTTCAACTAATAAAGCCGTCTCTCACAAGTTAAACTGAGAGGGATTGAATCATACTTCACCACGAGTACCCAATGCGGATAGTTGGCGGCAGATATGTGGCCATCTGCTGTTGGAACTTAATAAGTGCTTTGTACGGAATCCAAACTCAGCTTAACGAATAAGACTTAAAGTGGCAGACGGGACCAACACTTACTTCAAATTGAATTGTCACAAAAAGCCACCCACTTAATAAACTTACCCAAAAATTTTCAGCCTTGAACCCTGGAACCTGGTGATGCGTAGCTCCCACATGCCTCACGTATTCCAAAAACGTATCGATGTTCCTCAAACCCTTGATGCCTTCGTCCAGTGCATGCATCACCTTGCTTGCGTGTTCTGCCAACTCCTCAGAGCTGGCCTGCTCCTCTTTGGACTTCAAGTCGCTAAACGCCTTGAATAGAACGAGTAGGTCTTCGTTTTCTTCGAATAATCTGGAATGAGGATATGAATTATTGGTTAAATTTTAAATTTTGCAGAAAATTTTTGTTATAAAATTAATTTCGCCCGAAGCTGGTCATTATGATGAATGTTTTGGGAAGCCCATTTTTTAACGGGAAACCTTTGGGCTTTTTTAATAAGTGACAAGGGGGCCGAAAATGGGACTAGTGATAACCTATTTACTCTGCAATAGGCTGAGGTAGAAGAAAGCCAAAGAACCGTATTAAAGTGTAACAATTTTAATTCTTTTACCAATGTAAAGGAATAAAAATAAGGGGCAATAAACAAATAAGTGGCATTATTTGGAAATTATTCCTATATCGCATATGTGTTTGCAATCAAATTTCCGGATCTATAAAACACTTAAAAAGAAACAAATATCTCTTTGGTCATACAAAATCTTATCTTGTTCGGGAATCGAGTTAGCAAACCACTTGATCTAGTCTAGTCCAGTGGCCTACGCTCTAATGAAAAGGCAAAGAAATCAAAAGTAAAAAATCATTAAGTTGCATACGGCAACAAATATCACATACGAATGTTAGGTGACGTACGACATTCACACAACCGTATACATATAGATGGACAAAACAAAGTCATCTTTGCGATCTGTGGGGCTATATCCGTCAGTGCACGTCTTTGGGCTGACTATACTGACGTTAAAGATATTAGGATCAAAGAATTCTTCTATATAGCACAGTGCCCATCAATAGCTCTATTTATTATCGTTAAAGGTTCATATAAATTTTCATTCAAGATTTGGGCTATAAACAGTTTGTACCGAATGCGTAAGAAGGTGTTTACGTATGTGCGTGCGTGGGCGATACTTACTCAACATTCTGGATTTATTCTACTTTACTTTGAAATCAGGCATGAAACATTTCAGTCACGTCAGGCGCCTTATTTGAATATACCAATCAATAACGTAACGTGGTTCGTTACGATAACTTTGTGAAATAATAAAATATGTACGATGGTACTCCAGGTGGCATTCAGAATACCATTACATGATTATTTTACGGAGTTTTGTAATAAAAAATTGTAACGTGTCGCGTTTGGTCATAGTGAATAAGGGCCCGCTCCTCCCACTGTGTCTAATAGTCGCGGGTTCTGTTCCCGCAGGGGACAAATCTTTGTGTGATCCACAATTATTTGTTGGGTATTTGTGTATGTGAATTTTCATGTTTGTAAACGCACCCACGACATAGGGATAAATACTAGTGCGGGGCTGCGTTTAAAAAAAAGAAAAGGAAAAGAAAGAAAGAAAAAGGTAGATGATATACAATGTACACCCACTTGTCACTAACAATGGTAGGTTCCATGTAATAGGGGGTGAGCCTATTGCCATTTTACCGGGCACAATTCAGGACTGATGCTGGCTAAAACTATACTTTGTCCGACCTCGGATTCGAAAATAGGACCTCGTGATTGCTACGGGCATTATATTATAAAATTATTTTTCATTTCATATCTGCTACTTTCATAATGGCTGCTAAAAACACACTTGATATGAAATCGCATACTTTTCCGATTACATCATTTAGCAGATCGATAATAGGGGTTTCCACGAAAAAACGTGTTTTTATACTCTAAGGACTTCAAGAAGTAAATGGATTAGAGTCTTAATATTTCGAAATATGCATTTAGACTGTATATTTTAGAATCTAGTAAAAGGGATACATGACCAAACGAAATTTTCTCAATACAAAAAGAAATCTAAAGTCTATTGCATTACATTTTCAAATTCCAACTCGAAATGCTTAACTAATCAATAGAATTTACTTAAAACCATAGCTAAAACTGTAGCGAATTTCTTATAAAGCAGTTCTTCTTCCTTTTCTTCTTTAAGTTATGGCTTCACACTAATTTTAAGTGTATTTTGCCAGTGTCCAGTGAGATGCATAATCGTGTTTGATTAAATTAATTCGACTCCCCGATGAATTTAATGACAACGATGATAATGAAATTAATGAAGTACTCCACCCTGGATAGTAAAGCGATGGAAAGTTTACATACCAATTGCGACCTGCGTTTTGAGGGAAATCAAAAAGGCGCGTTTTATCACGTTTTTTCAATTACGCTCACTCATGCACATATAAGAATACATAATGGCTAATATTCCACCAACATTAAATTACATACATTATTCGAAATAACACAAGTTTTGGAAATTGAGACAAATTGACAACATCGAAACCCCCATAAAGCAATTTTTTTATTTCATAGTGTAGTTTTTTTTTAATGAATTTTTTTTTGCTCATACGTCGTTTATTACCATGCGCACGTACAATATATCCGTCCGTTAGTATTATTCTGTAACGTAATTGCATCACTGTCACTTTTCCAGTCGATAAATGGTCGATCGCGGTAGGCTCTTAAGTATCAAACAGTAGCCATTACGACGCTATTAAATACTAACCCCTCGTTCGTTTTTCAATGCTTGGTGCTGAAGCACTGTAAGCGCCTTAAAAAATGTATTATTAGCCGTCTGTATTCTTCCAGAGCTTAATTAACGCGCGTTGAAAAAGCGTTCGTGCGAACAAGGAGTAAATGTTTGCGAATTAAAAATCATTGTCTATGAAATTTCTTCTTCTTTAAATTATGGCTTCACACTATTTTTAAGTGTATTTTGCCAATGTCCAGTAAAATACAATAATCGTGTTTCTAAATTAATTCAACTCTCCGTTGAACTTGATGAGAACGATGATAATGAAATTAATGAAGTACCCCACCCTGGATAGTAAAACGATGGATACTTTACATACCAATTGCGACGGCCGTTTTGAGGGAAATCGAAAAGGCACGTTTTATCACTTTGTTAACCGACTTCAAAAAGGAGGAGGTTCTATGTTCGGCTGTATGCTTTTTTTTTATGTATGTTCAGCGATATTTCCGTCAATTTTGGACAGTTTTTGATGTTTTTTTTGCATTGGATTCAGTATCACTCCAAGGTGGTCCCATTTTAATTTCATTGGCATTGGACCTTGGACTTAGAAGATACACCAGGGAACTCCTTCACGACAAACAATAGGCATGTGTAAATTGAGATATTATGGGTATTACGTCAATCCTATAGGTACCCTACTATAGAACTAAGCAGTATATTAGCCAACTTCAAAAAAAGAGGTTCATAATTCGTCTTTTTTTTATAACTCCTTTGCTTATGAACCGATTTTGATGATTCTTTTTGCATTGGGTTCAATATAGTTTTGAGGTGGTCCTATTTTAATGTTTTTGGTATTGGACCTTGGACTTTGAAGATACATGAGGGAACTCCCTAACGGCAAACAGCACGAATGTATAGAGTCCATTATTATAGTCATTATATTAATCCTGTAGGTACCTTACTGTACAACTCAGCAAAATAATATAATATCGGTACATAAATATTACTAAATAATTCACTCGTCACTAAAAAGTGTAAAATAAAAATCTTTTATCTTTTTTTTTAAAGATTTTTTACAATTACCTTCACTCATGCACACATAATAATACATAATGGTTAATATTTCACCAACATTACACATTATTATTCGAAATAAGACAAGTTTTGGAAATTAAAACAAATTGACGACATCACTCTTCGACTTCCTGCCAAAATCTCTCTATGAAATTACACATGTCAAATCATTGTGAAATAAGGTTCGGACAAAGAGTGCTTGTGGTTTTTCTACGAAACAAATCTCAGTAGTAGTCCGAAGTCTGTAATTGTTCGTTTTTTTGGTTAGTTAGTTAAAAAAACGTAGCCCCGCACTACGATTTATTCCTGTATCGTAGGTGCATTTACAAATACCCAGACCGAAACATATATTTGTGGATCACACAAAGACTTGTCCCGTGTGGGAATCGAACCCGCGACTAATAGACACAATAGGCGGAGCGGCTTAAGCTCTTAACCACTGCGCTAAATCGTCCGTCGTCCGTAATTATCTACGGCATGATGACAATAGCTCGCCTCTAACCTAGCAGCGACAGCGAACTGTGGGTGTACACACTACACCTATACCACCTCCGCTTGGGACATAAATAGGTAAAGGTGTGACTGTATTTCCTAACTACCTAGCCACCTCACTAAATTCCCTTCGTTCTACAAAAATAACTAGGAAAGTACCTAAGATAATGCGATATAGGTTAGTGATAGCCTAGTGGTTAGACCGTTGGACTGCAAAGTCAAAGGTCTCGGGTTCAAAGCCAGGCAAACACCTCTGTCTTTCCGAAAACATGTGGGTGTTAAAAATTAACTATCACTTGCTTTAACGGCGAAGGAAAACATCGTGAGGAAACCTGCATGCCTAAGAGTTTCTCGAAGGTGTGTGTAGTTCGCCAACCCGCACTCGGCCAGCGTGGTGGATTATGGCCTAAACCCTCTCAGTTTGAGAGGAGGCCCGTGCCCAACGGTGGGACAGTTTCTTAACAGGGCTCATATTATTATAATTATTAATGCGATATAACACACTATTTTCCACGGTTCTAACAAAACGTCTCGTTTTTACGTATCCATCCAAACAGAAGGCTAATGGGACTCTGCTTGTCGTCAAATTGTCGAAGTTTGAGACTTGTAAGTATATTCTTAATTACAGTTGGAGCAATTTAACTTTGTATTTCCATGTTTTGGTGTACCTTGGAACGTTTTGGATGGATATAAAAGAAGCTGTCAGAAGTTTAAGGTGGAGATGAAAATTTCAAAGTCGAGCATTCCGCTATATAACAAAATGAATTATAAACGTGGCGACTGTTTAATTTTGGCCAAAGATGGCGGCAGAGGTGTACTGTGTACTATTTTATTCTCTTTGCTGTGTACTAGCGTTGAACATTCTGAATGAAACCAATCGTTTGTTTCGCGAAAAAGACGGTATGTTCGTTTATTTCAGTATTTTTCGTAATTTTATTGAAAAATTGAAACATGGTTGAAAAAATACACACACACACACACACCGTCACGCCTATATTCCCCAAGCGGGGGTGGCAGAGGTGTACTGAGTCCACCCACATTTCGCCGACGATGTTAAGTCCCATGTAATAGGGGGCGAGCCCATTGCCATATACCGGGCACAATTCCAGACTCCGGACTCGTACTAGGAAGTTTTCGTTACAAAAACTACACTTGCCCGACCTAGGATTTGAACCCAGGACCTTGTGATCACATAGCGATGCGCTTTGCCACTAGACCAATGAGACAGAAAAAATACAGTGAAAAAAAATGAAAATAACGGGTATTATTAAATTAAACTGTTTAAAACGATGTTTTAAATATTTACTATGTCGTTTGTCGTCGGTGAAATGTGTACAAACTACACCTCTGCAATTGCCGCTTGGGGAAACATATTTAAGGGCCTAATGTCGTCGGCGAAATGTAGGCGAACAAAGTGCACCTATAGTGGGTGCAATCATGGGGTGAGTGTACATAGTATACTGCTACCACCGCGCTAGGAAATATATTTTTAGGCCTATCGTCGGAGAAAAGTATGAGTACAAAGTTCATCCACAATTTTCAACACCTCGCGTCGGTCTCACTGCGGCAAATTTTAGCCAATCATGCGCACGGCTCTGTATGTAATTTAAAGAAACCATCGTTTTATTCAGTTTTATTAAGAAAAAACATGTTTTATTCCGCATCAGCCGTCATTAGTTTTTTTTAATAAAACATGAAAAAAACGATGGATTTTGAAAGAAACGGGAAAGTATTAGTTTTTTTCAACGCTACTGTGTACTACACCTAAATTTTGTCAACAAAGTCATAATGGGGAGTCTATTGCTATTATAACAGACAGAATTCCCGATTCTTAACTGGTAATGAAAATTCAAGATTACAATCCACGTGAGATGAATAAGTTATGTTTTCAGTAAAAGTTTTTTTTTCTTTCAACCGCATATCTATAAGTTGTAACATAATTAACACAAGACCTGAAAGTTTGTTCTAAATCGGAAACTGAATCGATTCCAACTATTTTTAAAGTTAGTTTTTTTTTAATTTACGAGAAATGCTGTTACTCGTTCTGTTCGCTGTATTAAAGAAAATTTCATAATTAATCAAAGCATTACGACCATTTTAAATGTATTTCTATTACATACACCTCAATACGCATACAAATACTTAGCTAAATAAGGTGACGCTTTACAAAACTTGCGTTCGACCCATCATGACTTATGCGTGTGTCGTGTTCGGGCATTCGGCCCCCTCTCACATCGATAAACTCCAATTGGTTCAAAACCGCTTCCTCCGTAAAGCCGTAGGAGCCCCCTGGTTCGTACGGAATGTCGATCATCACTCCGATCTAGGTCTCGAACCTATTCGCGCCTATATTAAAAAGGCGACAACACGACAATTCGCGAACGCATCTACCCATGCGAATCCGTTAATCGTAGCCGCCGCCGACTACGATCTCGACTCGAGGGCGCCTTGAAGAGGCGCCCTCGAGTTGAGATGTCGAGTATGTCGCCCCTTGCCCATCTGGCTCGAGCTTAGTGGTTGCACGCTCGCCCTTAAGTCCGGTGAAGCTGTAAAGGCCTCGCGGCCAACAGCGTACATCACTCACACACACACGCATACAAATGTGAATTATTTATTAAATTTTATGGTTAATTTGGGTACCAAAGAGCCAAATGGTAGGAAACTCCATAAAATTGTAAGCTTGATTTTTGTATTGAATTCGTAAAACCATAATCTATTTGGGGTGTCTGAGGTCTTGCGTTATTATGTTACACCTTGTATATGCTTTTCGGCAACGCCCGTCATATCGAAATGAGATCGAATTTTAATAGAACGGTTTAATGATTTTTACACGTTGGTCAAGACTGTAAATTGATGATTTGTCCAATAATAATTACTGTGACCTCCAATCATATGATAGGTTATGATAGTGAAGCTGTAGTTTCACTAATAAACCTTTACACCCTGTCAAAGGGTGAACGCTCATCAAGTTTTAAGCACTTGTCCCTGCACTTGTACATCCAATAGAGTTATACTATAGTCCAAGTTATACTTCTGTCATTTTCATACTCTATAGCCGTGACGTGATCTAAGAGTATTCGGATAAACAAAACTTGCTATTCGTTAATTAGACCCCGAACCTTGGAACTTTACTTAATCTATTCGAGAGCATTGGACTTCTCTATTTTGTGCCAAATAGGCATTTTTAGGAGTGAATTGAAATAGTAATTTATTCACAAGTCTGTAACAACAATAGTACACAATTTCTTTGAGCCTCAAACTAAGCATAGCTTGTGTTTTGAGATTCTGAGTTCAAATTTACCAAAATAAAACATAGTGACATAAAATAAAAGAGTATATTAGATACGTTAGCAACTGCTAAGCTCGCCTTAAAACATACCTACAAATATACAATGCGAAAGTGGAATGCTGTAGGTACCGGGGAAGATCTAGACTATCTTACCATGACGAAATACTGTATCTTATTTGAAGGAAAAGTTAAGAGACACCGTAATCTGCGAGCGTATATGAGACGAACTATTAGCGTGGAGGAAGCCAGAGAGGTTTATAAGCAAAGAACCTGTTAGAATTCTCTACTCTCTGCCTATCTCGCAAGGGATGTGGCGTGATGATTAAGGTAGCAAATCTTATGGTATTCTCCTTTTGAGTCTGGATGATAGATAAGTAGATCCTTGTATACTGGCGTTACAATGGCGAGAATGCGTGGCGGGCTTAGACCAAAGCAAAAACGAAGATATAAAGCGAAATTTATTGAAATTCTTACGGAGATTTAAAAAAAATCGATAAAGCTGACTTCGATGCTGACAATCAATATAGTAAGGTATTTTTGGCACATGATCTTTCAATAAAAATCAAGGTAAACGTTTACGTGACTCGTTTAGAATAACAAAAAATACTTCAGGGGAAATCCGGGGGAAAATATTTCAATTTGGGATTACCTACCTATGCATATAGCAGTTATAGAGCAGAGTTGGGAAAAATTTAATTGTGAATAAAAAGAGTGGTGTTTACAATTTTTCGAATTTCGTAGCGTTTTAATTTTAGTTTTTTAGTACCTGACGTTTTGAGAGCTCAATAGCACCCATGGTCAGGGGAGGAGCTGAGGTGTTTGACGTCCAAATGTCATTGTTAATCCGGAGTACCTTAAGGGGATAAATTTAATCACAATTGGAATTTCAATTGATTAATCGTACAATTGAAAAAAGCTCAACAATGTTTTAGAGAATCACATTTTGTGTGGATCTTTTGTGTGGAAGATTTTATGCCTCGCGATTTGACGATAGTTAAATTTAATCTACGCAAGACCTAAAAGTAATTTGTTCTAAATCGACAACAGTCTATTTATTTTGAGTAAACGAATATAGAAAACAACGATTTCAATTGCACTTTTAAAACATATTCCCTCGACGTACATATGTAAATACAGGTTTTATAGATGAATATCAAAGTTCATAAGAAAATGGTAATTAATTATTTAGGTCTAGATAGAGACTGCCTCGTTGGTGTAGTGGCGATAAATGTGCGTAGCGATCATGAGGTCTTCAGTTCAAATTATAAGACAATAATATAATTTTTCTATAGAAAAAAAAACAGTATTAGTGTGAAATTGTGCCCGGTATAATAGCAATTAGCGCCCCCTATTACATAGGACCTAACATCTTCGACGAAAAGTGGGTGTACACTGTACACCTCTGCCACCCCCTTGGGGAATATGGCCGTGACTATTTCGTATTAAATTTAGCAATAAACTATTTGGGGTATCTGAGGTCGTACCAGATAAATTAGACGGGAGTTGGATAGGGACACTAACGAACGAAGCAACGACGAAAAAAGTTCTACAAACAAAGTTATATTTCATTTGTCACACTGGCTGAACTACGAGCTAAGCATGGACGATATTTTTAGCATTGGTGACTAGACCAGCGACTGAACTAAGTCTACATTGCTTTTCAAAACCTGTACTCGATTGTAGTACCAAAGTCGCACGTTTGAGCGACTATTTTTGCGACTGCGACCGTTTTGAATTTATTCCACACATATTCAGATGCTTTGAGTACGAATCACAAATAAAATGACAGCCAAAAGAAGCAGACGTAACAGCTGTAGAAAATGGTTATAAATAATGTCCTCAGCTCTTTTTATTATGGCGTCCTCACGTTGGCTGGGGTTGGATCGAACTAATTCGAAATATAACCACACACATAATTGTGTTCTTATTTTTCCGATCGTTATTCGGACCGTCACCTTTATGCCTATTCTCTAGTATTGTAAGAGAGCCAGCAGGGTCAGCAACAAAACGCTCGATAGTTCTGATTTTGCCTTTTATTTATATTGTTTGATAAATCACTAATGCCCCATGAAAGAATTAGTTCATGGGAGAATTCTTTCATGGGACAATGTATACGCTTCTACAACAAATTACTCATAGAATCCGAAACATGCCTATCAATAAGTTTAAAAAGGCAGTTAAAACTAGACTCTGTAAGAAAGGGTATTTCAAAATTTCGGATTAATTTGACGATGAAACAGATTGGGTTTGAGCAGCTCCCCAAACAGCAACATTAATCAATATTGTATAATACAATTTTGAAAAAAATGGTTATCAGAAAGGCCAAAGAAATTTTATTAACCGCTGATATTTCAGAACTAAAACTTCAAAACTCAAAAATACAAAAATCAAATGAAGAAATCGAATCTTCTATGAATCTAATAAATTTGAAGTACGAAGAAATAAAACAGGGAGTCGAAAGTATCAACAAAGAACGGCTTGAACAGCGAAAATGTATCGAAAATCTAGAAAAACGCATACAAGATTTGCAATTCAAGTCTAGATCGTCATCTATTGAGATACGTAATATTCCTACAGCAGAAAATGAACAGTAGCAGATCTGATGGGTACTGTATGTAAGATTGGCTCTGCAGTGAATTCTAAGATAATGGAATCAGATCTTCGGGATATATATCGTATTCCTGGGAAATCAGGATCTATTCGTCCGATTATAGCTGAATTTCAATCAGTCCCTATGAAACAAAAACTACTCTCAGCAGTCCGAACGTTCAACAATAGCCACAAAATGTCAGAAGATAAACTAAATACACAACTTATTGAGATACCAGGTAAACGACAAGCGATTTATGTAACTGAACACCTCGCCGCAAGCGTTAAGAAATTATTCTTCAACGCTAGAGAATTTGCTAAACAACACGGTTTTAAATTCTGCTGGTCATCAAACGGAAATATATTTCTACGCAAAGAACAAGGAGTTACTACAATGTTTTACCTATACTATTAATTCACTACTACACCAGACAAACACACACATTATACATCCACAACCGCATAACTTGTACATATTACAAACACACACCTCCACATCAGCTATACACACATCATTGTATGCACGTAAATATAATAGAATTTGATAGCCTCTCGCAAGCATGGCACACCCCCTGTCGAAATTTACGCTTAAAATGGCTAATTCTGACAATATAAATAATATTAATAATGCCCTGGATCAATACAATTCAGCTAGCTCATACATTTGTTGCCTTGAAGACTCCACCAACTACCTAAACTTATCGAAGTCAGCAGTGACATTATTTCACATGAATATCCGTAGTGTGAATAAAAACTTCGAACAATTACGCATATTATTAACAACAATTAGGGTTAATTTTGATATCATAGTTTTGACTGAGTGTTGGCGTAGCAAAACCAATAGTACACCTAACATAGATGGTTACAAATCCCACTCGACAAAAAAATTTATGAACCAAAATGGCGGCGTCATCATATATACTAGTGACAAACTAACGTGTACTGTAAGAGAACCTATATTTAAAAATGCAAACTGTTTAGTATGCCAAATTGGTAACCTTTTAGGGATCGTGGCCATTTATCGCTCTCCCTCCCAAAATTCTAGGGAAAGCTTCAGATCTTTTATGGATAGCCTAAATGACGTCTACAGTAACTTGGCATGTTCTAGCACTGTTCTTGTAGGTGATTTAAACATCGACATTAGTTGTGATAGTAGAGACCGCTTATGTGATGAATACCTGATCCTTAATGCATCTCACGGTTTTTTCCCCACGCACAATCTGCCAACCAGAATAAGCACCTGTTTGGACCACGTATTCCTTAAATCTCGTTTGTCATCTACTACATTAGTTCTGGAATCTTATATAACGGACCACATGCCACTTTTACTCCAACTAGAGCTTACCAACTCAATATGCCGACGTCCAAACACCGAATCACGCATAGATTTCCCATCAGTAAGAGCCGAGCTGGAACACACGAACTTTTTCAACATTTTCACAATCCAAAATGCTAACACAGCAGCTACTGCCTTTGTATCCACGATTACTTCGATCATACGCAAGCATACACAAATTGTCAAAGTCTCAAGGAGAAACGTGATTCTAAAACCTTGAATAACTACAGGGATTCTGCGGTGTATTAGAAATCGTGACAAGCTACATAGTAAGACAAAAAAATCGCCAGACAGTATGGTTCTTAAGTTGACCTATACCCGGTATAGAAATTTTTGTAATCGTCTACTCCGTAATCTTAAAAGGGCTTATGAGAAAAGTATGCTAGAAAGGGCAGGAAAAGATCCCAGAGCACTTTGGAAAGTGATCAGAGAGGTTACTGATTCCCAAAAAACGAAAAGCAAACCCATAAAACTTCTAAATATTACCGACAGTCCTGAAAAATCAGCCAACTATGTCTGTAACTACTTCACAAGCGTGGGCAAAAACTTAGCAGATATGATTCTTGCTTCCAATTTCTCTCTCCCTTGTGAATCCTCTCCACTCTCCGTAATAAACCCAAATAGATCATCATTTGCCATTTCAAACGTGACGGAAGCTGAGGTTGACTCTATTATACTTCAACTACGTTCGGACTGTACACCAGGTTAGGATGGTATCTCATCCAATATTCTGAAACAATGCCGGCATATCTTGTGCGCACCTATTACATATATCTGTAACAGCGCCATTACGACTGGTATTTTCCCAGACGTTTTTAAAAAAGCAGTAATTCACCCGATCTATAAGGGAGGTGACAGGGACTGTATCAATAACTATAGACCTATCTCCATACTAACTGCATTATCAAAAATATTAAAAAAAATACTTAACTCGGCACTTAAAAACTATCTTAAGAAATTTAACATTATAGCGGATAATCAATATGGATTTCGCTCTGAGGTCTCCACCGAAGATGCCATACTTGGTCTAACAAATGATATTGTTCAAAAATTAGATACTAGGAAAAGATGCATATGTATTTTGTTAGATCTTTCAAGAGCCTTTGATACAGTCTCTGTCCCTACCCTTCTTTCAAAATTGGAAAAGGTGGGCATACGTGGCTTAGTGCTAAATATCTTTAAAGATTACTTAAATAACCGGCAGTAGAGAGTTCGTATAGAGTCCTACTTAAGCTCTGAAGAGGGGATATTATCCTACGGCGTTCCACAAGGAAGTATACTGGGCCCAACCCTCTTTCAGATATATGTAAATGACCTATGCAAAATGTCTTTACCCAACACCAATATTTACACATATGCTGACGACACTGCTGTTTTAGTATGGGGAGAGGACTGGGTTGCGGTTCAAAAACATGCTGAGTTCTCTTTAGCCAAAATCATGTGCTGGCTTAAGAGGAATTTGCTCACGTTAAACCTTAACAAAACCTACTACATATCATTCTCCATTAGACAAAATACCTCCGCCTCGCCTAACTTTGCAATAAAAGCCCATTCTTGTCTCGATTCCAATAACTCCAATTGCAACTGTCAGACCCTCACACGAGTAAAGCAAGCTAGGTACCTAGGTGTAGTATTGGATGAGGGACTGAGATGGGATAAGCAAATCGACGCAGTCATTGCAAGAACGAGACGGCTGATTGGTATTTTTAAAAGATTGAGAGATGCAGCTCCACCAAAAATCATAAAAATTGTGTATCTGTCACTTTGTCAGTCTGTTATCCAATATTGCATCACGGTATGGGGAGGAGCAGCAAAGACCAAACTTCTGGGACTTGAGCGAGCACAAAGAGCGGTGCTTAAAGTTATGATCAACAAGCCATATAGATATCCCACCAAACAGCTGTATTCAGATTGTAAAGTTTTAACAGTGCGCCAACTCTATATGCTCAAACTAATTCTGAAAAAACAACCAGCTGTGCCCTTTCCTGTGCCTAATAAACGTAGAGCTGCATTAGCCTGTCCTAGTATCCCCTGCAAAACTAAATTTGCCAGGTATCACTACAATAGTTGTAGTAATAAAATATATAACACCCTCAACAAAAAACTAAATATTGTGGGACTCAACAGGTATAAAACCAAAACTGTAGTCACAGAATGGCTTCTTGAGCAGGATTACCAACACACAGAAAGTCTACTTGCATACATTGTATAACAAATAAAATAATATAACACGTACATTTAATATTTACAAGAGTCACACACAGGCACACATATACACACGCATACATGCATGCATGCACACACACACACACACACACACACAGACATACACACCTTCATTGATTTATTTTGCATCTTTTTATATATAAGCATTTAATATTCTTTACTGGACTCTATTCCATTATAGCTATATAAAAAGCTCACACTTGTGCAGCGTCCACAGTATATTTTGGAGTGTACATGATATTTTATGATATGCTCGACTGAACGCTGTCCCCAAAAATACAGGCTATGTCCTAGTTTGGGAGCCAGTTTTTCGGTAACGTAATGTTAACATTCCATGTTCACTAATGCTAATAAATGTAGCACCTCAAATGTAATGTTATATGAGTGTAATAAATGATTATTATTATTATGATTAAAAGACTAGCCCGCTGAGTTTCTAGCCGGATCTTCTTAGTGGAGGCCGCGTTCCGATCCGGTGGTAGATATAAAAAATGTAACAATTTTGAAGTTTGTGAGTGCTATTGTATTGGCCTATACCAATAAAAGATTTTTGACGTTGACTTTGACACCCACGCACTTTAAACACACAATCACTTCTTCAACCGTGATTCCTGTCCACTGTCGTCCAACCGTCAGTCTTTCACTTTTATGCCCTTCTATCAAAACTACAAAGTCATTTCAACATCTAAATTATGTATCATCATTAAGTATTTATTGATATAGCAACATATTTATTTATATATTATTTATGTTTATTATTAGGTGTCGGTAAATTTATTTTATATTGAATGGTGAACGGTTACCGGAAGTGTGTTTTAAGGTATCAAATAACTTATAAACACCGAATAAAATGCTTTATAACATGATAAATATTACTCTCTGCCTACCCTGCGAGGGAGCTGGCGTGATGATATAGATAGATAGATAAATATTACAAAATAATGGTGAACCTTACTGTATAAATGATATATTGATGGCTGGGGCGGTTAGAGAATTAATTTGATACTAATTTAATTTGATTATGGAGAGTACAAACAGTGTAAGTTCATAGTTACTATGTTCTTGGAGTTATAGTTTCGTACTTCAATTATTCTCTCTACACGACACACATATAACTGTTAAGAAACTATGTGGCTCTGTAGAGTTGGATGCTACGAGTTGCAACTGAACTTAGAGTTAGGACTAACAAGGGGACGTAAAGTATGATCTTGCAACTGCACGGTCTTGTTAAAGAAGTTAGAAGATTCTAAAGGGTAGTCTTTGAAGAAGGCAGTGGCCGGAAAGGGTAGTGTAGAAGAGAGTATTGGTCAGAATAGGTGGTGATCAGGGTTGGATAGTGAACTCAAAAGTCATACTAATCATTTCGTATAACCCCTGCTGGTAACAGGTAACACACACTTGTCCAGTGAAGCTGTAAATACCCCGCGGTCAACAGCGTAGATTATTTACACACACACACAAAAGGTAATGTAATGTTCAATTATAGTTATTTTTTATCTTATCTTGGTAGATACCATATGATCGGAATGCGGTCTCTCAGGAGAAGATCCAGCAAGAAACTAAGTGTAGCCGCCTTAGTTTCTCGCGGGGATATATTATCCCTGTTATTTATTATCATATTGTGTTTAAGTAAAATGTTAAAGTTAAGTTACAAATAATAAATTTAGTGTCGCAATTTAAGACCTAGATCTATAAGTGGTTAAAAAATCGATATTTACTATACTCCAAGTTCTAAATTCTGTCGCTGAGTACCCGATGATTTGAATTTGACTATGCATTTACAGAACGACAGTATTAAGAATTTATTTTTTTAAACAGTCCCACACTAGGAGTTATTCCTGTGTCATAGGTGCGTTCACAAACATGAAAATACACAAATACCCAAACCGGAACAAATAATTGTGGGTCACACAAAGATTTGTCCCGTGCGGCAATCGAACCCGCGACTATTAGACACAGTGGGTAGAGCGACTTAAGCTCTTAACCACTGCGCTAAATCGTCCGTCTATGTGTCTATATTATATTCAATCCTCAAATAATACTAAGCGGATATTTATTCCGTCACAATCCCCCGACATCGGCATATTGCCGTGGCTGAGTTTTTTTAATCTTCCGCCAAGGCTTACCTTGAACGAGCCACGATTTGACGTCTCCCCTTTGTGCGTCCTCTTATTGTGACTCTTTGTGCCTTATGAATTCAGACATAAATAATGTGCGCACAAAAATATCGTTTATTTTATGCTCAAGTATCTACTTTGTGTATTATTTTGAGTTTAATAACATACACGATAAACGAGGAAGGGATATAGAACGAATAGCAGAAAATATAATGACAAAACAGGTATACAATGCGAAAGAGAAAGGATGTACCGGGAAAGACCTAGACTACCATGACCAAATAGACCATGTTTTATCTGAAGAGCGAGGAAAAAGTCGCCGTAACCTGCGAGCGTGCATGAGATGAGCTATAAGAATGGAGGAAGCCAGAGAGGTCTGTAAGAAAAGAACTTGTTGGAACTCTATACTCTCTGCCTGTCTCGTAAGGGATAGGATTTGGCTTGATTATATAATAACGAAAACGATAACGTATAAAAGAATATCGGTGTCAATTTTGTTAACGTTAAATCAGGCTGTACTGTACCACTAAAGCAAAGGCCTTCTCGCGGGAATCGAGATATCTGACACGTTGTTCCAGTGCGGATTGGTGCAATTTTGTTTCAATTCTCAAAACTTGTGTTGTTTGGAACTTCAATGAAATCATTTTTGTTACTGGAATGTTCATTAATAACTGTTCCCGCAACTTCGTTCACGTTATTTTCAGGCGTGAATTTCACACTCTTAATTTTCTTTATGTGACAAAACGTAGCTTATGTCCTTCCCGTGGATGTAATCTATGTCCTTGCCGAATTTGATTAAAATCTTTTCAGTGGCTTGTGCGTGAAAAGGTAACAGACAAACAGACAGAGTTACTTTTGAATTTATAATATTAGTAAGGATTACTTTAGAACTAATATTTTGTTATATGGAAGAAGCTATGCTCGGCGTTTTTACACGTGATCGAATCAGAAATGAGGAGACTCTTAAAAGAACCAAGGTCACCGACATAGCCGCTAGGATTAGCAAGCTGGAGGGCAGGCCACATAGCGCGAAGATCGGACGGGCGTTGGGGCAGAAAGATTCTAGAGTAGAGACCACGTATTGGCAAGCACAGCGTGGGACGCTCGCCAGCCAGATGGACTGACAATCTTGTGAAGATCACAGGAAGTCGTTGGTTTCAAGCGGCATGGGGCCGGTTACGCTGGAGAGCGATTGGGGAGGCCTATGTTCAGCAGCGGACAAGTATAGGCTCAGATGATGAATGTCACAATAACTTAGCCCTACGTTATTAAAAATATGCGTTACTATGACAAAGTAATCAAGTATCTATATAATTTACAGCTCATGACTGTATAATAAATACGTCATAAAGCCAGTTTTGTCGAATCACGTCCGTACATTCATATCAGGAGGACAATAGCGGCGGGACACAGTAGCAATTGAAGCAATTTTGGCGATGTGACGTCATCGACCTGACCGACTGATTGAAGTATGTTTGACATATTTGGAGTAGGTAGATATTTAAAAATAAAGTTACAATTCCGGAGCGTCGTAGATCACAAATCGAAACCTACATTTTTACAAGCTTTTATTATATTGCAACGTTTATTTGTTAAAGGGAAAATCTTACAGGTCTAATTAGAACCACTTCTTCTAAATAATAATAATATCAGCCTATACTGTTCCACTGCAAGCAATGATTCACGAACTAAAGTAGCAAAAAGTATCAAATTTGGACTTACGATGAACACTCACACACATCATAAAACAACATTATTGCAAACAGCATCGTAATAGAGATAGTAGCAAATAAGAACCCGTTAGAATATCTTAAAGAATACATGTATTTGGGTCAAATTATATAGCAGAAGGACCAGATGACAAAGGAAGTCAACAATAGGATAGCATGCGGGCGGAAAAAATATAAGGCACATAAATGTATAATGAAGAGCAAAGAGTTGAGTCTAGCCATAAAAAGAAACCTTACCGTGTCTCATTTATGGTTGCGAACATGGGCTCTCACTGCATTATACCGATGCAAACAAGCCGCATGTCAACATTCCATGTAACGAAGCATGCTTGGATTAAAGAAAAATGACAGAATAAGGAATCTTGATATAACGCTACGTACCAAAGTTTACGATATTTCTTCATTAAAAAAACGTAGCCCCACACTAGGATTTATTCCTGTATCGTGGGTGCGTTCACAAACATGAAATTTCACATACACAAGTACCCAGAACGGAACAAATAGTTGTGGATCACACAAAGATTTGTTCCGCGCGGGAATCGAACCCGCGACTCTTAGACACAGTGGGCGGAGCGGCTCAAGCTCTTAACCACTGCGCTAAATCGTCCGTCTATATATCATACGTAAAATAGACGAACTCAAATGTAGGTGGACAGATCACCTAATGCGAGGCAACTCAGACAAATGGAATAGAAAGGTCACTAATTGGTACTCCAGAGACTCTGAAAGAAGTAGAGGTCGACAATTGTGCAGGTGGGCGGTGAGATTCAACTCGTCTTGAGTTAAATCTCACCGCTGGCCCGAATTGAAGAAGAGTCACGCGAGACCGATCGCATTGGGAGGAATTAGAGGAGGCTCTTGCCATGAGGCACACTGAGTTAAGAGATCTAATGTAATATCATTTGTATTCTTATTTGTTCTTTTTTCATTTTTGTTATTTTCTTTTCTTAGTAATAAAGCATATTTTGTTTATTTGCTTTACTGGGCAAAGGCCTTCTCTCAAAAATTGAGGTGATACAGATTAGGGCATACTCCACTACGCGGACCCAGTGTGGATTGGTGGAGGCAGATTTGTGGCCACCTGCTGTTGGAACTTATCAGGCCGCCTATAAAACGGGTCGAACTCGGATTAACGACTACCACATTAAGTGGTAACGGGGACAAACGGCTTAACGTGCCTATCTCGTATAATAATAATAATAATTTAATTTTCAGATAATAAAATCCATAATTTTTTAGTAACAATCTTCTTACAGATTATGATATATATCTAGATTTTATTTATTTGGCACTGGACATGTATGAATTATGAATACCTATTCAGTGCAGAATAAATGGGCCATCCAGCCGATTAGCCAGTACGCTCAGGAGAGTATTGGCGCTGCTGCTGCGACATCGTGGATGCTGCCCTCTTACGCAGGATGGCATGAAAATCATCTACTCTGGCCTCCGCGAACATCCCCGATGCACTTCAGAATCGAGGCAGCCCCAACACACTCCTAAACGCATTATTATATTGGACTCGCAGAGCATCCAGCCTCTTCTGCGAGTATCTGACCCACAGGCTGCACGTGTAGAACATTTGACAGTAAGCCCTGAACAATGTTATCTTAACTTCGTTGCTACACCGCGCAAACCTACGAGGCAACATGTTACTTCTAACTGATAATGCTCTGCGTTCCCTCTCTACGTCTATGTCATCATGCAGTGACTCCGAGATCCAGTGCCCCAAGTATTTAAATTGCGCGACTTTTTTAAGTGGTGTACCCTTCAGAGTGACTGGTGGCAGTCTGTCGTACGTTTTGTTACGGGCTTTAAACACCATTAACTCGCTTTTTATTGCATTATACTTAAGGCCATGGGTCTCCGCGTACTGCTCACAGCTTGAAATTTAACATGTTGGTTCGGTTTCGATGACAACGCAATTTATGTTAAGCGTGACCTGATCTTAAATGGCCAATAATATAGACACAACATTTTATAACTATACATATTCAATATTGATTGGCCGTTGTAAATAGCAATATTACCGTGCAGCGAAAAGCTTGTTTTTAAAAATGGTGAATAACGTAGGTAAATATCACATTACTGTCGTCTTTACCTGATGATCTGCAAGCGGAGTGAAATGTCCCTTAGGAATAATGTGAAGGTGTCCCTTTACAAAACTTGTATACGGCCCATCATGACCTACGTTTGTAAGCTGTTCGGGCACGCCGCCCGCTCTCACATCAATAGACTCCAAACGGTTCAATCCCGTTTCCTCCGCAAAGCCGTCGGAGCCCCATGGTTCATACGAAATGTCGATCTCTATTCCGATCTCGGTCTCGAACCTATTCGCGCCTTTATTAAAAAGGCGGCAACCTGATATTCTGCGAACGCGTCCAATCATAGTAATCCGCTAATCGTAGCCGCCGCCGACTACGAACCCAACTCCCCTCCTATCAGCCGCTACTGCCGTCCGCGGCATGTTCTCACCACCCTTCCCGATGCCCTTACATCCCTTCTTTCGGATACAGATACCGCACACAGGATCAGACACCGACATCGCCGGCGAGGTCGAAGAATCCCATGCCCGCCGGCCGGTGCAGAGCACCACGGCGAGGCACCTAGTATACGCCCTTCCCCATAGCGACTGCCCAAGCCGAGGCCGTTCCTCCTTGAGGCGTCCTTGAGCTAGTTGCTTTGCCCTTCTGGCTCGAGCGTAGTGGTTGCACGCTCGCCCTCTTGTCCGGTGAAGCTGTAAAGGCCCCGCGGCCAACAGCGTAGATCATTCATACACGCGCACACCAAAAATCACATTACTTCGACAAAGTACTAGTACTAAAGTAAATTGTTTTGATAAATATTTCATTAGTCAAATACTTTTTAAAAAAAGGGAAATCGACTTTATAAAGCAAAGAATAAATATTTGAAGTTTAGCGCAGTGGTTAAGAGCTTGAGCTGCTCCGCCCACTGTGTCGAATAGTCGCGGGTTCGATTCCCGCACGGGACAAATCTTTGTGTGATCCACAATTATTTGTTCCGGTCTGGGTATATGTTTGTGAATTTTCATGTTTGTAAACGCACCCACGACACAGGAATAAATCCTAGTGTGGGGCTAAGTTTAAAAAAAAAAAAAAAAAAAAGAAGTCGGTGCCCTTTACAATTTTAAGTAATGAGTGAATTAATTATGTATATTGATATACCTACATTATATTATGCTCCTTAGTTCTACAGTAAGGTACTTACAGTATTAATATAATACACATAGTAACTGAATTTACACATTCGTGCTGTTTGCGGTCAAGGAGTTCCCTGGTGTATCTTCAAAGTCCTAGATCCAAACCAATTAAACGAAAATAGGACCATCTCAGAACTATAATGAACCCAATGCTAAAAGAATCATCATAATGGGTTTATTACCAAAGACGTATACGATACTTCCATCCTTCTATTTTTTTTTATTTTTTCTTCTAACATCCATTTATTCACCGATCCACGGGAGTATGTCCGTTATCATCTTTACACCAATACTTTCTTTCATGCCTCCACGCTTCCTTACTACGCTGTCGCATACATTGTCGGTTCGTTTACCTCCACACATCTTCCGCTGACTCGCATTTCGAGCGCGTTTATCCATCATTCATTTTCTTTTTTGCATAGAAAGTAACGTCGTCTACAAGCCTAAGAATCATCCGAACGAAATCGCGAGTACAGTTAGTACATCATATATCTGCTTATGACTGTACATACAATAAACATGAGGTATGAATTACTTAAAGTGTGGAGTGACTGTTCTAAAAATGTAATAAGAGTTATATGTAGGAGTGCTGTTTATATAGCTTTGTTTCTCTTTGTTAAAGCGAGTTTTAGGTAAACACTTTTGGGTATGAGTTTTGTTCTAAAAGTAGTTTTTGTAAAAATAAACACTGTCTAGTCTATATTCCTCAAGCGTGAGGGGCAAAGGTGTATATATTTTCTATCATTCGTGATTGGGGGTGAGTCTATTGTAATTATACCGGATAAAATTCCATAATCAGTTCTCCTTATTAAAATATAATTTATTCTGTAGTACATTTTTTTTTCAATTTGAAGCGTAGAACCCTAATATTTTGTTACAGTACAGTCAAATTTCACCAATCCGAATAATTTGATATTTTTCTTCTTCTTTACCACTTAATATAATTCAATTAATAAGTGGTAAAGAAGAAAAATATCAAATTATTCCCAAACATCCCATATTTTCCAGACATTTTATGGGTGAAACAATTCATCATTTCAGGGGACACATCCCTTTATAATTAATAACGTGGCTCTCGCTGTGGTTTGCCGCCATGTTGGTAAGTCGCGGGGTGGACGCGCCTATTATCGGCACAGTGATATCGACAAATTTTTTTCTTACTATACACGTGTATTATAATACATATTAAATAATAAAACGCCTATATTTCCCAAACGGGGATGGCACAGAAGTACACCACCCACTTTTCACCATGTTGTTAGGTGCCATGTTAAAGGGACCGAGTTTCGTTAGATGATCTTTACTCCTTCCTTATCAAGGAATGGCGACATGCTTGCTCTCTAATAAATCGGGACCAAAAGCATTTTGGTAAAATATGGGTATAAAATATAGCCTACGCTTAGAAGGGAAAACATACGTGAGTAGTATTTATCTTTCTTCCAAAGGTGATGCCAATTACAAAACACAGACTGAGGCAAATTAAGAAAAAACCATTTCCGCTGTCATGAATGAGAATAGACTTCGAACTCGCTTAATCCATTGAGCTGATCGGTTGTTCTTAAACACCTCCTACGCCCTGCCAATGTATGTATTTACAAAGACCGGTACATTTATTCACCAAATATATACACATTTTCCAGCAGGGCTATCACAGGCGGCGTTATAAGACAAGCCACGGATTTTGTCGCCTTAGGCGTGAGATAACCGTTTTGTCTTACGTGCCAGCATAGCGTGTCATGACAAAAGATAGACACGAGAAAACCCGTTTCCAGAATTGTATTGACGTGTGGCAAAGGGAAAGATCTTCCACTCCCCACGAGAGTTGTTTTCGTGGGCCTGTATATATGTATGCATCGCGTCTTGGGATCTCTCATATCGCGTTCTAGACATGTCTGGCGGATCGGCCGCGCCATTTGTTGATAGGTAGTCGCAACTATGTAGCGATGTGTATGGTCGCTACCGCTACAGACGTATAGACATGACTATTTGCGCTTGTGTGCAAGTTTGGGTTTTGTACGCAAGTCAAAGTAGGATTGTCTGTATATTTTATATTATATTATAAGCTAATGCTGTCCAACTCCACGGCAAAGGCCTCCCTTCCCTTCTTTAACTAGTGCTAGTGCAAGCTATACGGCCGACAAAATTTTGTCCCGCGTTAGAAAAGTCTTGCCACCCGTGCTAGCCCTGGGTTCGACGTGGTGGGATATAATTAAACAATGAATCTGAAATGTGGGTTTCGTATTGAGTGGTCAAATAAATACGTAGTGTTTGTTGGTTTCAAGAGCTGCAGACGCTGTTTCATTGTGAAACAAACGTTTCAATTTATTTATTTATTGTCTTACTTCTTGAGGTTTATGTTCGGTGTATTTTGGCGAGGCAAAGCGATATTTCCCTATTCAAACCAAATGTTCTTGATAAAATTTCGGAACCATAGAAGAAACAAGTTGTGTCCTACGTATTTGGAACTATTTGATTTCATCCGGTTGAGTGAGTTGCCTAAAAAGTAAACTGCCTTAGAAGGCAGGATACCTAAATGCAATACCTGTAAAGCTCATCCTCTTCTACATTCTGTTTGTCTATACCTGCATCATCACCATTATTTTCCTTGTCATTTTCGATTATCTTTTTATACCAATATTCTTCTTAGCGTCCTTGTTAATCGGCTAGATGGCGTCTTTATTCGCCATTGGATAGGCATAGTTCATACATGTCCAGTGCCAAATAATTTAAACTTTGGATAAATACTAATATTATAGTCAGTAAAAACATTGTTACTAACAAAACTTTGGATTTTTATTATCTGCAATAAGTTATTATTATTCATTTTAGACATATTAGTGATTTGAGATTATTTTCTCGTCCAGCCGAACACCAGACATAGATGGAGTAGAACTGTGTATGCCATATTTATTGCCATTTCAAAGAAAAAGAAGAAGTTATCTTGCCTCGGATAGCACTTAACTCAAACCGAAACGGGGCACTAGGGTACCGCCTCGCATGACCTACACTATTTGCGGTATGTATTTACTAAGATTTATAATGATATATCAAAAAGCATCCACAGAAATCACTATGGTTGCAACTCAAGAAAAGCCGTCCAACTATTACATAAAACTTTTCCTTAATATTTTTTTTTCGTTGCCGACAACTGTACCTCACACCCCAACGGAACAATGGAGCATGTTGAGTCTCAGTGGCCATGGAACAATGGCGGCGCAGTAATGATGGCCAACCTACCTACACATTCATCTCGGTTCCAAACGAAATATTAGTTTCTTCCTTTGCTTTCGGGGCGTTTATTGCTAGTTCAGTGCATCGTTGATAGCTTTTGGTTTAAATTTTCAGTTTTCTAAATCAAATGAAACTTTTTCAAAGTCAAGTTAAAAGCTTGATTTTTACAAATCTAATTGAATTTTTCGAAGACATGTAGTAAAGGTATAGTAATTATAATATAATTTTAGCCCTGTTAAGAAACTGTCCCACCGTTGGGCACGGGCCTCCTCTCAAACTGAGAGGGGTTAGGCCATAGTCCACCACGCTGACCCAGTGCGGGTTGGCGAACTTCACAAACCTTCAAGAAACTCTTAGACATGCAGGTTTCCTCACGGTGTTTTCCTTCACCGTTAAAGCAAGTGATAATTAATTTTTAATACGGTTTAAACCCGTGACCTCTGACTTTGCAGTCCATCGATTTAACCGCGAGGCTATCACTGCTTTTAGTTATAATATTACTACACAAAAAAAAATATTTTTATTGTGAGCAGCGAATTGTTTTTTAGTTTTAAAACAAATTGATCAGTTTGATGGAGTAAACTTGTTTGGGAAGGTGGAAAAAAACGTGAACACATTATAATTTATAAAACAAAAGTTGTTTAGACTGAGGTATAATTGCAACGTCTTTTGGTATGATAACTCAATTCCGACTTACCCAGCAGTGACTTATACACGGTGTAATCTCAGTCGTCCTGCGCCGAAGGCCCAGGTGGTGTATCCAAGGCCTACTGTTTACTAGTAATAATAAAACGAATAAAAAGAACACTTCAGTAAGTAACATCTACCTACTGACCTATCCGAATATCAAAGCTGGGGTGTAAATACAGAACACCGGAGGTATTTACCGGCCAGCTGATAAGACCTGCTGGCCCTTGATGTCATTATGTGCTTAGTATAGGTCTTTTTTACAAGCCTTTATTCAACTTGCAATGTTCGTATGTCTGTCTGTCTTTCCAGTTCAAATCCTGTGATTCATTTTTAAAGCATTTGCGGGTTTCCGATTGAGCTGAAATTTGGCATACGTTTGCCCCCTAAGCTCTTCACCAACGCGCTCGACGACGTCTTTAAGACGCTGGACTGAGCGGAACGGGGCGTAAATATAGATGGTGAATGCGGCTCGCATCTTCGGTTTGCCAACGACATCGTCATAATAGCGGAGACGCTGGAACAGTTAAGCGAAATGCTGTACAGTCTAAATGAAGCTTCTCGACGTGTTGGTCTTGGCATGAATTTGGATAAAACTAAGATCATGTTCAATGAATCAGAATAAATCAGATAGTGCCACGGGAGCGGACAATATACCTGTCAAATTTCTGAAAATGTCAAACAAAATAATCACCCCCATTATTTGCCATTTAGCCAATCTGTGTTTTTCCAAAGGAATTTTTCCTAACGCATTAAAACACTCCATCATTACACCTGTGTTTAAGGGTGGGGACAAAGGCGATGTCAACAACTATAGACCTATTTCAGTACTGTCGGCAATATAAAAAATCTTAGAAAAACTCATTAATGTTAGACTAATTAAATATCTGAACAAAAATAACATATTAGCGAATTCACAATAGGGGTTTAGGAAAGGCAAATGTACTCTTAGACTTGACTACAAAAATTGACCATTTGGACCGCGGAAAGAAATGTCTGACAGTATTTCTGAACCTGAAACAGGCCTTTGACACCGTCTCTTATCCCACCCTTATACGCAAACTAGAGAGAATTGGTATTAGAGGTAACCAGCTAGAGTTACTAAGAATACATTAGTAGTAACCTTCAAATAACCTACGGTATTCCACAGGGCAGTGTGTTAGGTCCTACCTTGTTTTTGATCTATATTAATGATCTGTGCAAGACCAAAATTAACAATAGGCACATAATTTTATATGCTGACGATACTGCCATCGTCTTTACCGGTGATACATGGGAAGAAATTCATCGCGCTGCAGAGTTCGGTTTGGCTAAAGTTGCTGCGTGGCTTAAACTAAATTTATTAACATTGAACACCTCTGAAACTAATTATATTTGTTTTTCTATCCATAATCGTACACAACCTAAACATTTCAATCTTAAAATCCATAGTCAGTGCACTTTTAATTCACCAATAGTCTGTACTGTAATAGACTGACGATTTAGCGCAGTGGTTAATAGCTTAATCCGCTCCGCCCATTGTGTCTAATAGTCGCGGGTTCGATTCCCGCACGGGACAAATCTTTGTGTGATCCACAATTATTTGTTCCGGTCTGGGTATTTGTGTATGTGAATTTTCATGTTTGTAAACGCACCCACGACACAGGAATGAATCCTAGTGTGGGGCAACGTTTTTTAAAAAAAAGAAAAGAAAGAAAGAAAGAAAAGAACTGTCCTAAAATAAAACAAGTCGCCTGCACAAAATATTTAGGAATAATGATAGATTATCTTGGCACTCTCACTTAGAAATAATAACCGCGAGACTATGAAAATTAATCTGGATTTTTAAAACACTTCGGTGTGTAGCTTCAAGTACACTATTGAATCAAGTCCACATCGCTCTAGCACAATCCCTTTTAACATACTGTATCCCAGTATGGGGCGGGGCTTCTAAGATGAAATTTCTCGAGTTGGAACGTGGTCAGCGATCTTTAATAAAAGTAATGTACAGTAAACCTTACAGATTCTCTACCGAAAGGTTGTATTCCATTAGTGAATTATTGAGTTTACTTAAGTTATATATTGTACATTTACTTGTAGAAAACCACAAAAGTATGCTATATGATCCCAAAACCAGCCATAAAAGAAGAAGGAATGTACATTATACCTATGTTGTAAGAACTAACTTTGCAAGTAATCAATTTAGGAGAGCACCTGAATACATATACAATAGGATAAACAAAAAACTGAATATTTATCCCTTACACTCTCATCATTTAAAAAAAACGGGTTACTGAGTGACTTAATTCATTAAACTACGATGAAGTTGAAGCTCTGCTACAAGTCATTAAATAGAGCACTTGAATTATCTATCACAAACAGACACTAAGTGGTACACAACTACAATGTATCAAATTAAATATATTGAAATAATGAAATATTTATTTAAATTATGTTACATTTATTATTATGATTAAAATGGATTTGTCATTAGAAAAAAAAAAATATATATTTCAATATATATATATATATATATATATATATATATATATTATCAATTTACAATTCTTATGATTGTATCGGATTAACTGGTTTAACTTTGTATCAATATTTGTAAGATATGGAAGAGCGGGACACCCTGGCACAGGTATTTGTTATACTTAAAAGGATGTCCCGTTATTGGATCATTCTATGTATTTGTAACTCTTAAAACCAAAATAAATTTATTATTATGTACATATTTATAAGGTATAATTTCTTACAAAATATATAAAAAATATAAAATACAAATATTCTTATATATATTGTATAAAAAAAAATGTGCTCCACCGACAGCAAGGTCTACGACCCAAGCTACCGGTGGTCAGGGCTCCAAAGAGAGGAACCTCCTCACAATGCGTGCCGTGTCCAACATTACTGCCTTCTGTATCAGGCCCTTCACCCAAGTGCCTAGCGAGAGCTTCTCAAGATGTTTATCGAAGCTCTTCGCTATAAGGCCGTTACTGAAACGACCATCGGAATAATGATAGTTGAATCAACATTCCACATGGCGGTAACCTCATGGGCCAGGTCCAAATATTTAGAACATTTTTCTTTTTCGGCCTTCACAAGGTTCTCATCATGCGGAATGGTGACATCAACTAGCATTACACGACGCATCGATCGATCTATTATCACGATATCAGGTTTATTGGCTACAATAGTCCTGTCCGTGATAATAGATCGATCCCAGTAGAGCGTGATATGACCACTTTCGAGAACTGGAAGAGGCTGGTACTGGTAGTACGGTACTTCAGAATCCACAAGGCCATATTTAAGAGCAAGTTGCTGATGGATAATCCTAGCCACTTGGTTGTGTCTGTGCAAGTACTCTCCGTTAGCAAGACGAGAACCCGGAACCGGAAACAACATGTCTAATAGACTCACCGGGACGGTGGCATGCCCGACAAATGTCAACCGTGCCGTCCTTTAGGATGTGCTTCCGGTAGTTGTTCGTCATGATAACTTCGTCCATAATTGCAAAGACAAACCCTTCAGTTTCCCCAAAAAGGTTGCTGAAGCGTAGCCAGGCCACGGAAGCGAGCTGGTCCACATCAGGCCCTGTAAGAACCGTCCGTGTAGCTCCTTGCCCTTCCATATGGCTGTGCGGTCCAAAATACTTAATACCTGTGACCTTCGCCAGTTCTCGTTTGCCAAGGAAAGCGGAGTTAGGCCTCTATCGATTGCGGCAACATCTCGATACATCACCACGGATACACTCAAAAAGTACTGTCTGAGATTGCACACCTCGCGGTTGTGTAGTGTCTTAGCGTTTAAAAACCCACGACCACCGCACTTCCGCGGGATGTACAACCTCATAACAGACGACCGCGGGTGATGCATACGATACGCTGTCAGCAATCGACGGACCTTTCTATCCAGCGCATCCAGTTCAGACTGAGTCCACCTTAGTATGCCAAAAGAGTATGTAAGAATAGGCATGACCCAACCATTGAAAGCTCGGACCTTGTTTCCACCAGATAGAAGGCTTTTTAACACTTTTATCAGGCAGGCAAAGAACCGATCTTTCAATGATTGTTTCATATCCTGTTCAGCTATACTTAAGGCTTGTGACATACCAAGATACTTGTAGGAATCCATTTCAGAGAGAGACCTGAGGGATATATCTTCAGAGAGCTGTAGATTAAAAGAATCTTCAACTCTCCCTCTTTGTACATGGATGACCGCACACTTGTCTACTCCAAACTCCATTCCGATGTCATTGCTAAAATTGCCGGTTAATTTGAGCAACTCCATCAGGTCTGTTTTCTTCGAAGCGTACAAGTTGAGGTCATCCATGTACAGTAGATGAGATATAGGCTCACTCTCCCTCCGCTAATGGTAACCTAGCTTTGAATCCTTAAGTATAGCACTTAATGGATTCAAAGCCAAGCAGAACCACAACGGACTCAAACTGTCGCCCTGAAAGATACCCCTGCTTATCTTTATCAAGTCCGACGAACCAGAAAGGCCTCCACTTCCTGGGTGACGAAGAACTGTGGTCCACTGCCCCATACACGAAGCGAGGAAAGAGCATAGCACCGGGTGTACTCTGTAAAGTTCTAACACCCTAGCAAGCCATGTATGAGGCACCGAATCATAGGCCTTCTTATAATCAATCCAGGCCATAGAGACATTCTTTCTGGATCGTCGCACCTGTTGGCAAATGGCCATATCAATGAGGAGCAAATCCTTTGTACCCCGGGACCCCCCCTTACACCCATTCTGAGTAGGCGATAGAATATGCTGTGCCTTAAGGTGATTATTGATTTTTATTCTCAGAATGGATGTAAGGAGTTTATAGACCGTAGGTAGACATGTAGTCGGTCTATAATTTTTAGGTTCCGAAGTACTGCCAGATTTGTGAATCAAGTGAGTGACACCCGATGTCATAAAGCTAGGAAGCGATCCCAATTGAAGAGCTTCTTGGAATTGAGTCGCTAGACGAGAATGTGAGCCCTGGAGCCTCTTTAGCCAGAATGCGTGCAGTCCATCCGGCCCCGGACTTTTCCAGTTCGGCGCCGCACGAACCGCACAGGCCAGATCTTCACGACTTATGACTACGGGCTCCATTTCCTGAATGGGCCCACAGGATCGTCCAACAACATCAAACCATTCGCCCTCGGAGTGACTGACGGGCACTGACCAAATTTTACGCCAAAACTCGGTCATCACGGCCGCATTTGGCAAGTGCACGTCAGTCACTCTCTCTTGGGGGCGCTCCCAAGCCTGGTATACACTCCTTTGATTCGTCTGGAAGGTGCAATTCACGTGGTATCTGTCTGCTCTCGCCTTATACCTGCGAATCCTCTTCGCCCATGCATAAACTTTTTGCTTCCAGAAGTCTATGCGTTCCGCGACCCCTGCCACATAGTCCACAGGAGCCACTCCTGTGCCTGCAAAGGCTTGAGCCACGAAACGCATAACTCTCGGGCGGTTGTTTCCAGCCTGGAAGCACAACAATTTCGCTATGAGTGCCCTAGCCATATTTATACGCCGCCCTATTCTGCACTGCCAGAATGGTTTAGCATTTGTGGGTTGGGTGGCTCGATGTAGATTAGGAAATCTTACACCTGCCACCCGACACACCGCCACCGCTCCACAGTACAAAATAGAGTGGGTATCACATAAGTCCACACTGGTCTCCCAGTGTGGCTTTAAAACATTGTCTAGGGCACTCACAAGCGAAATGTTACGTCTATGCATGGGCAAACGGGGTAGGCATGGTCTTAGGAAAATCGGTGCAGACCGATACTCCGCAAAGGCATCCTCCAGAGCTCTCCTCACCTGCTCCTGTAGCTGGTCACTAACCCTTACCTGCTCGCTATTTACATCCTCCGATCGTGCGAAGTTATTTAAAGAGATAGGTTCTTCGACACTTCGCACGTTGGATTCAGTACGAGCAGGAAGTGCTTCGCGGCGCAATCGCTCAAGCACTGTGTCATCCAACAACTTGCACCGCTGGATGGCACGTATTTGATCCGATAGTCGTTGCGCAGTAACGGCGACAGTCGGGTGAAGCCCCTGAAACAGAGACAATAATTTCGGACGGTAAGCGGTAAGGATGGTTCCTCCCTCTGTAGCACCATAGTAGGCCCGCCTGACACTCAGATTTAATTCCGGAGTCCATCTCATGCGGCGCACTACACCACCGGTAGCAGGGGCCGTGGGCGGAGCACAATGTCCCGCTGGTCCTAGGCGTGCCGGTAGCGGTGGGCGTCCTCTCCTCGCAGATGTTAATATAGGTGGAGACGCCGATATCCCGGCATCGTCGCTAGAGGCCCCAGATGTCGGCGGTGTGAAAAAATCTTCATCCTCCGAAGGCTGGGGCGAGGTGGGCGAGCCGGGCAAGGGTGTTGGGCGTGCGCTAGGAGTCTGGGCATCCCGCTGCCGACACAGCCGCACGGGGTTTCTTCGGCTGGGCTCGGCCATTTCCAGATGTGATATAAATTTTTTCTCCAAATCCACATTTTGCGAACCCACGTTCGCATTGTAAATTTTGCTCTGAAACTGTGTTTTTTTTGTTGTTTGTTAATGTCTAAACGGTTACTTTTCAATATTTCTTCGTAAAAAAAAATTTATTTACACAAAACGACATGCGTCGTTGATAGCGGTTGCCATGGTTATTTATTTTATTATTATTATGTATCTCGCTGAGATTCACGGGCTTATAATTTACCCGGACCTTTGAAAGGCTTGCATGGGGACATGGATCCAACACGTAGAGGCCCTTTGCGAGAAGCTAATGTTATGTAAGCCACCTGCTGAGATCACTCGCTGAAAATGAAGAAACACAACCAGCGAACTGACCCCGGCAGGTGCAAGGACTATTGTAAATTATGGAAAGAAAACAAGGGCTATGCAAATGAGGTTTGATGGACAAAAACTGGACTATTTCAGAGGGGACGGACACCGGCCATAATTATTACCCGTGGCCGGCGGTGACTCGCCGCTTACTAGATGGGCCCTCAAACGGTCGTCCTAGGACAACTGAGGGCAACACCGGTGTGAGCGGCTCAGGGGTGTAGAGAGGTGTGCTGCGCTTTCTCCGAAGTTACTCGCGGCGTTATGCCCTTTAACACTTCCACCCCTGGAGTACATCGATGTAGGAACGCATTATCTTCATACGTCGATATAGCTCTCACGGCTCCTCTCTGGACGGCCAATTAAGGCTAGCCAGAGCCGAGAGTCCTGCGGGCACCCTTCGGTTTCCACTCGACCGACGAAGACACGCCGAGTTGGGGGCCCTGACCGACTCTCTGAAGCACTCGGCTCCGTGGTGTCGTTACTCACCAACAGCTCGCCACAAGCTGCCCTGCGGGCATTATTAATGAATATGTCACGCCAGGACCAGTCTACGTCGAACAATCGATTCTCGAAGTTGTTCGAGAATACACCTACCTTGGGCAGATCCAGCTTGGTAGGTATAACTTCGAGGAAGAAGTCGACAGAAGGATCCTGTTGAGCTGGGCAGCATTCAGCAACCTACGTCGGGTTTTCTCTTCGCCTTTACCGCAATGCCTGAAGACGAAAGTCTACAACCAGTGCATTCTACCAGTCATAACATACGGTTACGAGACGAGGACACTTACAGTAGGACTATTGCATAGAGTCAAAGTCGCGCAGCGAGCTATGGAGCGGGCTATGCTCGGAGTCTGTTTAAGAGATAAACTCCGAAATGAGGTTATCCGTCAAAGAACCAAAGTAGTTGACATAGCTCGCTAAAGTGCTACATTACAAGACACTTTACATAATTTTAAGAAAAAGTTATCTCAACATTTTATTTCTTCATAACTTAGTGTACATTCAAATTTTCCGTATTGTTTTCATTTCTGGATGATGTACTTTTATTAATTAATAAATATATCTTTTTCTATTTATTTTAATAATTGTTTAATAACTATCTATGTTAATTTCACTGTTGATTAATGGGTTTTACCACTTCTCATTAGTGTGATATTTTAAAATTGGTTAATTCTAATATTATACTGTGTCCTTCGTTCTCGATATAAACTATATTAGCAGCTCTCTCGAGTCGCTTGGCAACCGCGCGTCATTTAGAAACTTCAAAAGCCTCTATGGTATCTGTGGACATAACCTCTGGAACCATTCTTTTGAAAGCGCGGCAGCCGACGCTTTGTAATAAAGTTTTTGGTCGACATTTAATTTAATAACGTGTTATGGCACTAAAATTATATCACAAAAAGGTTGTAATATACTCAAGTGACCGTGTGAAATAAATTTAAAACATCGTATAGGCAAATTTAGAAAAGTTTACGTCCTGGCAAAGGAGTACATTCTAAAAAGATCAACCGATAGTTGTTTATGTGTGGTGTTTTCAGCTTAACTTGTTTATTTATATAATACCTAATATTTGGAGACGTGAGTTTCGTCATATTAAAATTTGGGAAAGCTTCGTCGCCCGAAAAGTAAACTTATGAAGTCTATGCCCCTATTCGTGTACAAACAGTTTAACACGAAATATACCTGAAAACGATTATTAACCGTCTATAAATTGGCAATGTTATACCTCCAATAAGAGAAATTAGGGGGACGTTCATCAATTATGATGATTGTTAAGGATCGATGGCATTTTAAGGACACGGGTAATGTACGAGATACATTGACGTGGTCCGCAAGACTTGACGATAATTCAAGGACACGAGTGGTGTACGAGATACATCGGCGTGGTCCGCAAGACTTGGGGCCCATACGAGATATGTGCTGAAGGTCATACTACTCATAGGTTTCATCCATGAGGTGTTCCTGTGCAGTTCACATTTCTACAATGGTAAGAATCAAAAATGTTACCTAAAATACATACCTTAAACATGCCTAACACAGTAAATACAAAGACTATTGCTATAAACTATAAGCAATTTGTCATACTAATCTCCAAAAGGAGACTTACTGAAAGGGTAATTGAAGTGACATTGTTTATGTATAACAATACATTATTAATAACAAAAGTCACTCCTTTGCAGAAACATAGTGTTTTTATTGATTTCATTATTAGACATACTTGTATAATAAGTGATCAAACGAACTTACCTGAAGTGAAGTTCGATCCTTATTATACGAAGTCCTTCGTTCGAAGATATAAACTATATTAGCAGCTGTTTAGAGCTATAAGGGTAAAGTTGAAGTATACCACATAAAGGTTTTTTTTTTTTTTTTTTTTTTTTGAGCGTGACCTCTAAAAAATAACATATCATTAGTATATTTGTACTATAACACATTCCCGTTCTTTGTTTTGCCATACAACACAAACAACAAATATATACACATATATTGTTTCTTACAACCAGTCTGTCTAACTTATTTAAAATAAATTTATATAATTAAATTCTATAACATATTATGTTATGTAGTGTAGATCCATCCCAACAAAACCTTGATAGCACCTGTTATATACCTTTATACCACACCTGTTGTCCAAAATTCATTAATACCGGGTAATATTAATCAATCATTACTTATCAGATATCAGTGCAGTCTCTATCTGTTATGTCTTCTATAGAGATCTTTCTTCTATAGATATCTTCTATATAACAAGAGTTGAGGAATTGCCCATCTAGAGTTTTGTTTATATAAAATTAAATCCTTTATAATAATTCTTGTATCATTGACAACCATTATGAGACGAACTATGAGAGTGAAGAAAGCCAGGCAGGCATGCAAGTAAAGAACCCGTCGGAACCTTGCACTTTCTGCCCACCCCGCAAGAGATCTGGCCTCATAATATGGATAGAGATAGATAGATAGCTAGAAACCCTTACTGTGTACTAGACCTGAAAACAAAGTCTGTTAGTACCCAATCTATAACAATATGATACAAATATAACAGGGAAACCTATTTCCCCAATAATGTGTCTTCCAACTGTTTTTTGTCAAATGATCTCCTTTTGAGTACGGTACCAAACGAAGGCTACGAATTAACTTGGTGATTATAAGAATGGGTTTGCTATCATTACATATTTAATTTATGATTTTTTTTTTTTTTTTTTTTTAATATCAACATTCTGCTATATTTAATGTTAGTTATATTTTTAATCTTTAAAGATGTACATATATCAAAATTTAACATTTTTTGTACTAGAGGCCTTTGTACTAATGAGCTTATATGGAATTAAGTCCGGTGAAGCTGTAAAGGCCTCGCGGCCATCAGCGTATATCACTCACACACACACCTTATCTGGAGATATTCCTCCCATAAGGCTATGTGCTTTACCTATATAATCTCGCGCCCCCCCCCCCAATTTTTAGAGTCTGGAACGAAGGGCAGTACTAATGCGTGGTAAACAAACATAACCTACCCCAGTGTTATTACTATACCACTATTATTAATTCAATTTAAATTTCGAAACTATCCCGGAATCATTTCCATGTTCTGAGTGTGCGCCGACAAATAAATCCTTGGCTACATAAATATTTATGTATTACTTAACGATTCGTTCCTGCGCAATAACGCCCGCGAACGTTCGTTTTGGCAATACGATTGGACCACTCCTGAACCAATTACATGACTGATACTAAAAATACTAAAAAATACACTCCTAATTTAGTAATAACTTAAGAAGCGAATAAGTTACAGTCGACTAAACCGAACCATGGGTTACAACTGTATCATATTGGGAATCCTATTCATAACTGAATTATTTCATACCATGAAATTTTCATTTCATACCACACTTCCTTTGCTTCTTTGTATGTGACTGTATTTATAAGTAAAACCAAAAATTGCAATGGGTAACTTTCTAGTTAGTTCTAGATGTCCAACCGTGAGAATTGAGTGTTACTCAACTTATTATTATGTATCCCCCATTAATAATAAATAAATAATATCAAGTTCCTTAGGACTTAGATTATTGCTGATACTACATAATATTTATCATACCTGTGATAAGAATATACTTTTGATTATTCTTGTTTAAGATAATCCATACTTTCAAATACTGTAACTCAATATTTCATCCACCGTAGCTTGTCAACATAATATCATTAAATTTTCAAATGGATATTATTATCAAGTCATTTGCATGACTTTATTTTCTTTTTATATATAGATACCTATTTATAAGATACATGTAACATGTGGATGTAATAATTTAAGTATAACAATACCAAAATTGCAAATTTTTGTATGATATCTCAATCCAATATTTTTTACTGAAACACCTTTAAATAAATTACAACATATATAATGCTCTAAAACCAACTTGTTACTTTAATGGTAGCAGTTTGTACTTGTGTTATCATAACTATACCAGAAAACATCACTGGTGTTCAAAATAACTGTACACATTCCAAACTAATTACAAAACTATTTTTTATAGTTATTAATTTCTTGAATAATCTTATTTAATTACATATTATTTATTGATTATCATATGATCAAACAAAAATACAGTAAAAACATCTAATTCTCCAAATAATGAATTGATGTATAGCTTTCCATTGTGTGTGCCTCAAATTTCTAATATTATTAAGTACACTATAATTGATGCAGGAAATAATCAAGAACCCAAAACCATTGAACTCATTACATGATAGAAACCTGAATAGGTACTAATAAATTTTCTATTAGTATATTTATTATGACTGTAAGGTCTAACCTGTTAGCATTAAGTTTTTATTTTTATTTTTAATAAAAATAGCTATAAATTATATTTCAAATTATTAAACAATAGTGTTTCTAATAATAATGTTTCTATACATAATGTTAAACATATGTAGGACAAGATTCACTTGTCTGAAGTGCAAGTACTTGCACAAAAACCAATAAAGTTATGTTTGTCGTTGAAGGCATTATTAGTGTCATAGATACATACCACCGTCAGTGAATACCTTTAGCCTCAAATATTATGGCTTCTTTCTAAAACCCATGTTGTATTCCTGATAGTTTTTCTGAATTTTTCAGCAACTTAAAAACCAAGTCCTTGTGTAAAATGCCTATCATGCTTTTTGTACCTCACTTTCTTTGGTAGGAGATTTCCAATGTCCAACGTGATGTTGTTTTTGGTGAACTGATAGGTATAGTGTGACTTAATATTTCCATACCCAGGATGAGGATTGTTGTTCTATATTGGTTACAACGGTGGTCGATTTATGAAATTTTAACTACTGGTTATGACTAGCTAGTTAATAATTCCATATTGATAATCCACTATATTAACACTCCTTTTATGCAAAATATATACTGCTGACCTTAAAGGTTCTTATCTCAATAAAGGTTTCATGACTGTATTGTTAGGATTAATCTTTTCTGGCTACCCTGCAAGGAGTCTAGGTTGATAATATTGATAGATAATTATTAGTTCTATGTTAACTGGATAGACCAGGTATTTTATATTATCTTTTAAGTATCTTTGTGCATAACACAAATTATCCCACAACCTGCCTGCCGCAGCATCGGTAGGATAAGATATTATATTTGGAATGTATCCACAGCCCTGTTGCTTGTCAGTTACAACAGGCATTGCCATTAGTATATTACTTTGGCTTATTTGGTTATAAACCCTGTTCAGGAATAAGTATTGCTGGATTTAACTTTTTTAATACAAGTACTCATAATTTTGCACAATTCTTTGTGTAATAAGCTCCAGTTTGGGCTATTTCAGTATTATTATACAAGTATGTCTAATAATGAAATCAATAAAAACACTATGTTTCTGCAAAGGAGTGACTTTTGTTATTAATAATGTATTGTTATACATAAACAATGTCACTTTAATTACCCTTTCAGTAAGTCTCCTTTTGGAGATATAATATGACCAATTGCTTATAGTTTATAGCAATAGTCTTTGTATTTACTGTTTTAGGCATGTTTAAGGTATGTATTTTAGGTAACATTTTTGATTCTTACCATTATAGAAATGTGAACTGCACAGGAACACCTCATGGATGAAACCTATGAGTAGTATGACCTTCAGCACATATCTCGTATGGGCCCCAAGTCTTGCGGATCACGCCGATGTATCTCGTACACCACTCGTGTCCTTGAATTATCGTCAAGTCTTGCGGACCACGTCGATGTATCTCGTACATCACCCGTGTCCTTAAAATGCCATCGATCCTGAACAATCATCATAATTGATGAACTTCCCCCTAATTTCTCTTATTGGAGGTATAACATTGCCAATTTATAGACGGTTAATAATCGTTTTCAGGTATATTTCGTGTTAAACTGTTTGTACACGAATAGGGACGTAGACTTCATAAGTTTACTTTTCGGACGACGAAGCTTTCCCAAATTTTAATATGACGAAACTCACGTCTCCAAATATTAGATATTATATAAATAAACAAGTTAAGCTGAAAAACACCACAAATAAACAACTATCGGTTGATCTTTTTAGAATGTACTTCTTTGCCAGGACGTAAACTTTACTAAATTTGCCTATACGATGTTTTAAATTTATTTCACAAGGTCACTTGAGTATATTACAACCTTTTTGTTATAAAATTTCAGTGCAATAACAAGTTATTAAATTAAATGTCGACCAAAAACTTTATTACAAAGCGTCAGCTGCCGCGCTTTCAAAAGAATGCTTGCAGAGGTTATGTCCACAGATACCATAGAGGCGGCGTTGACTTTTGAATTGGCTAAATGACGCGCAGTTGCCAAGCGACTCGAGAGAGCTGCTAATATAGTTTATATCGAGAACGAAGGACACAGTATAATAATACTGAAATAGCCCAAACTGGAGCTTATTACACAAAGAATTGTGCAAAATTATGAGTACTTGTATTAAAAAGTTAAATCCAGCAATACTTATTCCTGAACAGGGTTTATAACCAAATAAGCCAAAGTAATATACTAATGGCAATGCCTGTTGTAACTGACAAGCAACAGGACTGTAGATTCATTCCAAATATAATATCTTATCCTATGGATGCTGCGGCAGACAGGTTGTGGGATAATTTGTGTTATGCACAAAGATACTTAAAAGATAATATAAAATACCTGGTCTATCCAGTTAACATAAAACTAATAATTATCTATCAATATTATCAACCCAGGCTCCTTGCAGGGTAGCCAGAAAAGATAAATCCTAACAATACAGTCATGAAACCTTTATTGAGATAAGAACCTTTAAGGTCAGCAGTATATATTTTGCATAAAAAGAGTGTTAATATAGTGGATTATCAATATGGAATTATTAACTAGCTAGTCATAGCCAGTAGTTAAAATTTCATAAAACGACCACCGTTGTAACCAATATAGAACAACAATCCTCATCCTGGGTGTGAAAATATTAAGTCACAGTGTACCTATCAGTTCACCAAAAACAACATCACGTT
This sequence comes from Phalera bucephala, assembly GCA_905147815.2. Taxonomy (NCBI): domain Eukaryota; kingdom Metazoa; phylum Arthropoda; class Insecta; order Lepidoptera; family Notodontidae; genus Phalera; species Phalera bucephala. The sequence continues at coordinate 31,879,641 of LR990620.1, forward strand.
GGACATTGGAAATCTCCTACCAAAGAAAGTGAGGTACAAAAAGCATGATAGGCATTTTACACAAGGACTTGGTTTTTAAGTTGCTGAAAAATTCAGAAAAACAATCAGGAATACATAATGGGTTTTACAAAGAAACCATAATATTGGAGGCTAAGGGTATTCACTGACTTTGGTATGTATCTATGACACTAATAATGCCTTCAACGACAAACATAATTTTATTGATTTTGTGCAAGTACTTGCACTTCAGACAAGTGAATCTTGTCATACATATGTTTAATATTATGTATAGAAACATTATTATTAGAAACACTATTGTTGTATAATTGATATATATATATATATAAAAAATAGACCTTACAGTCATAATAAATATACTAATAAAATATTTATTAGTACCTATTCAGTTTTCTATCATGTAATGAGTTCAATGGTTTTGGGATTTTTGATTATTTCCTGCATCAATTATAGTGTACTTAATAATATTAGAAATTTGAGGCACACACAATGGAAAGCTATACATCAATTCATCATTGGGAGAATTAGATGGTTTTACTGTATTTTTGTTTGATCATATGATAATCAATAAATAATATGTAATTAAATAAGATTATTCAAGAAATTAATAACTATAAAAAATAGTTTTGTAATTAGTTTAGAATGTGTACAGTTATTTTGAACACTAGTGATGTTTCTGGTATAGTTATGATAACTCAAGCACAAACGGCTACCATTAAAATAACAAGTTGGTTTTAGAGCACTATATATGTTGTAATTTATTTAAAGGTGTTTCAGTAAAAAATATTGGATTGAGATATCATACAAAAATTTGCAATTTTGGTATTGTTACATTTAAATTATTACATCCACATGTTACATGTATCTTATAAATAGGTATCTATATATAAAAGAACATAAAGTCATGCAAATGACTTGATAATAATATCCATTTGAAAATTTAATGATATTATGTTGACATGCTACGGTGGATGAAATATTGAGTTACATTATTTGAAAGTATGGATTATCTTAAACAAGAATAATCAAAAGCATATGCTTATTACAGGTATGATAAATATTATGTAGTATCAGCAATAATCTAAGTCCTAAGGAACTTGATATTATTTATTTATTATTAATGGGGGATACATAATAATAAGTTGAGTAGCACTCGATTCTCACGGTTGGACATCTAGAACTAACTAGAAAGTTACGCATTGCAATTTTTTTTTTTTTTACTTATAAATACAGTCACATACAAAGAAGCAAAGGAAGTGTGGTATGAAATGAAAATTTCATGGTATGAAATAATTCAGTTATGAATAGGATTCCCAATATGATACAGTTTTAACCCGTGGTTCGGTTTAGCAGACTGTAACTTATTCGCTTCTTAAGTTATTACTAAATTAGGAGTGTATTTTTTCATCAGTAATGTAATTGGTTCAGGTGTGGCCCGATCGTATTGCCAAAACGAATGTTCGCGGGCGTTATTGCGCAGGAACGAATCGTTAAGTAATACATAAAGATTTATGTAGCCAAGGATTTATTTGTCGGCGCACACTCAGAACATGGAAATGATTCCGGGATAGTTTCGAAATTTAAATTGAATTAATAATAGTGGTATAGTAATAACACTGGGGTAGGTTATGTTTGTTTACCACGCATTAATACTGCCCTTCGTTCCAGACTCTAAAATTGGGGGGGGGGCGAGATTATATAGGTAAAGCACATAGCCTTATGTGAGGAATATCTCCAGATAAGATGTGTGTGTGTGAGTGATGTACGCGGATGGCCGCGAGGCCTTTACAGCTTCACCGGACTTAATTCCATATAAGCTCATTAGTACAAAGGCCTCTAGTACAAAAAATGTTAAATTTTGATATATGTACATCTTTAAAGATTAAAAATATAACTGACATTAAATATAGCAGAATGTTGATAAAAAAAAAAAAAAAAAAAAAAACATAAATTAAATATGTAATGATAGCAAAAACATTCTTATAATCACCAAATTAATTCGTAACCTTTGTTTGGTACTGTACTCAAAAAGAGATCATTTGACAAAAAAAAAAAAAAAAAGAACCACATGCCTGTTGGAAAACACATTAGTGGGGAAATAGGTTTCCCTGTTATATTTGTATCATATTGTTATAGATTGGGTACTAACAGACTTTGTTTTCAGGTCTAGTAAGGGTTTCTAGCTATCTATCTATCTCTATCCATATTATGACGCCAGATTTCTTGCGGGGTGGGCAGAGAGTGCAAGGTTCCGACGGGTTTTTTTCTTGCATGCCTGCCTGGCTTTCTTCACTCTCATAGTTCGTCTCATAATGGTTGTCAATGATACAAGAATTATTATAAAGGATTTAATTTTATATAAACAAAACTCTAGATGGGCAATTCTTCAACTCTTGTTATTTAGAAGATATCTATAGAAGAAAGATCTCTATAGAAGACATAACAGATGGAGACTGCACTGATATCTGATAAGTAATGATTGATTAATATTACCCGGTATTAATGAATTTTGGACATCAGGTGTGGTATAAAGGTACATAACAGGTGCTTTAAAGGTTTGGTTGGGATGGATCTACACTACAAAACATAACATGTTATAGAATTTGATTATATAAATTTATTTTAAATAAGTTTATATCATAGACAGACTGGTTGTAAGAAACAATATAGGTGTATATATTTGTTGTGTTTGTGTTGTATGGCAATACAAAGAACGGGAATGTGTTATAGTACAAATATACTCATGATATGGTACTTTTTAGAGGTCACGCTCAAAAAAAAAAAAAAAAGAATCCTTTACGTGGTATACTTCAACTTTACCCTTATAGCTCTAAACAGCTGCTAATATAGTTTATATCGAGAACGAAGGACACAGTATAATAAGTGATCAAACGAACTTACCTGAAGTGAAGTTCGATCATTATTATACGAAGTCCTTCGTTCGAAGATATAAGTACCCAACCCGCCCTGCCCGTTGGTAAAGTTGAAATGTACTACTTCTAAAAGGAATGGTTCCAGAGGTTATGTCCACAGATACCATAGAGGCTTTTGAAGTTTCTAAATGACGCGCGGTTGCCAAGCGACTCGAGAGAGCTGCTAATATAGTTTATATCTTCGAACGAAGGACTTCGTATAATAATGATCGAACTTCACTTCAGGTAAGTTCGTTTGATCACTTATTATAAGCAAAATCTCAACAATTTTATGTACATCTCTAATTGATATACACACGAGAACATTATTTTGTCGTCCTATTTTGTAAGACTACAATATGTATATTGTTGATGTACCTTTAATAATGAAATAAATAATAAAAAAAATCATTATTAAAAATTACCTACATAACGACTAAACACTAGAGGTTTCTAATTGTATTGTGGTTACAGGTTTTTTCCTTAAGATTTTAGTAAAGAAAGTACCTGCAGGTACTCTGTACTCAGCCATAGAGGACCTGGAGTGATGATATAATTAGAATAAAGTCATCTGCATCTTTTTTTCAGCTCACTAAAAACACTCTTTTAAGATGGTAGAAAACTAACATAATTTACCTCGTCTTCGCAAACTTTACTACGCCAGAAAATCTAGATAGGTTACGTTTGTACGAAAATTGCTGCTTCATAAATATATAGTGACTGAAACGTGGGAATTTTCAGTGCCCTGAAATGTGGCTTACAGCTGTCTTTGCGGTGCAAATTGCCTATTGGTCGAATGCAGCGCTTTTGGGCTTTGAAAACTATTTTTTTTCTAGTTTAATTACCACAAAAAATATTCGGCAAATGTTCATAACACAAATATGTGTACATATGTCTACATCAGTGGCCTATAGCATAAAGAATCGCTTGTGCGCCGTTCCTTGCCAAGCACCACGGTGAGACACCAAGTATAGGCCCTCCCCCATAACGATAGCCCAAGCTGAGGCCATTCCTTCTTGGGACGCCCTTAAGCTAGTTGCTCTCTTGCCCTTTTAGCTGGAGCGTAGCTTTTGCACGCTCTCGCTCTTGCCCGCGTGAAGCTTTATCAGCCTCTCGGTTAATTGCGTAGATCACACGTAGATACTAAAAAGCTATTATGACTGCCTCATTGGTCTAGTGGCGCATAGTGTGAATGGAGATGACGGGGTTCGAATCCTGTTCTATGAAAAAGTTATCAGTCGCAGTACGGTGACTGGAATTGTACCCGATATAATGGCAATGGACTAGCTCCTATAACATTAAAACCTAACATCGTATGTGATATGTGGGTGTACACAGTACACCTCTGCTATCCTCGTTTGGAAAAGAAACACTCTCTGAATAAGTGATGAAAATTTGCTAAGGCTATGAAAAATACCGCTTCGTTTTTTCGATATTATCTTGTTACAAATTATATATATATAAAAAAAGGTAACGAATTATCTTGTTATCTCGAAACCATTTCATTTTTGTGATACCTAAGTTATCTTGTTTTCTTCACGGGTTTAATTAAGCCGCCAATGTTTGTCTTTTACCCAACGGTTTTCTTTCTACATTAAATATTTGCGAAGTAAATTTGCTGTATAAGATGAACACCAAAATATTTCGATCTTTCCACTTAGGTAGAGAAAAGCATTGAACTGCTTAAAATTTGTAGCATGTTTGTTATTAGTCGAGATTTTATTTATACTTTAGTCAAAAATAATAATAGTTATATAATTATAATTAAAGATTATAAAGTAGGGTAGGAAGAAAAGGAAAGAAGAAGCCATGTTTATTGTCCCAAAGACGTGCTCGAAACGAATCGAGCGTGGCACGAGTGAGAGGAACCGATGCGTTCTGTTTGGAGGCCCCGGAGACTCTGTGTCGTGCCGAAGGAAGCCATCGCTCAAACTCGAATAAACTTAATACTCAAATAATTTATTTTGTACCAACCCTATACTTACAAGTTATCAGTTTACTTTTTTAAATCTAATCTAACTACTAAGCTGCCATCGGATCGGAACGCGGAGCGGAACCTCCACCGAGATGATCCGGCGAGAAATTCAGCGGTCTTGTCTTTTTTATTTAATTATCTTACTCATTTTCCATCGCGAAGGTCTTTATAGTGCATTAAAAGTTCAACGTACCTCAGTCTTTACCATAAAAACCTGGAAACTAATTATTGTTTTTCTCTTAAAACCATTTTGAAACACAGAAAATTGCTTTTTATATTTCATAGACTCTTTGAAATATTTTATACGTTTGGAACACGGGCAATGTTCCATAATCCTTTCATAGATATGAAGGCCACAATACTATTTTTAGCTTTATTGTTCTGAAAGCAGCTGATATTGATATATCCTCATAAAACATTATTATTTCAACCACATCAAACAAAAGCCCATCGACTCGCTCCTGATATGTTATTCCTGCTATAAAAATTCCATAACATGAAAAATTTCAAACCGATCCGTTATTTATTATGATTAACTATCGAACTAAGTATATTTTGTTTATAATAACTCGGTTCGTTGATATGTAAAGTCGAACTAATCGGAGTAATCGACTAGGTTTACGATGGTACAGTAGTAAAAGTATGACGTATTTAAAAGAAACTGATTCTAGTACTGCTTAGAGAGAAATTGTTATTTAGGATAATAAATATTGTTAAAAAGTATGTGGGAGTGGCAGAGGTGTACTGTGAACATCTACATTCCACTGTTAATGTTAGGGTCCAATGTAATAAGGCGCGAATCTGTACTGGGCAGAATTCCAGACTCCGAACTGCTAAGAATTTTTTTAATAGAAAAATCCAATCCTACTGATAGACCTAGGAATTGACCTCAAGATGTCGTGATTTCCATCTACCATACTAGGCCAGTGAGGTAGTCATTTGAAGTTCTGTCTTTATTACCCAAAAAAGTGTTATAAACCTCTCAGCTACTTTTTCATGGCAAATTGATGCGATTTCGCGTGATCACCTGGGTGATTTGCCGCCGGGTGATCATTGGACATAAATGATCGCCTTTTATCATCCAAATGATTAATGCTAAATAGTTTTCGCAACCTATGGGTTATAAAGGCAATATAACCGGAAAATTTGCAATACATAATTAAGGTTATTTCTATGCCGGTAAAGAACTTCACTTGGGCTATGACGATCAAGTAAGAATATAATAGAGAAATGAAAGTTGCTATTTTGTTATTTCAATCCGAGAACGATATTTATAGAAGATAGGAGCAGACCAAAAATAAAAACTAGAAATAATTCATTTCATATATTCAATATAATATTTTAATCTATAATCGCAATCGTCTAATGTTTGTTCAGATTGGGTCGTGCCGATATTAGTTTTGAGCGTATGCCAGGGTTAACTAATAGGTACTGATACCTGTATCGATATACATTTATTTGAATCAGAATCAGAATATTTTCATTCATTCATGTAAAACACTCACTTTAAACTAAAATAGAAAATAAAGCACACAAAAAAACCTTAATCAAAAGGGTGGCAAGAATGCTGGCTGCGTTTCCTCGCTGAATAGACAGACCAATCTTTTAAGCGAGGAATAAGCCAGCCCTCTTGACATCCGAGGAAGTGATCAGCGTAGGAGTTTTTTAATTTATAAATTTTTTAAAGCCGAACTCTATGGGCCCAACGTTTTTACGGCAAACGGCACAAATATAAAATTGTTGCAAATAGCAGCATATTTGCACCGTTTACCCAGGTTCGCCTTCTCAGCCGCAGCTCCCCCTAGATCAGCTCACCCTAGATATTGACTTCATTGTGTTTTTCATGTAAACCATTACGGTATTTATGATTTGTCAGAATACTAACAAAGAATCTACCACCACTTCGGAATATCATTCCTGTGGAGAAGAAGGGCAAGAAACTCCACAGTTACTCTTTTAAAATAGTATTTTTTTCCATCTAATTTTGTTGTGGGGTATGTGAGAACAATGTAGTATCAGGTAAGTCTAAATTAAATTAACCAAGTTATACTATTCATGAGAATGGCTACATGGTTCTCTCATTTACAGATAAAGAAATGAGGAAGAAAATTTATCAATTTTATTAAATTACTAGAAGGAAGCGAGGGAATAATAAATAATAATAGCTGAACGTGTTATCCACATTCAGGTGGAGCTGTAACAGCACTTATCCTACCATTTTTATCTTTTAAACAATTATCTAGAGTATAGTAAGCTCGCTTGCAGAGCGTACGTTTAATACGAGATTTGAAGTTATTTTCACTAAGTTGAGTGACGTTAAGTGGGATTTATTATAGAATCTAACACAGTACCTCATGACGTGTGAATATTAGACAGACGAAATTGCGGTTGATCTAATTTATTTCTATTTCTCGTGTTATAGAAATGTCTATCACCTAGCTGATTAGTGTCCTATTATAACGATTTCTGAGCATACACTTCTGCCACTCCTAATAGTGGAATATTGGATTAACGAAGTTGTGACTACAGAATAAAATCATACTGTGGTTAGATAAGAAGATCAGTTACCATAACCAGAGAACAAAGAGTGTCTATAACTGTTGCGTGTATCTTACTTTACTTATACAACTATAAATCTTTAGTATATCTCCTGAATGTTTGGCAACCAAATGGAATATGAACGTTAGTTAGCCGCGAGAACGCTTTTGAAGAAATATTTATCGTTTATGACTCAGACTGAGATGATAAGATAGACAGATTGACTGCTTGGATATTGTTCAGTGAATCACGTTCACGTGAACGGGCTCTGTCCCTGTGTCAAATCGAGGTGAGAGAGATTTAAGTGAACGTAGTCGGAAAATCAATAGTTTTAAATTATGTAGACGCCATAATATAACTAGATAACACACCGTCACGCCTATATTCCCCAAGCGGGGGTAGCAGAGGTGTACTGTGTACACCCACTCTATCCCTATTGGCATATACCGGGCACAATCCCAGTCTTTGGATATTAGGAATTTTCGATGACAACACCTAATCGTGAGTTATACATAGGTTTTACTCACGATTTTTCCCAGGTGTTGTTTTGTTCATGATCAAATTTATATATTATATATTTTTTTTATTAGTTATACCGGCTTACAATCCGACGTTCTGTTAAATTTCATCTTTATTCGTACATCTGTTTAGAAGTAATTGGGTAGCGATCACCCATTATAAATATCTAAATATTTAAACTGTTATAATATGCAGACGGAGGCGTCCCAAGTACATTCACTTTTCACAATAATGTTTTTCCCCATTTTAATATACCTATTGTGAGCCTGTCCCAGATTTTCAAAACCTCTGAAATAAATTTTATACATAATTTATAGTGTACTAGTTTCTGCCTGCGACTTTGTTTGTGTTGACTTTAGACAGGAACCTAATATTTTTCCAGGATAAAAAGTGTCCTATGTGTTAATCCAGGCAATAAACTATATGTGTGCCAAATTTTTCCAAATCCGTTCAGCTGTTTTTGCATGATTGAGTAACAAAAATCTCAACATGCAAACATTTAAATTTATAATATTAGCAAGATTTTGTTAGATTTAGTTTATTAAAAAGTTGCGATTTCATTCGCTAGGTTCGGCATAAAAGGGAATAAACGAGAGCTTTAAATTATGCGTTCAGTGAATCTACATACAAATTTAGGATAAAAAACAACCACTTTTGAACGTTCGGCTAAGTTTTTCCAAACAAAGGATTTTTGTGATATTTGTACAGATTCGTCTATATTATTACTTTAGACTGCGTTCAAAGCTATTAGAACGCAGACCTGTGTATCTGTTTACATTGCAAGCCGAGCGCCGCGTCTGTTCGTTTGTTTGTTTGCTACATTTCTACTAAATTGCTAAAACGATTTAATGTTCAGCAGATAGGTAATCTGAAAACGTAGGATACCGCACTGAATGTTTATATTTCTGAGGGAAATTCCAAAGTTTTGTACTAAATTAAGAAGTGTGTCCGGTTTCGCGAGATTATTTAAATATTTTAAAATTGGTTATTACCTCGTTAGTCAAGTGACGGGTGGTATGGCTCGTGGTCCTAGATTGGAATCTTAGAGATAGTTCATCGTCTTCCCAGCCTTTACTCCTCCACTGCTGGCTAGGCCTCCCCAATCGCTCTCCAGCTCAGCCGGTCCGATGCCACCTGCATCCAACCACTTCCTGCGATCTTCACAAGTTCGTTGGTCTATCTGGCAATCGGCCGTCCCATGCTGCGCTTGCCAAAACGAGGTCTCTATTCTAGAATGTTTCTGCCCCAACGGCCGTCCGATCTTCGCGCTAAGTGGCTCGCCCATTGCCAATTGAGCTTACTAATCCTATGGGCAATGTCGGTGACCTTGGTTCCCTTAGGAATCTCGTCATTTCTGATTCGATCACCTAGAGAAACGCCGAGTCTTTCCATAGCTGAGCTACTCTGAGTTTTTTATGAGACCTATTGTAAGAGATCAGAGTAAAGATAGATATCCACAGGGGAATAGGAGGAAGCAATTATCAATTCAGCAATTTGGAGTGGGCAAGATGGACCGATGTTCTGGTGATGGTCGCAGGTAAAAGCTGGATGTGTACAGCACAAAGCCGGTTCGTGGTGATCTTTGGGGGGAGGGAGGCTTTGACCTGCAGTGGGCATCTTTCAGCTAATGATGATGATATTGAGCAATAGAGTGGTACCGATGCTCTCCGTTGAAGATCTCAGAGTAGTAACTATTCGGAGTTTGAAACTGTAACTACCCAGTGTAATTGTGCTCACCACCTTTTACACTGGGACCTGAAATCACATGCATAGTAAACTTCTGCCAGCTCCGCGGATTGTTAGCGTGACAATATTTATGTTTTTCATTACACTGCGTATGAAACCGTTTATTTTTTTATTAAAGTTATCGATATATTTAAGCCTGCTGCCATTGGGCATGTTTTTGTTAACGTTTTTTGATTATTTTTGATGCGTACAGTACCATTGCCCGTTTCAGTGTTTTTGTACTTGTTCTTTAGATATTTAAATGCCTTAAGACTTATTTCCATGCAACCTATATACTATCATCTTATACCATATATTGCGCGGTAGGCAGAGAAATTCCAAACCACCCTACTATCCCAATATACTACTAGATCTCGAAAACTACGAGAATAATTCCGAATTTTCATTTTTATACAAAAAACGTCGGCAGATTTTCACAGGATCCCTTCCCATAAATCCGCTCAGTCCATTTTAGTCTTAAATGAGATATTATGTTAATCGGATCACGTTGCCCTGAAAGCGGCGCCTCAGACCCGGATACGCTATAGCGAGATTTAAAATTAGCTACACGAATAATATTTTTTCTCCTTGTGGTTATTGAGGCTTTTGAAGCGAGATAATAGGAATAGAATGGCGCCACTTCTCTTCACTGCAGATATTGTAAAAAACGACTAAAATTATTTAAGATTTGGAATGATTCCTGTAGGAATTATTAAGTTTAAGCAGCGTTCGGCATTATAAAAAATCCTAATCTTTTATAATATTCTGGCTCAATGTCTGTACGTTACTTGGGGCCTTATTGAATACCAGCGCTGTGATAGTGTAATATTATTGCCTAATCACTGCATATAGTTGAATGAGGGTCCCTTTTTGCTGGCGACACTTGGATAATATTATTGTTTTTATTCTTAATAGTACTTTGTAACTTGTGTGTGGCCCTGGTCTCTCCAGAAAATAAATATATTTTTCTTTCTTTTTCTTTTCGTTCTATCCTCTAAGAAAAGTGATCGTTATTTTTTGGCATTTTACTTTTCAAAAGTCTCCAAGCCTCAAAAGACAGGTTTGTTCCGTTTGGTTACCTTTTATGAGGTGGTTGTTAAGTCAATTTGAGAGGCTTAAGCTGGTGACTCGATAAATTTTAACAGCTGGACATAAACCTGTCTACGCTAGTATGCACTGGATTCACGTGATGGAGTATGACGTATTCTTTTTCACCTTGATTGTGAGAGAAGACCTTTGCACAGCTGTGAGATAGTATAGGCTAATGTTATGTTTGATATAATTAAAAAGTTAATGGAAATTCACATTTCAAAGTCAAAGTTAAAAATTATTTATTTTATTTAAGCCAATACATAAGCACTTACAAGCGTCATAATTATAACATTTTTTATATCTACCATCCACGCCTCGGCCTCCACTGAAAACATCCGACGAGAAACTCAGTGGGCTAGTCTTTTAACTTAATTTGTTTGACCTTTCTGATAACAATTTTTTTTTTCAAAATTGTATCATACAGCATTGTTTATTTTGCTGTTTGAGGAACTGCTCAATCCCAATCTGTTTTATCGTCAAGATAATTCGAAATTTTGTGATACCCTTTATTGATAGGCATGTTTCGGATATCTATGGGTAATTTGTTGCTAAAGCGTATACATTGCCCCATGAAAGAATTACTAATTCTGTGGAGATGAGTAGAATGTACATTTGTCCTATCTAGGATTTGAAGGGCCTCGTGATCCCAAAGCACATGATTTGCCACTGTACCAACGAGGCTGTCTAGGACATTTATTTTAATATTATTATAGACGTTTCAGGTGTAATATTATTCTTTCAAATTAAGAGAAGTTATGGAATAAGGTCGTATGCATTGAAAATGGTTGCAAAATCATCGGATCTCCACATCGGGCACTCATGCAACTATCACGCTGACCCGAATCTGTCACTCTGTTTGATATCGACGGTACCATCTGCAACGAAAGTCCCTATAAAAATTTGATTAATTCCTAATGCCCAAAAAGTTCCTTAGTTAGGCAAAAGTTACCATTACTATGGCAATATTTAACATTACTTTTTTCGATTTTATTTTTATAATACAATCGAAATGATAATACAGATATACAATGCGTAAGTAGAAGGATGCACCGGGGAAGACTATCCTACCATAACCAAATAGACCGTGTCTTATCTGAAAGGTAATTTAAGAGTCTCCGTAACCGGCGGGCGTGTATGAGACAAAATATGAAAGTGGAGGAAGCCAGAGAGGTCTTTAAGGAAAGAACCCGTTGGAACTCTGTACTCTCTGCCTACCCCGCAAGGGACTGGCGTGATGGTATAGATAGATTTCTATAATCTCTATTGTGGATGTCATGTATGCCTACACTTATGTTAGGCCTTAACCCAAGTAAACAACTTCTGCTTAGAAGCGAATGTAATTGTCTTTATACAGCTTTAAGCTGTCCTAAACCTATATAAGAGGGTATAGGCTCCATAATGGCCGCTTAACATCATTATGCAGACTATACTCTCTTATACAGATTTAGTACAGGATTACTTCCTATCTTATGCAGCAAATGTGCCACATGGGAATCTAATAAGTTTGGACTATTTATCGCCATTATACCGGGTTGCATGAGCTGATCCGTACGCCGACAGGTCAAGGAAACAGGCTACAAAATAATAGTATATAACCACTACTTCCTTCAGATAGAGTAAAAATCTATATCTTGTCGTCGTAAGTAGTCACGACGACAAGATATTATAATGGCCGTTTAAAATCTTCGTGGGCCTTTGGAATATTATACCATTCCATGACCATTCCTAATATCGCTGACCGAAGGTTAAAGTGACACAACCAAAAGGAACAAAAACAGAAGATATCAAGCTTTTTAGCGGCGAATTAGAGTGCTTCTAGTTCAATTAATCCAAATTTTGAATTGGTCACCAGTTGGTCACCAATAAGCAAATTAATTAAACCAATTTGTTCACGAATATAGACATGATATTTTTTTTTCTGGGTCTAAGCCCACCACTTATTCCCACGATTGTAACTCGTGTAAGCCAGGATCCACAATCCAGGACTCCGCAACAAATTTAATTAGAAAGAAAAATAGGAGGAGTAAGAAATATAAAAATTCCACTTCCCTCCTTTGCAAAGCGGGAGACAGAAAAAAAAAAATTGGCAGATCAGCCATAGAGAAGGGGACTACAACTAGGATTAGCTCAAGTGTAAAGCACCGCGGTCACGAAAAAACATTAACAGGGCTTATTTGAGAGCCTCACTGTAATCAAACAGTAATAGGTATGGCAAAAACGCTTGAACGCACGGAAATTATCCCGAGTTTCTACAAGATCCGTGTAGTAGATTACCCCAGATGTATTTCGCAGACTGTTTAACATAATGGTACGATCGTTGTTATAACATGTGGTATAAATATCCTAACATTAATATCTTTAGAGTCTTTTGCTGACTGTACGTACAAAACTCCAGGAACCTTTGTGCTGAGTGCAACTTTGTCGGATATTCGAGACCTACTTAGGTTTAAATCGTTCAAGTGTAGATGGATTACTTTCGGATAACATTTCATATTTTTCTGACAAGGAAAAAAACTTATCTGAAACTGGTGTGAATGTTTGCAACGAAAGGAGGAAGAGTTTATGTTTTCAGATTTTAAACATGAACGTGGAATGCAATCTTTGTGTGAACCAAAAATACTTGTTTTGGTCCCGATGTTTGTGTATTTTCATGTTTATGTATTAAGTGCACTCACAATACTGGAATAATTCCTAGTATGGGGCTAGGCTTTTTTCAATACTGAAATCTCCAAAGGTTTTAGGTATTGTATTTCTGTGGACCAAATTGGCACATGCATCACGCTGACCCGGATCCGTCACTCCTGTGGTATAGAGACCACATGACGTGACGCTGGCTTCGGGTTCGCTTTGTTTGCTTGAGTTGTGAATATCTCTTTATGCCAGATATCTGGTATCGGCAAACCTAGTGTTCCTTTTGTTTTTAGTATTAATGGATTATTTTCACATTTAAAGGAGAAAATTAACATTTGATTTAGGAATGTTTGTTCAATCATTAGATAAACGTTACTTATCAACTAAATTGTAGCTTGACTGAATATAAAAATGAAACTATTAAATTATTTTATTCATACAGCTGTAATTTTCAATATGTTTATGTTGTATTTTATCCTACAAATAAATTTAAAATAAAGATCGAGAAAAGTAGCCTCAATCTTTCTTATAAATTTAGACATTGGTGTGAACCAACGATCGTGAAATAAATATGTCTGCATTCCCGTAGCTATGGTGTCAAGAAGTGTACACTGTACAAAGTACACTTATCTCTCTGTTAGTCAGTAGTGCATGTCGCCATTAGTGGTCCTGGGTTCGAATCTTGGGTCAGACAGAGCTGTTGGGGGCTTACTATCGAAAAATGTTCAGTGGCAGTCCGGGGTTTGGAATTCGCTCCTTATTACAACTACTACCTTGGAATCTATCATCTTCAGGGTAATGTGGGTAGGTAGGACGGTGTTTTTTTCCTAACTATATGTACCAACCAATTATAAATAAACTCCGGTGTAAATTTTCGAAGAAATGGTGGGTATCCTACACCTAGATTTAATCCGAAAATCAGGTGAAGAGAGCTATGTCATAAACAAGAATTGAGGTGTTTACGATTGAACAGACCCGTATTAATAGTAAGAAAGAATGGAGTTGGGAAATTTAGTGTTAGAATTATCTGGAGAAAGGCAGTCAGGTATGCAAGGAGAGAATCTGTTTAGAATTGTGTGAAGGAGGCCAGCCTAACTAACTAAGGACTGACTGAAACTCTGTAGTGTCTCCTACCCTGCAAGGGATCTGGTGTGATGAGAAATATAGATAGAGAATTGTGGGGCAATATTGGAGGTTGTTGCCTTTATAGTAGTTTTGGAAACTAGAACAATCAATTAACTTATATCAATAATAGTAGAGACGATAGGTAGAGACAGTTTAGAATATTAAAAAAAAAATACTTTAGGCGCTCGTAGAGCTGCGCGACCGCGGTGTTCTTACCGATTACCAAGGTTAGGCAGCGTTCGAATCGGTCGGCTTGAGATGGGTTACCGTTTGTGGCGTAATTTTCATATTCGAGCGTCTGCGTGCTTCGGAAGGCACGTTAAGCCGTTGGTCCCGGTTACCACTTAATGTGGAAGTCGTTAAGCCGAGTTGGAAGCCTTAAAGGTGGCTTAATAAGTTCCAACAGCAGGTGGCCACAAACCTACTTCCACCAATCCGCACTGGGTCCGCGTGGTGGAGTATGACCTAATCTCTGTCACCTCGATTTGTGAGAGAAGGCCTTTGCCCAGCAGTGAGCAGTATAGGCTGATATTATTATTATTACTTCAAACAAAAAAGTAAACACTGTTACACATATACCTATACCCGAACTTATGATTGATATTTGATGACGGACGATTTAGCGCAGTGGTTAAGAGCTTGAGCGGCTCCGCCCACTGTGTCGAATAGACGCGGGTTCGATTCCCGCACAGGACAAATCTTTGTGTGATCCACAATTATTTGTTCCGGTCTGGGTATTTGTTTGTGAATTTTCATGTTTGTAAACGCACCCAC
The DNA here is from genome assembly GCA_905147815.2 of Phalera bucephala. Lineage (NCBI taxonomy): Eukaryota > Metazoa > Arthropoda > Insecta > Lepidoptera > Notodontidae > Phalera > Phalera bucephala. Next base: position 31,894,950 of record LR990620.1, read on the forward strand.
GACACAGGAATAAATCCTAGTGTGAGGCTACGTTTAAAAAAAAAAAAGAAATGTTCTAAGTTCCCAAAGTAAAGGCGGCAGAAGCTTTCTTTGTATACCCACATATATGTAATAAGATGGCAGCCGATTAGTACTGGACAGCCTACTAATATTATAAATTTGAAAGTTTGTATGTTTAGATGGTTGAATGTTTGTTACTCAAACGCAAGAACGACTGAACGGATTTAGATGAAATTTGGCACACAGATAATTTATTGCCTGGATTAACACATAGGACATTTTTATCTCGGGAAAATTTAAGGTTCCTGTCTAAAGTCAACGCGGAAGAAGTCACAGGCAGAAAGTAGTATCCATACTTTGGACTGTTATCGAGAATTCCTATCTCTATCTTTATCATCACGCCAGACTACGCTACGGGGTAGAGTTTCTTCGCTTCCCAAAGAGTACAGAGAATTGGTTGATAGAAAAACTGCATTGACTGCCTGGTTGGTCCAGTGGTGAATCATGCGCATAGCGATCACGAAGTCGTAGGTACAAATCCTAGGTCGAGAAATAAAACTTTTCTGTATTTAGCGCAGTGGTTAAGAGCTTAGTCAGCTCCGCCCACTGTGTCTAATAGTCGTGGGTTCGGTAAAAATCTTTGTGTGATCCACAATTATTTGTTTCGGTCTGGGTATTAGTGTATGTGAATTTTCATGTTTGTAAATGTACCCACGACACAGGAATAAATCCTAGTGTGGGGCTACGTTTAAAAAAAAAACAAAATAAAAAAAAAACAAACAAAATAAAAAAATCCAGTGTCACTCCGAAGTCTGGCATTGCGGTATAATAATGGCAATAAATAAGCCCCTTTTTATGTGGAACTTAACCGTCGGCGATACGTGGGTGTACACAGTACACCTCTGCCATCTCTGTTTGCGGAATATAGGTATGATGTTGTCTATTTTTTTAAACTACATTTTGTCTGACCTGGAATTCAAATCCAAGACCTCGTGATCGCAACATACGCCACAAGACCAACAAGGCAGACCAATGCATTTGAATTCAAACAGACCTCAGAACCACAAACTGTTTCACGAATAATGAATTTGTATCCAAAACTACACATTAAATTTACTAGTATAACTATTTAGTCACGCAATTAAAACCGCTATATTGTGAGTCATAAAGTCCAAATTCCAACTGGTTTATTTTGTTTGGACAGCCCAAGTTTGTTTTGGGCGAACGCACAGTTTCAAATGAGTTCTTAATAGAACACGTGATTTGTTGGATAATGTACCTATACTTCGCTGGTCTAGTGGGGTGTGATATTATTTTTTCTTGAATCAAAGTCCAAATATTTTATTTGTGTAGGCCAACAAGAGACCGCTTTCAAACGTCAAAAATTAGAATATTTTTTATAACTACCACCGGATCGGAGCGCGGTTTTAGACTCAGAAGATCCGGCGAGTAGCTCATAGTCTTTTGACTGCCTCGTTGGTCTGGTGGCAAAGCGCATCGCTTTGTGATCACAATCCCGGGTTCAAATCCTAGGTCGGACAAATGTAGTTTTTCTAACGAAAAATTCCCAGTACGAGTCCGGAGTCTGGAATTGTGCCCGATATATGGCAATAGGCTCGCCCCCTATTATATGGGACCTAACATCGTCGGCGAAATGTGGGTGTGCTCAGTACACCTCTGCCACCCCCTCTGGGGAATATAGGCGTGACGGTGTGTTATAATATCCTTTACTAAATAGTCTAGTTTAAATATCCTTTTTAAACTTACTAGTGGTTGCCCATAGGTCGATATTCGACCTACTCTTTCATCGTTTGCTGGTTATATTTGGCATTCAGTAAGACTATAGACAAATACTATTAAAGACAAACATCAATTTGACGTGTATTGTGTAATGTTTTTTTCCTTGATTTAATGTATGTTTCATGCATAATTTAAAAAAAATATTAGCAATCTGCACTCCTTCTCTATATAAACTATAAGTATGGGAAATTTCATACTCCTGCGTCCGCGCAATTTTCGTAAAAATGTATACAAAACTTTGCTTCACGTATTAATATATAGATTAATAGGCATATTTCGGATAGCTATGAGTAATTTGTTATACATTGCCCCATGAAAGAGTTACTAATTCTATGGAGACGAATACTTATACAACAAGATCAGCCTTGTTCCGTGTATTAACATAATGAATGTCGCTAATTTTTCAAAGTTACTGATATTCTTTTTAACATATAATATATTTATCTCTTTGGATAACTTATTTCTACGAAAATACTATCATTTATTTCTAGGAATTATTCCTCTATCGTCACAAATACCTAGACCGAATAAAATATTTGTGGCTAAACAAAGATTTGTCCCGTGCGGGGATCGAACCGGCGACCTACTACCGGGCCAAGACGTCATCATAGCTGGCTGTCACGTGATAGAGAGATTTAAGTTCGAATCCTAGGTCGGACAATGTAGGTTGGGTTTTCAGTTTTTTCGGTCACTATCCGGAGTCTGAAATTTTGCCTAGTATAATGGTAATAGGGCTTAAATGGGGAATTATGGGTGTCCTTTGTACATCTCTGCCACCGCAGAGGTAATATAAAGAGACGGTGTTTTACAAAGCATCCATTAGGCCACTTAATCACGATTATAATTTCTTAATTGCTGTTTTGAAACGGGTCTTTTTAAATCTGAGTCACTGTTTTTTCTTTAATATTTTATTTTGTTACCACATTACTGTTCATATGTAACATAGATTAGGGTATATAGTTAGGTGTACTGTCTAGTTCACGACTAGTCTTAAAATTACATTTACAAAAAGATATACAAGGATATTTTTCTTCAAGTCAAATGTCACTTCATGACAGCCACAAAGTTCCCATTTGCTATGAAATTTATCCTATTCTTTTTTTAATTAGTAACCGTGTAGTGGGACTACATCCTTTTGAAACATTCCCCTGGAAGTAGGAATTTTTTACTAAATGATAACCCTAATTTCACAACAACGCCCTCCTGTCAACGCTGTGTTGTGCCTTTTACTTAATAAAAAATAAATAAATAGATCTCGATGTATAACGAGGAGTGGAGTGGGCAGCCCAGACAAGGTCCCGACCAGCAAAGAGCTGGTCGTTGTGGCGATCTTCAGAGAAGCCTTGTCCTGCAGTAGACGTCATTCGGCTTAAGATAGAGAAGAGGTAGAGTTCTTACTTGATAAAAAGCAGAATGCCAGTCGTCTCGATCTGTCTGAAGATTCCCTTCCAAGATGCTTGTATGCAGTACTGCTGTTTGGTGGTGAGGGGGGACCGAGGGTCTGCAGGCGGTGGCGGTCGGTCTATGGCGTCGTGGTTCATCTCCGAAGCCGCCAGTTTTGTCAGTTCACAACCCATTTTTCAAGTCCTTAATTTACACACACAAAATAAAAAATGTCTGTTTTCTTTGTAATACTATACACGTATTTGTCACTATTTTGTATAAGTCTGTCAATTTTTATGGTAAATTAAATTTAGAATGTTACCATAAATTTGGTTTTAACTTATTTTAAATTGTTATGCTTTTGTTTGTTATTTTCTAAATATTGATATACTTTATTTATTTTTTAGTAAATTGTTCTATGTTATTTTGTTAAAAAAAAATATTGACATCACTATATTCCATTAACAATATAACTAAACCTTGTTCGATGAAGCGTTTACGTTTTCGTAAATAATCAATTTCACTTTTTTTCTAAATATTATTCCCTGAGACTTGATTTCAATAAAAGTAAATTACTTTAACACATAACGAGCGTCTGGCTAGACCGGTACTGGATATCAGACCGCCAGACCACCAGACCGGAGCGCGTATCGGAAAGCGCTGATGTGAAATCAAACCAATAAATTGTCTGGTCTAAAATTAGAAAAAAAATGCTTTACTCATTTGAGTGTACTCACTATCGTTTCGTAATAGGCATGAATTTCAATATCTACTTTTAGTTTTAGATAAGTATTACAAAGATAAAACAACAAGACAATGCATTACTTATTTATAATATTTTTAACGAGATGGGCATTTTAAAAATATCAATATTTGGTATCAGTAAAAAAACGTTTTTTACTAAAATATATTTTAAAAGTTATTTATATTAATTCTCAATAATTTTTTTTTAATATTATTCGCACAATAAGATCACGTAATTATTATAAATAGGTAATAATATAATCGTAAAAAATATAAATGATGAATGTATATTGAATACAAAATATTATTTTTTAAAATATTATTTACACAATAAGATCACGTAACTGTTATAGATAGGTAAACATATTATTGATAAAATATAAACGATCTCTCACTATTAAATATCAATTTAGGTTGGCACTAAAACTCGTTATCTTAACAATAACGACGCTCAGTTATTTTCCACTAAATAATTGTTTTTTAATAACGGAATTATAAAATGAAAATATTTTTGTTGACTAGTGTTGCGTTGACTATACTTTTTATGACTGAAGCGGTCCCCTAGTGATGTGAAACTTATTAGTCGTTATTTCTCAAAATAACTATATTATCGTTGGTACTACTGCCAACGTTATTTTTTTATTGTTGACTTTATGATGGGCCGTAATAAAAGCACTGACGTGTAAGGAATAAAAGTCAGAGTAAGAGTCCTTGAGCCAAGGTTATGGGGCTTTAGTCTATGATGATTGGAGAAAATATTATTTTCTTATAAATGTAACATTGTTATTACTTATTTAATGGTAAAAAGAAGTCAAAATAGTAGACAGATTTCGTATCAAAAGGCTAGAATGTTATTTTTATAAGTAGATATTTGTAATATTTTAAGTAAATAAATCAATACACTGTTCAAATCATCTTTGACAATTTTATTTTATCTCAAATGACGACTTTGGGGATATCGTGAAAATTTGCATGTTTCAATGTATATCGTTCAGTTCCTTTTGACTTTATAACCGACTTCAAAAAGGAGGAGGTTTCATATTCGTCTGTATGTAGGCTGTTTTCTTTCTTTTTTTTCTCTGTCTTAATCTTAATGTGTCCTGACGACTGGGTGAATAATCGAAATAATAATGCTTATCTAATAAAAAGTTAGTGATTTTATTATTTATTTATTCAGCGCACTAACTGTATAATTGCAACAGTTGGTTTAGGGTTAATGTAGGTAACAAAGGAAATTTTCATAAACTAAATCCCACTAAGCACAGTAATTGAAAATGAAAATATTACAAACTAGACAGCACAAAAGCAGTCAGAGCTTAATACTGAATTACTTTTCAAAAACACATGTGCATTAATACACGACCTAACGAAATATTCTGAGATTTTAATATTCATTTAGAGCGTACATTTTTTTATCAACACTCAAAGCGAACAAAGAGCCTGGCTTTGTTTTGTACAAAGCAAATATCGCAAGAAAAAAAAGTCATAACCAGAATTCTGTCAGTTTTTTTATACGAGTGCTGTGGCGATTTTCGTTGACCTTCTAGATCCAATTTGGGGATGAAGGCATCACGCGACAGAATGTGAAGAGACAATAACAACCGAGGGTGAATTGCCTCATTTAATATTACATAAGTACGTACAACCTACGATCCGGTGTTGCGACAGTTTCGATTTTAGTTCTTGTAATACAATCACTAAAATCGAATCAGTAAAATTTCATAAGATAGAAGAGATATCTATCTCGTCTATCTAATAATAATAATAAAAGGATCAAGCTATAAATGAAACTAGTCTAGAAAAAGATCAAAAAGTTACAGTACCTATCAATCTCAAGTGATAGATTTAAGTAAGTACCTATCTCTGGACTATCTCTCTAATTTTAATTTGGTTGATGCCTATGTAAAGTTTCTATTCAGTACTTTATTATATAGACGAATAAGGACGATATCTATAAATCCAGAACAGAGCAAGTTACCACTCCATTAAGTGAACTGGACTGGCTACGACACTTATTCCACCAAATGAAACATGATTGAAATTATATACCAAGCTCTAAAGATCGTAGGTTTTGCTCCGATTAAAAAATTTGAAATGTTCTTTCAGCGGCTTAATTTAAATGTAGATAACTGTAATCACCCCGATATGACCACATCACAAAAAAACGTTGATTTTAATAATAAAAGGGATCTCGTTTTTATAATTTATGTTAATGAAACGCTCAAAGTGCTCGCCATTTGCTACGAAGAGTGGAAAATTTACACTGAAAATGTGTTTTTCATTATAAGTATTGTATAGTCATTAGGTTTGTTATTTCCTTATGTGTATTTAACATCACATATCAAATACCCAATATTGATATTATTTATTCTCCTGGAATGTTTAGAATGTAGAATTCCCGTTTTAGATTATTAAATACTGAAACCTACCATGCTTGTAAATATTTGAATAAAAATGCTCAATTCAATAAATCGGATATAATAATAACATTCTCGTGATAAAACTAAAATAACAAAAACCCGTTAAAAAACATGTATTAATTGCCCATCACTATTCACAATAGGGCTACCACACAATTTATGACGGTCTTTGCAATTGTATGATAATGTCACATCCTTTTACGTAATTATGGCCACCGCACGTCATTGTGGCACCTTATATTCATCTATCAAACGATTATGAACTGTATGCGGTGGAATTAAAGGCCACATATTGTGAGATTTTATCGGCGAATGCGGCACGAATTGTCATGAATGATTTCTTTTAAAGGGCATGGCGACGAAATGGTCAATGTAGTGTAGGTTATGTTTTCCTTTATTATCGTTTAGATGAGTGCGATCGATAGCCTTTTCCGGTGTAATTCTTGCAGCGGTTATTATAAAGAATGATTTGCATGCCGGTACTTTCAACTTTCTGTATTAGTATTTCTTTATTTGTTCGATGCGAAAATAAAACAATATATTAAGATTGTTTATATCGCTGGTGTATTTTTTCATCCATACCCGGACCAATTCCAGGATCCGGAGATAATTTTCTGACAAATAATTCCAATACCGTACACTTTGTGTTACCTAAGATTTGCACCTAGTATTTTGGAATCGTTTACTACTGTACACGCACTGTACATGTACTGTACATGACTAAGCCAACGAGTAGGTCCACCTATCTAGTTAAATATTATAAATGATGATTTATTTTGACAGCGGACGGCAGCAGACTGCATTATAGACATATAAATCCTAAATATATTGGTTCTTCTTCAGCAAAAAGACGTCCACTGCAGGACAAAGGCCTCCCCTAAAGACCGCTACAACGACCAGCTTTGTGCTGTACATATCCAACTTCTACCCGCGAACTTTACTAGGTTGTAGAGGGCCTGCCCACTCCACGTCTTCGGGTACGTGGTCCTCGAGAACCTTTCTGCCCCAATGGCCGTCAGTTCAGATGTGCCCCACCCACTGCCACTTAAGTTTAGCAATTCTGAGTGCTATGACAGTGATTTCGGTCCTCCTGCAGATCTCCTCGTTTCTGATTCGATCCCTCAGGGTAACTCCGAACATAGCTCTCTCCATCGCCGTTTGGGTGACCTTGAGCCTTCTTACGAGGCCCATCGTAAGCGAATATCGTGGTCATCCAAACTTATTTGTGTCAATTCAAATGTATCTTAAAAAAATATTATAATTAACTTATTACTGAGAAAAAGCATTTCTTTAGACTTCTACAATTTTCATATTAGGCTAGTAATGGCTACAATTTAGCTACTGCTAAAAAGTAATCACGATTAAATTAGAAACTTTCGTGTATTTAAAATAAATTAGTATTTCTATGTTTTACAAATACTACATCTCGCATTTTTATGTTTCACGAATACTAAATCATAAATATTAAACTCAAGTTTCAATAAATAAAGTACTCGAAAAATGTTGAAATAATATTTATTTTAAAATGAAATTAACACTTTGTTACACCAATCTTAGTACATTTTTAATTACATACAACACATCCATCGCTTACATCGAATCATATATAAATACAACTTACGTTTACATAATTAATTACAAGTATATAACGATCGTACGTACAATACATAATTTATAACAATAGTATTAAGATATGGATAAAATTGTCCTTTTATTTTAACATTGACATACGTTAAATTAACATAATTACCTCAAGATGATGACTACCTACCTCTGCCTACCCCGCAATGGATTTAGCGTAATGATATATATAGAGAATATTTTGAGTGTGAACACAGGAGTGTGCAAGTGAGTTCTCAAGATTATTAATGAAAAAAGAATGCCGCACGCGGGGTCGTGAATCAAAATAGTGGAAGGGTGTAGGTACCGGGAAAGATCTGGACTATCTTACCACGATCAAATAGATCTGATCGACAAGTAAAGGGTTTCTATAACTGACCAGGTGTATTAGATGAACTATGAGAGTGGAGGAAGCGAGAAAGGTCTGTATGGAAAGATTCTGTTGGAACTCCGTTCTCTCTGCTTATCATGTAACGAAGCTTGTGTGATGATATAGAGTGGAGTGTGAGAAGCTAGAGTGCCATTAGGTTCTACACAGGTACGGCTAGCTATAAAAGTCACTTAGGATTCTTAGTAAGGTACTTTTAAATAATTTACCACTTTTGTAATGTGTCAAATCCATCCTGTCATCATCTCAAGAATATTTAAATACGTTACTAATATTTGGTTTTAATAAAAGATTTAGATAAAAAAAAGTAAAACTTTTTTTTTAAAAGAGTAACCGTGGAGTTTGTTGCCCATTTTCTCCATAGCAATGACATTCCGAAGTGGTGGTAGAGTCTTTGTTACTTTTCTGTCGATCATAAATACTTTAATGGTTAACATTAATAAAAATATTCGGATATTGACAATTTTCGTCTACTTTAGTAAAATAGAGACTACCTATTATCAAAAACATAAAGATTATACAAGACTCCACTACAGAACAAAGGCCTAAAGATCGTTACAAATCTACCTATCTTACATGTAGAGTTCACGACACGAGAGAATCACAACTCTACATGTAGAGTTGTTATAATCTTTAGGTCTTTGTTCTGTATGCCATGACATAAATACAACATTGGCACTTAAATATTTGAGCCTCACTCATGATTCATGCACTGTTTTTCTTCTGAAAACATTGTAACAGAAAACAATTTAAAATATGGATACGAAAACCACTCACGGATCCTCTGTTGTGGTTAAAATAATACATAAATATTGTTTAACTTGTTTATAGTGAGTGAAACGAAAATTAAACAACCACACTGAACGGTTGTTGTTAATATAAATCTTTAAGTTGTTTGAACGAAACTGATTGTTTGTTGTTCTTGAAGAAATCTGGTATAAGTGGCCGGTAGTGACCGGAGGTGAATGGGAATTTTGGCGAAAGCTTTAAAATAAGATATAAATTGTTATTCTTTCTTTGTGATTTTTTTACCAACATTATATTCACGCCAGATCCCTTGCAGGGTAGGCAGAAAGTATAGAGTTCTAACAGGTTCTTTCCTTACGGACTTTTATGGCTTCCTCCACTATCATTAACTATGATCTTAAAAGTGTATGTGTATTGTGCATAAGTAAAAATTAACATATTTTACCTTGAGATAGTTGTAAAAGCGACCTACAATTCTATGATATTTTATCTATATCTTTAGTGCGCTATAATAAACTAAATTTATTCTTGATTCCAAGCAGTATGGAGATTTCAAATGCATTACTAAAACGTATTTCTCAATGCGCACACACACGTACAAGTTTCATTGTTAATTGGGGTATAAAAGTCTTTAACAATTTTAAATTTGGAAAAATTGGTTTTCGCATTGAATTTGTAAATAAATAATCTAATTGGAGTGTCTCAGGTCGTTAGTTGTTTACGATATACTTTGTTTACAGGTCAACGTTATTTTAGTACAATGGTGCTCCTTAAACAGCTTAAAATAAACATGGCAATCGTCGAGTTTTATGATGTATTTTTATGCGATTCCGAAACAAAAAGTGACACATTGAAGATTTTTTGACACTCATATATCGTATAAAGATTTATTGCGCTGACAACAGATAAAGAGGAGATTGTACGGAAAATTACATTCTTTTAGCTAATCGACGGGAAAATAAAGGAAGTTAAGTCTACGAAAATTACGAGCACACGCATTCCAGTCAGAGTAACATCTGTGTTTGATAGCGTAGGCATTTTAAAACACACGTTACTATGACGGAGTATTAAAGTGTTTGCATATAATATTGTTTGTACACCATTGGATCTTGGGAATTTCCCAAATTAGAAGTGGAATATCGAAAGCGACATTTCCAAATAATCTTGATGATCCAGGTCAGAGGGTATTGCAATATATAATCATGCGACCGGGTGTCGATATTTGAAGAATCTTGAGACGGAGATAATTGACATTGGACTAATTACGTCAGATTATTTTGGCGTTGATATCACTTCGTCATCGTTTAGGAATATGTATTATAGAATGGTGTATTTAAATCGAAAGAAAATCTTCTCGGAATGGCACAACTACTCGAGACAAATTTTAGGATATCACAGTAACTTTCATCTGAAATTGAGTACCGAGCTAACGAGTAACGAAACGAACATGACTGTAGTCTGAAGCCCACTGCAACATAATAAACCATACAGTTCTATATTTCTAAAGTTTGACATGACTTACAATTTTCCTTTTCCGTAAGCGATGGCTTAGTAACTTTATTATAACAAGGAACAAAGAAGCACTCGGATTAAGTTCATAATAAAATTGACTCAGTTTTTCCTTCATGTGTAAATAAAAGGACAACTCTTGGGAAACTTCACGAGAACGCTTTCAGTGTTGGCTGCTTTCTCCATTATCTAACGTACCAAGTTCCAAGGGGGCGGTAACTTCCACCACTTTTCAATTTACCTACATTTTACGAGTACACAACAACTTGGCAGGTTAAAAGTACTTTAAAAATATAACATTATAAAATAAATACTCTATTTTCAAATTTCGAAATATTAATTTTAGAAAAATTCAATTTATATAGTATTTTTTGATTTTGAAATATATGGTGTAGTATTTTTTTGTTTTTGAATATATTTTAGTTTGAATTGTAAAATGTGATTATAAAAGAAACATATTTCTACGCTTTGTGCATAGAGGTATTTTTGTTTTGAATATAAAATTAGTAAAAATACAAGTAGATCCGTCGTTCAAAATATGAACTGCATGTATTTTATATGTTGTGCTATGTTTATTTCACTACTACTAGGTATAAGAAATAATAGTACTCAATACTAAGGTATTTTTATAACAGTTTTTTTACATGAAATACTCAATAGAGAAACTCGAAACATAGTACGTACTTTGAAATATATCACAGAAACATGTGATGAATCAGCTATTTCTTAATATTTATTTAAGTTGTAGGTACACCAGATTCGAGAAAAAGTCACAATAAGTTATTTACTTGGGGCATCTAATTTATTTAAAACTGGCACTGATTAATTTTATTTAATTTATATTAAATAAATCAAAAGTTAAATAATTTTAAACATTCACGCACGGAAGACGCAATTCATAATAATTATGCCAATTATTTATTAAGATAAAAAAAATCATAAAAAGGAACATAATACCTACGTTTATTTATTGGACCAGCCATGTACATCCTGTACTTAAATAGAATAAATTAATAAAATTTATTAGTATTTAACAAGCATTTTGAGACATCAAAACAATTTATTTAAAGTTCCTTATATATTAACACGCATCGTTTTAGCTATTCTATCTACATTGTTTTACAATAATAAAAATTATAATCTATCTAATCAAAAAGCTTTCTAATACTCATTATGTTCCCTTACTGAACTTTAGTCCCATTTTTGTATACCAGTCTAAGTACAGACGAGCGGACAATAATAGTGACGACTATACACAACTATTAAGATTATTCACATTATACACATAATTCACGATGCATTTATAGACGTCTGTACACAGTTCTCTTTGTAAAATCTCTTTTTAAATTGACATCAATTTATAATAGCTTTCGTACTTTTGAAATTGTAATTTGGAACGCACATTCCAATTTCAGAGTTGCTACTCGCGGGTCCCCAATCGTTTTAAAATGTATAAAAGCTTTGTCGGCCATCTTGAGAATTTCAGTTCGAATTTTCGTTGAGACGTTTGAGCTCACGTGGTTGAATTGGGTTTGTTGCCAGCTTTCTCATATCCTTCTATGAGGGTTTCTAAAATGAACTTTATGGTTATTTTATAGATGTTCTCGACGTTTGGTGTGTAGCGGTCGCCGAGCGTCGCCTCAACCGCTGATAGGAACGGTGCTTCGATTTTCTGCAAAGAGAAACAGGTATTTATAAACTTCATAAGACGCGACATTTATATATAGACTAGCCACCAACCGTGGCAATTTAAGGACTAAAATAACAAATCGATTTTGAATAACGTAACGGAAGGGCCTCTTTCACCACCCTTGAGTAAAGTGCTGGTGGATTACTTCTTGTTTAGTGTTACTCGGCAATTAAAATTAACAAATTAACTAGTTTAACCATCAGATAAGGGTAGATGGTGAAATTAGTATATAGACTTACTTGCAACTTTAATTTACGATTAGCGTACTTCAGACTTTACTCGTCGGTGGTTAATATAATATATATGGCTCAGAGTAACATAATTTATCAATTTCATTTTTATTTTCTATATATACATAAGCAATGTATCAGCATAACCCACAAGAAGCCTCATGATGACAGCACATAACCATCTTGTCCGGTGAAACTGTAAAGGCCCCACAGCCAACAACGTAGATCATTCACACACACATACACATACAAAAGGAACACGATCCTAAATCAGGGCCATTTGTATTTCAGCTCCAACAAAAATAGAATCCGGTATACACACTCCAAAGAGAATAACTAATGATAACTGCAAACAAACTTTCACGCAACCATCTGCGTACTTCTAACTAGATAAGACTATACAAATCACGCCTTGAACATTTTTTTTGTTGCATTCCGATGAGCCCTACATTTTTCGTTTCAAATCTTATTTTCGTTATTTCAAAGTAAGCAGCCTGGAAGACATTATTTCTTACTTCTAGTCCATTTTAATTTATTAGTTTATTTACATACGAACACGGCAGGTACACTATTTACGTTAGTATAAAGGAAAATAAAAAGAGAATAATTAAAAGTCATCATCATCAGCCTATAGCAGTCCACTGCTGGACATAGGCCTCTCCAAGTGCACGCCACTGGGTACGATCCTCGGCTACTCGCATCCAGTTTCTACCAGCCGCCCTACGAAGGTCATCGCTCCACCTAGCCTGAGGGCGTCCTGCATTACGTTTGCCAGTCCGCGGTCTCCACTCAAGAACTCGTTTGTCCCAGCGGTTATCGGTTGTTCGGCTAATGTGACCGGCCCATTGCCACTTCAGCTTACTAATCCGGTGGGCTATGTCGATAACTTTGGTTCTCTGTCGAATGACTTCGTTCCGGATTCTATCCTTCAGATAAACTCCGAGCATAGCCCTTTCCATAGCTCGCTGAGTGACTTTAAATTTATGAACCATTCCAACCGTGAGTGTCCACGTCTCGGCTCCATATGTCATAACGGGCAGGACGCACTGATTAAAGACTTTTGTCTTTAGGCTTTGTGGAATGGGCGATGTAAATACTCGACGTAATTTCCCAAATGCCGCCCAGCCCAGTCGTATTCTTCTGTTGACCTCTTTCTCGAAGTTTAAAGTTAGTTTCTCGAATTAAAAGTATGGAGGTGCAATATACAAGCTTATTTATTCTAGTCCCTCACAATACCTCAGACACACTATCACTCTATGCATCCGCAAACAGATCGCAACCAGGAGTGCCGTCAAGGAGAGCGTTCAGTACGGCGAGGGTGCGCGGGATTGGCGAACGAGCACGCGCATAAATTGTTTTCTGTTCCAACATGTAGAACAGTAGTTAGTTAGTTTATATGTTGGAACAGAAAGCAATCTATGCTTCCTGTTCCGACAGTAGTTAATAGGAGCGCAGACTCGATACAATTCATTATGCAGGTTAATGGCATCAATTTTGCTCCGAAGAATTTTCATTCATTTTAAGAAAGTGGTATAGTTACTATAGTATTTTGAGTCTTGTTTGTATTTGTGATATTTGCTGTGACTGCCTCGTAAGTCATGACTGTTTTTTTGCTCTAGTGGCGAATAATGCGCGTTGCGATCACGAGGTTCTGGGTTCAAATCTTAAATTGGACAAATGTAGTCTTTCTTAAAAAAAATCCCAGTATCATTCCGGAGTCTGGAATTGTGCTCGGTATATATGGCAATAGGGTCGCTCTCTATTACATGGGACCTAACATCGTCGGCAAAAAGGGTGTACACAGATCACCTATGCCACTCCCGCTTGGAGCATATAACCGTGACGGTTTTTGGATTGTCATTGCCAAATAGCGCAATGTTTTATATCACAAGCTTATCGGGAAGTTTGTTTTAAAATCAATCCTCATGTCAATCAAGAGTGCAGATTGTCATTATGTCCTGCATGATGGATGACGACTTCGTTAAATAGTTAATAGCGTAGGTCTCTCTGCTCACTGGATCGATTAGATGCAGGTTCGGTCCTCGCACGGGACATATCTGTGTGACCCATATTTGCTTCAGTCTGGCTGTTTATGCATGTGAATTTTGTGTTTGTAAACCCACTCAGGACACATAATTAAGTACTAGTCAGAGGCTCCGTTTTTACAAGCTTTTATGTAACTTGCAATGTTCGTATGCCTTTCTGTCTGTCTTTCCGGTTCAAATCTTATGATTCATTTTTCAAGCACTTGCGGGTATTCGATTGAGCTGAAAATTGGCATTCGTATGTAAGTCCGATGACAATGTAATAATATTGTACTATGGAGCTGGTCCGAATTAAGGAGTCGGAAGGTAGCCATAGGAACATGTGAACTATACAACGTAACCAATCTAACAAACACGAGGGGTGTTTGTTAGATTGGTATTGAGAAGTACTATACAATCAGATTTGATCGACGATTTAGCGCAGTGGTTAAGAGCTTAACCCGCTGTGATAGTGTATCCAATCCAGTAATTATATTATTGTGAACACGCGAACATTTTCTGGCAACTTTGGAAGCCTCAACTCTAAGCCCTAATAAAATATGTATTAAAAGTAACGGAGTGAGCCGGCGTGTGTTACCGGCCAGTCCCCTCATTTCCGTTTATCAAAAGCCCTTCTTTCAACCCTTTGACTTATTATTCTTGTATATTTTCTCTTTAAATGTATTTGCAGGGCTGTTTATGTGGAGTGTAGTTTATTTTTATTACAAGCTTTTATTTAACTTGCATTGTTCGGATGTCTGTCCGTCTTTCCAGTTCAAATCTTGTAGTCCATTTTTCAAGCACTTGCCGGTATCCGATTGAGCTAAAATATGGCATACGTATGCAAGTTCGGTGACAATTCAATAATAGGTTACCATGGACCTAGTCTGATGATGGAGTCGGAAGGTGGCCTTAGGAACATGTGAAATATACTACGTAATTCCCTCGTGTTTAGGCTTGTTAGATTGGTATCGATAAGTACTATACAACCAGATAGTGTTCTGATGATGTAGCTGAAAGCTAGCCAATGGAACCACCCAACTACTCCATATAACCCCGCCGTGTTTGGGCTCGTTGGATTTGTCTTGACGAGTACTTTAGACCCGGATGGCATCTGTGGTCTGATGATAGAGCCGTAAAGGAGCCATAGGAACTCCTCAACGAAGCATGATATCTGAGTCTAATTATTGCTATAAAGGCTTGTTTTTAAAAAGATCTTTCTAATTTTTTTTTTCATAATTATCATCATTAATAATAACTTCACCAAGGGTAAATCTGCTTTCGCAAGACCCGGGATTGTCAAAAATGCATATGTCACAAATAGTCACCTATCTCAAAGTGACCCAAGCAGATGCTGCTTGACCTTGGAGATCGGTATAAAACCACGGTACCCCAGAGCTACGAAAGTTTATTATTAGATAAAGTACTTTTATTGGGTCGGATAATTATTTCCAACTCTGTAAACTCAATAAAAGTACTTTCAACCTAATATTGAACGAACGACGTACGAATAAAACTTTTCTTACAACTTGTGAATTAAACACGGGTTAATTCTATTCACGAATAATATTAGTATTTAACCCCCGATACCAACTAGACGCAAAAAGAGGGGTGTAATAAGTTTAACGTGTGTATCTGTGTGTCTATCTGTGACCTCGTAGTCCTATGCGGATGAACCGATTCTATTATATTTTTTATTGGAAAGGCGACTTGATTGTGAGTGTTCATAGTTATGATTCAAGAAAATCTGTTCAACCGTTTGAAGATCATCGGTTCATTTGTTTGTTGAAGGGATGTGATTAACTTCTATTGGTCTGATCCATTTAAAATGTAGTATCCTGTAACTTCAAAGATATATCAAAAGCATGGTCTCCTTGACCTGATGCTGCAGCATCATCTGGAATCAGCAGGATACCCAACTCCTCACCAAATGTCAGCAGAGGTACCGTGTTTGGATTCGTTAGATTGGTTTTAATTAATAAGTTATAGATAGATAGATCAGAGTCTGATGATGCGTTGGGGGATTTAGTATTAATTATTAATTTAATCTTGTCCCACGGCTGCTCTATAAGGAGGGTATGAAGACAGAAAGTAGTAAACACAATAGTGTTTTTCGAGTGTATATGTGTTTATTCTCTGTAGCTTACGCTAAGCTTATATCAATCTACCACAAGATCTAGCGAGTAAATCCGCAAGTTGTTTTTTTTTTGCATTTAATTCTATTTTTCGATCTCACTCGAGTGTGAAGCCTTAAGGCCGAGAAAGTAAAAATGCTATTAAGAATTCTGTCAGTCAGGGTGGCAGCTGATCACTGCTGCTCAACTCGTTTGCAGTCGAGAGGTTGGCTGTCAGAAACAGTGATTGCGTGGAGTCGCCTGCTTAGCATACTAATTTGAGTCTTCAGCTCACTATTTCACAATGCAATTTTCAATCCTACGATGATTTTTTGTTGTACTTCATCTGCACCTATATTTGAAGCTATAGCTGATTAAATAAGTGCGTGACTTAAAATTATAAGGTTTAGAGTTTATATCGTGTGTCGTATCTCAATATTTTTTAAAAACTACATAAGTATCTGCAAGACTTCGTCCGGTTAGAAAGTGTATATGGTGATTCGCATTTATATAAAGAAATATGCAAGAAAGAATGATAAAAGATATACAATACGAAAGTAAAAGGATGTCGGTATGTACCGGAGTCTATACCAAACAGGCCTCAACTACCTTGCCATGACCAAATAACTCGTGTCTTATCTGATGATTAAGTCAAGAGCCTCCGTTACCGGCGAGCGTATAAGAGACCAACTATGTGAAGAAAGGAAGCTAAAGAGGTATGTAAGGAAAGATCCTATTGAAACTCTGTACCCTCTGCCTTGGTACCCTGTAAAGGACGGAAAAGGGAAATCTCTTATCGCACTATTGGTTCCGCCAAGCAGTTGTACAATAGAGATGGAGGTGATAGAAAGAGATTTAAAAATTCAGTCTAAAAATACTAACCCAAAAATATTCCACTTTGAATCCAGGTATTCTCCGATGGCTGGCTCCAACCTGGTGTATGTACTCGAAGAAGTTGTCCAGGTCGTCGAGCCCCTTGATACCCTCGTCCAGGGTGTTCATAACGTTGTTGGCGTGTTCCGCCAGCTCCATAGAGTTGATTTGCTCCTCCTTCGTCCGACACTGCCGGAATTTCTCGAACATGTTCAGGAGATCTTGGTTCTCTTCGAATAATCTGTTGGGAGGTGATAAATATTAATGCATTGGAATACTTAAAGCCGTATTTCGATTGGTTACGTTTAACCATTTTAATCTTAATTATGTTTTACTTATTAAATTAAAGTTCGTTTTGATAACCTGCTATACTAAAAGTGGTATATTAAAAAGTATTTTCTTTTCTTGAATAGATATTGATCCGATAGTTAACCCAATATCAAATTGTTCGACTTTGGATTCCAACCTTTTATGAGTAGTCCCACAATAGACCAACATAGCACCAATATGACCATTAATTTACTAGGATTTGAATCCAGGACTACGTAGTGGCCAGTCGCACTTATACGCCAATACACCAACGAGGTAGTAATAATATTTACTATAACCAATTTAAACAATTTATTGTCTTTTCTCAGTGAAGATTCTTGTCCAATTATTATCAAAAAGTTTTTCCTGAGACGGCTTTTGAAAAGAATCTCAAGAGTTTTTCTGATAGGAATAATTAAGTGTTGGGTTATGGATGCCGAGCCTCTTTTTATTATTTTCCGCTTCGGTTATTTAAATAGTTATTTGTGAAATGAAGTAAAATTTTGACGTTATACTTTATATCTTGGAGATGTTATTCCTTATGAAGTTTTCCGAGAAATTCAGCAAAAAATATATCTATAAGCCCCTAAAATATAGAACATAAACAAGACAAGGTTATAAAACAGTTAATACTGTCAAAGGCTTTCTCTTACAAATCGAGGTGAGAGAGATTAGGTCATACTCCACCACGCGGACCCAGTGCGGATCGGTGGAGGCAGGTTTGTGGCCACCTGCTGTTGAAACTTATCAAGCAGTTTATAAGGCTTTCAACGTGGCTTAACGACTACCAGATTACGCGGCATCCGGGACCAACAGCTTAGTGCCTTCGGAAGCACGAAGACACTCGAAAACTGAATAGCCACAAATGGTCACCCATCTCAGACCGACCGAGGCAAACGCTACCTAAGGTAAGTGTTCGCTACGAATAGCATGACCCCGTACACGTAGAGCGCCTCTATTTATAACATGGTGACATGGAAAGAAGGTTTCATTCCAAAACTACCTGCATATCTTCGCATTTTTTTTACTTCTTCGCGTTTTTTTTACTTTTCCATACAAATTCACTCATTTAGTTCATCATTTTGTATTGAAACAATGTTTTTGTTTTGCAAATAATAACAATAGGATATGTAGACAAAAGTTGTTTATACTGACGCAGCGCATGAATAAATGCAGCATGATATCCATCGAAATGTTAATAAGTAAGATTCGAACGATCCATAATACCCCATTTCATGTGGATAGGTAAAATAATACCACGTATCCCTTGAAGAGTATAAGGCGTGAATAATATCTAAAAGAAAATCCGTTTTCTTAGCACAAAGACCAGCTCAAAGCTTTGTGGCCTTTTATAAATCTGTTAAAAATAAAGCTCAGACGTTCAGTTACCCGCTTGAAGGGAATACTCAATCTTAGGATACCGTCACATCACTATAGTGCACTAGGTCTTTAAATTTGTGTTTACGTGATCAGGCCACGTGCTGGTGCATTACAGGTTATTGCCATGTGGAGGAGGCCATTTGCAGGGAAACTACGTACTACACTAGATCAATAATCATATTCTTGGCATTTCATTTTTAGATTTAGATTACTTTCACTAAAATAAATAATAATGTCAGCCTATACTGCCTTACTAAAGGTCTTCTCTCACAAATCGAGGTGAGAGATTAGGTCATTCTCCACCACGGGGAGTCAGTGCGAATTGGTGGAGGCAGGTTTGTGGCCACCTGCTGTTGGAACTAATCAAGTCACCTATAAGGCTTCCTCGGTTTAACGACTATCACATTAAGTGGTTACCGGGACCAAAGGCTTAGCGTGCTTTCCGAAGCACTGAGATGCTCGAATATAAAAATAACACAAACGGTCACCCATCTCAGGCCGACCGAGTCGAACGCTGCTTAACCTTGGTGATCGGTAAGAACACCGCGGTCGCACAGCGCTATGAACGACTTACACTAATTTAAAGTATTTTTTCTGTCCACTTTGGAGCACACCACTCTTTTCCACTAGACTGACGTAAATAGTAACCCTAGTTACCTGAACACTCACAGGCAAAGTGGTAAGTCCATACATATTATAGGTACCGTCAGCGGAATCGAAAAGGATATTCGTATCGCCGGTTGCCGATGCCCGTGGAGTACGAATGGTACGATACAAGTATGTCTTAGGGCGCCTTCAAATTCGCCGCAAAGTTGCAGCTGCACTGCGGCCGCGCATCAGTTCATCGATCGAACTCTCGATCACAGCGACAGAAGCGCAGCCGCAGCGCTGTGTCACGCGATATTTTACAGCAAAATTGAAGTCACCCTTACCATTTCTTAGAAAATCGAATGGGCAAGTATCATATCGAACCTTAATGTTTTGTTTCACAGTGGAGAAATCGAGTCCTCTGGAGGGTTGAGGTATGTGGGACTTAAAAATCGTTCTAAAATGGGACATGCATTACCATTGACCTTTCGTATAAAATATTCTAATATATAATAATATGGAATCCAACAGGTTCTTTCCTTATAGACCTATCTGGCTTCTATTATGATGGTTCGTCTCATACATGCTCGCCGGTAACGGAGACTCTAAAATATTTCTTTTTAAAAACAAATATTCTAAGCACACAGTTATATGGAGTGGTCTTTGCACCCAATTTGTTATACATTCTAGTCACGCGCGGTTTCCACTAGAGGGCACCACTCACCCAGACCTAACCCCCTTGGGGATGGGGAGAGGGTGTTTTCCCTCATTATGCACAATCAACGTTATTTTCTTTCCACATTGTATTTTTTTTTTCAATCAAAAAACGATGGGCCGCGTTAAGGGATGAATTCTGATTGCTATATATGCCTTGTAAAGAATAGGTGCCATTATTTATAAAGTGGTTTTCCTGATTTCATTTTCATCTGGGTTTAATTGAATTAATGAATTTTTGGTTTGTAAATGAATGAGTTTATTTCTTTTCAAATTGAGATAGTTAGTTAGTTATGGCCCTTAGTCAACCGGATCCACTCGAACCGTACCGTACCATGGGCTCAGTTGACCTAATGCATATTTTGAATTGGTCGACTAGAACATTAGACGATTGGATTTTCCGAAAAGATTTGTATAAAATTATGTTTTAAAATGGCGACTGCTTTGCCATATTATGAGTTAGAATATATTTTATCTAACCCAACGTCGGGATATCCCGTCCGTACCTGTGCCCGCCCCTACGCATTTATCCCCTTGAAAAAAAGGAGGGTGAATGGGGTATGAATAAATTATTATCGAGTTGGGTGAACATTTAAACATGCAACATATTTTACATCAGCACAAAAATATATCTAGAAAAAGTACTTATGAATAGTCAAAAAAAGAAAAGTTATTGATTACTTAAGACTCTACCACCCGTTCAAAATGTCATTCCTGTGGAGACGAAGGGCAAGAAACTCCACGGTTACTCGTTTTAATAATGAAATCTTTACAATTCTTTTTGCATACATTGCGTTCATGGGGGCTTAAGTATAGAATAAACATAAATGTACTTAGATTCATGGTATCAATCAGTGTCTACATAGTCCTCTCATTTACAAAATAGAGAAGGTATATGGTAAAAAGTATAATAAGTAAGAAAAAAATGGTTACTATAAAATATGTAATGAGTGTATACAAAATACTTGGTGATCCTAGCTCCAGTGTCATGTCGCACGAGACAAAATTCAACATTACTACGGTACAGGTTGATCAGTTAACGGATAGAGGACGGAGCAGTCCCCATCAGTACCTCCCATTCATGAGCATGCCTTGAGAAGCAGCCATCAATCTCCTCGACCATATTAGAGGGAAGAAAGATTTTATATCTAGTGCTTTATTATTATATTATGTATGTATTAATTAGTAAGGGGAGGTAAGGGGGGTCACCAACACCGGGATACCTCCAAATGTCAACCTCACCTGCGCGCGGTGCATCCTGCCGACTAACGAACGAGGCTATGGCGACCGATTGGCGGCGGTATAACCTCTCATAACCAGCTAGGCCAAAATGTTCTAGTCGATGTCGGGCAGCAGCGACATCGGTTTTAAGTGACCTAGTTACTGCGATCGCCAACCCGACTGCCCAGCGTGGCGATTAGGGCATAAACTTCCATAAAAAGCGCACTACAAACCGTACCCGATCATCGCGGTAGCGGTCGCGGTCCCGGTGGGGTAGGGGTGCTAAGAACCCCCGGATTACGGCTGGCTACCGCCACCAACTGACCATCGCAACCTACAACGGACGCACCCTGAGACTAGATGAAAACTTGGTGGAGCTCGAAGTAGAGCTTAGTAAGATACGATGGCACGTTGTTGGGCTAAGCGAAGTTCGTAGAGAGGGAGAGGACACGCTAACGCTGCAATCGAGTTACCTGCTCTACTATCGAGAGGGATACCAAATATCTCAAGGCGGTGTGGGGTTCCTTGTCCATGAAGCCCTTACTGGCAACGTTGTTGATGTTTCCAGCGTGTCGACAAGGGTCGCGTACCTTGTACTTAAACTGACCAAGAGATACACTCTCAAGGTCATACAGGTATACGCACCGACTTCGGCACACTGCGAGGATGAAGTGGAAGCTATGTATGAAGACATAGCCAAAGCCCTGCACAATTCTACCAACGCGCACTTCAACGTTGTCATGGGGGATTTTAAAGATAAAGTAGGAGTATGGACCGAAATCGAATCGATCATAGGGCCGCATGAATTTGGGTGCAGAAATCACAGGGGGCAAATGCTGGTTAACTTCTTGGAGGGCGAGGGCCTTTTTTTGATGAACTCGTTTTTCAAAAAGAAGCCTCAAAGAAAGTGGACTTGGCGAAGCCCGACACTGTGACGAAAAACGAGATTGACTTTATTATGACGGATAAACGGCATATATTCAGAGATGTTTTAGTGATCAACAGGTTCAACACCGGTACTGATCACCAACTTGTTAGGGACACTCTGAATATCAAATATAGGCTTGAAAGACTCCGCATGATAAAGTCTACTCTCCGACCCTCTGCGTCCCAAACCATCGCCTGCATCGCAATTCCAGCTGAGGCTACAAAATCGATTCTATGTCTTGAAAACTATGGAAAGCATTGACGAGGATCTCAAAAGCGTAGTAACTACCATTCGGGAAGAAGGGCTAAGGTTTTGCGGAAAAAGGCGTACGAGCAGGAAGACCAAACTCTCGGACGGGACTCTGGAGCTTATGAGGCAAAGACGTGAAACAACGCAGGCCACTCCAGCCGAGGACAGATCCCTCTCGAAGGTCATACGGAAAATTGTACGGAGACACTTCCGCTCTCCGGCCGGCTCCCAAACGCTCGTTTAATTGAGGAATCGATAGAGCAGAATGGGGGATCTAAAGAATTTAACCAGAACCTCGGGAGGAATCAACTTACCAAGCTTAAGACCTCAGATCGCCATCTAGTCTCTTTAAAGCCAGAGATCCTTGCCGAGATTGAGGACTTCTACGGCCAGTTATATGCCTCACAATCACCGCAACCTAAAGTAGAGTATTCAAGAGAGTATTCAACTCTGTCCTCCAAAGTGGGAGAACCCCGAAAGCGTGGCATAGGAGTATAGTGATCTTGTTTTTTAAAAAAGGAGACAAAGCGCAAGTAGCCCTTTGTCTCCCATAAACTATAGGCCCATCTCACTTCTAAGCCACATTTACAAGCTGTCCTCAAGGGTCATCACTAATCGCCTAGCCAGACGACTTGACGAATTCCAATCGCCAGAACAGGCTGTGTTTCGTGGAGGATTTAGCACCATATACCACATCCACACAGTGAGACAAATTATACAAAAGTCCGAAGAATATAATCAGCCCCTGTGTTTAGCTTTTGTGGACTATGAGAAGGCCAAACTCCATATAAACCTGGGCTGCTATAGAATCCCTGCAACGGTGCCAAGAAGACTGGCGATACATCAAGGTGTTGAGATGTCTTTACAACGCCGCCACGATGACCGTTCAAGTACAGAATAGTCAATCAAGGTATATTCCTTTGCACAGAGGTGGCGACAGGGGGATGTTATATCCCCAAAACTGTTTACTGCTGCAATGGAAGAGGTCTTCAAAACTCTCAACTGGAAAGGACGGGGTATAAACGTCAACGGCGAGTACATCTCACACTCGAGGTTGCCGATGATATTGTCGTTATGGCTGATACCTTGCAGGATCTACAGGAAATGCTGGACAGCCTAAATGAGTCCTCCTTACATGTCGGTCTCGGGATGAACTTGGACAAGACGAAAGTCATGTTTAATCGTCATGTGACTCCAAGACCGGTCATTGTCGACGGAGCTACTCTCGAAGTTGTACAGGAGTATTTATACCTTGTGCAGACGTTGCAGCTAGGGAGAAACAACTTTGAGAAGGAGGCCGATAGGAGGATTCAGTTGGGCTGGGCAGCATTTCGGAAGCTCCGTCATGTCTTCTCGTCACCCATCTCGCAAAATCTAAAGACGAAAGTCTTTGACCAGTGCGTCTTGCCGGTCATGACCTATGGAGCTGAGACGTTGGCTCTCACGATAGAACTGGTCCGTAAGCTAAGCGTCGCTCAGCGACCTATGGAGAGAGCTATGCTTGGATTTTCTATGCTAGATAGAATCAGAAATGAGACTATACGGCATAGAACCAAAGTCACTGACATAGCTCTGAAAATCAGCAAGCTAAAGTGGCAATGGGCTGGTCACAATTGCCACAGAACGGACAACCGTTGCAGCAGATGCGTTTTGGTGTGGAGACCACGAACTGGCAAGCGCTGTGTGGGACGCCCCCCGCGAGCTGGAGTGACGACATTCGTCGGATAGCCGGCAGGAACTGGATGCATAAAGCCGAGGATCGGGCTCTGTAGCGCACTTTGGAGCAGTGGACTGATTTGGGTTGATGATGATGATGATGTATTAGTATCCCCTCATACTACAACGAGGATAAACAGTCATCCTCACAGAATTCTTAATCAGACGATTTGTAGTAACTCGTTTTACATTCAGTTAAGTTTCCAAAATGTCGCTATAGTAGTTTTATCTTACCTTTAGAGGTCCCGCAAGGGATCTTGCGTGATAATATAGATATATCTTTCCACCCTCGATAGTTTCTTGCAAGAATTCGACCAATCTCAAAGTCAGTCTACAAATTGAATAAATTCTTGCAAAACTGATCAAAATACCTACCTTGTAAAACTTTATATGATTCTATAAAACGCTATGAAATAGGCAGGCACGTTGTGGCAGGATTTGACAAAGGGAAGATCTTCCGGCCAGACGGGTGTTGTGTCTGGCGGGGCCTGCCGTTCACTCCGAGAGTTGTTGTCGGGGGCTTGTATATATGCATCGCGACGTACAAACTCTCATATCGCGTTCTAGACATGTATAAAAAGTTGTTGTCTAATTTAAATTCGGCGCCATCTGTGGGTAGGTAGTTACAGCTTTGTAGCGACGTATAGGGGTTGCTACCAACCTACATAGTTAGGTATTGATAGTTTAATCTTTTGTCATCACCTACTAATTTTAATTTTTTTTTCTCCCGTGTCTTCTATAGTGTAAATTTTGCTAGTGTGTAGGGGTAGTAATCGTCATTATCACACACGTGTAACGATAAAATTGCGCACATGGGTAATATTCTGATTGTATATTCACGACGAGCCACTCCAGTCACTAGATGAGTACCCACGGTTTCGATTTCCAAACGGACCAAATGTCTATGTATCTATATCATCACGGCAGGTCTCTTGCAGGGTAGGCAAAGTGGGTATTCCAAATCTTTGTGTGACCTAGAAATGTTTGTTTCGGTCTTTGAAAACGCACCCACGACAAATGAGTAACTTCTAGTGTGTCTACGTTTTTTTTAATTGCGTAGTATACCTATTAGTTGTACTTGACAACTAATAGGTACACACACTTGTTACAATGACATATCTATAGTCTTTTTCATGAGATATGGGTACGGTGTTATTTCATCAAATTCCATTTTTTATTGTGGAATCACTGACCCACGAACGAATTGCTGATTCTTTGGAGACGCGTAACATATCTATCTATATCATCACGCCAGCTCCCTCGCGGGGTAGGCAGAGAGTACAGAGTTCCAACAGGTTCTTTCCTTACATACCTCTCATAGTTCGTCTCATACACACTCGCCGGTTGCGGAGACTCTTGACTTGCCCTTCAGCTAAGACACGGTCTATTTGGTCATGGTAAGATAGTCTAGGTCTTCCCCGGCACCTACATCCTTCCACTTTCGCATTGTATATCTGTTTTGTCATTCTTTCTTCTGGCATTCTTTCTATATGCCCGAACCAACGGAGCATACCCTTTCTCATCTTTACACCGATACTATCTTTCATACCTACTCGCTTTCTTACTACGCTGTTGCGAATACGGTCGGTCAGCGTGACTCCGCACATCTTCCGCAGAGATCGCATTTCGACTGCATTTATCCTGCTTTCGTTCTCCTTCTTACATACCCAACTCTCACTGTCATATAACAGCGTTGGGACAAGCACTCCGTTATGCATGGCCAGCTGCGCCTTTTGGCTTAAGTGCCGGCTCCCAAGTAGCCTTCCCATCGCACCATTCACTCTATTACCTGCATTCACTCTTCTCTCTATATCAGCGGTGTATTTCCCATCCTTACTGAAGGCGCATCCAAGATATACAAACTCATTCACTTGCTCCAGCACATCGTTACCAACCACAATCCTTGCATTCGTTCTGGTTTCTTCCCGTTCAAAAACCATAATTTTGGTTTTCTTCACATTCAAATGTAAGCCATTGTTCATGCAGTCGTCTCTCATAACTGTGACTAGTGTTTGCAGATCAGTGGCTGTTGGCGCTATCAAAACCGCGTCATCTGCATACAATAGGTGGTTTATCACTAGATCACCCATTTTTACCCCTTCAGTCATCGCATTCATTCTTTGAAGACTTTTATCCAGATACACTATAAACAGTCTAGGACAACACGCAACCCTGCTTGACGCCGATTTTAACATCAAACCAAGGTGACATGTTACCACCCACCCGTACGCATGCCTTACTGTCCACGTAGGTGGACTGGACGGCTCGCAACAGGGTGCCGTTTATACCATACTCTGGCAAAATGTCCCAAAGTCTCTTTCGCACGACTCTATCAAACGCCTTCTCCAGGTCCACAAAACCGCAGAAAGCCTGCCGGCCTACTGCCAGATGCTTTTCTACGATGTTGCGGAGGAAAAAAACTTGATCCGAACATCCTCTTCCAGACCTGAAACCTCCCTGTACCTCACACAACACTCCATCGGACTTAAGATAACCAACCAAATACAGGAAGATAACCCTAATTTCACAACCAACGCCCCCTGTCAATTTCATCCGCGGGCTAAAATATCCGTGTAGCACTATAAATAGACCAGGTAAAATACTAGATCTATGACATAGACAGACGTCTCCCGAATGACCATGGAATTTATACTAAGAAAAACTTAAAACTAGACGTTAGTCGAGTAGCTAATTGTGCGACCGGTGTACACAAAGTCGCACTTTGGAATTCTAGGATGGACAAAATGTGACTTTCCTATCGAAAATTCCCTATTGTCTGGAATTGTACCCAGTATTTTGCAACTGACTCGCCTCCTATGACATGGGACCTAACATCATTGGCAATACGTGGGCAGAGTATACCTCTGCCACCCCCGCGTAGGAAATACAAGCCTGATGGTGTAAATAGACCTACAGACCTTCAATGAATAACACATATATTATTTATTATTACTGGCCAATCGCTTGATTCGTAAATATATAATAAAATTTTGGATTTTGTTTTCTTTTTTGTTCCTAAATTATTGTTACTAAAATCAATTTATTCTCCATTACAAATTAACTCGATACGATTTTTCAATCGATTCTATTTCATTCAATTTTATTATTACCACATTTCTAGAAACGTCAAATCCCAAACGTCACTCTCCCTATGTCTCGTGAAAAAGAGTATAATACACTTGTAAGTAGAAAATAACACACTCGCAATGTAGTCAATTAGTAGAAAAAGTGTTCGTAGGTACAAAGATCGGCCACACACTTCTACCTAGAATAGTCTATGAATACTTAAAACTAAGTTCTGAGCGATTGGAACTGAAACAGACTGTATTCAGATTTAAGTCAACAGTGGTCGTCGACGGATCTATTACAGCAGACTCTCAGAGTTAATATTGACTTAGGATTGGATCTGGCATATAGGTAGAGAGATAGATGTGTTATTCATTGTAGGTCTGTAGGTCTATTTACACCATCAGGCTTGTATTTCCTACGCAGGGGTGGCAGAGGTATACTCTGCCTACGTATTGCCAATAATGATAGGTCCCATGTCATAGGGGGCGAGTCAGTTGCAAAATTCTGGGTACAATTCCAGACAATAGGGAATTTTCGATAGGAAAGTCACATTTTGTCCATCCTAGAATTCCAAACTGCGACTTTGTGTACACCGGTCGCACAATTAGCTACTCGACTAACGTCTAGTTTTAAGTTTTTCTTAGTATAAATTCCATGGTCATTCGGGAGAAGTCTGTCTATGTCATAGATCTAGTATTTTACCTGGTATATTTATAGTGCTACACGGATATTTTGGCCCGCGGATGAAATTGACAGGGGGGCGTTGGTTGTGAAATTAGGGTTATCTTCCTGTATATGTTACGCGTCTCCAAAGAATCAGCAATTCGTTCGTGGGCCAGTGATTCGGGATTTAGCAATAATTAATAAATTTAAAACCATAATTAAGACATAATTTTGGCTTTAATATTAAATAAGACCGCGTTGGCTGAAGTATCATGTTATTAATAGTAATACTATTTCTTTTTCTTGGAATTATATCAATGTGCGTAGCGTGTTGTGCCTGACGAGCTTGGGGTATTTCTGCTTTGTAGACACAATCTGACCACCGTCTTTGGGGTTCTGGTTTAATCATGCTCACTATAAAGTCTTTACTGGCGGGTCAATTTTTTCCCTCCAGTATGGTCGAGGGGAGAGTTGGCTGTTCCAGTTGTCATACTCGTGAACAACTGCTGCTTGTAGACACCTTTATAAATAACATTATCACTCTCATATCTCGATCGTAAGGCATACACTGGAGCTAGATCATAAACTATTTAATTGTAACCTAAATATTGTATCCATACAAAATAATTCAGAAAAAAAAGGAAGGAAGTGCAAGAGAAAAATAAAAAAGAGAAGCCCGCTGAGTTTCTTTTCGGATATTCTCAGTGAAGGCCGCATTCCAAACCGGTGGTAGATAACTAGTTGAATTAGATTTAAATGTAAATAGAATATTTGTAAGCGCCCCCGCAGGGTTTGTACAAAATAAATAATTTAGATTTCTTTTATCATTTAGAAAATTTTTCAACAGCTAGCTCCACACGGTTACTAATAAATATAACAAACAGTGGCACTCCGGCAGTGCCGACAGAAGTGAAAACTTGAACAATTACGTGTGTATTTTTTGAAATATTTTATAACTAAAAATATTTTTTGAATTTATTTTTATGTACGGAGGTGGTGGTAACGGTAACAGTGTCGCGAGTTCAATGGTTTTTTCCCCATCTCAAAAAATGCTAACGTGTATGTGTATCTATGTACGTAGGCAGCAAACGGCCACTCTGCGACTGTTATGAAGTGACATTTCACTTATTGACAGCGTTGGTTCTGATTTTCCCTGTATTACTAAACTTAGTATCAAATTTCATGGTGATTCGGGAGAAATCTGCCTATGTCACAGATCTAGTATTATTAAAAATTCTTGAGACATTATTATATAGACCAAGTATGTCTATGTAATAATGTCTCAAGAAGTTTTGACATTGATTCATGTCAGTAAATTAATTTTGTTGTGGATTACTAATGCTATAGTTCTATACTAGGAAAGGGCGTGCAAAATCTAAAAACGGAAGAAAGTAACCCGTTGATTTGAGGTCGATATGTATTTATGAGATTATTAATTTGTAGGTGTACGTAACTATTTACTGAGGTGTACCGTACACCTTACCCACTCCCACTTGGGGTATACAGGCCTGACAATATTTGTTTTTTATCTTTGTATCGCTGAATTAATTTTATTCTTTCTTTCAATTATTACTCTATAAACATAATATAGTGTTAGTATAAATCAAACGTTACACTTACACGTTAAAAAACATAAAAATAATTACATAACTTTAGAAAAGTCTGAGTTCTTAGATTTACGCGAATATTACACATGAAATAAAACTATTTTGCGGATTTCATCGCGTTATTTTTTTATTTTTTATTTCTCGACCGACGACCTTTTGGACGACAAACGCCTTAGTCTTTCCCGTGACCATGGGTGCTGCAAAGCACTCGAAACGTCGGACAAAAGTTCATGTTAGAAAAGTCGTTCACAAAACGCCTCCTATTTATTTATTAAGTCAATTATAAGCGCCTGCAAATATTTTAATAGCAATTTGGCGTAACAAAATTTCAACTTTTTGTCAGGCGTCGCTACGAATACTTATGTACCGTTTAGAAACAGTTTGTGAAGAATTATTAAGTTACGGTACTCAATAAAGATTATTTAATTAACGTTTGTAAGTGAAGTGAAGTAAAATTTTTGTCAGGTAACTGTTTTTGTTGTATTATTTGTATTATTTATATTATCTATATATATACTAGCTGAACCGGCGAACTTCGTACCGCCTAAAAGTCAATGAATCTTATTTAACTTTTTGCTGAACTTATTTTGGATATTATGAACGTAATACAATGAATTCCTTAAAAATTTTAGGTTTAATAGTTTATTAGTTCAATAACAGTACAAATAATTAAATAATTAATTTATCACCTGGTGATCGACGTCTATACAGTGGATACCCATCGTTGCCAGTGATGATGCCAGTGGATAACGTTTGGAACACTTGCCGGCGACCATGCATGGCGATTGGCGGTTGATGGTGCCACACGGTCCATGAATCATATTCGTACTTACAACATCATGTAGGACTGGATCGTTTTCGGTATCAGGAATCTCGGCACATATGATTTCATCTATTTGTTCTGGTCTAATTCTTTCGACTAACTAAATAAGAATGTGTGCATACGGCAACCCTCGTTTTTTCCATTCGATTGAATACATCCAGCATCGAGTATTCTCAAAGACGTGTTAAGACAATGTAGTATTTTTTTTTAAGGAAATTAATTTACTATCTTGAACGTAAATTACCTTGAATGTTGGATTAAATCCATGTTCTTCGATAATGTCTGCCCCAAATGAAGTCATTTGAAAACAGCCATTTTATTTTTGAGTGTTCGTTAGAAAATGTCGTGATTCTAATGTTTCGCCACGAAGCAAGGAATGCAATGGCTCAGATGGCGGAGTCAATAATGGCAATTTTATTTTGCCATTAAGGCAGCACAGTGCTGGTGTTTCTCCAGCAAACTTCAATGCACCACAATGCTCGCAAACAATGTCCATTGGACCAATGCAAACGAAAGTATGCGAGCTGTAGTCAACTGTGCAATCGTATATAAACGTTGCTCGATTCAAATCAACATTTGAAGTATTTCTTCTGTCGCGTCGAAGGTTATCTCGTTTTTGATCTTTGCGATAAGCTCGACGATTTTTCATTTCTAACCTAGCCGTTTCAAGGGCTGTCTCTCTTTGCTCTTGTGTTTGAGAAGCACGAAGGCCATACTAACGCGGCGCTCTTCTCGTGCGATTTTTCGATCTTCTTCAGTTGATTGATTCACAATGTTCCGAAGCGAAATTGCATGATGGCTTCGTTGGGAAAGATTAAATCTTCTTGGTTGCGGCTTTAATAATATTTATTAATAACACTTGCACAAAACAAAAAAATCGCCCGTTAATGTATATTTACTTTTCTTTCAAAACAGATCAGATAGAATGTAACAAAAAAAATTACAGTATCATGACTTATAGGTTATATACTGACAGGATGACTGACTCATGCATACCAATCTATTTTTAGAATTTGGATTTTTTTTGTTTTTTTTTTTTATATCAATTGGTTTTTTTTTATATTTTAATAGTTATTCTGCTATTCGGGGCGGAGAGGAATCTAACAAATCATATATCATTAAAATCGGTATATATATATGTATATAATGTTCCAAAGACCTACGTTATTCAACACATAGGTTACTATGAGAAAATTCTAAAGTTTCAACATATTAGCGAGCGAACTCTATTCTACCATATCATAATCATTTAGCCGAAGATGGGCTATAATCTTCGGACTATTTTATAGTATATGCTACGAACTACGAGAGTGGAGGTAGCCAAAGGGGCCTGTAAGTAAGGAACCTGTTTGACTCTGTACTCTCTGCATACCCCACAAGGGATCTGGCATGATGTTATAGATAGATGTGTAAACAACGCCTATATTTTATATCATATATCCCCGCAAAACCAAGCAGTGGCTTACCTAAAAACCGTAGGCGTTAAATGTAAAATCGAAAGAAATAACATTTTGTCTCCAGACGTAGTTTCGCCAACAACACTTGCACAGGACAGATAAAACCAGTGGCTGTAGTAGCTACTTACCTGTCCACCCCAGAAGTAGGTCAAGTACAGCCCTCGCTCGATAGCCAGGGAGAGTCGGTAAATTATTGACGAAGAAAGGTTTACTGAAAAAATACTTTATGGCGTGTTTGCAGACACCGCAGAAAAACTATTTTGATAATAAGAAAAATTGGAACAAATATAAGAACGATGCATCGCACCGAATATGATGTATTGAGTACCTATAAGATTGAGGAATGACTGAATGTAATAGAATAAAATAAAAATATTTATTCGCCGATCGTCATGACGATTATCTAATCATTGTTTTTTATCATTTTCTGTATATATGCACACCTTATCGTATTATACAAAATTAAGTATGCAATCCAGCTCCAGTGTGTACCTGACGACTGAGATATAAAACTAATAATAGTATTTTTAAAGAATGATAAGCTGAAGGATTTTGGTTGTACAAGTTTCCACAAGCAGCACCCATTCACGAGTATGACTACTTGATCAGCCATCACTTCCCTCGGCTTATTAGAGGGAAGGAAGTGACTCGCACCAAATAGTCACTGCAAGGGTAGACTTTATTTAGGTATATATATTTCTCGAAATTTCCGATAATTTTTTCCAAGTGCCCATTACTATTTGGAACAACATGCTCGGAGTGTTCAACACTGGTGTGCTTTTGGTGCTGGTGGACATTTTACTCCGCTTGCAGATCATCGGGTAAAGACGACCCAGGACAAAAGCTATTTGGTTACGGACTCGACCCTAAACAATATCTAGGGATATTTGACCTGTTTGACCCAGGAAATAGGTAGGTCGAACATGGTCACTTGACCGAGATTACTTCTGGGGTGGCGCAGGGAGGGGCGCGGGGTGGCACCTCTGGAGAAGAACGCCGCAGCGCTCTTGTCCGGGTTCATCTCAATACGCCACTTCCTGAACCAATCCCCTAGGGTATTGGCGGCTGCCTAAAGGTTTTTGGTAATGAAACCCTTATTCCTATGCGAGATATAGAGAGCGGTGTCATTCGCGAATAGGGCTAGATGCACCTTACTCGAACGAGGAATATCGTTCGTGTAAAGGCTGAATAGGAGGGGGGAGAGAGCTGAGCCTTGTGGGACACCAGCATGTATGGAGTGGGGGGTAGAGCGCGTCATTTCGACGCGATACCGAAAGGCGCGATTCGACAGGAAGTCTTGTAAGATGAGCACGAGTCTGTCCGGCACACCCATTTGGTAAAGCTTGTAGATCAAGCCGTTGTGCCAGACTTTTCAAACGCCTTCGCGACATCGAAGAAAAGGGCACCCGTGTAGACGGGTTTGGGTTTGTTGAGGCCAGTGAGGATGTGCTCCGTAATGCGGTGCACTTGATGGATGGGATGCAAGAGTGTTTGGCTCGAAAACCAAACTGCTCATTGAATTGAATACACTTATACGATACAGTCTTTGAGCCGTGCCAGGAGCAGACGCTCGTAGATCTTTGCCAGGGAGTTGAGGAGACTGATGGGGTGGTAATTCGAGGGACGGTCACGAGGTTTACCGGGCTTAGGGATGCCTATGGCGGCGGGCGCACTGCAACTTCGTCGGCAGTAAAGCTTAGCGATTCCCAAAACCGATCGTTTGTGAAAAACATTTCACTCATATTTACAACGGCCGTATTAGGTACCGAAGGGATGGCCAGAGACGTTTGGCTTCAACGGTTTAATAAAATAATCATAAATAGTCCAGCTCTAATCTTAATTTGATAACTTGAATTTTAGAGAATATGTGCCTTTTATTATATAACCAAACCACCTAAGAAAGGATTTTTGAAAATACGACCCCTAAAAGGGAAATCTGTAAGCTGTCAACGATAAAAACTTTACACCCTCACGCCTATATTCCCCAAGTCGGAGTGGTAAAGGAGTACACCTACTTTTCGCCGACGATGTTAGGTCCCGTGTCATAGGGGGCGAGCTTATTGCCATATGCCGAGCAAAATTCCAGATTCCGGACTCATACTGGGAAGTTTTCGTTAGAAAAACTACATTTGTCCGAACTAAGATTTGAACCCAGCGATCACAAAGCGATGCGCTTTGCCACTAGACCAACGAGGCAGTCATACCATAATAACGATAATAACTTTTTACCACGTATATTCGGGATAGGGAACTACAGGAAAGTTTGTTTAAATTGAAGACTAACTTTCAAATAATTTTAATTAGTAAGTACTTTTATAACGATCGGGGTCTATGGTTACAACTAATAACTGAAGTGTTCATTAATTTGGACTTGTTTCAACCAATAACCATTAAGTTATTACGAGTAGAGAAGCTTTTTCAAATAAGAACTGGCGTGCAACTTGATGACTTCGGGGTGCGCGGCGCTGTTCGTGTTTTCATAGCTAATAAATCTAACTTTTCTCGAGTTATTTGAACAGTATTTCAGTTCAAATAAATGTTGGTTCAAATGAATGGTTTATTTTTGTAATTAAACTTAGCACTCGAAGATGTCATGTCGGCAAGTACCTGGCACAGACTAATAGTGTTGTTCCTGATAAATTTAGAGCCTAAATCCAAAATTGCCGTATTATTAAAGAGTGATAAAAACTGTAAGTTTTAGGTACCGGGGAAGACCTAGACTATCTTACCATGACCAAATAGACCGAGTCTTACCCGAAGGACAAGTCAAGAGTCGCCGTTACCGGCGAGCGTGTATGAGACGAACTATGAGAGTGGAGGAAGCCAGAGAGGTATGTAAGGAGAGAACCTGTTGGAACTCTGTTCTCTCTGCCTACCCCGCAAGGGATCTGGCGTGATGATATAGATAGATAAAAACGAAAATACTTCTTACTACCTTAGGTTCTACACTTTACAGGTTTTGCCGTAACTATAAATACGGTTAAATGCTGTCATATACCCTATTTTTAACCGACTTCTAAAAAGGAGGAGGTTCTCAATTCGACTGTATGTTTTTTTTTGTAAGTATGTTACGCGATCATTCCGCCAATTATGAATCGATTTTGATGATTCTTTTTGCGTTGGGTTTAGTATAGTTTCGAGGTGGTCCCATTTTAATGAAATCGGTATTGAACTTTGGACTTTGACGATACACCAGGGGACTCCTTAACGGCGAACAGCACGAATGTATAGATTCCGTTATTATGGTTATTATATCAATCCTGTAGGTACCTTGTAGTACAACTCAGCAAAATAATATAAAATAGGTATATAAATATTAGTACTTAATTCACTTGTCACTTAAAATTGTAAAATAAAAATCTGTTTCTTTTTAAATAAAACCGTGTAAAAATAAATATTTGAAGTCGGTGCCAAGTAACCGATTGCACTAACCGGTACCGACTTCAAATATTTATTTCTTGCTTATTGAAGTAGGTATTACTTTTTAAAAAAATGATTTAAGTGGATAAGATATAGCACTCAATGCCGTCAGTTACGGCAAGTACCGTAAAAAAAACATCACTTCTAAGTGAGTTAGAGTATATACACTGTAACGCGTGGTAAAAAAAAAATAACAAACAGTGGCACTCTGGGAGTGCCGACAGAAGTGAAAACTGGAACAATTACGTGTGTATTTTTACAACGATTAACGTCAGGAAATATTTTTTGTATACAGAGGTGTCGGTAACGGTAACAGTGTAGCGAGTTCAATAGTTTTTTCCCATCTCAGAAAATACCCAACGCGCCTAAAGAAGTTTTCACTTCAAAAATGTTGAAGTCTTATCTAGTTTGTAATAACTCAATGCCATTATCATTGATCACAGTATCATACCTAATACCATTTAACATTTGATTGAAGCAGTAAAATGGGTCTTCAGAAACTGCGCACCGGTAATAAGACACACCCAGCGTCCCATCCTTTTCGCGTAATCAAATAACATTCCAGAATGTCTATAACAGATACTGTAATATCATTTCCCGAGGCGGAACGTCCCCTGTAATTTTCCGTAAGGCAATATTCACGAATGACTGCTTTTTATTGAATTTAGGACCGACATTTTACGTTTTTCTACTAGCATTCCACTCTTGTAAATTAAATGCTACCTGTATATGACTGAAATTTGGAATTCGGGGTTGATTTTAAATGAAGTTACATATGAATATTATATTAATCTTGGGATGGGAGGATGACAGGTAGATGGACTAAGGCCGTGATAAAGTAGTGGCCCAAAGAGGGACGTAGCCCTAGAGGCCGACTATCAGCCAGATAGAATGATAACATCGTGAAGGTGGCCGGAAAATTGTGGAATAGGCTAGCACAGGACCGGAACGAATGGCGTCATAGAGGAGAGGCCTACACTCAGCAGTGGGTAGATACAGGCTGATTGTTGATGATGATGATATGATTATTTAAGATTCCTTGAATGGTTCGCAAGGAGTGCATAATTCCAACAGATTCTTTCCCTAATAACCTCTCTCAGTTCCACTCTTACAGTTCTTTTCATACACGTTCGCCGGTTTCGGAGACTTTTGACTTGACAAGCAGTTAAGACATGGTCTATTTGATTTTAGTAAGATTATCTAAGTTTTTCCCGTTACATTTTTGTCTCTTTCGCAGAAGAGAAATCTTAAGAAGATTATCAGTGCTGGAGGACTAAGGTATGTACGTGCATTTTAATCACACTACAAAATCCCCGAGATGACCTCCTTCGGGTACCAACATACTTTCACTACTGATCAGGAAATTTAATGACGTATGGTTAGTGTGCATCTAGCAACGGTCTAAACGGCTGGTCCATAAAACTGAGGTGTTTGATCACTTCTTTCTTGTTATAATCAAGAGCACGTTTTTGTTCTCGGCCGGGGTGTTCATGAACTTGTCGGTGAGAAGAAATATGTTATAGTTGCGAACTGTCATAGCGGGGTTGTATGAAACTTTGTCTCTATTAGAATGTTATGTAGCTATGGAGTAGTTGCATCTACTTAAATGGCACCTATAAAAATGGCAGATGCATTATGCATTTCACGATACAAATAATATTATTCAAAGCCATACGAGTTGTATCTATTGATATTCAAATCTACGTATTCAATATTCTTTCTTCGTTGAACTCGATATGAAAATATGTATTCTATACTCGTCCCTGGAAAATCTAGCAAGACTGCAATATTGTGTATTTCATATTGCCATACTTTACTACATATATATAAAACAAAGTCCCCCCGCCGCGTCTGTCTGTCTGAACGTGATAAACTCAATAAATACCTAACGGATTTTTATACGGTTTTCACCAACGGACAGAATGATTCAAGAAAAAGGTTTATGTGTATGATTAAACCGTGCGAAGCCGGGGCGGGTCGTTAGTCTTCTATAAGATTACGCTGTGAGTCACCTTAACTGAATGCTAGAGTGTCCCAGGGGACTATACGTCGTTGAGCTGTGAGACTTTATTTGAAGTCCGAGAACATTATATCCACAGGGTGAATGATAATTTAATTTCTTTTTATCCGACTACGGCAAAGCCAAGAAGAAGGGTTATATTTTAGGAGTGAAGAAGAAAGAGATTTTATTTGTCACAGCACGAGTGACACAATATTTAGCTAAAATAACACATATATATATCAACAATTCAACCGTTCAATTACAGAACGTTCGAACGATTAACATTGTCTGAAAAATATATAAGAATACGACAGTTGACAGACGATTTAGCGCAATGGTTAAGAGCTTAAGCTCCGCCCACGGGAGTCGCGGGTTCAATTTCCGCACGGGACAAATCTTTGTGTGACCCACAATTATTTGTTCCGGTCTGTGTATTTGTGTATGTGAATTTTCATGTGTGTAAACGCACCCACGACACAGGAATTAATCATAGTGTGGGACTACGTTTTTTAATATATATATATATATATATATATATATATATATATATATATATATATATATATATATATATATATATATATAAGTCTTCAAAGACTGTGTGCGATGACTGAAGGGGTAAAAATGGGTGATCTAGTGATAAACCACCTATTGTATGCAGATGACGCGGTTTTGATAGCGCCAACAGCCACTGATCTGCAAACACTAGTCACAGTTATGAGAGACGACTGCATGAACAATGGCTTACATTTGAATGTGAAGAAAACCAAAATTATGGTTTTTAAACGGGAAGAAACCAGAACGAATGCAAGGATTGTGGTTGGTAACGATGTGCTGGAGTAAGTGAATGAGTTTGTATATCTTGGATGCGCCTTCAGTAAGGATGGGAAATACACCGCTGATATAGAGAGAAGAGTGAATGCAGGTAATAGAGTGAATGGTGCGATGGGAAGGCTACTTGGGAGCCGGCACTTAAGCCAAAAGGCGCAGCTGGCCATGCATAACGGAGTGCTTGTCCCAACGCTGTTATATGGCAGTGAGAGTTGGGTATGTAAGAAGGAGAACGAAAGCAGGATAAATGCGGTCGAAACGCGATCTCTGCGGAAGATGTGCGGAGTCACGCTGACCGACCGTATTCGCAACAGCGTAGTAAGAAAGCGAGTAGGTATAAAAGATAGTATCGGTGTAAAGATGAGAAAGGGTATGCTCCGTTGGTTCGGGCATATAGAAAGAATGCCAGAAGAAAGAATGACAAAACAGATATACAATGCGAAAGTGGAAGGATGTAGGTGCCGGGGAAGACCTAGACTATCTGACCATGACCAAATAGACCGTGTCTTAGCTGAAGGGCAAGTCAAGAGTCTCCGTAACCGGCGAGTGTGTATGAGACGAACTATGAGAGTGGAGGAAGCCAGAGAGGTATGTAAGGAAAGAACCTGTTGGAACTCTGTACTCTCTGCCTACCCCGCGAGGGAGCTGGCGTGATGATATAGATAGATATAGATATATATATATATATATATATATATATATATATATATATATATATATATATATATATATATGATGAGGATACGTCTCACCGCTGAGCCAAATAGGTATCCAGATCCAGAGATCTAGGCCCAAGTGCTAGGATGAGATTTCAATCGATACGTTTTTATGTTACGTGTGGTAAAAGTTACGTTTTATACGAACAAATTTGAGTGAGATGACAAATGAAAGAAAAAGAAATTCTGAGTTCATAAATATGGATAAGATATAATTACAGCACAATATAAAATATACCGAGCGATAGAAAAACAATTTTACAGTTTCAGAGTTTATTTCGTTGTGGGGTTACAGCTTTGTAAACATATTTTCACCGTTTAAAATAAAAATGTTGCACCGTTCGCTCTAGGAATTTCAATTTTAATAAATTACATCAAAATATGTTTTTCGTCACTTCGTCGATTCAATGATTTAAAAGAAGTTTCTTTGTTACTCGCTCAAGTGATATAATATCACAGACATCGTAATAATATTACGGTTTGTATTTAATATCCTCTAACGGCCTCTAAATATTCAATTCACGGATAGATTTACTTACTGTCAGTAGAATTTTGACAGATTTTCCGTACAAAATGTGTCAAAATTGTATCCGTAGTATAAAGTATTTATTTATTTATTGAGAATGGTACAGCAAAAGCACACATATTATAACATTCGTACAATCATTTAACAGAATACAATCCAGATACGTGAGCCAATGAATAATAATAATAAATGTGTTCATATTTTAATATGTATCGTATGTAAGGAAAGAGCCTGTTGGAACTCTGTACTCTCTGTCTACCCCGTAAAGCATCTGGCGTAATGATATAGATAGATAGATATTTTTAATATTTTTTAGAGAACCTGTTTGACCCTTCTTCAATAAAAGCATTATTTTTCAAAATAAACGTATAATGTAATCTGAATTTTATTTCATTGTGACTACAATTTATTTTGAGTTGCTGGCTTTAAACGTTTTTTCAAAACTGTATGTTGAAATAGACTATAGGAGAGGCAAACGGGACCGTTTTGACTTTTAAGGGGCGTTCTGTTAGGTTATCAGGGGCGAAACATATGGGGCGAACAGGTGGAGAGACCAACATTGACTAGATGCTTGCAGATCATAAAACAATACATTGATTCATGAGCACAATAAATATAGATAGTATATATATATGTATGTAATAAAAATAGCAGCGTGGTTCCCGGCTTAGAATAGGACCAACCCATCTCATCCCATCGGGTGTCGTACAAGGCGACTAAGGGAAAACTAGGGAATGGGCAGCAGCGTTCCCTTAACACTTCGACGACCAATAACTGCGCTCGCCAACCCGCCTGCCAAGCGTGGCGAGTATGGCAAACACCCCCAATTATGGAAGAAAGTAAGAAAACCAGGCCCCTAGTCCCCGGCGTTCGTCCTGGCCACGGTAGCAGCCACGGTAACGACAGGACAAGGGGTGCTAAGAATCTCCGGCAGAGATTCGGCTACCACCGAAACCGAAAATTGGCCCTGGTGACATACAACGCACGCACATTGAGGACAGATGAGAAGCTAGTTGAGCTGGAAGAAGAGTTAAACAAGTTGCGGTGGAGTATTGTTGGTTTATCGGAGGTCCGAAGAGAGGGCGAGGACACGATATCCTTAAAATCCGGCAACTTGTTTTACTACCGGGAGGGCGAACAGCAGTCCCAAGGTGGTGTCGGATTTATCGTCCACAAGTCACTCATAAACAACGTTGTGTCCATCACTAGTGTGTCGAGCAGGGTAGCGTACATGATACTCAGAATATCCAAAAGATATTCGCTGAAGGTCATACAGGTCTACGCACCGACCTCGGCATACTCAGATGATGAGGTCGAAGTTATGTATGAGGACATTAGTAGAGCCATACATACTTCCAAAGCACACTTTACAGTAGTTATGGGTGACTTCAATGCGCGACTGGGCAAACGGGGCGATGATGAGTTGAGAGTGGGGCAATTTGGATATGGGCAGCGCAACCCCAGGGGTCAGAGACTGGCCGAATTTCTGGAGAAGGAGGGATTCTTTATGATGAACTCTTTCTTCCAGAAGCCGTCTCATAGGAAATGGACCTGGATGAGCCCTGATGGTTTCACAAAAAATGAGATAGACTTCATCATGAGCACCAAGCGACAAATATTTAATGATGTCTCCGTGATTCACAGGGTAAAAACCGGCAGTGATCACCGAATGGTCAGAGGCACATTAAATATTAATGTCAAAATGGAAAGATGGCGTCTGATGAAGTCTACGCTCCGACCTTCTAATGCACATATCCAAAACCCCGAGAACTCTCAACTCGAATTGTCAAACCGCTTCGAATTGCTAGACAGCAGCGCATCAGTGGACGAAATCAACAATAGGTTGGTAGAGACTGTCCATACGGTCGGGTCCAAGTATTTTTAAGCCCAGCCGTAAAAATAGGCCTCAAAAGCTATCTGACTACACCCAAAACCTTATGGCTGAGCGACGTACCATGACACTCCAAACCTCCGACGATGCTAAGTCCTATAGGCAGCTCAATGGACAGATATTGAAGTCCTTGCGACACGATTTACGGTCCTTCAATACAAGACGTATTGAGGAGACTATAGAGCAGAACAAGGGCTCCAAAGTGTTCGCAAGAGACGCGTCTATTGGGCAAAGCCAGTTGACGAAGCTGAAGACGGAGGACGGAAACGTAACGTCGAATAGGTCAGAGGTGCTAAGGGAGATAGAGAGGTTCTATGGGCTGTTGTATACCTCAGTAGCTGAACCTGTAGTTGACTTGGTAAAAGACCCAAGAGCCAAGCTAACGCGACACTACACTTAAGATATCCCGGACATCAGCCTGTACGAGATTAGGATGGCTCTCAAACAACTTAAAAACAACAAAGCGCCGGGTGAAGACTGAATTACCGCAAAGCTTCTGAAAGCGGGTGGATCGCCGGTACTTAAAGTCCTTCAGAGGCTGTTTAATTCCGTCTTGCTCGAAGAAAAAACGCCGGAAG
The DNA here is from genome assembly GCA_905147815.2 of Phalera bucephala. NCBI lineage: Eukaryota > Metazoa > Arthropoda > Insecta > Lepidoptera > Notodontidae > Phalera > Phalera bucephala. Next base: position 31,937,180 of record LR990620.1, read on the forward strand.
CATGGAACAGGGGTGTGGTGGTACTCTTTTTCAAGAAAGGTGATAACACTTTATTAAAGAACTATAGGCCCATCACACTGCTGAGCCATGTTTACAAGTTGTTTTCGAGAGTCATCACGAATCGTCTCGAACGCAGGCTTGATGATTTTCAGCCTCCCGAACAAGCCGGTTTCCGGAATGGCTTTAGTACCATACATACGCTGCGGCAGATTATACAGAAGACCGAGGAGTATAATCGGCCACTATGCTTGGCGTTTGTGGACTATGAGAAAGCCTTCGATTCGATCGAGACTTGGGCGGTTCTTAGTTCTCTCCAGCGATGCCGCATTGACTATCGGTACATCGAAGTGTTGAAGTGCTTGTATAATAACGCCACCATGTCAGTCCGAGTACAAGGGCAGTGCACGAAGGCGATCTCCATAAAAAGAGGAGTAAGACAGGGAGACGTCATTTCTCCGAAACTGTTTACGGCCACCATAGAGGACGCCTTCAAGCTCTTGGAATGGCGAGGACTTGGCATTAACATCAATGGCGAATACATCACTCACCTTCGATTTGCCGACGACATTGAGGTCATGGCGGAGTCGCTGGAAGATCTAGGACGAATGCTCGGCGACCTCAACAGAGTATCTCAACAAGTGGGTCTTAAAATGAACATGGACAAAACGAAAATAATGTTTAATGTCCATGTCGTACCCACCGCACTCACCGTTGGGAACTCTACTCTTGAAGTTGTCGACGAATACATTTACCTGGGACAGGTAGTCCGGTTAGGTAGGTCCAACTTTGAGAGAGAGGTCAATCGACGAATCCAACTCGGCTGGGCAGTGTTCGGGAAACTGCGCAACATCTTCTCATCCAAAATACCTCAGTGCCTAAAGACTAAAGTTTTTAGTCAATGTGTGTTACCAGTGATGATATATGGATCAGAGACGTGGTCTCTTACTATAGGTCTCATAAAAAAGCTTAGAGTTTCTCAGCGAGCTATGGAGAGAGCTATGCTCGGCGTTTCTCTACGTGATCGAATCAGGAATGAGGAGATTCGTAGAAGAACCAAGGTCACCGACATAGCCCTTAAGATTAGCAAGCTGAAGTGGCAATGGGCGGCCCACATAACGCGAAGATCGGACGGGCGTTGGGGCAGAAAGATTCTAGAGTGGAGACCACGTATTGGCAAGCGCAGCGTGGGACGACCGCCTGCCAGATGGACCGACGATCTTGTGAAAATGGCAGGAAGTCGTTGGATGCAGGTGGCATCGGACCGGTTACGCTGGAAAGCGATTGGGGAGGCCTATGTTCAGCAGTGGACAAGTATAGGCTGAGATGATGATGATGAATAAAAATAGTTCGATATTGATACTACTACCTTCAATGTGATTGTTAGGATTGTGTGCAATCAATAGTATTGACCGATTTGTACTGTCGATAGTATCTATAAAATCGATACTGATATATATTTCCAGGTCTCGTCGGACGATTTAGCGCAATGGTTAAGAGCTTAAGCCGCTCCACCCACTGTGTCGAATGGTCCTGCGTTCGAGTCCCGCACGGGACAAATCTTTGTGTGACTCACAATTATTTGAACACAGAAATAAATCCTAGTGTGAAGCTATGTTCTTATTTAAAAAAAAGGTCCCGATAGTATGAACAGTTTAGCTTTTACTATTTAACTCTGTTCTCAGTCTACACTGAGTAGATCCAGCTATAGACCCAGCAAAATACACTCTCATGGCCGTATTATCGCACCCACTGGCGTTCAAACTAATAAAATTACACTACCAGTCACATAAACTGCACACTGGCGCCCGAGGGACCGTATTAAGCTCAGTGTAAGGTACTATTAACCGTGAGGGGACAATTTGGAGGGTACGCTTGGAACGAACTTGGCCCGTAAATTTATTGCAGGTAGGTATACGACGAAGTATATTGTTGAGTAGATTAATGTTAGCTTTACACGATGTTGGCTGGGGTATTTGATAGAACCTTGCAGATTATTTACTATTGTATTTTTTACGTAAATAGGCGTGTAAAATGGCGTGTTTATATGTAGTTTTTTTTACATATAATAAGTTGTTGTTGTTGTTTGATAGAGTCGTGCGAAATAGACTTTGGGACATTTTGCTAGACTATGGTATAAACAGCACTCTGTTGCGAGCCGTCGACGCCAACTATGTGGACATCAAGGCATGCGTACGGGTGGGTGGTGACATGTCACCCTGGTTTGACATCAAAATCGGCGTCAAGCAGTGTTGCGTGTTGTCTGCTAGATTGTTTATAATGAAGGGGTAAAATGGGTGATATATGCAGATGACGCGGTTTTAATAGCGCCAACAGCCACTGATTTACAAACATTAGTCGCAGTTATTAAAGACGACTGCATGAACAATGGCTTACATTTGAATGTGAAGAAAACAAAAAAATATGGTTTTTAAACGGGAAGAAACCAGAACGAATGCAAGGATTATGGATGGTAACGATGTGCTGGAGTAAGTGAATGAGTTTGTGTATCTTGGATGCGCCTTCAGTAAGGATAGGAGATACACTGCTGATATAGAGAGAAGAGTGAGTGCAGGGAATAGAGTGAATGGTGCGATGGGAAAGCTACTTGGGAGCCGGCACTTAAGCCAAAAGGCACATTTGGCCATGCATAACGGAGTGCTTGTCCCAACGCTGTTATATGGCAGTGAGAGGTGGGTATGTAAGAAGGAGAACGAAAGCAGGATAAATGCGGTCGAAATGCGAGTTCTGCGGAAGATGTGCGGAGTCACGCTGACCGACCGTATTCGCAACAGCGTAGTAAGAAAGCGAGTAGGTATGGAAGCCAGTGTCGGTGTAAAGATGAGAAAGGGTATGCTCCGTTGGTTCGGCCATATAGAAAGAATGTCAGAAGAAAGAATTACAAACGGATATACAATGCGAAAGAGGAAGAATGTAGGTACCGGGGAAGACCTAGACTATCTTACCATGACCAAATAGACCGTGTCTTATCTGAAGGGCAAGTCAACTATGAGAGTGGAGAAAGCCAGAGAGGTCTGTAAGGAAAGAACCCGTTGGAACTCTGTACTCTCTGCCTACCCCGCGAGAGAGCTGGCGTGATGATATAGATAGATAGGTATAATAAGTTGTATATATTTGTTGCAATAATATCAATTTCTTAGCTTATTACTTGAATGAGATGTAATTAACCACAAAATTATATAGACACAATTTTTGTGTAAAAGTTATTAGCTTCGTTCTATATATCGATGAAAAGTCTGTGTTTACGAATTCGCCTTCAAACATTAATTCGATCACAAACTATAGGCCCATCACACTGCTGAGCCATGTTTATAAGTTGTTTTCGAGAGTCATCACGAATCGTCTCGAACGCAGGCTTGATGACTTCCAGCCTCCCGAACAAACCGGTTTCCGGAAAGGCTTTAGTACCATAGACCACATATGGAGTATAATCGGCCACTATGCTTGGCGTTTGTGGACTATAAGAAAGCCTTCGATTCGATCGAGAATTAAGCGGTTCTTAGATCTCTCCAGCGATGCCGCATTGACTATCGGTACATCGAAGTATTGAAGTCTTTGTATAATAACGCCACCATGTCAGTCCGAGTACAGGGGCAGTGCACGAAGGCGGTCCCCATAAAAAAGGAGTAAGACAGGGAGATATCATTTCTCCGAAATTGTTTACGGCCACCTTAGAGGACGCCTTAAAGCTCTTGGAATGGCGAGGACTTGGCATCAACATCAATGGTGAATACATCACTCACCATCGATTTGCCGACGACATTGTGGTCATGGTGGAATCGCTGGAAGATCTAGGACGAATGCTCGGTGACCTCAACAGAGTATCTCAACAAGTGAGTCTTAAAATGAACATAATGGACAAAACAAAAATAATGTTTAACGTCCATGTCGTACCCACCGCACTTACCGTTGGGAACTCTACTCTTGAATTTGTCGACGAATACATTTACCTGGGAGAGGCAGTCCGGTTAGGTAGGTCCAACTTTGAGAGAGAGGTCAATCGACGAATCCAACTCGGCTGGGCAGTGTTCGGGAAACTGCGCAACATCTTCTCATCCAAAATACCTCAGTGTCTCAAGACTAAAGTTTTTAGTTAATGTGTGTTACCAGTACCATATATGGATCAGAGACGTGGTCTCTATAGGTCTCATAAAAAAGCTCAGAGTGGCTCAGTGAGCTATGGAGAGAGCTATGCTCGGTGTTTCTCTGCGTGATCGAATCAGGATTGAGGAGATTCGTAGAAGAACCAAGGTCGCCGACATAGCCCTTAAGATTAGCAAGCTGAAGTGGCAATGGGCGGGCTACATAGCGCGAAGATCGGACGGGCGTTGGGGCAGAAAGATTCTAGAGTGGAGACCACGTATTGGCAAGCGCGGCGTGGGACGGCCGCCTGCCAGATGGATCGACGATCTTGTGAAAATCGCAGGAAGTTATTGGATGCAAGTGGCATCGGACCGGTTACGCTGCAAAACGATTGGGGAGGCCTATGTTCAGCAGTGGACATGTATAGGCTGAGATCATGGTGATGATATCCATATCGTTTTATCATAATCTTAATTAAATTACGTGATTATGAAATGTATTACTTAACATACATATGTAAAACAAGGGAGCAATTTCGGCAAATTTCAGATAAATGGGGTGTTGCCAGTGTTTCAACCAAGCGCGTATTCATCAAAATTCATAACGATGAATTTTAAGCGGCGCGTGGCATGAAACATTTCATATAAATACATACATTTATAAGAGCAGAGGTAGCAGTTAATACTAAAATCTCTACAATCCACAACGAAACAATGGCTAAGCTAACACGTTCATGTTTGGATTTTAATAAATCCACTTGGAATACATACATAATCTTTTTTCTTTTTATTTAATCATTGCCCAACTCTACGAATTAAAACTCTGTTATAGGTGCGTTTACAAACATAAAATGCACATACATAAACATTCAGGCCGAAATAAATATTTATTGGTCTCACAAAGATCACGGAACCTCAAGCTCTTAGTCTTAGAATAACACTTGTCTAAGGTCTTAGCGACTGGACCAAGCCGTTCCTATGTTTCCCCTAAAATAACCTAATCTAACCTTTTGTTGCAACCCACTACAACGTTAAGCGCGGTAGGTAAAGATCGCCTCGCTACAGTCCTTTACACCTTTGCCGGCGACGAAGATCTTTAATATTTTATTTGAAATTTTATTTTATCCCAGAATCAAGTTGATGGCGAACAAACCAGCAGAAATACAGTCCGCATATTATTATGTCCCTAGGACCTTAAAACCTTTTAAGTTTTATATAAAATTACACATGAAATGGACTACATTTACACGGGAAAGACATCGTTCTAGTCATCATAATTGTTTTAAAGCTGTCCAATTGTCGGTAAAATAAACTACAATAAAATAGTTTAGTAACGCATGCAAGGTTATTATTGTTTTCCTTAGATATACAAGGTGTAACAAATATAATGCAAGACCTCAGACACCCCAATTAGATTATTGCTTTACGAATTCAAAACGAAAATTAAACTTACAATACTATGGTGTTTTTCTACCATTTTTTAAGCTCTTTTGTATCCAAATAAAATAAATAAATAAACACCGTCACGCCTATATTCCCCAAGCGGGGGTGGCAGAGGTGTACTGAGTACACCAACGTTTCGCCCACGATGTTAGGTCCCATGTAATAGGGGGCGAGCCTATTGCCATATACCGGGCAAAATTCCAGACTCCGGACTTATACTGGGCATTTTTCATTAGAAAAACTACATTTGTCCAACCTAGGATTTGAACCCAGGACCTCGTGATCACAAAGCGATGTGCTTTGCCACCAGACCAACGAGGCAGGCAGTATCCAAATAAACCACGAATTCCGTACTTTTGTGTGCATAGTGTCGTATATATATTAGAAATGCATTTAAAACAGCCGTATCGCTTTGACTAATGATTGAATTTCGTTTAATACAGTGAACTGAACCAGTTACAGCAATTTTTGATACTGAAAAAAATGTAGCATACTTTCAAAATAGTTGGAATCAGTTCAGCTGTCGATTTAGAACAAACTACTTTCAGGTCTTGCGTTAATTATGTTACATCTTGTATAAAATTAACACTCCGTTACATTTATATTCCCCAAGCGGGGCTGGAAAAGATGTATTGGGGTCACTCATAGATTGCCGTCGTTGTTAGGCCTCAAAGAATTAGTGGCGGATAGTGCAGCTGGCGATCACGATGATAAATCCTCTCACTATCAGACCGTGACTGGAATTTTGGGGAGTATAATAGTCTCGGTATATTATGGCGCGTGTTAGGAGAGGCCTATGGCCAGCAGTGGACTGCAATAGGCTGATTGATTAATTGATTGATAATAGTCTCGCTCCGACCTAACGTCGTTGGCGCTATGTGGGTGTACAAGACATCTTCGCCACCCCCGCTTTGGGAATATAGGCGTAATAATATGTTTTTCTTTTTATTCAAATATGTAGTACTCGTATTTAGTTATAACCCTCTGGAACACATGTGTTCGTTTATAATTATTATTTGATAACATTTTAATATTGTATTGAAATCTGTTTTATGCTTATAAAAGAAAAAAAATACGATGACATACAGCCAAAAATGTGCCAAAATCACAAATTAGTTTAACAAAGAGCATTATAATCGGAACGTTTTATAGCTTTTTTCTCTACTGATCATGATAAAATACGTTTAAATTAAAAGCTAACTCTACGTGAAGATTTGTAAAAAAGACGCAATTACACACAGAGTACATTCTTATGTACTCTGTGTACTTCCAGCCAAAATATTTATCCTTAAGACTTCTTGATTAAATCAAAGCGTAATCTAAATAATTATATGCTTTTCGCGACATAAAATACGAAATTGGGTCACGGCGGCGGTTCGCGACCGAGACTTGAGTCAGCCTTGGCTTTGCTCTCTTGTAAGCCTTTAAATGGGGGAAATGTAGGCGAAAATTAATGAGGGATTCTATTTGAAGGATGGCTGTAGGGGTGATTTGTGGGAGTATTTCCTTATTTTATTTATTTATTTAATGCTTTATGAACTCTAGGTACAGAGGCGACTTAATGCCTGAGGCATTGTCTATCAATCATAGAAGCTAAAAATAAAGGGGAAAAATATTTATATATGTAACAAGATAAATTCCAACTACGAACATATATATCAAGACCAGACTGCCTCGTTGGTCTGGTGGCAAAGCGCATCGCTTTGTGATCACGAGGTCCTGGGTTCAAATCCTAGGTCGGACAAATGTAGATTTTCTAACGAAAGTTCCCAGTATGAGTCCGGAGTCTGGAATTGTGCCCGGTATATGGCAATAGGCTCCCCCCCTATTACATGGGACCTTACATCGTCGGCGAAACGTGGGTGTACTCAGTATACCTCTGCCACCCCCTCTGGGGAATATGGGCGTGACGGTGTAACATATATATCAAAACATATATAGATATAGTATATAATATATGTCAGAAAATAAACATTCTCCTGACATCGTCATTAGTGATTACATTTCTAGTGGGCACCATTGAGTGAAATGCTAGCACAAAACAAGGTATTTTTATTGTACAATGTAATCATGGTTGTACATTGAGAGTTACTTATGTAATATTTAATTCAAAGTTACATGTTATACGTTAACTTTACAATTGTTACTAAGCACCGGGTTCGCATCACCAATCAAGCCATACCATTATCTACAATGATCCACCTCGATCAACCCTTAGAGGTACCTACTTCTATGGATCAACCATCATAGATTTTCCAATCACTGTCCTCTGTCTTCAAGTGTTTAGATTCTCTTTGTATCAAGAGGCTCCGTAACCGGCGGGCGTGTATGAGACGAACTGTGAGAGTGGAGGTATGTAAGGAAAGAACCTGTTGGAACTCTGTACTGTTTGCCTACCCCGCAAGGGATCTGGCGTGATGATATAGATAGATGTCTCCACGGCAACGGACAAGATGGTGACTCGATCCCGCTCGTGGTTATACCTCTGGCTCTGATTGGATCATAGATCGGTTACACCTAATACAACATAGTAACTTTTAAGAAATTAATAGATTTTACCCAATACTCATACGTAACAAAACAAGTGAAATAGATATGTATGTGCCTTTGTGCAGCTCTGCCTATCTCGCAAGGGATCTGGCGTGATGATATATATACATATCATTATTATATTAATACGTGAAGCAAAAACTTTGTACGCGTTTTTACGAAAATTGCGCGGACGGAGGAGTATGGAATTTCCCACACTTACAGTTTATATCGAGAAGGAGTGCAGAATGCTAATATTCTTTTTAAATTATGCTTGAAAATACATTAAATCAATAAAAAACACATTACGCACACTACCATGTATTTGACACAATACACTTCAAATTGAGAATAGATCAATATTGTTTGTTTTTAATATTATTTGTCTATAGTCTACTGAATGTCAAACATAACCAGCAAACGATGAAAGAGTTTTTACATAAAACATCGTTTACAGAGAAGTTTTGTATCATTAATTAAATTATCGAAATATGTATGTCGAGTTCAATGGACAGGATTTTCTTTTTGGTTTTTTGTTACAATAAAAAAAACAAGTTGTTCTTTATTTTATTCATTTATTGTTTTTTTTTTTGTTTTATTTAATTTTTCATATAACTTGTTTGAAAAAAATAGGCAAATTAACAGTGTAGCCTTGGCAAAATCTGTGATTATAGAAGTATAGTCTTTGACAATAGAACCTTAATAATGTTCAAGCTTATAATTTAAATTAATTATGGTCGAATTTCGACCAATGGGCAACCTCTAGTAATAATAAATATACATAAACGAAATTAAAATTGAGATTAATCGGTCAGTTTTATGAAGTTAATTCTGTACTTTATTTGTAAAAGACGAGCGATCTCTTCTTCTCCGTAGGAATGACATTCCGAAGTGGTGGTAGAGTTTTTGTTATTTTTCTGGCGTTTCATAAATACTATAATGGTTTACATGACTAAAATTCTTATTCTGCTATATTTAGCACAATTAAAATGAAAAGACTGCCTCGTTGGTCTGCAAGTGGCAAAGGGCCGCGCTTTGTAATCACGAGGTCCTGGGTTCAAATCCTAGGTCGGACAAACGTAGATTACTCTATGGCTTTGCTTCGTATTCCTAACCTGTGTATTAAGGCCTTAAAATGTAGGGGGGGGGGGGGGGGGGGAAGGGTACGCGAAAATTAATGAGAGGTTCCTTAAGACAGATGACCTAGGGGCAGACAGACTTGATTTGTGAGAGTATTAAGCGCGATTTAGACAAAAAGTCTATCGTTGGTCTTGTGTTCGTTGGTTCAATCGCTACGCGTACTTTACGCCTAGCGATTGCGAGGTCTTGAGTCCAAATCCTAGGTCAGAAAAAATGTAATTTTTCCATAGAAAAATTGCCAGTATCAATCAGTAAATGCAAAAGGCTCGCCCCTATTACATAGGACCGGACTAATACTAGAAATATTTCTATAGAAAAATTACATTCCTTCCGATCTAGGATAAAAGTTTATCTGTGTTCATATCATGACGGTTAGACAGAGATCGGCTTAAGCTGTGTTTTTTCAGTCAAAGAAAAACGTTCGGGCATATAGAAATTATGACAAAACAGATATGAAATGCAAAAGTGGTAGCATGTAGGTACCTGGGAAGACCTAAACTATTTTACCATGACCAAATAGATCGTGTCTTATCTGAAGGGCAAGTAAAGAGTCTGTAACCGGCGAGCATGTATGAGACGAACTATGACTGTGGAGGAAGCCAGTGAGGTATGTTAAGACTGTACTCTCTGCCTACTCCGCAGGGGAACTGGCGTGATGATATAGATAGAAACACTGTTACGCCTATATTACCCAATCGGGGGTGGCAGAGGTGTACTGTGTGGTATACACATCTGCCATACCCGCCATATGCCGCCTACGTCATGGGGTACTAATGTATATGTATACATAGGTATATAAACTGGTCACAATTCCTAATTCTGGAGTGGAACTGAGTTATTGTATAGACTAGCACCCTTTTTTCGACTAGGATTTGAACCCAGGACCACTGGACCAAAGATGCGAAAGTAGAATATTATTTTCTTATTTAAGTACAGCATACACGGAAGTGATCCCGCAAGGTATTTGCCGTGATGACATAGATATATTAAGTCTTATAACATACTGGAGCCATTGAAACTCAGTTTTGAATCAGAATGTATATATATTCCTTTTGTTAATTTTACAATTTTCTATCTATAACCTCACGCCAGATCCCTTGCGGGGTAGGCAGAGAGTACAGAGTTCCAACAGGTTTTACAATTTTGATTACTGTAATTATGAAGCCTTTTTGAGCATGGGGCGACGGTTGGAAGAGGAATGTTAAATTAAAAGGATGAATAGACGAATGTACGGTTGAGTAAATGTCCGAGTGAACGTCTTGAATGAACGCCTGGTGCGCCTGCAGCGATGATGGGAGCAATGCTGGGCTAGCCACGCGTGCGCTACAACATCGGCAGGCGTCCATGCCGGATAATACTATATGGTATTTCTATCTATAAAGACACCGTCACGTCTATATTCCCCAAGCGGAGGTGGCAGAGGTGTACTGAGTACACCCACGTTTCGCCGACGATGTTAGGTCCCATGTAATAGAGGGCGAGCCTATTGCCATATACCGGGTACAATTCCAGACTCCGGACTCGAACTGGGAAGTTTTCGTCGGAAAAACTACATTTATTTGTTCCGGTCTGGGTATTTGTGTTTGTAAATTTTCATGTTTGTAAACGACACAGGAATAAATCTAAGTGTGGGGCTACGTTTTTAAGAAAAAAACAAACAAAACAATAAACAAACTTGTCCGGCCTAGGATTTGAACCCAGGACCTCGTGATCATAAGGCGATGCGCTTTGCCACTAGACCAACGAGGTAGTCATAGATCTATAAATATTCCTTGAAATAATACATTTTGCAATAATCTTTAAATAGAGATTTGAAGAAACTATTTTACCTTTTCTTTTGCGAATTCAACTAATAATAAAGTCCCAAAACTTTCTAACTTCAAAAGTTTTAAGTCCATTTCGTTAAAAATATTTTTTTCCAATAAGCATGTATTTAAAAGTTCTCTACGAAACTTTTGATTAGTTTTGCAGCTTAGAGTTGGCGAAATAAGAAGAGAATCGTTTAATGACATTTTTATTACAAAAGTTGAAAATTTAAAAATACTGTTATATATTTGACTTTTAACGGGTGATTTAAGTTTTTATATTTGATACTAGCTCGTTATTAGCCACATGGTTCAAGATTTTTTTGGAAACTGCGAGTATCTTTGTGCATAGAAGATAGAAGATATAGCGATTTTCACATACAAATCTGTATATTGTGACCTCAGAATATTCTCTCTGCCTGCCCAGGGCCTGTGGCAGGATTATCTGTGCGGATATAGATAAATAGAATATCTGTACTCATACAAGGTGTATCGTAAATAGCGCAAGACCTCAGACACCCCGATGAAGCAATTATAATTGATTCACAAATTCCATACAAAAACCAATTTTTTCAAATTTAAATTATTACCTATATATACTTTAATACCCCAATTAAAAACGAAACTTGTATATGTATGTGTGCGTATTGAGAAATACGTTTTAGAAATGCATTTGAAATATCCGTATTGCTTTGAATCAAGAATAAATTTAGTTTATTATAGCGTACTAAAGGAGTAACAGCATTCTTTGCCAATTAAAAAAAATAAGATACATTAATAATTGTTGGAATCAATTCAGTTATCGATTTAGAACAAACTACTTTCGGGTCTTGCGTTTATTATGTCAGGACAAAGAGGATAGGTTTGTTTCTTATCAATTAACTTTGAAACTACTCAACTAATTTTAATAATTATTTCACCATTAGAAAGTTACATTATCCAACCGGGTGCGAAACCGCAGGAAACTGGTAGTTATACATGTAATAAACTTATTTTTGAATTTAATCACTTTTTGATGTTATGGTCGTTTTGAGTGCTTTGAAGAACTCATGGTGACGAAAACAAAAATGATTACTGCGTAACATATTAATTTTACTTAAAGTAGAACATTTAAAACTTTTATACTTAATATAGAAGTAAACATACTTTTAACTGACTATTTATAATATCAGCCTTTACTGCCCACTGCTGGGCAAAGGCCTTCTCTCACAAATCGAGGTGAAAGAGATTAGGTCATACTCCACCACGCGGACCCAGTGCTGATTGGTGGAGGCAGGTTTGTGGCCACCTGCTGTTGGAACTTATCAAGCTGCCATAAGACTTCCAACTCGGCTTAACGACTACCACATTAAGTGGTAGCCGGGACCAACGGCTTAACGTGCCTTCCGAAGCACGGAGACGCTCGAATAAGCAAAAGGCCACAAACAGTCACCCATCTCAGGTCGACCGAGTCGAACGCTGCTTAACCTTGGTAATCGGTAAGAACACCGCGGTCGCACAGCGCTATTTACTGGCTTTAAATTTCACACACCTTCGAGAAACTCTCAGGCATGCAGATTTCCTCACGATGTTTTCCTTCACTGTTAAAGCAAGTCATAGTTATTTTTTTAAACGCACATGCTTTAAAGGAGACAGATGTGCGAGCCTGGGTTTGAACCCGAGACCTCTGATTTTGCAGACCAACGGTCTAAATCACTAGGCTGTCACTGTTTCGCACTGGCACCTACCTACCTACATTTATTTATTCCCGATCTATTTTTCAATTTGCCGACGCCATATTAAAAGATTACACTGTATAAAAAATCGAAGAATGGTATAAAATGGGGGAAGCTTTTGTTCTGTGGGTTATAGAAAGCTGATGAGATAAAATTACCATACACTTCGTCGAGTATGAATAAAATTTTTCTATCAAACAGCTGATGTTCTTTTTGCTACAATTAGGAAATCTCAGAACAAAAGTTGTTGCTTATCATTTAAGTGCGAAGTTATTAGTGTTTCAGAAGTAACCCTGTGTAGTCTAGACGAGTTATATAGTCTCTTGATGAGCCCCAGAGTAATCAATTGCTGAATTATTAAAATGTATAGCGTCTAATTTGCAGTGTGACGTTACTAAGAAGCGGTATAAACCCGGCTGAGTGCTTCGCAATTTTAATTGCCTGTAGACTTTACTTGAAAATTTTAGGTCAGGCCCAGGGCAGGTTGTTGTCTACAATTCGTGACCTTTTTATGGCTTGCAGAGAAAATATTTGCAAAAGATTCCTAGACCTCTGTGGGAAGGTGTCTTGTACTAAAAATCCCATTGTGTAGTTTAGAATAGTTTGGTCTAGTGCAGTGTTTCCCAATTAGTGGTACGCATACTCCTGGGGGTACGCGAGGTTGCATTAAGGCGTACGCGCGGTAATCTCTTAAAAAATTCTCTTAATTTAATCAGAAAAAAACAATAACAGAAACTACAACCGCCGAAATATATTTTGAGTTGATTATAGGTACATCGCCATAAACTTTACCCTTCTGATGGTAGCGGGGATTCGCTCGACCAATCGACTTATCTCCCGCATGTCCGTTGGCGTACAGTTCGTGGTTTATGGGGTACGCGAGTTTAAGTTATTTTTGGAAGGGATGCGCAGAAAAAATATTTGGAACCACTGGTCTAGTGGTTTGATTTGGTCTACTGACTAGATTAGATCTAACGACTAGACTAGATCAAATCGCTGCACCATTTTAGTCTATCTATATGTTTTATAATAATTATGAAATTAATTCTTAGTTACGCCTTTACCTATTGCAATTATCTCGGAATTAATACTTTATGAACTTTTTCTACGGAAAACATACATTTTGTTCAATCTAGGACAAATTACGAACCCTGATCCTGGTAATCGATATAAAAAACATACAGTCGAATTGAGAACCTCCTCCTTTTTAGAAGTCGGTGAAAATAGAAAATTATTGATTACTTAATACTCTACCACCCGTTTGAAAAGACATTCCCGTGGAGAAGAAGGGCAAGAAACTACATATACTGGCTTAAATCACATGAAATATTATTTAATAATGCCAATTATTCGGTTTTAAGTTACTATAGTCCTAAGTCCAGGCTTCATGGGGTATATTAATTTTGGTAAAGAATAATATGATGTCGAGTTAGGCTTTTAGTTGAACAGTGTGTTGAAATTTCTTGTGTTGAGCTGGATAAGCATATTATTGTGTGTGTATACAGACCCCCAAGTAGTCATTCAGTCAATTTCACAAAATTTGAATCTGTAATCGAAGATGTGCTGAATAAAACTTTCACGAGTAACAGGTCTGTTGTAGTTTGCGGTGACTTCAAAATAAATATTTAAGAACAAACATGGTACAGTGACAGACTCTTAAGCTTATTTAATTCTTTTAAATTGACTAACGATTTCTCGAACCGACTCGAATAACTTTAACTTCTGCTACGTGCATTGACAATATTTTTTGTAATTGCGATTATTTAGATCAAGCAGTAGTTAACTATCTCCCATCGGATCACCAGCACAATCAGTTACCTTTAATTATATAACACCAGAAAAAGGTTACCTTTAATTATATTATACCATTAAATATAGACATAGAACACTTATGAGTTTGCAAACATTTAATAGTGTTTTAAAGAATATATTAGGTGTTCCCATATGTAATTCAAACGACCTTGGTAGATTCTATGCTATTTTTTTTTCAATATCTCAAGGACATTTCACTAGTAAATTTCTCCACTCCGATCTAGGTCTCGAACCTATTCGCGCCTTTATTAAAAAGGCGTCAACACGTCACTTCGCGAACGCATCTACCCATGCGAATCCGTTAATCGTAGCCACCGCCGACTACGATCTCCCCCCCGACCCCTGCCGCCACCGCCGGCCGCGACATGTTCTCACCGACCCCCCCGATGCTTTGTCATCCCTTCTTTCCGCTCAGAATACGGGCGACGACGACGACGTAGTAGTAGATCCCCTCCCATAGCCGGCGGTTGACCGGTGCACTTAGTAGTGCACCCGTCCCCCTACAGCGACTGTCCCAACCGAGGCGCCCTCGAGTATGTCGCCTCTTGCCCTTCTGGCTGGCTAGAGCGTAGTGGTTGCACGCTCGCCTTTAAGTCCGGTGAAGCTGTAAAGGCCTCGCGGCCAACAGCGTACATCATTCACACACACACACACACTAGTAAATTTCCCGTTAAAGTAAGAAATTGTGAAATTCTGTGATTGGGCTACTACTGGAATTTGTAGAAGTAGGGAAAGGCTATTTGAATTGTATGGTCTCAAATCCCAAACTAATAATGAAATTTTTGCAAGGTACGTTACAAATTACTCTAAAACGTTTAGAAGAGTGTGTAAGGCAGCTAAAGCACTTCATATAAGTAAAAAAATTAAATCTGCAGATGATAAAATAAAGGCCACCTGGACAATTATTAATAATGAAACTGGGAGGTTGAAATAACGCAGTACAGACTTCACTCTTGAGACTCAGCGCGGTCTCTTTAACACAGATAGAGAAGTAGCTCAAGAGTTTGAAAGATTTTTTACTAATATTCCACTAGAGACAACTAAATCTTTGAATTCCTCTTCAACCCTTGCAATTTCATTTGTTAAACAGAACATTGGTGCTTGTCCTGTAGAGTTTAGGTTCAAACATCCAGTGTAGATTTCAGTTACTTTCATAGTGTCATGTCTTACGGTATATTATTGTGGGGTAGGGCAGCTGACATTGAGTCTATTTTTATCTTACAAAAAAGGGCTATAAGAGCCATATATAACTAGTAGTCGCGACTCTCTCAGAGAATGGTTTAAAGAAGCTAAAATTATGAGGGTTCCATGTCAGTATATTTATGAAAACATAATGTATACAAGAAAAAATATAGATCTGTTTAATCAGCTAGGCGATAGGCATTGCTATAATACGCGACATAGAAATAAATTAGATCAACCGCAATTTTGTCTGTCAAATATACACACTTCTTTAATCGGGTACTGTGTTAGATTTTATAATAAAATTTCTCTTGACGTCACTAAACTTAGTGACTATAAATTCAAAGCTTGTATTAAACGTACGATTAGTAAGCGAGCTTATTAAACGCTAGATGATAATACTTGGATAGGGCTGTTGCAGCTCCACTTGGTTGAATATTGACAATGTTTAGCTATTATTATTTAATATTCTCTCTCTTCCTTCTATTAATTTCTTCTTCTTCAGCCGAAGGACGTCCACTGCAGGACAAAGGCCTCCCCTAAAGACCGCCACAACGACCGGCTTTGTGCTGTACGCATCCAACTTCTACCCGCGACCTTCACCAGGTCATCGGTCCATCTTGTAGGGGGCCTACCCACTCCACGTCTTCCGGTACGTGGTCGCCATTCGAGAACCTTTCTGCCCCAACGGCCGTCAGTTCTACGAGCGATGTGCCCCGCCCACTGCCACTTAAGTTTAGCAATTCTGAGTGCTATGTCAGTGACTTTCGTCCTCCGGCGGATCTCCTCGTTTCTGATTCGATCCCGCAGGGTAACTCCGAGCATAGCTCTCTCCATCGCCCTTTGGGTGACCTTGAGCCTTCTTATGAGGCCCATCGTAAGCGACCATGTCTCAGTGCCGTAAGTCGTCACTGGCAACACACACTGGTCAAAGACTTTTGTCTTGAGACACTGCGGAATTTTGGACGAGAAGATGTTACGTAGCTTCCCAAACGCCGCCCAACCGAGCTGGATTCGACGATTGACCTCTTTCTCGAAGTTGGGCCTACCTAATTGGATTCTTTGTCCCAGGTATATATAATCGTCAACAACTTCGAGCGTAGAGTCTCCAACCTTTATAGAAGTTGGTACTACATGGACGTTTGACATGATCTTTGTTTGTTTTTGTTTTGTTTGTTTTTTTTTTAATTAAAACGTTGCCCCACACTAGGATTAATTCCTGTGTCGTGGGTGCGTTTACAAACATGAAAATTCACATACACAAATACCCAGACCGGAACAAATAATTGTGGATCACACAAAGATTTGTCCCGTGCGGGAATCGAACCCGCGACTATTAGACACAGTGGGCGGGGCGGGCTAAGCCCTTAACCACTGCGCTAAATCGTCCGTCGTGTTTGTCTTGTCCATGTTCATTTTAAGACCTACTTGTTGAGAAACTCTACTGAGGTCGTCGAGCATGGTACTGAGGTCTTCCAGGGTATCCGCCATGAGCACGATATCATCGGCAAATCGAAGGTGAGAGATGTACTCGCCGTTGATGTTGATACCTAGTCCTCTCCAGTCCAGAAGCTTGAAGACATCTTCTAGCGCGGCGGAGAACAGTTTCGGGGATATAACGTATTCCTGTCTCACACCACGCTGCAGTTGAACAGGTTTCGAGCTCTGGTCCTGAAGGCGGACTGACATAGTAGCGTTTTCGTACCGTAACTCTTCAGCACCTCGATATACCGGTAGTCAACTTGGCACCGCTGAAGAGACTGTAGTACAGCCCAAGTCTCGATCGAATCAAAGGCCTTCTCATAATCCACAAACGCTAAGCATAGTGGCAGGTTATACTCTTCAGTCTTCTGTATGACCTGTCGCAGCGTATGAATGTGGTCTATGGTGCTGAAGCCTTTTCGGAAACCGGCTTGTTCGGGAGGCTGGAAGTCATCTAGTCTGCGCGCGAGACGATTCGTGATGACTCTCGAAAACAGTTTATAGACGTGGCTCAGAAGTGAACCCATCTCACTATAATTCTTCAAGAGGTTTTTATCACCTTTTTTGAAGAAGAGAACCACCACACTTCCGCGCCATGACTGTGGCGTTTTGCCCTCGAGGATGACGGTGTTGAATACTTTCTGGAGAGCTTTCAATATCGGCTTTCCACTAGCCTTGAGAAGCTCGGCTGTTATACCGTCATCGCCTGGCGCCTTGTTGTTTTTGAGCTGTTTGAGAGCCATACTAATCTCGCACAGACTGATGTCTGGGACGTCTTCGGTATAGTGTCGGGTCAATTTGGCTCTTGGGTCTATGGCCGGATTGCAGACAGGTGGTTGTACTGATGTGTATAGCTGGCCGTAGAACTTCTCGACTTCCCTCAAGAGTTCCGGTGTAGAGGATACAATCCTGCCGTCTCCGGTCTTCAGCTTACTCAGCCGGCTCTGTCCGATAGACAGATCCCTTGTAAACACTTTAGGGCCTTTGTTGCGCTTGATAGTCTCTCTTAGTTTTTCAGTATTATACTCGCGTACATCGCGAGTCAGAGACTTAGAGATCTGCCTATTGAGCCGCTGGCATTCGGAAACTTCTTCTGGAGACTGCAAGATCATCCTGCGTCTTTCCTCCATAAGCTTGAGGGTAACGCCTAAGCTTTTTGGTTCTTTTTGTACGGTGGGTTTTAAAGAACTTGCGCTCGACCGTATGGACAGTCTCCACTACCCTTCTGTTATAATCGTCCACGTTTATGCACTCACCTAGACCTTCGAAGCGATTCTGCAGTTCGAGCTGAAAGCTATCGGGCTCCTGAATCTGGACAGGTGCTGGACGGAGTGTAGACTTCATCAGTCTAGACCTTTCAAGCTTGAAGTTGATATTCAATGTGCCTCTTACTAGTCGGTGATCACTTCCAGTTTTAAATGCGTTGATCACAGAGACATCATTGAATATGTGCCGCCTCGTCGACATGATGAAGTCTATCTCGTTTCTTGTAACACCATCGGGGCTTACCCAGGTCCATTTACGGTGTTCCCGCTTCTGGAAGAAGGAGTTCATCATAAAGAGTCCCTCCTTCTCCATGAAGTCAGCCAGCATTTGACCCCGGGGATTCCGTTGTCCAGTACAAAAGGTTCCCACTCTCAGCTCATCGTCGCCTCGTCTGCCCAGTTTCGCGTTAAAGTCCCCCATGACAACGGTGTAGTGAGTTTTAGAGGTATGTATGGCTCTAGATATATCCTTATACATAGCCTCTACCTCATCGTCGGGGTGTGTCGAAGTCGGTGCGTATACCTGTATAATTTTCAGTGAATACCTTTCAGTCATTTTAAATATCAGGTACGCTACCCTGGTCGACACACTCTCGATCTTGACAACGTTGTTCACGAGAGACCTGTGGACTATAAACCCGACACCACCCTGGGACTGCTGGTCGCCCTCCCGGAAATAGAGCAAGTTACCGGATTTAAGTGTTATCGAGTCCTCACCCTCTCTTCGTACTTCAGATAATCCTATGATATCCCAGTGTAACTTGCTCAATTCTTCCTCTAACTCGTCGATCTTTTCGTCAGTTCGCAGTGTGCGCGTGTCAAAAGTTGCCAGAGCCAATGGTCTTCGTTGTCGGTAGCCATGCCTCTTCCGCGGATTCTTAGCACCCCCTGCCCCGCCGTTACCGTGGCTGCTACCGTGGCCAGGACTAGCGGGGCCGCCGGGGACTGGGGGCCGTTTAATATTTGTGGATGTCATTAGGGGGATGATGCCATAATCGCCACGCTTGGCAGGCGGGTTGGCGATCGCAGTATAGCGTTAGTAGGTATTAAGAGGACGCTGCTGCCCATCCTCTCGTCTTACAAGCCCCTTAGGCACCACTTACGGCAACTGTGGGCTATGATCTCCTAGCAGTAACCCAACTAACTAGGGCTTTGGATGCCATGTGTATCGCCATTCCAGAGAGTGGTGCCCTGCTTCCGGCAACACTCAGCCCAAGCGAGCCCTCTTCCGGTGTGGCACCAGAGTACTGCCTCGCTTGAACTACCGCTTGCGGTATTTGTTGCTGGATTTGGTCGCCTCTTACGACCCACTGTTAGGCCAGCATGTGGTGGGGACACTGTATTCTTGATCCGTCCCCACATAGAAAAAAATTATTAATTTAGTAAAATGTATCTCTTTTATTTCATTTCTTTCTCTGTAAATGAGGAAACCATGTAATTATTCACATGAATAGTATAATTTGTACTCGTATAATTTTACTTAGACCCACCTGATAGACCAGCCTACATCTTTCTCCCATATCCCACAATAAAATGGAGGAAAATGTAAAAATACTATTTTAAAAGAGTAACCTTGGAGTTTCTTGCCCTTCTTCTCCACAGGAATGACATTCCGAAGTGGTAGTAGAGTCTTTGTTACTTTTCTGACGATTCATAAATACTGTAATGGTTTACATGAATATAAAATATTCTGATTCTAAACGGTTACTCTTTTTAACCGATAGCAAAAAAGGAGGAGGTACTCAATTCCACTGTACGTTTTGATAATTCTTTTTGCATTGAATTCAGTATAGCTCCAAGGTGGTCCCATTTTAATTTCAGCAGTAATGGACCTTGCACTTTGAATATACCTCAGGGAACTCCTTAACAACCAACAATACAGATGTGTAGATTAAGATATTATGGGTATTACGTCAATCCTATAGGCACCCTACTATAGAACTAAGGAGAATATTAACCGCCTTCAAAAAAGGAGGAGTTCTGAGAATGATTCTTCTTGCATTGGGTTCAGTATAGCTCCGGAATAGTCCCATTTTAATTGTATCGTTATTAGACCTTAGACTTCAAAGATACACCAAGGGCCTCCTTAACCGCAAACAGCACGAATATGTAAAATCAGTTACTTTGAGCATTATATCAATCCTTACTGTATAATAATATAATATAGGTATATAAATAAACGTAATTAAATCCTCATCACTTAAAATTGAAAAAAAAACTTTAAAGACGGTGTCAAGTAACCGACTGCACTAACCGGTACCGACTTTAAATGTTAATTTTTTGCTTTTTGAAGTCGGTTTTTATTTAAAAAGAAAGATCTTGTATATTATCAAAACTGGTAGAAAATAAAACGATACTTAATAAAATGGTACCTAATTACACATATCTGGGTTTGTCAGGAGTTGCTCCTATATAGACAAATTATAGACTAAGGATGCATGCAAGACTCCGGTGTTTTTAGTAATTACCGGTGAAAACCCGGTCCATGTGTCCGTCCAGATAACCGTCTCCGAAGCAAACTTCAAGATACGCGTGCTTATAAAAACCGACTCTTGAATCGGACCACTATCTCGTATTTGCGCTGTTTAGTGGTTTGTTCAGGAAGTGGAGGCGCTGGCGAGAGCGTATCCCCTTCGAAGGCCTTGAAAGAATAAAGGTTACAAAGTTGCAAGATGAGAGCGTGAGGAAAACGTATGAAGACAGAGTCAGGGACAAGCTTTTGACAGCAGATTCTTCGGACTCAAACATAGATGAATTCTGGAATTGCCTGAAAAAGAGATTGGTAGAATCAGCGAAAGAAGTATGCGGCTGCTCAAAGAAGCATAGCACAGCGAAAGGAGATGCATGGTGAGATGCAGGGTTAAAAAGCTCTGTAATAAGTAAGAAGAAAGCGTGGCAGGACTATGTTTCTTCTTCGAATCTGAATGACAGTATGACAGAGATCAAGAAAGAAATATACCGGCAATGCAGTAATGCCACCAAAACTTTAGTGAAAGAAAAGCGTGAAAGAGCTAATGTGATTGAGGAGCAGAGGCTGGCGAAGAACTTCGAGATTAACACCAAACTCTTTTGGAGCGAGGTGATTCGTCAGGCTCCCGAATGGAAAAGATAAAATCTTAAGATGGTGACATTCTTGCAGACACATAAGCTGTGCTAAACCGGTGGAGTGAATACTTTGGAATGTATGAGGATGCCCCGGATGCTGGTGCCATAGACGAACCCAAAGGCGAGTTTGCGGTACCAGAATCCACAGAGGACATCACTATGGAAGAAGTTGAATGGGCAATACGAAGTATGAAAAATGGTAAAGCTGCGGGGATAGACATGCTATCTGCCGAGATGATCAAATATGGTGAAACTTGCGTCCGGGACGCTTTTTGTGTCCTTGTAAATCTTTGCTGGAAGTCCAGTAGAGTCCCTACAGATTGGCGCCGCGCAGTCATAGAACCCTTGTATAAAGGCAAGGGCTCACAATATGACTGCGCCAATTACAGAGCCATCGGTTTGATCAGCCTGGCAGCTAAAGTGTACGGTAAAATTATTGAACGGAGAATGCGCGAGAAGTCCGATGGAATGTTGTGTGAGGCACAGCGAGGGTTTAGGTCTAAAAGAAGATATTCGGATCAAGTTTCTCCCTCCGCAACATCGTAGAGAAGCATCTGGCAGTAGGCCGGAAGGTTTTCTGCGGTTTTGTGGATCTGTAGAAGGCGTTAGATAGAGTCGTGCGAAAGAGACTTTGGGACATTTTGCCAGAGTATGGTATAAACGGCACTCTGTTGCGAGTCGTCCAGTCCATCTATGTGGACAGTAAGGCATGCGTACGGGTGAGTGGTAACGTGTTTGACGTTAAAATCGGCGACAAGCAGGGTTGCGTGTTGTCCGCTAGAATGTTTATAATATATTTGGATAAAAGTCTTTAAAGACTGAATGCGATTAATGAAGGGGTAAAAATGGGTGATCTAGTGGTAAAACACCTATTATATGCAGATGACGCGTTTTTAATAGCGCCCATAGCCACTGATCTGCAAACACTAGTCACAGATATAAAAGACGACTGCATGAACAATGGCTTACATTTGAATGTGAAGAAAAACCAAAATTATGGTTTTTGAACGGGAAGAAACCAGAACGAATGCAAGGATAACGATGTGCTGGAGCAAGTGAATGAGTTTGAATATCTTAGATGCGCCTTCAATAAGGATGGGAAATACATCGCGAAGGTTGACTGGTAGAAAATGCCTCCGTTGGTTCGGGCATATAGAAAGAATGTGAAAAGAAAGAATGCCAAAACAGATATACAATGCGAAAGTGAAAGGATATAGGTACCAGGGAAGACCTAGACTATCTTCATCATCATCATCATCATCATCTCAGCCTATACTTGTCCACTGCTGAACATAGGCCTCCCCAATCGCTTTCCAGCGTAACCGGTCCGATGCCACCTGCATCCAACGACTTCCTGCGATTTTCACAAGATCGTCGGTCCATCTGGCAGGCGGTCGTCCCACGCTGCGCTTGCCAATACGTGGTCTCCACTCTAGAATCTTTCTGCCCCAACGCCCGTCCGATCTACGCGCTATGTGGCCCGCCCATTGCCACTTCAGCTTGCTAATCTTAACGGCTATGTCGGGGACCTTGGTTCTTCTACGAATCTCCTCATTCCTGATTCGATCGCGTAGAGAAACGCCGAGCATAGCTCTCTCCATAGCTCGCTGAGCAACTCTGAGCTTTTTTATGAGACCTATTGTAAGAGACCACGTCTCTGATCCATATATCATCACTGGTAACACACATTGACTAAAAACTTTAGTCTTAAGGCACTGAGGTATTTTGGATGAGAAGATGTTGCGCAGTTTCCCGAACGCTGCCCAGCCGAGTTGGATTCGTCGATTGACCTCTCTCTCAAAGTTGGACCTACCTAACCGGACTACCTGTCCCAGGTAAATGTATTCGTCGACAACTTCAAGAGTAGAGTTCCCAACGGTAAGTGCGGTGGGTACGACATGGACATTAAACATTATTTTCGTTTTGTCCATGTTCATTTTAAGACCCACTTGTTGAGATACTCTGTTGAGGTCACCGAGCATTCGTCCTAGATCTTCCAGCGACTCCGCCACGACCACAATGTCGTCGGCAAATCGAAGGTGAGTGATGTATTCGCCATTGATGTTGATGCCAAGTCCTTGCCATTCCAAGAGCTTGAAGGCGTCCTCTAAGGTGGCCGTAAACAGTTTCGGAGAAATGACGTCTCCCTGCCTTACTCCTCTTTTTATGGGGATCGCCTTCGTGCACTGCCCCTGTACTCGGACTGACATGGTGGCGTTATTATACAAGCACCTCAACACCTCAATGTACCGATAGTCAATGCGGCATCGCTGGAGAGATCTAAGAACCGCCCAAATCTCGATCGAATCGAAGGCTTTCTCATAGTCCACAAACGCCAAGCATAGTGGCCGATTATACTCCTCGGTCTTCTGTATAATCTGCCGCAGCGTATGTATGTGGTCTATGGTACTAAAGCCTTTCCGGAAACCGGCTTGTTCGGGAGGCTGGAAGTCATCAAGCCTGCGTTCGAGACGATTCGTGATGACTCTCGAAAACAACTTATAAACATGGCTCAGCAGTGTGATGGGCCTATAATTCTTCAGTAAAGTGTTATCACCTTTCTTGAAAAAGAGTACCACCACACCCCTGTTCCACGCTTCCGGCGTTTTTCCTTCGAGCAAGACGGAATTAAACAGCCTCTGAAGGACTTTAAGTACCGGCGATCCGCCCGCTTTCAGAAGCTCTGCGGTAATTCCGTCTTCACCCGGCGCTTTGTTGTTTTTAAGGTGTTTGAGAGCCATCCCAATCTCGTACAGGCTGATGTCCGGGATATCTTCAGTGTAGTGTCGGGTTAGCTTGGCTCTTGGGTCTTTTACCAAGTCAACAACAGGTTCGGCTACTGAGGTATACAACTGCCCATAGAACCTCTCTATCTCCCTGAGCACCTCTGACCTATTCGACGTTACGTTTCCGTCCTCCGTCTTCAGCTTCGTCAACTGGCTTTGCCCAATAGACGCGTCTCTTGCAAACACTTTGGAGCCCTTGTTCTGCTCTATGGTCTCCTCAATACGTCTTGTATTGAAGGACCGTAAATCGTGTCGCAAGGACTTCAATATCTGTCCATTGAGCTGCCTATAGGACTTAGCATCATCGGAGGTTTGGAGTGTCATGGTACGTCGCTCAGCCATAAGGTTTCGGGTGTAGTCAGATAGCTTTTGAGGCCTATTTTTACGGTGGGGCTTAAAATGCTTGGACCCGACCGTATGGACAGTCTCTACCAACCTATTGTTGATTTCGTCCACTGATGCGCTGCTGTCTAGCAATTCGAAGCGGTTTGACAATTCGAGTTGAAAGTTCTCGGGGTTTTGGATATGTGCATTAGAAGGTCGGAGCGTAGACTTCATCAGACGCGATCTTTCCATTTTGACATTAATATTTAATGTGCCTCTGACCATTCGGTGATCACTGCCGGTTTTTACCCTGTGAATCACGGAGACATCATTAAATATTTGTCGCTTGGTGCTCATGATGAAGTCTATCTCATTTTTTGTGGAACCATCAGGGCTCATCCAGGTCCATTTCCTATGAGGCGGCTTCCGGAAGAAAGAGTTCATCATAAAGAGTCCCTCCTTCTCCAGATATTCGGCCAGCCTCTGACCCCTGGGGTTGCGTTGCCCATATCCAAATTGCCCCACTCTCAACTCATCATCGCCCCGTTTGCCCAGCCGCGCATTGAAGTCACCCATAACCACTGTAGACTATCTTACCATGACCAAATAGACCGTGTCTTATCTGAAGGACAAGTCAAGAGTCTCCGTTAGGCGAGCGTATATGAGACGAGCTATGAGAGTGGAGGAAGCCAGAGAGGTCTGTAAGGAAAGAACCTGTTGGAACTCTGTACTTTCTGCCCACCCCGCGAGGTAGCTGGCGTGATGATATAGATGGATAGACTAGATCAAACGACTGTTCCAGATTAGATCTCTGGATTTCTGTAGTAATCTCGATTACTCTTATGGATTCTGATACATCTTTTCTTCTAGACCAGACAACGAAAACTTGGTCTATTAGTTCAAAGGTAGGCCGCTCCGCTCACTAGATAGAGTAAGTAAAAGGAATCGGTCTTGGTGTTTGTGTATTGATGGGACCACAGTCGGGCAGCTTTGAGGACAACAGGGTATTCATGATACCTTCTTCCTAGTTTAAGATCAGGATTTAAAAAAAGAAAATAAATAGATCAGAAGACTATTAGACTGCCCCGTTGGTCTAGTGGCAAAGCGCATCGCTTGGTGATCACGAAGTCCTAGGTTCAAAATCAAATCCTAGATCGGGCTAATAAAGTTCAGTATGTGTCCGGAGTCTGGAATTGTGCCCGGTATATGGCAATAGGCTCGCCCCCTATTATATGGGACCTAACATCGTCGGCCAAAAGTGGGTGTATTCAGTACACCTCTGCCATCCCCGCTTATGGAATATACGTGTGATGGTGCTTATTTTATTTAAGACTCTTAGATTGTTCTAAGTCATCTGGCTACAACGAGGCAAAACCTAGTAACCCATAATTTCCTCATTTCCCAAGTTATTGTTATTCACAGATGGAACTCGACCGCTTAATTTCCGAACTGCACCCGACAGTACTGAATTTCCCTAGGGCTGCCTCAAGCTCATTTCCCCGGGGTACAACACTCGGCTATGTTGATGGTTATCGCAAATTACGTTTATGCAAGGACATATGCGATGTACATTATACCATAATTGGATGTTTAGTTCGACGATGAATTGAGTAAATAGTGAGTTAAAGATAATGCATCGACGTAGCTTCGGCGTTTATAGCGATCACTAAAGTTAAACTACGTCTGGTATGTCAAGCCGTTGGTCTTTGTAATGATTTGATCAATGTTGTACGGTTTCTTGTTGAATCGAACACTAATAAAGTGATAGTTGTTAAATAATACACCAAAGCTTGATAGAAAATTATATTGTCCGAAAAAGTAATGAACTGTAATTAATTGCTTGATAAATGCTAATGGTTTCAATTTATAATTAGTCTATAATAAAAAAATATTAGTATATCTCAAACGACGTACAAACATGTCTTCACGTGTTTCTACAAAGCAGTATAACTTAAATTAAGATAACAGTTCTACACAGACTAATTATTCTAATGTAAAACATTGTACTCATAAATATGTATGAAGCGTCTGTGGCAACCCTAGCACTAAAGTATCGGCGACAACTTCGTCATTGCTGAAGCTTTTATGTTAATATTTTTGCAATATACTAAGTGGAGTGTCGTACACGTGAGAAGTGTATATATCATTTTTAGGGTCCTGTATGAAATATCACTTTTTTTGGATATGTAGAGACTATCCGTTTATTTGATAAAGTGAGCGACTTTCATAATTTAAACACTAGAAATAACAAACTTGTATTAACAATTTTTAAGCTTAAAAAAGTGTATATATATATATAGAACATGGGCTTCTCTACCACCCGTTCGGAAAGTCATTGCTTTGGAGAAGAAGGGCAAGACACTCCACGGTTACTCTTTTTAAAAATTAGATTATAGGTAGGATAGGAATATAGATTAAAGGAGCAGCCGTTGCAAGGCGATAAAAGTCGCACCGTGTATATTATGTTGTCCCAAAATAGAAACAAAATAAAAAAAAATATATCAACCCCTCAATAATGGAGAGGTACCTGCTTCAAGAAGATGAATAACCAAATTATTAAAAAAAAAATATGTCGGCTATATTCCCCAAGCGGGGGTGGCAGAGGCGTACGTGTACATCCGCGTTTTACCGATGATGTTAGGTTCACGTAATAGAGGGCCCGGGAGAAGGAACTAGACAGTCTTAATTATCACAGAGACCTTTTAACCGTTAGAAAACTTTACGTCATTTACGTAAGTATTTTTGTTTTGTACAACACCTTTCGCTAAAATGTTGCCTTAAAACCTTGAGTACTTAAAATTCTCCTAAAGGTTCTATGTAAACTAATTTTAAGTTACTGTAATAAACATTTTTTTTATTATGTTCATTGTCACCTGGAAGACTTTTGTTGCGGGGCAAAAGTTACTCCCTAAAAAATCGGATCGACGACCAGCTTTAAAAAAACTATTAATCTTTATAAATTGTACGGTATTCCCGGTTGAAAAGTCTAACCCGTTCGTTGCTAGAGTTTCTTTTTATCATATTTCCTACTGCTCTTGAATTGAGTTTTATAGTCTCCAGGGCAATGAAACTACGGATCAAATTTGTGTTTTACTTTAAATGCTCCTTTTGTATTGAGTAGAGCTACTTTCTTACCTGAGGTCGTTATAAAGTTATTAAGATGATTAATTATTTAAATTTCTTCAGGACGATGATAGTGCAGCATAAACCAGATATGTAGCTGTATTGTGGATGGTTTTATATTAAAACACTTATATTAAGTATTTTTTTAATTAAAATATTTACTTAGGAACTATTTATTCTAGTGCCGTGGGTGCGTTTACAAACATAAAATTTACATACCCAATCACCTAGACCGAAGAAAAAAGTTTGTGAGTCACACAAAGATTTATTTCGTGCGGGGTCACCCGGGTAACCCGCGTCTACCAGGCCGTCTGTCAAAAACTGAATAATCTTAGCCTCTAATCGGGATGTGCGTTCACTAACACTCATAGATTAGCTTCATTCCTTCCGGAAACTCTGTTATAGTCAGTTTCATATCTGGTCTACATTTTGCAGTATAGTCTTGAGGACCTTTCATCTTAAATTAAAATATCACAAATGGAGGAAAATAGGACTTACTTTATAAACATACATATGCCAGTCTTTTCCATGGCTCTTGAGATTCCTTTCCATGATGCCAGCATGGAGTATTTCTGCTTCGCAGTGAGAGGCAGCCGAGGATCCATCGCCGGAGGTGGCCCATCAGTCAAGGCCGGCGCAGCATTGTTCCCGCGCCTCTCAGACGACGCAAGTTTGCCCAACTGACAACCCATTTTCGTCACACACTAACACATTTTAATAATAACAAAAACCCTACTGTATTTTTGACAACCCTATTCCGTTATTCTAAAATATAATTAAAATTTTTTATTCGAAATTTCACATGCTTTATTTAAAATTTTAGGTTTATTGATTTGTTTTACTGATAGCACTGCTTTTTAAAAACACATCACTATTTTTTTTTTTGTGTTTTACATAATTTGCAATTTGCGTTTTGAATCACACTACCAAATTTGGGGTAACCACATAATTTCGTGTTTGTAATTTAAAATCACTATTTTTATTATTACATTGGGTCACTAAAGCCTTGTCTCACTTTTCACTGTCAATGGCGTTCGTTTCCATCGCAAAGTGTTGCTTTAAGAAGAATTTATCACCTGTCCTCGTCACATTATTTATCTTATCTAATCAACGGGCGACGCCGGCGGCAGCTACCTGCAAAGGAAATTGGGTTATAATTAGATTTGCTGAAAATCTTTTGGTAATAACTGGCCATATCTGGCATATAAATGTGTTAGTTTTAGGTGTTCAAAGTCAAAGTAAAAAGTCATATTTGTATAGGCCAGCAAAAAAGGACTAACGAACGTCAAAATTATCGTTAACTGACTAGATTCTATTATTTTAATTTAAACTGTTTTATTCGACTGGCCTTTCTGAATTTTCTGATTTACGTTTTACGGCATGTGCTTTTAAAAATAAGGAATTATTATATTACTAGTTATATTTTATATTTTTCCGGGATAAATAGTATCCTATGTATTAATCCAGTAATAAACAATCTGTTTACCAAATTTAATCCAAATCTATTAAGCCGTTTTTGTTTGATGAGTATCAAATTGTTATGTATTGTTAATATTTGTACGTATATAATAGTTATGTCAAATTGTGTCGCAAGCGCCAGTCTGCGAATATATGCCGTGACAGTGAGACGTTGTTTCATTCCAACCAAAGTACCTACCTGCATAATATAATATTTCTCAGTGGCGACGTGAAGGAACACTACGCGTGTAATTACGGCACGATCCACGATGTCTATTGGGAAAATAGCAGAATTTAACGTACATACAGATGATTGGAAGTTGTACATCGAAAGATTAGAACAATACTTTCTGGTCAACAAAATTCCAGAGGACTTACACGTGCCAACTTTAATAACCGTTAGGGGAGCCGAAGGTTACGAGTTGTTGGTTAACCTGTGTACACCAAGTAAACCAAAAATGAAGACGTTTGAACAGTTGGCGGAGATTATGGAAAAACATTTACAACCGAGGTATAAATTCAGACAGCGAAAACAAAAGGAGGGTGAAACTGTATCCGAGTACGTGGCGGTACTTAAAAAAATGTCTAAAACCTGTGAATTTGGAAGTTGGCTTGAAGAAAGTTTAAGAGACCAGGTGGTGTGTGGAATAGCGAGTGAGAGTATTAGACAACGGCTATTCGCAGAACCTAAATTAGAATTTGCAACGGCTTACAAGTTAGCTGCAAGCATGGAGTCGGCAGAAAAAGACGCCGCTATCGTAGAAGGACAAAAGTCGGGCGATGCAGCGAGTACAATCACGGTGGCGTACCAGCATAGCACGGCGAGAAGGCAAACGGTGGGCGTGGCGGAGCGCGGCGGCCGGCGAGGCGCGGGGCGGTGGAGCGTGCTCGATGGGCGCGCGGGCCCGCGCGGCACGGCGGCGCCGGCGCCGGCGGACCGAGCGGAACCACAGGGGCGGTGCCGGGTGTGTGGCGCCAACCACGACGCGGCGACGTGCAAGTTCGTGCGCTACGCGTGTAGGGTTTGCAATCGACAGGGTCACTTACGGCGCATGTGCCCCAATCTAGTGGGGCAATATCAGGTAGAAGCACAGATTGTAAACAACAAGGAGGACGAGGACAGTGACGAGGTATTTCATGTTGATATTTGTCGATTATCCATATCAAATTGTAAACCTATCTACATAACGTTAAACATACAAAATAAAGATTTACGCATGGAATGTGATACCGGTAGTGCAGTGTCGTGTATTAGTCGAGATTGTTACGATAGGTTATTTTCTGACCTTCCCCTGCAGCCTTGTAAATTAATATTGAGATATTATACGGGTGAAACTGTAAAACCATTGGGTGTAATACGACCCCTAGTTCGATATAAAAATAAAAGTGAATTTCTGGAATTACTCGTTATCGAACAAGGAAAAACTATTCTTTTAGGCCGACAATGGATAGCCGCGTTAAAAATTCAGCTACCCGAAGTTAACTATGATGTGCATAACAGTAGTATGTTAGAAAATAATGATTTCGATGTATCCGCTTTCAGTTCCAAATATTGTGATGTGTTCGCGGAGGGTCTCGGGCGCTTCACCGGCGGCGCGGTGAGCATACACGTGCGTGCGGGTGCGCAGCCCGTATTCATGCGCGCGCGCCCGCTGGCATATGCGCTGCGCGAGCCGGTGGAGCGCGCGCTGGACCAGCTGGTGCGCGATGGAGTTCTCACCCCGGTCGAGCGCTCCGACTGGGCGACGCCGATCGTACCCGTGGTAAAGAAAGACGGTAGCATTCGGATCTGTGCGGACTACAAACTAACCTTAAATAAAGTTATAGAAATTGATCGTTATCCATTGCCTAGGGTTGAAGAATTACTATTTCGCTTGCGGGGAGGAGAATACTATAGTAAAATTGATTTGTCTCAAGCCTATGCCCAGTTTGAACTCGATGATACGAGGAAATATACAGTGATCAACACACACAAGGGTTTATATATGTATAATAGATTAGTGTATGGTTTAGCGTCTAGTCCGGGCATTTTCCAACGACGCCTGGAACAATTGTTTGCAGATATGTCGCACGTCGGCGTATTCTTGGATGACATTATTGTTACAGGCTCAACAAAAACTGATCATATTAATAATTTGCATAAGGTTTTCCAACGATTACAAAACTATGGCCTCAAAGTTAAAAAGGAAAAATGTGTGTTGTTTTCAAAGTCCGTTAGCTATTTAGGTCATATTGTTAGTAAAGACGGAGTGCATACGTGCCCCGACAAGGTTAAGGCGGCGTTGGAGACGCCCGCACCTACGACTGTTTCAGAGTTACGAGCGTTTATAGGTTTAGTGATGTACTATGCAAAATTTATTAAGAACATAAGCACAGTTCTCGCGCCATTATATAACCTTCTTAAGTCCGGTGTTAAATATATTTGGAGTGCGGATTGTCAAAGCGCGTTCGTAAGAGTGAAGCGGCTTTTGGCAGATAGTGAGGTACTAATCCATTACGACCCGGCATTACCTCTGGTTTTGACTACAGATGCGAGTAGTGTGGGGGTCGGCGCGGTGCTATCGCACATGACTGCGCGCGGCGAACGCCCGGTAGCATATGCGTCACGATCGCTCACGCCGACCGAACGAGCGTATTCACAGATAGACAGAGAGGCTTTGGGAATTATTTTCGGGGTGCGTAAATTCCATCAGTACCTGTATGGTCGCAAGTTTTTACTAAGGACGGATCATAAGCCCCTGACACATATTTTCGGGAACAAAGTAGGTATTCCAGTGATGGCCGCCTCGCGATTACAGCGTTGGGCAGTACAGCTATCGGGTTACAATTACGATATTGAATATATCGCGTCTCATAAAAACTGCGCAGATGCGTTATCACGCCTTCCATGCAAACGGGGCAGTCCTGGTAGGGTAAAAACAGAGACTACTTATGTTAACTTTGTGGAGAAATTTTTACCTATTACTAGTAATGATGTTAAGAAAGTGACATGTCAGGACAAGGTACTCAGCAGGGTAATGTTGTATATACAAGCGGGGTGGCCTTCGCAGTGTCCTAACAATGAGGATATTAAGCCATTTTTTGCTCGCCGAAATGAATTGTACATAGAATGTGGGTGCATAATGTGGGGTTACCGTATGGTCATTCCGTGTGAATTACGAAGGCAAATTTTGAATCAATTACACAGTAGTCACATGGGTATTGTAAAAACGAAAGGGTTAGCCAGGAGCTATGTATGGTGGCCCAACATCGATAATGATATAGAAGAAACATGTAAAAATTGTGAAACATGTGCGGGTGAAGCAAAGGCGCCCCCACGGGCCCCCATACAACCTTGGCCATATTATCACGACCGACCATGGACTAGACTTCATATTGATTTTCTGGGCCCTTATCGAGGTATGACATTCTTGGTGCTTATTGACTCGTCTTCGAAATGGTTAGAGATATTTGAAATGCCTCGTACTAACGCATCGAGTATTATTAAAGTTTTAAGATCGACTTTTGCCAGATTTGGTTTACCAGAACAGCTTGTATCAGATCAAGGACCCCCTTTTACTAGCATAGAATTTAAGAATTTTCTTGTTAATAATGGGATCAGACAGTATTTTTCACCTGCCTATCATCCGTCATCAAACGGAGCAGCGGAAAATGCCGTAAATATTTGTAAGCGTGCCATTAAAAAGGCGGTTAGAGATCGCGTCGATGTTGATGCAGCTTTACAAACATTTCTTCTGGCGTATAGGAATACGTTGCACAGCACCACGGGCGAGACCCCCGCCATGCTGCTACAAAAGCGAGCATTACGCTCCAGGCTGGATTTGTTACGGACTGATCGGTCAGTGTATGCCAAGGTGCAGGATGCACAACAGAGACAAATCGATTACTCTGGCGGGGCTTCGCGTAACCTGAACGTGGGTGACCCTGTCTGGATGCGAGAATACGGTTCTTCGGAAAAATGGGTAAAAGGTTCCATTTCAGAGGTAGACAGTGCTCGTAGGTATATGGTAGCAAGGGATAACGGTCAAGTAACTAAAAGACATATTGATCAGTTACGTCGCAGATCCCGTGTATCCGTAAGCGGGCCCGATTTGAAAAAAAATGAAGCGATAGGGAATGAGAGCTCCATGGCACCCGCTAAGGACAGTCAAATTAAGTGGGAGGAGAATGAGATAGGTGTAAGTGTTTCTGGAGACCAGAAGTCAGGGCAATTAATAAATAGTGATAGTGCTAGAGAGGTTGAGCTTTATCAAACTCCTAGGCAATCACCGTGTTCGTCACCACAACATAGAGAATACCCAAAGCGAACACGAAAGCCAGTTGTCCGATTTGAATGCACTTAATGTATTTTGTTGATAGATTTAAGAATTGTAGTTTTAAGAAGGGAGGTGTTATGTATTGTTAATATTTGTACGTATATAATAGTTATGTCAAATTGTGTCGCAAGCGCCAGTCTGCGAATATATGCCGTGACAGTGAGACGTTGTTTCATTCCAACCAAAGTACCTACCTGCATAATATAATATTTCTAAACATACAATTCAGAGATTTTTAGGCATGAATTATGTAAAATAAACATGAATTTCACTTGCCCAGATCGAAACAAATATTTGAGGATCACATAAATATTTGTCCCGGGTGGGGCTCGAAGTCGCAACTACCCGATCCGCTCTTAACTAGTGGAGCAAGCCGTCTGTTGAATTGCTACTCAAACTCCATGTGTTTTGTCGTCAAGATAACCCCTAATTTTGTAATACCTGTTATTACACAGTCCATATCGATAACCTTTTTGACTTATTGATAGGCATGTTTCGGATATAATATCAGCCTATACTGCCCACTGCTGGGCAAAGGCCTTCTCTCACAAATTGAGTTGAGAAAGATCAGGTTATACTGTAGCACGCGGACCCAGTGAGACTTGGTGGAGGAAGGTTTGCGGACAACTGCTTCCAACTCGGCTTAACGACTACCACAATAAGTGGTAACCGGGACTAAAAGCTTTCGAAGCACGGAGACGCTCAAATATGAAAATGCCACAAACGGTCACCCATCTCAGACCGACCGAGTCGAACACTGCTTAACCTACCAGCTACCAGCGCCTCTATGTTTCGGATATCTATGATAATTTGATGTAGAAGCATATACATTGAAACGAATACTAATTCTGTGAAGACGGATAGCATGTTTGATTCTATCTATCTATCTATATCATCACGCCAGCTCCCTCGAGGGGTAGGCAGAGAGTACAGAGTTCCAACAGGTTCTTTCCTTACATACCTCTCTGGCTTCCTCCACTCTCATAGTTCGTCTCATACACACTAGCCGGTTACGGAGACTCTTGACTTGCCCTTCAGCTAAGACACGGTCTATTTGGTCATGGTAAGATAGTCTAGGTCTTCCCCGGCACCTACATCCTTCCATGTATATCTGTTTTGCATGTTTGATTATTTGTACTAATTTTATTTGGTAACAGTTTTTTGAAACCACACGGGCTAAGTCCACGGGGTTATAATTAACAAACTACTCGGGTTTCGTACGGGTAACATGGACGAATAAGGTCATGGTTCCGCAAATTTTAACGTACGATTTAGCGCAGTGGTTAAGAGCTTAAGCCGCTCCGCCCACTGTCGGGTTCGATTCCCGCACGGGACAAATCTTTGTGTGATCCACAATTATTTGTTCCGGTCTGGGTATTTGTGTATGTGAATTTTCATGTTTGTAACGACACAGTAATAAATCATAGTGACAAACGTTTAAAAAAAAATACACAAACTATGCATACATTGTTTATTTGAATCTTGTTCCTCAATCTGTCTATCTTTCTGCTGGTGAATTCCAGTGAAAATTCGAGGAGTTTTGTTTTTTTTTAGTTTAGTTTGAAGAAACCTCTGCGTCGTTGGTCTAATGACCAATGGTGCGCTTTTTAACATGGGGTCCTGGGCTCAAATCCTGCGCCGGGCAAATGTAGTTTTCCCATCGAAAATTACCCAGTATCAGTCCGGAGTCTAGAATTGTGTCCGGTATATGGCAATAGGCTCGCCCCCTATTCCATGGGACCTAACATCGTAGGCGAAAAGTGGGTGTATGCAGAACATCTCTGCCACTCTCACTATGCGTGATTTTTTTATTTGTAGAAAAGACTAACTGGACAATTTTTTTTTATTCCACTTTTTTTTAAATAAACGTAGCTCCACACTAGGATTTACTCTAGTATCGGAGGTGCGTTTACAACCATGACAATTCACAAACACAAATACCCAGACCGGAACAAATAATTGTGGATCACTCAAAGATTTGTCCCGTGCGGGAATCGAACCCGCGACTATTAGACACAGTGCGCGGAACAGCTCAAGCTCTTAACCACTGCGCTAAATCGTCCGTCATACAGGGGTATTTAGTATAGATATAGATTTTCAGAAATCAATTACTTTTATTAGATTCAGACAGAGAAAATTGTCCAACTCTGAAATACGTTCGTATGAAAATTCATAACTAAGTTCTGCTGGTACGCCGCCAAACAAGAAAACTTCTAAACTGAATAAAGAGGTTTCTGGAATGACTTCATTGTTTGTGAGGAATATGTTGCTTAGTGGTTGTTTTTGTTGTTCATATTATTTTTATGGACGCAGTGCTTCCTTGGTTATGAAGCGCATAGTGCGAGTGGCGATCAAGATGTTCTAGGTTCATATCATAAATCGGACGAAATATGGTTTCTCTATTGCAATAGCGGTGGCAGTTGTGGTGATCTGTGGGGGAAGCCTTTGTCCTGCAGTGCACGTCTTTCGGCTGATGACGATAAATAGCGGTCAGGAGTTGGGGATAGGCTCGCCCCCTATTAATGTTAGTTCTCAATGTAATTATTGAGAACCAACAGGGAAATGGTAATACACCTCTGCCCCCGCTTCGGAATATACTCGTAATGGTATTTTTTTGATGTGAATACATAGTGTTGTAAAAATGAGCGCTGAAGTCGAGCGTTTAGCGCTGAGTCGACGCTCACGAGCGCTGAAACACGTAGAAGACGCGAGCGTTTTAAGCCCCAATTGAGCATTTTTACAACACTACGAATACGTCTTTAAAATTGCTTACATAGTGGGAGGCAAGTCAAAAAAACGAATGATAACAAAAATGGGGGGGTTCAGTTTGGTGTTGCAGCTTCATATCTATCATCTCCATCCTAAGTTCAATTACAGCATTGGATAGCTAAAGGGTCAAAGAATTCATTACGCTAAGTGAGCACTGTGACGGCTCGCGCGCGGTGTAGGGAGAAGAGCCGCCATTTTGCGGTCATTTTGCTGCATATCGAGAATTTACAGTTAGTATAACTTTTGACTCGGAAAAGCTACGACATTTGTTTAAGTTTCAATCGTCAGCTCTCGTCAAAATCTATCGATTGTATACAAAATATTACTGTGAAATAGTGACAATGAATATAATAAGGTGTTAAAATAAAAAAATATATATCAAATATATATAATGTCAGCCTATACGCGTCAAAAAGCCAAATGCAAATACAGAGTGTAAAACACAGTAATTATGAAATTATACTTGGTACCCTCACAACAATATAATTAATAATTCAACGAAATCAGACTTATTAGACGTAAGGTAGGACGGCCCCCAGCTAGATGGACCGACGACCTCAAGAAGGTCGCTGGGACGGACTGGATGCGGAAGGCGGGGGACCGTGTGCAATGGCGCGTGTTAGGAGAGGCCTATGTCCAGCAGTGGACTACGATAGGCTGATTGATTGATTGATTGATTGAGACTTATTAGATACTAGAAGTATTTTATATTATAATAATTATCGCACCACGACTACAATTAAACGTCCCCGCGCTTCGGTGGCTCGAGCAAAAGTGCGCCGAATTGAACGCACGTCCGTTATATTTTCTCCGTTTGACAGCCGGCTGAAGTAGCTTCACTTTGTGTTGCCAACAAGAGGTTGTATACGGTTGGAAAGGTATTCTCAAGAGCAATCGAATGGTACCAATAAAACACCATATGACCGAGTCAAGCAGTGGCGGGAACGTAAAAGAATGAATGCGGCCGAGCGGATCAACGACGGTGCCAGTACATCTGCAGCTGGGGCGGTTAGAATTATGCAATTGGATGAAGAAAAGGAAATAGTTGCCATCATAAACAAAACATGGAAACCCGGAGGACTTCTTAGTGTTCAAACATGATTAAAAATAATAATATTATATATAGTATTTATAAATAATAATATTTTATATAGAAAATATTATCCGTTACGTAAACGTATGCACGTAAAACACACGGCCGTGTCCATGACACAGCCATACCCCGTTTTTTTTAATTCCTGGTTTCATCACAATACAAAAATGAGAACATATTTGACAAAACATATCATATTGCATTTAGTTGTTTAGATAGCGTTGTGGTTAGATCATTTGCCCTAGCACGCCCAACGTCGTACATTAATTCTCAGTTTGTTCTTCGTTTGTCCCACAAGTTTCGTTCTATTAGAAGCGATAAAATGTTATTTTAAAAACAAGACGGAACTTTACGATTATAAACGTTATTAGTTTTAAACTAAAAGCTGTTTAAATAAGTTTTCTTTCATCGCAGATAGTCTGGGTCACTTTTGTTCTCCAGTACAAACAGATGCCAATCTTTTTGTTTATATGTCCGAGTGGAGGATTATTTATTTTCACATCGATACGAATCGCAGCCGGATTCATATCGTAGACAACAATTTACGTTTCCAGAATGAGTAAGAACAACAGATATCTATGAGTAAATCTTAGGAAAAATGTAGGTAGTATATACATCTTCTTCTTGTTCGCTTTACTCTTGACAGAGTGGTCGTGGTCACGATGAGGTTTAGTCAATGGAGGCTGATGTAGCCCACTTTACGATATCTCTCCACTTAGTTCGATCATTTGAGATTCTGGTGCACTTGATCAAAGCATCCCCCACTACGGACTTAATTTGGTCTGTACACCGCATTGGTGAACTCCCACTTGGTCTAGTTCCTTCTACTTTCCCCTGCACAACAAGACGCTCTATGGAGATGTTACGCCTCGAGACCATGCCGAAAAATTTGAGTATGCGAGACTGTACTACTGCTGATAGACGCTGTTTGATGTTGGAGTTCTTGGAGTATGGAGACATTCGTGCGAAATTCGGTCCACGATATCCCAAGCATTCTTCTCCAGCACCACATTTCCAGAGCATCTTTTTTCTTCTTTTCCAGTTCTCGCAGCGTCCAAGTCTCTGCAGCGTATAAGAATATGGGGAATACGAGTGTTCGTACGAGCCTAGTTTTAGTGGCTTTGGATATATTACCATCCCACCATATCTTTTTCAACTTGTCCATTGCAGTATCATCTAGTAATCGCCATACGTCACTTTACTTTATCTATGCAACCGCCGTTATTTGAGATTAAAGCACCAAGGTATATGCAGGTCTTAGTATGTACATACCTTTACTAAATTTCATTTTTTATTTTGAAATATTCATATTTATCATGGACAAGTTTAAATGCTTTTCGTTTATTTTATTTTTGATAATAATAAATTTTAATAAAAACT
The DNA here is from genome assembly GCA_905147815.2 of Phalera bucephala. Lineage (NCBI taxonomy): Eukaryota > Metazoa > Arthropoda > Insecta > Lepidoptera > Notodontidae > Phalera > Phalera bucephala. Next base: position 31,976,007 of record LR990620.1, read on the forward strand.
AAAATGACGCCTTTTAAATTCATTGCTGCTTTAATTGTTTGGTGGAAGCGAAGTATACAATACTAGCCATGTATGTACCTACCGCGTGCTAGAGTTATCTTTATTTCAACAACGGGTTATTCTAATTTACTACATAATAAGACTTAGTGAAGATACGAGTTAAAATAAACATATAATAATAATATTAGTTCTGTTAAGGAACTGTCCCACCGTTGGGGACGGGCCTCCTCTTAAACTGAGAGGGTTTAGGTCAAAGTCCACCACGCTGGCCCAGTGCGGGTTGGTGAACTTTACACACCTTCGAGAATCTCTTGGGCATGCAGGTTTCCTCACGATGTTTTCCTTCACCGTTAAAGCAAGTGATAATTAATTTTTAAAACGCACATGCTTTCCAAAAGATAAAGAATCGTGCCTAAGTTCAACCTCTGACTTTGCAGTCCAACGGTCTAACCTGCTTCTCCTGCTGAAAATAAACATAGCGAGCAATGTATGTATAATAATTAATTACTTCATCAATTACGAATCTCACGAAATCCGTAAGAATACAAACCTACAACATGAATTTATAAATTTGATAAAGGTGTATAAGGGGATGACTTTCCAAAACGCACGAAATGAAGAAGATGGTTATAAAAGCTATGAAAATAAACCATAAACCTTTAAGATTCCATAGTCAGGTAATCTTCAAGAATCCATTCATATTACATGCTCGTTTGTATTTCACAATATGAATTTTATTCTCATCGGAACCTGCCGGTGTCGGATTGGCGTCGTAAATAGAAAGATTCCTCCTTCTGAATTTCCGTATTCTGATCCCGGATTCCTTGGCTTGAAATAAAAGCTTACATAAGGTAGAGTTTGAATTAGTTAGCTTTGTATACATGCATCTTGCATAAGTTGGAATAGGTAATGCTAATAGCTTCGAGTATGTGCTGTATTTGTTTTCACATGATAGATTTAGCTGGTTGCAGATGACGTTTATAATTTAGGCTAAATTAAAATCAAAAGTTTTTTATTCATGTAGACCTATAAGAGAAAATTATTGATTACTTAAGACTTTACCACACGTTCCGAAAGTCATTCCTGTGGCGAAGAAGGGCAAGAAACTTCACGATCGTTCTTTTTTAAAAATGTGAGCTTTACTATTTTTTAAATTTTGTATAAATTGCATTTATGGGGTATGGGAGATTAGTGCAACACGAGTTAAATAGATGTGCCTAAGTATAGATTAAACGTAAGTGTACTTAGATTAATGGTATCAACCAGTGTCTACATAGTCCTCTCATTTACAAAATAGAGACTGTAGAGGTATATAATAAAAAGTATAATAATGATGACATAAACAGATAGATGATTTTTAATACTTTCTCGTTAGTGTAGGCACTGGTGATCATAAGACGCTAGGTTCCAATTCTAGATCAGACTACTAAACTACTATTAGAGATTTTCTATCGACACCTATTGAGTGGCAATTCGGATTCTGGATTTTGTGTCGTATCGGTACCTAACATTATTGTCCAAATAGGGCTGTACACAGTCCACCTGTGTACATATTTCTAAAATACATTAACTTCTTAGTCAATATGACATCACAGTTTAGAATCGCACCTCTATCGTCCAGAATCAAAATGAAGTTCCATAAATTATGAAAAATTAAGTAAGTTGGTATACTGCAACAAATAAATCGTACTTGAATAAACGTGACATGTGACAGTAAACGGTCGTTAGCGAGACGAGCGTGACGTGACACGCCGGCAATCGCTCGGCGTGCGGTGACACCCGTGAAGTAGACACAAAAGAATTCACACATTTTCATTTTATGTCCATTTTATATTTTTGTCGGCAAATGAAATTGGTTTTCCACGACACGGTCTGATTCGCGAGTTGAATATTTAATGTTTTCCGGGAGGAGTTGTTAAGGCATGTTAATTTATTAACAGCTGTGATGTTTATTTTAGTACCTATATTTAATTTAGTTTTTAAAAGAACTGAGCTCGGAATGATTCGTGGATACGATAACAAATATGAAACTCACATACATAAACACCCAAACTGAAACAAATATTTGTAGGTCATACAAACATTTTGTTTGCGGAGATCAAACCTGCGAGTACTAGATTCAGTGGGCGGAGCGGCTTCAGCGCTTAACCACTGGACCAAGCCGACCGTCAGTGTTTTTATGCACATTTTCAAGTTTAATTATTTAAATGAGCATATTTCACCAAAATCACCTCATACCTTAAAGAAACACTATCGCTTTTCAAAGGACTAATAGCTCGACGTGCTACTTAACCTTGATAAGCGCTACAAATACTGCAGTACCCCAGGGCTATAAACGTGTCTATACTGCAAAGCACACTTATCTAAATATAACCGCGCCATTGCGCACTAAGTACAGAGATAACGGAAAATCCTCACGAGATAACATGGAATCCCAATAGCCACACTACACGTGCCTCCTCAATTTGAAGCTGAGAATTCAATTACAGTATCCGATACTTGGTCGAGAGACAAGAAATATACAGACGGATGTTTGGTATTCTTACGGAATTCACTGGAATAGCTGCACTGATGATACTGAATACAAATGCAGAAAAAAGACTAAATAAAATAAATTATTTTACTATTCATATTTATGCTATGCTCGGCGTCTCTTTGAAGGATAAAATTCATAACGAGGTAATCCGACAAAGAACCAAAGTTACCGACATAGCTCGCAAACTCAGTAAGCTAAAGTGGCAATGGGCTTGTCACATCTGCAGAAGGACCGACGGCCGATGGAGCAAACGTGTCCTAGATTGGAGACCGCGACTTGGTAAGCGTAAGGTAGGACGGCCCCCAGCTAGATGGACCGACGACCTCAAAAAGGTCGCTGGGACAGACTGGATGCGGAAGGCGGAGGACCGTGTGCAATGGCGCGTGTTAGGAGAGGCCTATGTCCAGCAGTGGACTGCGATAGACTGATTGATTGATTGATTCATATTTTATTGTGTTCTGAGCTCGATTGTGCGATCGGGTGTCGCGCTAAGCGAAGCGTACAATAATACTATCTGCCGAGTTGTAAGGTATTCTTGATTTCGAACTAAGTTTTATTTGAATTAACTATCTAATAAGTATTATTAAAAAACAAACAACGTTCTTTATGTATCTATCTATCTATCTATAACCTCACGCCAGATCCCTTGCGGGGTATGCAGAGAGTACAGAGTTCCAACAGGTTCTTTCCTTACATACCTCTCTAGCTTCCTCGACTCTCATAGTTCGTCTCATACACGCTCGCCGGTTACGGAGACTCTTTACTTTTCCATCAGATAAGACTCGGTTTATTTGGTCGTGGTAAGATAGTCTAGGTCTTCCCCGGTACCTGCATCCTTCCACTTTCACATTGTATATCTGTTTTGTCATTCTTTCCTCTGGCATTCTTTCTATATGCCCGAATGTTCTTTATGTAGTTTAGAATAATTAAGTATTCTATTATACATTCTATAAATTCCGCAAGAATATAAATCATAGACAACTGAAACTTAAGACATCGCTTTTTACGACGTTCGTCGTCCAAAATTGTTCAAGATTGATTGCTTAGCCTAGTTTGGGACCGACCCGACGGCAGCTTCGTTGTATTTGTTGGTTTTATTCGAAAATAATAATATTTTTTTCCTTTTTTGACTGCCTCGTTGGTCTAGTGGCAATGTGCATCGCTTGGTAATCACGAGGATTTGAACAGGACGGGTTCAAATCCTAGGTCGGACGAATAAAGTTTTTCTAAAACTTCTCAGAATGAGTCCGGAGTCTGGAATTGTGCCCGGTATATGGCAATAGTCTCGCCCCCTATTACATGGGACCTAACATCGTCGGCGGAAAGTGAATGTACTCAGTACACCTCTGCCACCCCCGCTTGGCGAATATAGGCGTGACGGTGTTTATTTTTTACTTTATTCGATTCAAAGGATGGATATGTGATTTCTAATTGGGTCATATAAATCAGCTTATACTGCCCCAGTGTGAGGTACTGGAATATGAGCTGAATGTAAGTGAAAGGGGAAAAATAACTTCGAAAAGCAAAAAATTATAACTTGAAGTCGGCGCTGGTGAGTGCAGTCGGTTACTTGGCACCGACTTCAACTACTTCCGGTTTTCTTTTAGTTACAAAAATATTTAAATTACAATTTTAGTGATGAGTGAATTTATTATTAATATTTATATACCAATATTATATTATTTTGTTTTGTTCTATAGTAAGGTACCCACAGGCCTGATACAATACCAATAATAACGGAATCTATATATTCGTGTTTTTTGCCGTTAAGGAGTCCCCGGTGTATCTTCAAAGTTCAAGGTAGGTAACCTCAAAACTATACTAAATCAAACGCAAAAAAAAACATTAGAATTTGTTCAAAAATAAAGAAGGTATAAAAAACACTAGTGTAAACCTCCCCCCTTTTTGAAGTTAATATTCTGTTTAGTTCTATGGTACGGTACGTATAGGATAAACACAATACTTATAATAACACAGTCTGCACATTCGTATTATTTGTTGTTAAGGACTTCCCTGGTGTATCTGTGTGTCAAGGTCCAATACCAGTGAAATTAAAATGGAACCACCTTGGAGCAAAACTGAACCCAATTCAAAAAGAATCATCAAAATCGGTCCACAATTGACGGAAAAACCGATGAACATACATAAAAAATATACGTACAGACGAACAGAACCTCCTGCGTTTTGAACTCGGTTCAAAATAGAAATAAACAGAGTGAATGCAAAGTATTAAACGAAAAATTGACAAATTGGTGTGAAAGTTAGATCTATATAGTGATATTTATAAGTTGGTGAGGGAATAAAATAAACATGTTAATATGGCAATCGGTGTTTAACTTACGATCCATACGCCAATATCTGCTGGGCAATCACTTTAATCAAGGTGAGAAAGGATACATCTCAACCCATCTCCTCAAAGTAACACGAACCAAAACCGCACGCTATATCAACTTCGAGCTCCAAAATTAGACCCAATGTTACTTAGCCTTGTTGTAACTTCAAGGCTTAAGTTTATCTGTGCCACGGAATTAAACCGCATTCTTCAGATCCTTATCTTGTTGACAAAGTTAATCCCGCAAACCTAAGAGTAGCGAGTACGAATCATTATATGTTATATATCGACATTATAATACTTTGTCCGTCCTAGGATTCAAACTCAGGACCTCATGATTAGTAAAAATATCATAAGCCACTAAAGCAGCTAAACTGTTATTGAGCTTTCTCTATGTACTGACATATTTTTTTTGTATGTGTGTGTGATTTACGCTGTTGGCCGCGGGGCCTTTACAGCTTCACCGGACAAGCGGGCGAGTGTGCAACCACTACGCTCGAGCCAGAAGGGCATGTGGGCCAGTAGTAGGCCAGGGCAGTTTGGGCAGTCAAGGGGGGGAGGGGTTCTTATACTGGGTGTCTTGCTGTGGTCAACGGCCGGCGGGCATGGGATTCTGGACCTCGCCTGCGAGGTCGGTGTCTGATCCTATGTCATTCAAAAGAAGGGGAGCAAGGTCATCGGGAGGGTCGTTGAGAATATGCCGCGGGCGACGGTAACGGCTGATAGGAGGGGAGCTAGGTGCGTAGTCGGTGACGGCTACGATTAGGGGGTTCTGGTAGTTGGACGCGTTCGCGAAATATCGGGTAGTCGCCTTTTTAATGAAGGCGTGAATAGGTTCGAGACCGAGATCGGAACGGTGATCGACATTCCGCATGTACCACGGGGCACCGACGGACTGACATATGTATATATACACACTGACTGACATACTCACTGCTAATGAGTAGTCTAAAGTCTGGAATTGTGTCCAGTATAAGAATGCATACAGCACATAACCGGTCGCTGCGGTGATCTTTTAGGCCTATGTCATGCAGTGGACGTTTTTCAGCCGAGGATAATAATGATCAGGTCCCCCCCCCCCCCCCCACTGTTACATTAGGACTTTCTATCGTCAGCAAAATGTGAGTTTATCTTTGCCACCCCACATGGGGAATAAAGAAATAGTTTTGGTTTTTATTTCATTACTTAATGCATATCTAAAATCCCTATCTTTTTTCGTGTGTCAATGGTTCATACTCGCCTGATATTAATTTTAGAAATAACAATTTCAGTAGTTTCAATTAACTTACTAAAACCTGCACCATCAAAATGATCGTGAATTTTCAAAAGGCATAACTTAAATCTGTCCTACCGCATTTCTTGCTTCGGCCATTCAGATAAGACCTTGTGGTTTCCTTAAGATATCAACAGATCTGTCGGCAACATAGCTGCGGCTTAATATTGCGGCTTGCGGTTACGTGTAGTCTGTTTGTGACTCATGACGTCAGTTCCATTTGTAGGAGTTTGCGGTGAATTACGAGTTGTGTGTTTAGTTTTATTTAGAAGAAATATTTTAGGTATATAATAATAATATTAGCCCTGTTAAGAAACTGTCTCATTGTTGGGCACGGGCCTCCTCTTAAACTGAGAGAGTTTAGACCATAGTCCACCACGCTTGCCCCGTGCGGGCGCCACACCTTCAAGAAACTCTTAGGTATGCAGGTTTCCTCAAGATGTTTCCCTTTACGGTTAAAGCAAGTGATAGTTAATTTTTAAAACGGTCTAACCACTAGCCTATTACTGTTCTGTGTATGAATATTTATTAACTTCCCTCATAAAACAGATTATAATTATGTTGGTATGGGCTACGACTCTTTATGTGGTAGTCGTTAAATCGAGTTGGATTTTTTATAGACGGCTTGATATGTTCCTATATCTGGTGCCCAGAAGCAGTTTTGTTGGATGAGGTAAATTGTTTGAAATGGCTGCCACTTCGTGTGGTCTTTAAGCCAAGCCAGAAGCCTTAAATTTTTTGTAAAGTTCCAAAAGTAGGCGGCTGCAAACCTGCCTCCACTAATCTGCATTAGGTGGTGAGAGAAGGTGAAGGTGGTGAGAATATACTCAGCAGTGAGACTTTTGCATTATAAATATTTTTCATCAGATTTATTTCTAACATTCTGTCTATATGCTGTACAATTTGCCAATTCTTTGATACTCATTGTATCATACAATTCCCAAGCACAATCGAAGCAAGTTAAAAATAGCTTCTTCGATGTCGTCTGTCAATTGGAATGGGCAGGCTATTATGTGTGTCGGGTTATTCAATTAGCCCCCTTGGGTACGTGCGTAATGTGTCGGCGCTGGCTTGAATGTTTAATCGAGGGATGGGACTAGTTCATATATGAAGTGCTTTTAAGGGATTTGCAAATGAACAGTACCGGAAAGCAAGTGGAGATGAGCAGAAGACAGGATCAGACAACGACGGGGAAAAGAGTGCTTGAGTGTAGACTGCGAACTAGCCATCGAAATCGAAGACAACTCGCAAGGTAGACTGATGCCCTACCGATGGTGGCAAGAAAGGATTGGATGCGAAAGATACAACGGAGTGTCATGGACGAGAGCCACACTCAGTATTGCTCGGCTATGGGTTGAAAATGATGGTGAGATGAGCGGTGGAAATCTAAATGAATATTTTTTAAAGAAAGCCCATGCTTTAGAACTATTTCTGTCGTGGAAACGTCAAATTTACATTCACACGAACACCCTGAAATAAAAAATTGTGCGTCACACAAAGATTTGACCCGTGCGTTTACCAACTAGATTTACATTTTAATGATAGGCTTTAAAATAATTCAGGAAGAATTAACAAATTTCAACATCTGGCCATCAATGTATTTAAAATGAAATGGAAATGGCATTAATATATTGCTAATTAGACCAAATTTAAATGCCAGTATTCCTAACCGCACTTCCCAAATATTTCCACAATGCTGGAGCACTAATTGAGATTAATGTCCGTACTACACAGATAACGCTCTCAAAACTATGAGTTATAGTTTCATTGAGAGCAGCTGGTGGGCCTGGTAACAGTGCATTACAATTAGAACCATATGCTGAGTTGTTTTAAACTTCATAATTCTACTACTCAGTCAGTAACAAAAGTCAATGAACAGATACAATTTTCCTCAAATCGTGAACACTTTCTTTTTTTTTTTTTTTTTTTTTAAACGTAGCCCCACACTAGGATTTATTCCTGTGTCGTGGGTGCGTTTACAAACATGAAAATTCACAAACAAATACCCAGACCGGAACTAATAATTGTGGATCACACAAAGATTTGTCCCGTGCGGGACTCGAACCCGCGACCATTAGACGCAGTGGGCAGAGCGGCTTAAGCTCTTAACCACTGCGCTAAATCGTCCGTCAAACTTTAAGTATCAAAAGTCACTGATCAGTGCTGGTAACACAATGCGGTAAGAACGTTAAGATTATAAATATGAGTAAACGTCTAAGAAACTTTACTGAATACGTTTAAATTATAATATTCGGTGAAGTTGTATTATATCAAAATTCCTGGTTCGGTTAACGGATTTTTGTTGAACTGAAGCGTTCTGGATATTTTGTTGCACGTTCTACATGTCAAGGGTTTTATTATAATTATTTTTATATTCCTCCGCTTGGGGAATATAGGCGTGACGATATGAAATTTTTTCAGGTTTGTATTAATGATGTTGCCCTAAGATCTAGAGTTGAACACAGAGATATATGTAGCAAGACTTAAGCTTGCCGAGGATCGTACTCAGTGGCGTACATGTACATGCCCATGTCCAATTGTGAAGTGCTGTAGTTTAATGATGATGATGACTTCGGCTTTTTCTTGCTTTAGACTTATTTTGATTACCGTAGCCTACATGCTATGCTGCTTATTTGTGACTTGCGCTGGTTATCTTTTCGTGTATAGCTGTCTCAAAATTCTATTTAGAATAATGTAGGGATACATACCAACAAGAATTTGATTAACAATACAATCTGCCGTGCCGTTCAATCCCCAACTTGAACGAACCCACTTACTTAAAACCACTAAACCCCAGTTCAAATCAAACTCATCGTTATCCACAATTACCTCAAAAGCCAGAGTTCAGTTTCAAAGTCTGAACTGTAGATCAAAATTATTGACCTCCTAAATCAAATGTCAGTTTAAAGTGACCTTAAGGCACCCTGAATTCGTAATGATAAGGGGTTAAGCCGGGGATCTATAACGTCAGTTTCATAGTCTGTAGATAAGCTAAGGACCACGAATATCATAATTCTGAGCGGGTGCTGTCTGTGAGGAGGAAGAAGTGTTAATATGAAGACGTGCTCATTTGAGTTAGTGGTCATTTCAAGGAGTGGTCAATAGAAAGAGTAGTAATTTGAGGAAGTGGTCATTTTTTATTGTAGTTGTAAGCCGCTGAAAGATCGGGAAACGTTTGAAAACATTTCGGTCGCGAGGCATCTGAGCTAGGTCGTAAAATTTATTTGTAACCTTAACATCGTATTTATATAAATTATGTAAAAAAAATAAGTCAATTGCGCTGAGTTTCTTGTCGCCTAGACTTAAAAAAATGTGTACAATTGATTGTTAGGGCTCATAGGGTTTATAAAAAGTAAATGCGTTGAGTTTCAGTTTGAAGGTCGTGGTTCGGGTGCCAGCCAGGCGCTATTGACCTTTAGAGCGCGGTCAAATTGAGAGCTATTAATTGGTAGTAGTAGTAGCTATTTAATAGTGTAGAAGAGCTAAATCGCAATTTGACTGACAAAGTTAGAACGAAATAACTTATTATTTAAATTCTGTCAGAAATTAACCACAACCTTCCTTGAAGATTTCCAGATTACTGATACTTGTAACAAATTCCCTCACACTTCCCAGGCAGCGATTACTCGCCTAAATACGGGAAGTGACCATAAAATTCCTTGAAGATTTATACCGTACTTATACAACTATACTTTGTACCAAATTCCCTCACCCCAAGGAACCTTTCCAGAGAGCTTAGATAAAACTCCTTTTATCCCTCTATCCACTATTTCCGATCTTATATAAGAGCTTTCAATCTTCCGGCGTCTCACAAGAAGGTTCGTAATCTCAGAGTAATGAATCAATTTTGAATCGAGTAGATAATGCTTCGAGTACCACTAGTAGTTTGTCGGACATGCATCGATTATAGTGTCTGGGCGTTTAATCAATTGTTACTCGGTGCACACTGCACGTTAGTGTTTACATTTTCCCCGATGCCCGAAAAGGGTGATGTTTTTGATTAATAATGCTTTATTTCAAAGAATATATAGTACAGATTGATTGTATGAAAAAATTGTAAATACAATAAAATTGCTTGTTTTTATTTATTCTTTATTTTGCAATAAAGAACATTTTTTTGTAAAGAACACACACATTTGACAAATATTCAGATAACAACATGACGACGGACGATTTAGCGCAGTGGTTAAGAGCTTAAGCCAATCCACCCTGTCTCTCCGCCTGTGTTGTATAGTCACGGGCTCAATTCCCGCACGGGATTGTGTGTGATTATGTGAAATTACATGTTTGTTAACGCACTCACGACTCTGGAATAAATCTGAGTGTGGAGCTACGTTTCTTAAAAAAAACATTTGGAAAATTATTTTTGTCACCGGGGAAATAGAACCACATACATGAATAGCCTTGAGTCACTGAATCAAAGAGACATATTCAATTCTTGTATTGTATATGTGGTTATGATTCAGTAATGAGCAGAAGCAAATAATATTTTCCACATTAGTTAGCGATCGAGATATCAATCAAGCTACGAGACAACTCAACCTTATTCATAATAAGTAATAGTAGTTGAAAATAGTAGGGAATATATATTGGGTATTACCTAATATTCAAGCGATAATTAATCGAGTGGTAATCCTTCGAGTGATAATTGTTCGAGTGCTTCTAGTAGTCGATCAGACTTGCATCGATTACAGTGTCTGAGCGTTTAATCGATACGATGCCCGGCGCGAGTCGCTACACTCACGACACATGTTTACAATGCGTTACCATTTTCAATTGATTGCCGATACTGAACGATGATTTTAAATTAAAAATAAGTAATCATTTTAGAAAGCATGTGCATATGATAAATTAAATATCACTTGCTTTAAAGGTGAAGGAAAACATCGTGAGGAAACCTGCATGCCTGAGAGTATCTCAAAAGTGTGTGAAGTTCGCCAACCCGCACTGGGCCAGCGTAGTAGACTAAGGGTCTAAACCCTCTCAGTTTGAGAGGAAGCCCGTGCCCAACGGTGGGACAGTTTCTTAACAGGGCTAATATTATTATTATCAATTAATTATTAGCCGTAGGTTGTTTTTTGTTGTTGTTACTGAGGCACTCGTAGCGCTGTGCGACTGCGGTGTTCTTACCGCTAAGGTTAAGCAGTGTTCGACTCGGTCAGTGTGAGATGGATGACCGTTTGAAACCTCACGATCGGCGGCGACACTTCAGATGGTCTCTGGGGTTTCCGCTAGGAACGGACCAGTGCCACACAACGATTTGTTACGTGTGGGGATCTAATCCGCGACTATTCAAGCGGGTTAAGCTTAGTCAGTGGCGGATTCCTACCGGCTAAAAACCCCAGGGTGGCCGACATCAGCACTTTGGAGGGGCTCCGGGATCTCTATGGAACGCACCGGTGCCCCTCTTGTGCCGCGCTCTGACGAGCCCGCCATCGGAGGGAGACTTGATGACATGCTCCACGTACCAACGCGGTGCTCACGGCGATGTGGGCCACACCACGACGCCTTCCTCCTCGGGGTTGCTCGTGAAGGACGCTCAGGTCCCCCGCCCCTTGCGAATAATAACAGCCTATACTAACCCACTGCTGGGGAAAGGCCTTCTCTCACAAATCGAGGTGAGAGAGATTAGGTAATACTTCACCATGAAAACCCAGTGTGGATTGGTGGAGGCAGCTTTGTGGCAACCAGCTGTTGGAACTTATTAAGCCGCCCATGAGGCTTCCAACTCGGCTTAACGACTATCATATTAATTGATAACCTGGAACAACGGCTTAGCGTGCCTTCCGAAGTACGAAGAAGCTCGAAATTGGAAATATTACAAACGTTAACCCGTCACTGATCAAACTATTCTATGATAAAGAATAATAATATTACCCCGGTTAAGAAACTGTCCCACTGTTGGGCACGGGCCTCCTCTCAAACTGAGAGGGTTTAGGCCATAGTCCACCACGCTGGCCCAGTGCGAGTTAGCGAACTTCACACACCTTCGAGAAACTATTAGGCATGCAGGTTTCCTCACGATGTTTTCCTTCACCATTAAAGCAAGTGATAGTTATTTTTTTAATACGCACATGCTTTGTCAGTGGTACGTGCCTGGGTTTAAACCGGAGACCTCTGACTTTGCAGTCCAACGGTCTAACCACTAGGCTATCAATGCTATTCTATCATAGTGAATGTTTAATTTGTTAAAAGATTAAGTAACATCTAAAAGCATAATATTGCATATATTTTCTAATGTTGACAAATATAAACACATGCTAAATGGGGTCATGCGTTATCAGTCACTTATCAACTCTCCGTGTGAATAACTATACCATGAAAAATTGCGACATATTCCTTTTTTTAGAACTTATTTGCTATTTATAGTTCTGAAACGCTTGTAACGATATGGTATTACAGTGTTCTTAACAAACACCAAGGTTAAGCAGCACTCGGCTCGGTCAAGTGTGAGATGGGTGACCTGCATTTTCTGTTTGGGCGTTTTCATGCTTTGGAAGTCACGATGAGCCGCTGTTCCTGTTACTACCTGAATTAGGTAGTAACAGGAACAGTCGTAGAACCACGTTAGAATCCCAACGGACACCTTGTTGAATTCCAACAGCTGGAAACAAACGTGCCCCCACAATACATTTTGCAATTTTCTATTAGCTTTAAAGACTGTAGAAAGCCATTTTGGCAAGTCATATTTTCGGTATCGTCTTAGATAGTCCCATAACCCCCGATTAAATGTTACAAACACGAGGATCAACAGGACGGAATGAATAATAGCTTTTAATTATTCTCATTTTGACCAAATTCATTGATTTACTTTGCATTATAATTAATAGTCGTTTATGTAATATTTACATTTTTGTTTATGTTTCTGGAATCAGCTTGTCTTCTTACTTCATGATTGCACCCAACGGTCCGCAGCTGCTCTGATAAAGTACAGTGTCTTATCTATCATCCGTCAGACAACTTCCAGGACGAAGACTCTCCACAATGACTGCCTTTGAGCTGGACGCATTCACCTTCTACCCGCGACCTTCACCAGGTCATCGGTCCATCTTGTAGGGGGCCAGCCCAATCCAAGTACGGTCTCTTATACACGCATAATATTATGCATCCTATTTATCTAGAGAATTTCTTAAGATAGTATCGGTGTAAAGATGAGAAAGGGCATGCTCCGCTGGTTCGAGCATATAGAAAGAATGCCAGAGGAAAGAATGACAAAACAGATATACAATGTGAAAGTGGAAGGATGCAGGTACCGGGGAAGACCTAGACTATCTTACCACGACCAAATAAACCGAGTCTTATCTGATGGAAAAGTCAAGAGTCTCCGTAACCGGCGAGCGTGTATGAGACGAACTATGAGAGTCGAGGAAGCCAGAGAGGTATGTAAGGAAAGAACCTGTTGGAACTCTGTACTCTCTGCCTACCCCGCAAGGGATCTGGCGTGAGGTTATAGATAGATAGATAGATAGAATTTCTTATTCTTAATAACCTCTCTAAGATGAAAAATATCTAAGAATATAACAGTTTATTATCCCGACTCTCCTCCAGAAATAAATTCTTACTAAACTTACAGACATCATTATAAAAAGCAAACATACGACTTAACACATTTCTCCGCGCGGAGCAATCTAGTGACATCAAATATTCTATAAATATTAGTGGTTCCGCACACCGGGATCAAACAGAATAACGTCAACTAAATAAATACGCATGGAGAAAACATATTTCCGATAGAAGCAGTGTAGATTGTCGAATAAATTTTGTGTATTTCGTAAATATTGACAAAGTAAAATGTATATAAATGCTTTACACATACGGCGACTTTCAGAATCAGAATCAGAATCAGAATATTTTTTATTCATGTAAACCATTACAGTATTTATGAATCGTCAGAAAAGTAACAAAGACTCTACCGCCACTTCGGAATGTCATTCCTGTGGAGAAGAAGGGCAAGAAACTCCACGGTTACTCTTTTAAAATAAGAAATTACAAACTTTTTCATCTACATTCTGTTGTGGGGTATGGGAGAACAATGTAGGTTGGTCATCAGGTGAGTCTAAGTTAAAAAAGCGACTAATACTATTTATGAGAATGGCTACATGGTTCCCTCATTTACAAAAAAAGTACATATTGTGTTAAATTAATAGAAGGAAGAGAGGTAATGTTAACTAACAACAGTTGAATAGGTTGTTATGACTCAAGTGGAGCTGGAATAGCATCTATCCAAGCATTTTTATCTTTTAAATAATCTTCTATTGAATAATAAGCTTGCTTACAAAGTGTTCGTTTTACACAAGCTTTGAACTTATTCTCACTAAGTTTAGTGACGTCTGTAAACATAACATAACATACGTAAGACCAATACGTAAGATAGTAGATAATAGACGGCTTAGCACAAAAATAATTTTGAAAGGGAAGAAACCAGAACGAATGTAAGGATTGTGGTTGGTAACGATGTGCTGGAGCAAGTGAATGAGTTTGTATATCTTGGATGCGCCTTCAGTAAGGATGGGAAATACACCGCTGACATAGAGAGAAGAGTGAGTGCAGGAAACAGAGTGAATGGTACGATGGGAAAGCTACTCGGGAGCCGGCACTTAAGCCATAAGGCGCAGCTGGCCATACATAACGGAGTTCTTGTCCCAACGCTGTTATATGGTAGCGAGAGCTGGGTATGTAAGAAGGAGAATGAAAGTAGGATAAATGCGCGGTAGAAATGCGAGCTCTGCGGAAGATGTGCGGAGTGAAGCTGACCGACCGCATTAGCAACAGCATAGTAAGACAGCGAGTAGGTATGAAAGATAGTATCGGTGTAAAGATGAGAAAGGGCATGCTCCGTTGGTTCGGGCATATAGAAAGAATGCCAAAGGAAAGAATGACAAAACAGATATACAATGTGAAAGTGGAAGGATGCAGGTACCGGGGAAGACCTAGACTATCTTACCACGACCAAATAAACCGAGTCTTATCTGATGGAAAAGTCAAGAGTCTCCGTAACCGGCGAGCGTGTATGAGACGAACTATGAGAGTCGAGGAAGCCAGAGAGGTATGTAAGGAGAGAACCTGTTGGAACTCTGTACTCTCTGCCTACCCCGCAAGGGATCTGGTGTGAGGTTATAGATAGATAGCACAAAAATATTGACGTAAGCGTAACACTAGTGAGCTATACGCCATCCTCGTTACACCTCACATTTACTAAACGAACATGAACAGGACAGCACGCTTACACGCTAGCGTCACGTTAACGTCAATCTTTTCGTGCTAAGCCCTTAGGTCAGCGTTCCCGAAGCGGATTAAGTATCTGTAACGATTTCCCCTCTAAATAAAAGTTACATAAAAATTTAATTACCTAGAGGATAGCTTTCATTAGTCGCTTTTAGGAGATACAAATACATCATCTGGCGTAAAAATCACATATTAACGACAAACACCTCAGTTTTCGTGACCATAGATGCTGTAAAGTACCCTAAACGTCAGAAACTTAATAAAAAATAATCCGCGATAAAATACGAGAAAATATTTTTATTTCTTAGTACTTTTTCTAATAACTTCAAATAAAATATAGCACATATTGCTTTTGCGCAGAAAATAAATGCTGTCTAGAACGACCTCGGTTTCTTAGAGTGTAATCCCGAGTCAATGGTTTTCCTCTTTATTATTTTCCTCACGTTTTCACATATGAGTCCTAAACTCACATTCTTAGATGGACTTGGATCGTTCTGCCTCTATTTATTTTGTATGTGTAATCGTCGGTCCAAAGGAAAACTAGCCAATATGCAAATGTTGAATTGTGAGATCGAAATAAAATAAATTATTGACACTATAAATCGGTGTTTTTAAATGGCTTTTCAAGTTTATAAAATTATTAGTCAAAAATAAGGGAGGCACAAGGGGGTTTCATGTCTGGAAGAGGATGTTCGGATCAAGTCTTCTCACTCCGCAACATCGTAGAGAAGCATCTGGCAGTGGGGCGGAAGGTTTTCTGCGGTTTTGTAGATCTGGAGAAGGCATTTGACAGAGTTGTGCGAAAGAGACTTTGGGACTTTTTGCCAGAGTATGGTATAGATGGCACTCTGTTGCGAGCCGTCCAGTCCACTTATGTGGACTGCAAGGCATGCGTACGGGTGGGTGGTAACAGGTCACCCTGGTTTGACGTTAAAATCGGCGTCAAGCAGGGTTGCAGTTATGAAAGACGACTGCATGATCAATGGCTTACACTTGAATGTGAAGAAAACCAAGATTATGGTTTTTGAAAGGGAAGAAACCAGAACGAATGTAAGGATTGTGGTTGGTAACGATGTGCTGGAGCAAGTGAATGAGTTTGTATATCTTGGATGCGCCTTCAGTAAGGATGGGAAATACACCGCTGACATAGAGAGAAGAGTGAGTGCAGGGAACAGAGTGAATGGTGCGATGGGAAAGCTACTCGGGAGCCGGCACTTAAGCCATAAGGCGCAGCTGGCCATACATAACGGAGTTCTTGTCCCAACGCTGTTATATGGTAGCGAGAGCTGGGTATGTAAGAAGGAGAATGAAAGTAGGATAAATGCGGTAGAAATGCGAGCTCTGCGGAAGATGTGCGGAGTGAAGCTGACCGACCGCATTAGCAACAGCATAGTAAGACAGCGAATAGGTATGAAAGATAGTATCGGTGTTAAGATGAGAAAGGGCATGCTCCGTTGGTTCGGGCATATAGAAAGAATGCCAGAGGAAAGAATGACAAAACAGATATACAATGTGAAAGTGGAAGGATGCAGGTACCGGGGAAGACCTAGACTATCTTACCACGACCAAATAAACCGAGTCTTATCTGATGGAAAAGTCAAGAGTCTCCGTAACCGGCGAGCGTGTATGAGACGAACTATGAGAGTCGAGGAAGCCAGAGAGGTATGTAAGGAAAGAACCTGTTGGAACTCTGTACTCTCTGCCTACCCCGCAAGGGATCTGGCGTGAGGTTATAGATAGATAGATAGATAGATTAGTCAAAAATAAAAGTCTTTAGAAATAAATTATCAAAAACACTTATTTCTAGAAGTGTGTTGATTTTAACTGATATGTAACAGTGATGTGACACATGAGCGAGAACTACAAGTTTCGAAACAGGTGTACAGAAAAATGCTATATTTGTATCTGAATCTCGATCTTACATTCACTAAACTTGCTGTCTCACAGAACGAACGAATGCACGACCCGATGTCGGTCAGTGGGCCGACCATGCTTGAATTTAGCTGATTCAAATGTTCCAAATGAGATATATTGTGATTCTAATCTTTGCACTATTTCAGATAAAAATAATCGAATCTGAACAGTGAGACACTTTGCCATGTCTACTTATTTCATTATTATTTAAAAAATTAACGCGAATCGGCATATTTAAATTGGTGTAATTTCAAATTGGCTAATTTACTATTGTGCCAACAATTTGAGGTGCTCGTAGCCTTGTTGTCACAATCGCCAAGGATAAGCTGCATCTTGTCCGGTCTGAGATGGGTGAACCTTTATGGAAATTCCACTTTTGATATGATTGACCGTCTAGATGGTAAGAGTCGCTGTAACCGGCGAGCGTGTATGAGATGAACTGACAGTGGAGGAAGCCAGAGAGGTATGTAAGGAAAGAACCTGTTGGAACGCTGTACTCTCTACCTACTCCGCAAGGATCTGGCGTGATGATATAGATAGATAGAGATACATGGTAAAGTATTATCTAATCTATCTCACTCCTATGTCTAAGAGAAGGTCTTTACTATCTCTCCTTCGTGGTCTTTACCCAACAGTGGGATAGTCCATCTACGAGGAGGGATCAAAAAGTAGTGAGAATGAGATAGAATATAATGACTATTGATAACTTAATAATTTATTTTTCTACATAGTTTCCGAGTCTCTCTACACACCGAGTCCAGCGCTCTTGCAAGGCTTCAATCCCTTCCACAAAAAAAGTTTTGTCTTGGTCCTGCAAAAAGCTCTCCACGGCATCCATCACCTCGTTATAGTCTTCGTACCTGTTTCCCCTTAAGTATTTTTTTCAATTTGGGAAACAGATAAAAATCGCTAGCCGCCAGATCTGGTGAATAACGGGAGTGGTCAACCAATTCGAAGCCAGCTTGCTGAATGGCAGCCATCGCAACTGCCGACCTGTGCGCGGGTGCGTTGTCGTGATGAAACAGCACGCCCCTTCGAAGTTTCCCTCTCATTTTCTCTTTGATGGCATTCCTCAACTTGGGATTTAAAGCTGCATAATATTGGACTGTAATAGTGGTTCCACGCTCCAGGTAATCAATCAACAATATTCCTTCTGAGTCCCAAAATATTGAGGCCATAACCTTGCCAGCCGATGCCACGACACGAAACTTCTTCGGGGTCGGTGATGATGGCCGTTTCCATTGCGAAGATTGCTGTTTTGTCTCGGGATCAAAATGATGGACCCATGTTTCGTCCATTGTTACGAAACGAGACAAAAAGTTTTCAGAATCTTCTTGAAACTTGTCCAACAATATCTTCAAAATGTCAAGTCGATTTTGTTTCTGACTATCGATTAACATTCTCGGCACCCATCTCGCGGAGACCTTTCTCATATTCAGAGATTGTTTCAATATGGATTGAATACTTCCATATGAAATGCCCGTTTTTTAAATTAAGTATCGGATGGTAACTCTTCGATCGCTCAATACAATTTTCTCAACTTTCGCAACATTTTCTTGGGTGACTGACGTCGATGGACGGCCGCAACGATGTTCGTCTTCCGTGCTCGTTCTCCCTACTCGAAATTGAGAAGCCCACCTTGCTACAGTGGAATACGGCGGAGCAGACTCTCCTAATGTTGCCTCCAAATCGCAATGAATCTCATGCGTCAACTTTTTTAAACAGAGGTATTTAATAACGGCTCGCACTTAGTTTTTCTCTATTTTCGAGAACACGTTCCGACACGAAGCAAACAAATGACTACATTCAGAAAAAAACAAAAGAGAATCGAAAATTTTTCTTATTAATATTACAAATATGTATCTGAGCTATGCCTGCCAGTATTTTTTTTTACCAAGGAGTATGTCGTTCTCACTATTTTTTGATCCCTCCTAGTATTATAAGTAATTGGTTGGAGATATACTGAACCCAATGCAAAAAAAACATCAAAATCGGTCCACAACTGACGGAAATATCGGTGAACATACATAAAAAAAGCATACATACAACCGAACATAGAACCTCCTCCTTTTTGTTGGTTAAAAACGTGCCGAACTATGGATTACGCGAAGAGGTGGTCATTTTGAACAATTTAATCAGATTGATTTAAAAACGTGTAAATTTAAAAGCTGTGATAGCCTAGTGGTTAGACCGTTGGACTGCAAAGTCAGAGGTCTCGGGTTCAAACCCAGGCACGCACCTCTGTCTTTTCGAAAGCATGTGCGTATTTAAAATTAATTATCACTTGCTTTAACGGTGAAGGAAAACATCGTGAGGAAACCTGCATGCCTAAGAGTTTCTCGAAGGTGTGTGAAGTTCGCCAACCCGCACTGGGCCAGCGTGGTGGACTATGGCCTAAACCCTCTCAGTTGGAGAGGAGGCCCGTGCCCAGCAGTGGGACAGTTTCTTAACAGGGCTAATATTACAATAAATTAATCAATAAATCATTGTAAATAGGTGTGATATCATTTTTTAAATACGCCAAAAATACTAGTTTGCATTTTAACTTTGTCTCATACTTATATACACTTATTTTTGTAATGTAAAATTACATTAAAAAATAAATGTATTGTTAAAAAATTGTTTATTGCAGTAACTTAAAATTAGTTTACATAGAACCTTTAGGAATATCCTTTTAAGCAATAGGTTGCTTGTGTTAGGAAAAAGTACTTAGGTATTTTTGCCTGCCCTAAGACAGGTTTGAATTATTAAGGAAAAACGGATTAAACCTAAAGGTCATTCACCTGCGTTATTGACCTTAGATAAGATAGGTCAAGTCGCTTGCGCAAGGTTGCCCACACGTCGAGAGACTTTTTACAATTTTTGTCAAGATTTTCCCTGTGATTTATTATATATGTGCTTTTTGAAGTGTATATTTTTGTTAGTTACATGTAAGCATGAACTATCATGGATTTGAATACGTCCCCTGTTTAACCTAACATACTGTATATCTAGCTCTATGCACTGCGTTTAGCTAATTTCGAGCGACAATGTTTCAGTGGCGTTAAATGTATATACATCATCAAAATTACTTAAAATAGCTGGAAGTGTGACTCTTTTCTATAATAAATGTTGTCCTAGTAACACCGTTGGGCAGCTAGTGAGATTTAAAAAAGCTCTGATATACGGTTAAAAATAATCTCCTTCGGCTGTTCCCGAATCGGCAAAAAATAACCTAAAATCACACCCACGTTTTATAATCAAGCAATAACGATTGAACACCACTAAATATCTCTTCAACGTTGAACTTTATGCCTGCCATTTAAAGTTTCATTTGAAATGCCGGATCGGGTGTTTACGTTCATATGAAGTTGAAATCCGGTGTGGATCTGGTTCATTTCTCGTTGTTATAAACTTAATTGATTGTTCTGTGATGTTGTTATAAAATACATTCAGTTGGTTTTCAATTATATGGGATTTAGTATCCGTTTGTAATGTTTAACGGCTTTCGGCACTGCAGCTTTCGGGATCGGCCACGTACGGGAAGAATATTTGCGCGATGAAAAGGTATGTTATGATACTGTGCTTGGCAAAAAATGCTTGAAATCCTAGCTTAAAAATTTAATAGTACCAGTTTGGTAGTATTCATTATGATCTACATAAAAAAACACCGTGACGCCTATATTCCCCAAGCGGGGTGGCAAAGGTGTACTGAGTACACCCACGTTTCGCCGACGATGTTAGGTCCCATGTAATAGGGGGCGAGCTTATTGCCATATACCCGGCACAATTCCCGACTCCGGTCTCATACTGAGAAGTTTTCGTAAGAAAAACCACATTTGTTCGTCCTAGGATTTGAACCCTCGTGATCACAAAGCGATGCGCTTTGCCACTAGACCAACGAGGCAGTCAAATGTTTAACATAATATAATAAAAAACAGTAATTCTTAACCCCGAAAATGAAATACTTATCGCTGCGAGTAAACCAACTAATCGACATGCCGGTTGACTTTTCTAACTATTGAGTATCAAGACAGATCACATAAAAAATACCGCTTTAAAACCCTGCCTGCGTTTCCTATAGATGATTGAAAATGTATCCTTAAATACGGGCACTATGGCATGCGTTTTAGATATTGTCGTAACTCAAATGCCTTCTTTCTCATGGAATGAAAATGGTTCCCCAAATGCGGGCCTTATGGCATGCGACAGTAGTCATTATACTGCTTCTTGCATGCGATTGAGTTTAGCACGAAGAAATTGGCGTTAGAGTAACGCTATCGAGTTGATATGCCATCCTTTTCAAACTACAATTTTACTAAGTAGTGATAAACCTGAAAGCAAGGAAGTCGACTTCCTCGTTGGTCTAGAGGCAAATTACGTGCTTTGCAGTCACCAGGTCCTTGGTTCAAACGCTAGGTCGGATAAATGTAGTTGTTTTACCGAAAACTTCCCAGTATCAGTCCGGAGTTCTCCCCATTACATTGGATCTAACATCGTCGGCGAAAAGTGGGTGTACATAGTACACCGCTGTCATCCCCGCTTGAGAATTATAGGCGTGACGGTAAAGGCAAGCCTTCACGACAGCATTACGCTAATGTCAATCTGCTTATGCGAAGCGTGCGAAGCCCTCTGTAATGAAGACTTTTAGGGATAGGAATATAGATATAATTTTTCTAAACATTTTTGACCACCCAATCTGGAATTATTTTAATTTTATACTTATTCACTGTTGAATCATTTTTTTTAAAACGTAGCCCCACACTAGGATTTATTTCTGAGTCGCGGGTGCGTTAACAAACATGGAATATCACATACACAAATACCCAGACCGGAACAAATAATTGTGGATAACACAAAGATTTGTCCCGTGCGGGAATCGAACCTGCGACTATTAGACACAGTGGGCGGAGCGGCTTAAGCTCTTAATTACTGCGCTAAATCGGCCGTTAACAAATGTACGCAGGTTTTCATTCCAACATTTCGATATATATTTTTAAATTTATTCGTCATGTAAAGACAGCGGTGTATGTTGCTAAACACTCCTGAGAAATGGTTCCCAGATGATTTACAGTGAGTGATCGGTCGACCAGACCGCCAGACTAAACTGATAAACTTTTCATGATTTATTGCATATATTTTAACGGTATAATATAGCTACAGAGTGTCTTTTAAGTGTTTATGAAGAAAGTAGAAAGAAAGGAAAATAGTTTATCTTGTGCTCACACAACCAAAAATAGTATATCGAAATAAAAGAAAAAAGAAGGAGCGAAAACAAAAGACCGTAATTATTGTACTATCTATCTATCTATCTATTATTATTAATTAAATTGTGTACGTTAAAAAACATACGTTAATTTTTAATTAATCATACGAAATAGGTACCTGTCATCAGATTTTATTCCGCACTTCGTGGTCTCTGCCCCAGCTGATGCTAGCTAAAGAATCGTAATATGATGTCCAAGAAAAACTATTAAGTTTCAGAAGATACGAAATAACTACATCTAAGAAGCAGTAACCCCATTTGTTAAGTTCCTTCATTAGAGAAATTGTTTGGACGAAATGTTTCCCCCATTTGTTCTTTTGCACTGTGTGTACCTATGTGGACCTACAGATATGGTGTAGATTAGATTCAGTTTTGAGAATTAGAGCAAATTCTCTATTAGGTGGTTCAGCATTGTATTGTTCCATAGCCTTCTATCAATTTATAGTCAATAAAGAAGCCTATTAACAACATACACATTAGGTTGAATTCAAAGAATCAGACCAAATTCTCTAACAGATAATGCAAAACTGTTCAATAGGATTCTATCGATTCCTAGTCAATAAATTTGGAACCTGCTGACTACATATACATTAGGTTGAATTTAGAGAATCAGCGAATTCTCTAACAGATAATACAACATTGTTCAGTAGTAGGATTCTGTCTATGACGAGTCAATAAGTTTGGAACCTACCGACTACATAAATATTAGGTTGAATTTCGTGAATCAGTTGAAAGTATCAGCTTAGCTAGTCTGTTACAAATTTAATACTAATCGTGGATTTACGCTGCTACGGGGAACGGATTTTTCCCGCAGTTTAATTAAATCAAGAAAACGACAGACTGTGCTAATGCGCAGAGCGGTAATAGCTTTGAGAAGCCTCCTACCAGATCAGTATAAAAGAATAGACTTAAATGCCCATCAATATATCGTAACTCCTTTTCATCGCTTCATTCAATTGAATAAACTCAAATATTTTTATTTGTGAATACTAAATAACACACACACACCGTCACGCCTATATTCCCCAGAGGGGGTGGCAGATGTGTACTGAGTACACCCACGTTTCGCCGACGATGTTAGGCCCCATGTAATAGGGGGCGAGCCTATTGCCATATATGGGGCACAATTCCACACTCCGGACTCATACTGGAAATTTTTCGTTAGAAAAACTACATTTGTCCGACCTAGGATTTGAACCCAAGACCTCGTGATCACAAAGCGATGCGCTTTGCCACCAGATCAACGAGGCAGAAACTAAATGACTGTATGCAATTCTGGATTATAAGTACAAGCAGTGATTAAGCTCGTGGGCGTACAAATATCAGAATAAATATCAAAACACCACTAAGGTTATACATATATTTAATTGTCATGAAATTCTCAATAATTACAATTTTCCTAGTTGTCTATGGGTGTCATCACGCCAGATCCCATAGGTACAAATTTTCATTATTCATTTTATATGTCACCAAATAACAAGTTGGTATGTCATCTGTTGAAAATACAAATATAGGAAGTATCAAAGTCAAATAAAATCCATAAATCTAATTTTATATTAGTTATTCTCAAGAAATACAATTTCTAGTAATTTATACTTAACAAGTAATTGGAATTTGTTGGTTTCAATGAAATCTAATCTAAAAATACAAGAGGCTACAGGCTACGAATCAGCGCCATCTAAGCGTAATACAGACTTTGCGGCTACGGTTGTTGTAGGGCTATTGACAGTCTATTAATTTGAATTGGTCTGTGCTGCTACTGAAGGTTGTTAGTAATACTAGATTAGATTTCTGAGAAAGGTGCGAACCTATTGCCTAGCAAATATTCAGGTATATTTTGATCGGCCGTTTTCCTCGGAGATACTGCTTGAGGTGGACTTAGGACACCCAGGCGCCGAAGTCTTTTTGTTTTCAATGTTTGTCCAAATCTAATCATTCGTAAAAACTTCAATATCATCATCTGTAAAACCTGTATTCGCGTCATAATGAACGTTACCCTAGAAGGCATGATCAAAGACGATAAGAAGATATTCAAATTCAAATCTTTCATTTATCATAAAAATGTGCCTCATAGGAGAACACATCTCAGATCTAGTGAAATAACCAAAGGTATAGTCAACCTACTCTACATTGCGCCGTCTTTCATTCCACTGAAATACCACCTAAGCTGCGACGTTACAGAACCCATAAAAGAAGTATTTAAACAGGTTAATGAAGTTGGAAGCGATAACTCATGGATCTTAAAGTGTGATTTATTTTACTATCTGCGAATTCCTAGCAGTTGATTTTAAATCGGATATTGGTTAGAAGATTTGGCAACTTAATCGTAGTAGGTAATTGGGCCATTTTGGATATAAATTGTTTTGCAGAAGAGGCAACTCTCCGCGTTTAATTATATCTTATTATATTTCAGTATTTATCATAACTATTCTCTCAAATATTTATTTAACTTATGTTAGCAAGAATCATCTTTCAAAAGTGTCAAAGAATTTTAATGTGTAAGCACTCTTATATAACGTAAAGATTTGGCATAAAAAAGGTGTCACGTTACAATTTTATAAGGCTTCTGACATTGATACAGTGTAGTTTGTTGCTGTCGATTTGTACTGTTATCAGATTAGGCCTACCAGTAACCTAACTATCAATCAAGTAAAACATCCACAAATGTTTGTTATGAACGACCTACTAGCTTCTCTAAGCACCGAAAGCCTATCATATTTACGACAGACATAATATAAGCTTATCTGGATTAATAGGTTGATGGTATTACGATCGCCATAGTGCAGATTTGGTCTCGCGGACATTATCAGGTCCTTCAGTAGGTAATTAATTTTTGGCTATCTTATCTGCTACTTTTTGTTATGTATGGACATTATTGATGGAGTTTAGTATATAACGAGAGGGTCATATTAAAACCTTGTGGAATACCTGTATTTCATCAAGAGAAAACTTTATAGTGAGATGATAACTGCATAATTACCAGGTATTAAGCTGTTGTGAATATCTGTGGGTAGGTAAGGTGAAAGTTAACCAAATGATCACAAATATTTATCGTTGGTTAAGTGCCGTAATATAATTTGAATTCCACACGTCTTTAACCACTTTTTATGTAGGTAGTATATTATAAAGAAAGGAGCCTATAACTTAACCTTGAGGAGCACCTACAGTATTTCAATAGTATCATTCATAATTTATGTTCCGACTATACAGTATCACGATAATAAAATTCACGCCTTAACGTCAGGTTTAGGGAGAAAACTTAATACCCCATATAAACATAAATACTTAGAAACTATTTTATTACGTCAACCTAAAAGCCTATATCAGCATTCGACACAACTGAGATGATAAATTTGGCCATAACTTATAAATTGGTGCAGATCGTGTATAGAATATGAATAGGATATATCAATAGGTATTTTAGGGTAAGAAATCTAGGGCTCCAAAAGGGTCTGGTGATCATTAGTCTGGTCAGGATCGATTTCAAATTCAGAACAGCTTTCCTATACGATTGAAGTTCGTTGATGGATTTATAAAGACTTTGAAAAAGTTCAGTTTTATTATCGTCATGATCGTGATTGTTAACGTAATATGAGCCATAGTGTGCGTGGAATAAAATCGATAATCCAAGTAGTTGCTAGAATTAAATGTACATGTCATGGAGAATAAGAGTCGATTTCTACTGAGGATAGCTTTGGTATGATAGATAATTAAGTTCAGTTCTTGCAGAAGTTAGTGGGTCAGGCAGTGACGGGGAAAAAAGGTAGCGTGGGTTTGTTTTTGGTCCCCATATCTTACAATTCCTTAATCACAAGCCAGAGATGCTTTTCGATAAGATTTTGTGTCAGGGTAGGCAGAGAGTACCGAGTTCCAATAGGTTCTTTCCTTACCGACCTTACTAATATCCTTAAGATCATACTTTTCATCACTTGTGGCTTAACTGGAATGTAGCAAACTGGTAAATCAATATGTTTAAAGGATTCCATAGGTAATATTCTAGTTAATTAATAGTAAAATATTAACGTAAAAGTCACTATTAGATACTTAAATCACTAGTACTATAAATTTTAAAAGATAAAAGAATTTCCAATTCGACCATTAAAATTTTATGTTTCTGAAGCACCATATAACCAGAACAATACACTTATTAGGAACAACACAGTCGTACCTGGTCCAAACAGCGATAACGCTAACTATCTACAAACAAAAACACTCAATTTACATCTGATTTATATTTCGCCCTTTCAAGTGAAGTCGATAGTATGCAGAGTACCCGAGATAGTCCCGGGCGTTCCTACGACCCTAATCTTGTATCTCCGTGCCATTGTCGCAGTTTTGGTTTGTTGAGTGCTTTTTATCGCCTTTGTGTGAATACACAAGTAAGAATTTGGCTAAGAATCTTTGTAGAGTACAGCAAAGTTGTACTTGTCTCCATTGAGAATACGTCTGAAATATGCATGACTATCTGAGACGTGTTCTTTCTGTACATATTGTATTGGATGATGTATGTTTGTACATAATACTGCTCGACGTTCATATTTAGGTTAAGAGACATTCACAGCGCTAGAAGCTCTTCAAATTGAGTGAGTTTTAACAAATTATCAGTAGGAACAGTGTTTTGAGATAATTTATTAGCTGCTTGGTTAATGTTACGTTGTTTACTACGTTAATTGGTTTGCAATAATTGTGATTAATAGCTTACGTATCTACCTCCTTGGTTTAGTGGCGCATGATGTGGCTACCGACCACGAGATCCTATGGCCGAATCCTAGATTTGATAAAGTGAAAGATTCCGGAACATAATTAAGATATTTTTTTATAGAATTACCACACATTGCCAATCCTAGGATTTGAAACCAGGGAATCCTGATCACTAGCCAAACTATGTGCCACTTGATAAAGAAGGCAGTCTTATTAGATTATTATTATACTAGCGACCAGCCTTGCACTGATAGTAGAGACAAACATTGTCATAGTGCGGCTAATTTGCCCAAAAAATTCATCAGTATATTTAAACCATCCTCATGAATCAGTCTATCTACTGGTGAAATCAAATGAAAATCCATATAGTAGGATCTGAGATTAGCGCGTGTATACATAGAAAAGATGCAGCGGGTGACTTCAATATATATAGTAGGTATAGCTGATGTAGATAAACAAAAATGGAGAAAGGTTCTTTCACCCGGCCACTTAAAAAAATGAGTATGAAAGTACAGAAAAATATTGACGATAACCTCATCTTGATAAAAAAGATACATAACAAAGCAGCGCGAGAACAGCGGAGGAATTATTCCAACTTATAAATTATGCATGCAGCCGGAGCGCGCACAATCCAATTGTACCTATTGGTGAATTACGCGATAAACAAGACAGTAACCGTTCAACGTTGTTCGGTTTTAGCTCGTTTGTTTTTGGGAGTTAGCAACGCATTACCATTGATTTCGCTTTCAAACTAAGAAGATTAGTGTGCTTTTAGCATAGAATTTGATTCGGAAATTGTTTTTTAAATATCTGTTTTAGTTCTTTCTATACCACTAAGCTAGACCTCAGGCTGATTTTTGTATTGAATGATAAATAGGGAGACGTCGGTACACACTTTTTATTAGATAATTTACGAATGATTGAATCCTTTCACTTAATAAAACGACCGACAGACAATGGAAAGCTTAGACTGGTGGGTTTAAAAGTATAAAATTTCGTATAAAATTGACTGTTACATAAAAAGTCGGTGAGTACCGAGAGGAAGTCTGAAGTTTTATCACTACGTTAAATAGAAAGTCGAAAAATTATTAATTGGAAATCCTGTCAGGTACGCAGTTTAATAATGAATCCTAATTAATGAAGATTACAGAATAATTGGAGTCGTTGCCTGCCAGATGGACCGACGACCTTGTGTAGTGTCAGTGGACGAGTATAGGGTATGATGATGATGATGAAAGAATAAGTGTAATGAGCAACAAGCCTGGCATGTTTGTGTGACATTCTCTCTGCATCTGTATCTGACACAGATGCAGAAAGGGAATAACTAAACTGTAAACTGGTATGAAGTATAATATACACTCTTATAGTAAAGAAAAATGTAAAAGACAACATGTTAAGGTTAGAAAGTAAATTCGTTAAAGTAATTCCTTGTATCATGTTCATGGTTACAATAATTTCGTGTTTCCATCATAGCATGTAAACATCCGACAGTAAATAAAATAACCTACTATAGATGTAAATAAGGCAATTTAACTGAATGTAAATGCTCTCCCATTTCCTCTTTCATTGTGCTATCATGAAATGTATCAGTAACGTCATTATCGCCTCGTTCCGAGTCCATTGCTGTTATTATATCAAATATCATTTGAATATTACCTTTTTGAGCATCCATTATACTTCTGAAAGTCCTTCTTTTAATGTTCCGGAATTTCTGATTCATTTATTCCGGGGTGGGGTATTTTATCTGTGTCTGTTCATGTGACTTCATGAATCGTTTTCTGTAGATGCTTTGAAAGTTTTTGATTTTTTTTTTATGTAGTGAATAGGGTGTTTATATAATGCGCAGTTTTCTTGGTAGTATTTTTTCATTACTGTAAGAACTTCCCAAGCTAAAGTAAATTGAACGAAGTACTCTACTTCTGTAAATTTAGTTTTCTGTTGTCTTTAAACTGATATTTAGTTCTTTTGTGTTTGTTTTTGCTTAGTTTTTTTTTGTATAGCTAAAAGTTTTTTTTCTGTTAACTTCTTGCAATTATGCACGCAGTGATCACGAATTCCTAGGCTTAAATCCCAGATCAGATAGTCCGAAGTCTGGAATTGTGCCCGGTAAACTGGCTATAGGCTCTTTCTCTTTTCTATGGGACCTAAAATCGTCGACTAAAAGTGGGTGTACACTATCTGCTCACCTCGATTGGGGAATATAGGTGATTATTGACCAACAACAATACAAACCTAGTATTAGCATCGATCTAATTAATTCTATATCGATAAGTGTAATATTAGGCTTGATGGTTCTATTTTCAATATGCTTACAATTAATACATATATTCACAGCAATATAAATAATGATATGGTTTACGGTTTACTGCACCAAGTACTCAAAATGACCATTAGTAAAATTAATTTATTTACGAGAGAATATCCCTTCAACTCGTGCGGGTAATGGCGTGTTTCGAGACGCAGTAAAAATACCTAGCCCGCCATATGAATTATTTAGAGATACAACTCTATGTAAGGCTGTTCACAAACGAAGTACAAACATTGTAGTAAGCACGAATAATTTTACAAACAATAAATAACTTAAAAAAAAGGCAGACCGACTTCATTAAGCAAAAATAAATATTTGAAGTCGGTGTTGGTTAGTGCAGTCCGTTACTTAGCACCGACTTCAAATATTTATTTCTTGGCTTTTTGAAGTCGCTTTCCCTCTTTTTAAAAAGTTATTAAATATTAATATTTATATACATATATTATATTATTTCGCTTAGTTCTACAGTAAGGTACACAGTAGTACACAGGATTGTTATAATACCTAATAACGGAACCTTTGATGAAATTGAAATGAGACCTTGAAGATTACTGAACCCAATGCAAAAAGAATCATCAAGATAGGTCCACAATTGACAGAAATATCGGCAAACATACATAAAAGCATACATATAGATAAACATCGAACCTCCTCCTTTTTGAAATCGGTCAAAAAGAGATCGAGGCTTCATGTTGTCTCGCTCAAACCAAGTTTAATTATTAGGATATATGAAATGATGTTTTTGTAGTGTATCTATGTTTCTGTAGCCCTAAATAGCTTGATGGATTGTAATAATTATTATAGTTCGATTTGTGTTAATTGTTTGTGAATACTCGTTGGTCTAGGTTGGGCAAAGTGTACTTTTATATCAAGAAATTCATAGAAGTCAGCCCGGAGTCTGCAATCGTGCCTAGTAAAACTGCAATAGCTCCGAGGCCTGTTACATGAGACCCAACATCGTCGGCGAAATGTGGGTGCACATAGTACACCTTTGTCAACCCTGCTTGGGAAATATAGGATTAACGATTTTTTTTTACAATCCTGTCTACTACTTTTTTATTGTTCTGTCTACACTTGCAGGACAGTAAAATAACCGTCAAGCCTATACCTCCAAAACAAGGGTGATAGAGGTGTACCATGTACACCTACTTTCGCCTAGCCAAGCTGTAAACATTTTGTATCTATTAACTTTCCACCCAATTGAATCGCCTTGTTCTGACGACGTAAGTTTTCGTTGTAAAATGTAATTCCCGTAAATATTTGCTTTGACGACTGTAAAAAGGCAACTTGGCAACAAAAGCTGTTTACTCAACAAGTTTAATAAACTCTGGATTTCAAGGATTTAATCAAATTAGGACGGACGTAAGTTCGCTTGAATGCTCGCCTTGTGTTATGAGGTAGACTTCAAATCTCGGTTCGGACCTCTAGATTTTTTCAACATGTATTTGCAATGGGAATACTGAAGAAAAGCTTTATAAGAAAATCTCTATGCTTGCCTAAAAATATCTGAGAGAAACCATAGGACTGAAGCATAGCGATAAGCGATTTTAAATGTATGTCTATTTTGTGACACTGCCTGTAAATGTCTTAAACCGTTAACGGCTTGATGGATTTTAACATAACATTATGTATGAGGTGTCATTAGATTTAGAAAGTGACCTAGGGTATAGTATTTAATATGCCGTCTGCAAATTAAAAAAAATACGTAAAAAATAAATGTGTGGTGATTTTAACAATATGTGTTTAAAATAAAAGCTAGTAAGTAGCCTTAGGTAACATATATTTTTATTATCTCCAGTATTTTTGGAATTCCCTAATTTCCAATTCAGTAACCGCTGGTTATGCGGCTGGCCTTATCTATAAATTTTTAACGTGCTGTCGTATTCGTGTAAACATATATAATGCGGCTATTTTCGGGTTCCGCAGGGCTTCTATTTGCTATGACCAAACGCGGCGGGTTACGATATCCTCGTGAAATGATTGTGTAGCCCCTCGTTTACATGAGGGGTTACAAAATACGCGCTAATCAAGCGCTGGAATGAAACAAACGGCTATCAGAATTTTTTTTTGGAAAGTGCTAACATCGCTTCACCATAACGCATTAAAAAAGCGCCAGTGCAAACGCTTGGTAATGATATTCATACAGAATACCACACTAACTTCACAGAGTTATTGTAATATATATTTATTTTTATAATTAACATTTGTGAAGACTCAGGAGGGTCCAGTTGAAAATCAGCGTCTCGCACTTGTGCCTGACATTAAGCTGATCTGGATACGTATTTGGCTCAGCCGTGGGACACATTCTAATGTGTATTACTTTGTTGTGTTTCTTTTTCGTTTTTTTTTTCTCATGTGTATTTTTTTGGAGAGAATGTTAATCGTTCGTAATTTTTGTAATTGTATGGTTAAATTGCTGATATGTATGTATCAGCTAAGTATTGTGTCTCTAATGAGTGTGACAATTAAATTTCTTTCTTTCTTCCTCTTATTGTAACACGGCATGTAACGTGTTTAATTAGTTATAGCGAATATGAGCCCAGGTGTGACGATTTGCCAGCACTACGGCACTTAAGAGTTGTTTGCACGATGCGTAAATTCGTGTTAACCACCACTTTTCAGGGAAGCACGGTGTGTGTACGATAAGTACTTTTGTTTAGTAATTCCACCTGGTATGATATTTTGGGGGGTTGGAAAATGTGTTGTTGTTAGGCAAACGTGTTTATACCGCAGTTATTTAAGGACAGGCCTTGGGCACGTAGAACCGATCATGTTCGCAACAGCGTAATCAGAAAGCGCGTAGGTATAAAGGTAGTATTAGTGAAAAAATGAGAAAGGGAAATGATGCTCCGGTGGTTCCGGCAGAAAGAATATCGAATGAAAGAATGATAAGACAGATATACAATGTAAAAGTAGAAAAATGTTGGTACCGAGAGAAAGTCAAGAGTATCTGTACCCGGCGAGCGTGTATGAAACGAACTATGAGAGTGGAAAAAGCCGGAGAAGTTTGTAAAGTAAGAATCTGTTGAAACTCTGTACTCTCTGCATACCCCGCAAAGGATCTGGCATGATGATATAGGTAGATAGAGAGAGATACGTTTAGCCGAGTTTTAGGTAAGTTCATAAGAGAGCACGAAGTTTTTTACGAAAGATTTATGAAATTCGCCCGTTGTTTTCGACGTCATGCTCGAGCGTTTGA
Source organism: Phalera bucephala (assembly GCA_905147815.2). NCBI lineage: Eukaryota > Metazoa > Arthropoda > Insecta > Lepidoptera > Notodontidae > Phalera > Phalera bucephala. The sequence continues at coordinate 32,008,740 of LR990620.1, forward strand.
TGCTTGCCTCGGGATCGAAAATTTGCAACGAGACGGCCAATTCTCAGAATTAAGAATTCAAAATGCAGTTTTGATTTAATCTCATTGTCATAAATGCCACCAATAGTATTCTCCTATATCAAATTTTTCAATGACATCAATTGACGCGAGATCAGACTGAACATTGAACAAAATGAAGAGGATATATTCTGATAAAATTGTGAACTGACATAAAAAACAAATATAAAATCAAATTGAAGATTTCACTTCGTTTTTGTTTAGCCTGTGGTAGCTGAAATTAACATGTGATCAATAGATTTGAAATTAAATAACTTGTTATTATGTCGAAATTAGACAAAGGATACTGAAATCAGACCGGAAGCAGAATAACAAATGTGAGTCAATTCATAATTTAATTCCAATTCAGTTTCAGTATCAGTATCAATTAAACGAGATTCGGCCTTCAGTTGAATGTTTGTAAACCCAATGGATAGTGCTCTCTTGTAAATAAATTGCTTACATTAACTTTATAGTCAAAGTCGAAGTCAAAATTCATTTATTCGTAAGTATATGCCAATACAATATACCTCACAAACGTCAAAATTATTAAATTTTTTACATCTACCACTGGATTGGAACGCGGCCTAAAGAACTAAGAAGATCCGGCGAGAAACTCAGCGGGCTAGTCTTTTAATTTAATTTGTTTGGCCTTTCTGATAACCAATTTTTTTTCTTTTTCAAAATTGGAGCAAAGGATCTGCTCAAATCCAATCTGTCTTATCGCAAGATAATCCGAAATTTTGTAATACCCTTTCATACAAGGTATAGTTTTGTTTGCCTTTTTAAACTTATTATTAGGCATGTTTCGGATATCTGTTGGGTAATTTGTCGTAGAAGCGTATACATTGCATGAAAGAATTACTAATTCTGTGGAGACGAGGAGAATGTACAATAAGTTCATGTTTGGTCCGTGTATTTACATGATGAATGTCGCTATATATTTCAAAGTTACTAATATTCTTTTTAACATATAGAATATTTTCATACATACATTTTAATATAACAGTTAGAATATATATTTCTCTTAATTTTACTTCAAGAAAAGCTCTCTGGGCCTTATTGTAAATTGCTCGAACAGCCCTTTTCTGTAGAACAAAGATTGTATTCAGTATAACGATAACGTGCGATTGAATTATCTAGCACTCAACGTAACTTCAACAAAGAAACCGATAGTAATGCTATTCACGGTTTCCGTTTCATTGCCCTCTCTATTGTACCTCCATCATCTTTTTCTTCGGTACTTTATGAGCCCACGTCCTCTTCAATGAAGCGTGCTCTTCACATATTTCGTCTTATTTTTATGTCACATAATGCAATTTATATAAGTACCTCGGCTAGTAAATTAAGTAGACTGCTTCGTTGGTCTCGCGGCAAAGAGCATCGCTTGGTGATCACCAGGTCCTGGGTTCAAATCCTAGGTCAGATAAGTGAAGTTTTTCTAACGAAAACTTCCCAGTATAAGTCCGGAGTCTGGAATGGTGTGGGACATGAATGGGACCTAAATCGTCGGCAAAAAGTGGATGTACTTAGTACATCTCTGCCATCCCCGCTTGGGGAATATAGGCATTACGGTGTTTATCTCGTCTAGTGGTGATCACGAGGTTTTGTATTCGAATCCTGGATAGTCCTATAATTAAGGTTTTTCTATTATAAAAACGTTACTCTACACCAAGATTTATTCCTATGTCGTGGGTGTGTTTACAAACCTGAAAATTCACATACACAAATACCCAGCTCGAAACAAATAATTGTAGGTCACACGGATGCATGGAGTGATATTTTGTCTGAGTGTTTGAGGTATTGCGAGGAACTGGAATGAATAAGCTTGTATATTGCACTTTCATACTTCTAATTATTCTCTTTTTATATTTTTCTTTATATCTCTCATATCTGTCGGAATGCACTGGAGCTAAATCGTAAATTTCTAAATTGTATGTTAAACATTGTACCCACACAATTTTATTGAAAATAAAAATAGAAAGGAAAAATAATTAAATAAAAAAGGCAAGCCCGCTTAGTTTTTTCGCCGTATCTTCTCAGAAGAGGCCGCGTTCCGATATGGAGGTAAATTGGATAATAAAAATTGTAATTTAACAACATGTAAGTACCCCAGCAGAGTTTATACAAAATAGAAGATTTGAGTCTGAGTTTTGAGATTGCCTTGTGTCGCATTGTTATGTTTATTGCTTACATTAAAATATAAACTCTATATTATAATTCGAAGTTGGAACACGTGCAAGGTAACTACCCCGAGGCACACGGAAAAACTAATTTCATCCCTCTCAATTTAGGGCCAGGGACCCGTTTCAAAAAGTTTCGTGCGCGAATGCTTCCGTTACATTGTGTTTGAAGTAAATAGGAAGATAATAAAACTGTACTTATATACTTTTAATAAAACTGTAACCGAGCCGAATATGTACATTGAATAAGTTTTGAAAATTTAATTGGGGTACACTTCCTTATCGATAAAGAGGGCGAAACAATTTTTTTTGGAGTTTTTGTCTGTCTGTCTGACCCCTTGTGTTTCAATCACGCAAAAACTACAAAACGGATTTCAATAAAGTTTGGTATGGTTATAACTTACACCCTAACTTAAAATAATAAACACTTTTTATATCAAACAAGAACCAATCTAGGATAATCGCGGCATAAACCATAAAATGTTATTATTGTTAGTCTCGAGCTGCAATGTTACGTTAAAATGCGTGATTTTGCCTACACATAAATTGAGCCATAAACTGAAATTAGACTCACGTTCGTCTCCTCACGAAAAACTCTTCGGTGGTTAAAAGCACTGACCTGAAACCTTATATTTCAAACTTTGGGTGGTAACCAGCCATAGCCAATTTTCAGCGGTGGTAGCCTACCACCGGTGAAAGTTGCTAATGGCCAGTGTCAATATTTAACTCAAGGATAGATTTGCCTTCTATAGATAGAACTTTGACATCATTTGTGTGGAAAATCTGTCAAAATTCTACTCATAGAAAGCAAATCTATCCTTGAGTTGTAATGTCAATTTTCTATATCCTCAACCCCATTTACAATTTTTTTTGGTCCTTTCATATCTAACAGAAAATTAGATTACAAGGGGACTCGACAAGTCATATTGTTTTACAAGGGCAATTGACTTACGGCTCGAGGTCGTTTGAAGGAATTTCAACCCTTAAACATGTGTCATATAGTTCAAAATCGTTTGATAGTACGCTCTAGTATTCGGTGACAAAGTAATTAAGCAGAAAATCCGTATTATTAAATGTATTTGAAACGGCTGATTTAAAGCTTCTATTCTACTGATATTTTGTATGGTAGCCTGTATATAATAAAAACTCCGACACGTCTATATTCCTCAAGCGGGGTAAGAAGAGGTGTTCTGTGCACACCTACACATTTATTGCCGGTGATATTAGTTCCCAATAAGATAAAGGCGAGCTTATTAACATTTTTTTTTATTAACCTAATGTGTCCCACTGCTGGGATAAGGTCCCCGCTCCTCCAACGATCTCTATCCCCTGTCAATAACGGCCATTCTATTTGACACGCGTCGAGGTCATTGCGCAACCGTTTTCAAGGCCTGCCTCGGCGACGATGACCTTGTTGTGAGACCCATTCGGTACACAGTTTGGCCCACCTATTTGTGTCCATTCGGTTCAATTTCCATTCTAGCGGGCACAATTCCAGAATTTGAAAATTAGAATATAAATTAACTAGTTTCTGCCTTACATGTTTTCCGGCATAAAAAGTATCCTGTGTATTAATTCAGGTAATGAATTATCTGTGTGCTAAATATCATAAGAAGGCTCAAGGTCACCCAAAGGGCGATGGAGAGAGGAGAAACGAGGAGATCCGCAGGAGGACGAAAGTCACTGACATAGCACTCAGAATTGCTAAACTTAAGTGGCAGAGGGCGGGGCACATCGCTCGTAGAACTGACGCCGTTGGGGCAGAAAGGTTCTCGAATGGTGACCACGTACCGGAAGATGTGGAGTGGGTAGGCCCCCTACAAGATGGACCGATGACCTGGTGAAGGTCGCTGGTAGAAGTTGGATGCGTACAGCACAAATCCGGTCGTTGTGGCGGTCTTTGGGGAGGCCTTTGTCCTGCAGTGGACGTCTTTCGGCTGAAGATGAAGAAGAAATATCATTCAAATCCGTTCAGCCGTTTTTGTGTGATTAAGTAAAAAAACCTCTAAACATACAAACTTTAATGGCAGTGATAGCCTTGTGGTTAGACCGTTGGACTGCAAAGTCAGAGGTCTCGGGTTCAAACCCAGGCACGCACCTCTGTCTTTTCGAAAGCATGTGCGTATTAAAAAAATAATTATCACTTGCTTTAACGGTGAAGGAAAACATCGTGAGGAAACCTGCATGCCTAAGAGTTTCTCGAAGGTGTGTGAAGTTCGCCAACCCGCACTAGGCCAGCGTAGTGGACTATGGCCTAAACCCTCTCAGTTTGAGGGGAGACCCGTGCCCAACAGTGGGACAGTTTCTTAACAGGGCTAATATTATACAAACTTTCAGATTCATAATATTACTAGTTTCTGCCTGCGACTTCGTCCGCGTTGAGTTTAGACAGGAACCTAACATTTTTTTGGGATAAAAAGTATCCTATGATATTCCAGGTAATAGACTACCTGACTGCCAAATTTCGTCCAAATCAGTTCAGCTGTTTTTGCGTGATTGAGTAATATACATCCACACATCTAAACATACAAACTTTAGATGAACTGGTAATTCTTCTCAAAAAGAAAGTTAGCGTTGTATACGACCGCATCAATAAATAAATTTAGGGAATTGAATAATATCGTGCTTTAGAGACCTACCTACCTATGTCAAATGTCGTGCGCAACCGCGAGTTCATAATAAAAATGTGAAATTAGTTATATTGATTGTTATAAAAGAATATCGCCACTTACGCTTTCTATACACCTTCATCAGAATTTCCAGTACCCCAAACGAAATAACAAACATGGAATCCAATAACGACTCGGTAGGCAATTTAAAAAGTAGGAAAAGAATGGAGTAACTGTTCACAAATTGTTTTAGCTTGTAAATAAGGTAAATTGCAGAAACGGAGGAAAGCAATCGAGGCCGCGGCCACAGTGAGAGCTGGAAGATGTTTATGAAATACCTGGTTCGTTTTTATTACCTTGTAATAAAGGCAGTTATCATAATCGACGTGATATTGTTAGCCCAGTTACATGGGAATTAGGATAAGCATGTTTTTGTGGGCGATTTCGGTCGGGATTGGTAAATTATGGAGCTTGGCGACTGTTTGGTGTAGGAGTCTAAGTGGCTCAAAAAACTGGACCGTGTATTAGACTGTTATGAGTAGGTATTCATTAATTATACTTGTCCAAAATGGGTTTGATCAAATAAATTGTATGACAACAAAGATATTTGATCATTCTTCCATAAAAGTTGGATTGGCTCTTGAAAAATCTTGAGAAATTATATTGACTAACTGATACGACTTATTGTTGTGTGCATCCATTGTTAGATCCAAATGTAATCTATGGGAGGCGTTCCCATTTGATTAATTCTTTTATATAGGTCGAATTAGGTATCTGCCAAAGAAATTTGATTAAATCTTGAGCAAAGATATTGGACAAAAACATTTTAGAGAGTATATTTAAAAAAGGTAGTAATAGTATGAATGTAAATATATGTAGTAATGGTCTCGCACTCGTTCTGTCCCTGTTATTAAAAAGCGTTTTTCGCCCCTTTTTAACGGTACCCGTTCGCCCCTTAGCACGGGACGAATTTATTTTTAATATTTATGAAGTACCCGTTCGCCCCTTGTTCAATAAAAGCATTATTTTCCAAAATAAGTGTATATTGTAATATGTACTTTATTTAACTGTAACTACAATTGATTTTGGGGTGACGGCTTTAAGAGTTTTACCAAAACTGTATGTTGACATATACTATAGGAGGGGCGACCGGGCCTATTTTAATTTTTAAGGGGTCTACGGGTTCAGTTAGCCTATCAGGGGATAAACATACGGGGCGAACGGGTGTGAGACCTTAGTAATGTAGAATTATGTATTTAGGGGTATGGTATCCTTTTCAGTACCCGCTATTATACCATCTTTGGATATCTCAGTGCCACATCCAGTATTCATATCCAGTATTCATCTCCCCTTATTGAAATCGGACAGCCATAGATATTTCATTTACATGAAAGGTGAGATCCAAGGCTGTTTATAGACGCCTATTTTTCAACGTAGCTCTGTGTTTTATGCAATGTATATAGAAAAACGAAACACAGCTCTCCGTCACAGCTTAAACCAGCTTCTTCGCTACGAAAATAGTACCTACTAGTCGAACCAAAGCTCAGGCACACGGTGATATGAGTGTATTTAAATACGCGAATATGCACAATATTGTGTTTGTACTAGCACCACGTAAAATGTACTAAATAGATTTTGATTAAACATTCCCGATTTTGGCAGTATACCGACTTAGTCTTAAGTTTGATCATTCTGAGCGGTATATCGTTGACTGGTTCTCCTGCAGATTTCCTTGTTTCCGATACGATCCCACAAAGAAACTCCTAGCGAAGCATATAAACATAAAATTGATGGTGTGTGGTGATTTATGGGGAGGCCTATGTACTGCAGTAGATACCTCTTGGCTGGTGATAATGATAATGATACTTGAAACCATGCGGTGGATTTGGTCAAAATCAATTGCATAAAACTGAATATACAGCTTAACTTCTACATAATACATAGAACCAGACTATGGGACCTTTCCCTAGTCCCATCTATGTCCAAGTAAGAAAAATAGTTTGTATTCGACCTATAAACTAAAAGAACACGTACTATCTGCTACTCAAGCTATCTTTCTTTTTGTCCAACATATGACAGTTTTTATATCAGGTCTAATGATGTATAATGCTCTAAATTTATGCCCTTGGCAAAATGTACTATTGCATATAGCAGCTACGTATACAGAGTAAGGTATCTGCTCTATTTAATCTGTGGCATCGTTGTGTAAATGATTCGTATTGCGTGTTGAATATCAATCGGCCCCTCGTATTTGAGTATTTAGATTAGATCTGTTAAGGTATTTATTAGCCCCGTGTTTCGAATGTTCCACACGCCCTTATTTTAAATGGAAGCTCAAGTGTGTGTTGAGTGAGAGTGATTTTGTAAGCATTTAGATTTGAGAATTTTAATCTTTGCTAAAAATATAATAGACATAGATTTTAAGAGTTGAGGTTGAAATAATATAAAGTACATCATCTTCATTATTAGCTAAAAGACGTGCCCTGCAGGACAAAAGGCCTCCTTCAAAGATCGCTACTAGTGTGCTGTACGCGCTCAGCTTTTACCTGTGACGAGTTTGTGTGTGAGTGTGTGTGTGTGTGTGTGAGTGAATGATCTACACTGTTGGCTGCGGGGCCTTTACAGCTTCACCGAACAAAAAGGCGGAGAGGTCGGTGTCTGATCCGGTGTGCAGTATCTGTATTCGAAAGAATGGATGTAAGGGCATTGGCAGGGTCGGTGAGAACATGCCGCGGACGCAGGTAGCGGCTGATAGGTGGACCTGCGACGTTCACCAGGTCCACCATATGGGTGGTCTGGCCACTCCATACTTACTAAGGTTTCGCCACATAGCCGACGCAGCGCGACGGGAGCGCGACGGAGGCGCGGCTTGGGGAGTTATAATGTACTGAAATGTACGGGAGACAGCGCAGCCCCGCTCGGCGCGACGGCAAACGTCACAACCGAACGCAGCCGAGCGCTTCCATCGCGCTCCGTCGGCTATTTGACCAAACCTTTAATACTAATTACTGCCACAATGTACTTAGGGAGACTTAAATATAGACAACCCCGCTGAGTTTATCACCGAATTCGGTGGAGGCCGCTTTTCAAATCTGTGGTAGATTAGTAGGTAGATTAAACAGAAAAGCAGATAATTATAATAGCAGCGCTCCCAATAGCCAACCCCCGTTGCGAAGTAAATGATTTGAGATTGTGTTTGACTTATTTTGTTATTGCTTTGACCGGTGTAGTAATTAATACTAGAACACTGACAAAATTTTCGTTTGGTTGTCATAAAGAATTACTAAAGTAGTAAAATTCTTTTTCGTATGTCGGAACCAACTTGTCATTAGAAATATTAAATCCGGAGATGAGTAATGGCCGGTTTCAATATTCAACTCAAGGAGGGATTTGCTTGTCAGTAGAGTTTTGACAGGTTTCCCATACAAAATATGTCAAAACTCTATCCGTAGTAGGCAAATCTTATTTATACATTTTACATCACTTAAACGAAAATGCAACAGAAATTAACAAATTCCCAAAATATTCCTGGCCGAAAATAGACTATTCTGTATTTTGAAATCAAAACATAACGGTCGCAGTTATTAAACCAAAAAATATATAACGAACCGACGTCACAAGGTTAGATTTTTTTGCAAAACCAGATTCGCAGAATATCCAAATAAAATGCATTTCAACATTTGCTTTGTTGAGAAAATACAATTTCAGATGGCTGAAAAAAGCAAAGTTTACGCTACGTTGAAAAGATAGTTTGTTATTCATATACGCGTGGTCCGAGTGTATATACATAGGTGTGTATATAGGTGTACAAACACGTCGTTAGTTTTGTTTGTGCGAAGGTAAAGTAATGTAGTAGGACCAGTAGGTATAACTGCTTAATCTATATATTAATACGTGAAGCAAAAACTTTGTACACATTTTTACGAAAATTGCGCGAACGGAGGAGTATGAAATTTCCCACAATTATAGTTTATATAGAGAAGGAGTGCAGAATGCTAATATTTTTTTAAAATTATACATAGAACACATTAAATCAATGAAAAACATTACACACACTACCATGTATTTGACACAATACACGTCAAATTGATGTTTGTCTTTAATATTATTTGTCTATAGTCTTACTGAACGTCAAACATAACCAGCAAACGATAAAAGAGTGGGTCCAATATTGACCTATGGGCGACCACTAGTACGAACAATTTATTGAGAACACAACGACCGACTGCGCCCAACATAATCAACTGAAATGATAAATTTAAATTTAAAAAGACTTAATTTTTTTAAAACAAGCTTTTATAGCAAAAATACAACGAAGATATCTTGTTAGTTGAGGAGTTCCTATTGCTTCTTTACGGATCCATCATCAGATCCTGGACACCATCCGGGTCTAAAGTACTCGTCAAGACAAATCTATTGAGCCCAAACACGGCGAGGTTATGTTGAGTAGTTGGGTGGTTCCATTTCGGATCCTTCATCAGACCCTGAATACTATCTGGTTGTATAGTACTTGTCAATGCCAATCTAACAAGCCTAAGCACGAAGGTACTATGTTGTATATTTAATATGTTCCTATGGCCACCTCCAGACGTCATCACCAGACCAGCTCTAAGATACCATATTATGGCATTGTCACCAAACTAACATACGTATGCCGAAAATCCAGCCTTCCAGTAGTCTTCTTATTATCAGGCATCAGATCAACATTTCTTTCTTTTCTTTTTTGGCCCACTGCAGGTCAAAGCCTTCCCCTAAAATCACCACAACAAACGGCTCTGCGTTGTACACATCTAAATTTTACCTGCGAACTTTGTCAGGTCATCGATCCACTTTGTTCTATCCTGTCTTCTATAGTTGGGTAAAAAGAAAGATGACTAAGCCTCAGACATTGATATTGATGATTGACTATGTCAATGACTATGTTAAAAATGGAACAATAATTATTAACATTAAAGAAGTTTATTTGGAACATGCATCTTGCCTTCAAATAGAAACATATAATAGCACTATTCTAGGGATATATCGCTCACCATCTCATACTAATGCTGAATTGTTTATTTATAATCTTAGCTTACATTTGGATACAATTAAGTCACATAAAAATATAATTATAACCGGGGACTTAAACATTAATATTATTCCGAAGGAAATAGAGCACTCGAATGAAAGGAACAATAAAGTAAACTACCTTAATATGCTAGCTATGCATAGTATTTTGCCTGCTCATTACTTGCCAACTAGAGAAGAAAGCTGTTTAGACCATTACATGTTAAAACTAGATCAAAATACCTTATCTGCGAAGGTTGCCGTATTAAACACTTCTGTAACTGATCATTCTATGATATTCTTAAATTTAACCTGTTTAAAACCACCAAAAGAAAATATGAAGATAAAAAATGTAGTTGATTTTAAAGCGGCTCTTATTAGTCTATCGGAAAAAAATGTTGCTGCATTACTTTTTTGTAATGATCCTAATATTTTAATAGATATATTGGTAAATAAGATAATATCATCACTCCAAGAACATACTCGATCGATGGCTATCCCCAAAAGCAAACGTTCTATTAAACCTTGGATTACGGCAGGTATCCTAAGGTGCATACGAAATAGGAACAAACTTCAAAAAAAAACACGATTAGATCCAAATAACGAATTATTAAAAATCAGCTATAAACGATATCGGAATTATTGCAATAAATTGTTACGAAAGTTAAAACTAACCCATGAAAGAAACCAATTAGCACTATCTACAAAGAATACTAAAATGTTATGGAAAAATATTAAGTCAATAGCGCACATAAATAAAACAAAAACTGAAAACACTAAACTATTAAACATAAAAACTTCTTTAAATGACTCGGTCAATTATGTAAATGAATACTTTGCCAATATTGGGAGAAAATTAGCTAATGACATTCTAGAAAAATCTAATATTTCAGGTAGACACCCTTGTAGAACAAAAAACATTCCTCTGAACTCATTCGTTCTTCTGACAACAGATCCCCAAGAAGTACATAATGTACTTATAAGTCTAAAGACAAACAGTGCCCCTGGGTGTGATAACATCCCAGTTAGCTTTTTAAAGCTGGCAAAAAATGAACTAGTCCCAGTCATCTGTCATCTTGCGAATCTCTGTTTCTCAAAGGGCGTCTTTCCACGCCTCTTGAAGCAATCTATTATTACGCCGGTATATAAGAATGGGAACATGGAAGATATCAACAACTATAGACCAATATCTGTATTGCCATCCATATCAAAAATATTAGAAAAGTTGATAAATAATAGACTCGTTAAATATCTTACCAGTTTCAAATTATTGTCTGATAATCAATATGGATTTAGGTATGGACGCTCAACTGAAGACGCAATTAAGGATCTAAGCTCTTTTATTGTAAGCCAATTGGATCAGGGTAAAAAACCAATGACTGTATTCATTGATCTAAGAAAAGCGTTTGATACTGTCCATGTCCCCATACTTGTGAAAAAACTGGAGGATATAGGTATAAGAGGCAGATGTCTAGCACTCTTTAGGGATTACTTAACAGATCGGAAACAAAAAGTAAAAATCGGCGATTATATCAGCAGGGACACAGAAATCACATTTGGAGTACCACAGGGTAGTGTACTGGGGCCGACATTGTTTTTGATCTACATCAATGAGATATGCAATCTCAATATTAGTAATGCCAAAATATTCGCCTATGCGGACGACACTGCTGTAGTGTTTTCTGATTTCACTTGGGATAAGTTAAAACTCACAGCGGAGACAGGACTGTCTATTATTAATCATTGTTTAAGGTCTAACTTGCTTACACTTAATACGGAAAAAACAAAATTCATGTGCTTTTCCATTTATAATCGATCTCAGCCTGAAAATAGTTACAACATACGAATACATGACGTGAACTGTACAAACAAAGATTCCTGTAATTGTTTCCCTATAACTAAAGTTACTTCCACTAAGTATTTGGGTATTATAATGGATCAAAGGCTATCTTGGTATCCACAAATTGATAATGTAAGTAATAGAATTAGAAAACTTACTTGGATTTTTAAAACTTTAAGGCATGTTGCCACAAAATTACTTTTAACTAAAATCTATGTCACCTTGGCTCAATCTGTAATAGGGTACTGCATATCTGTTTGGGGGGGAGCTGCGAAGACAAAGTTTATAACATTGGAAAGAGCTCAACGATCTTTGATTAAAGTCATGTATTTTAAACCATATAGGTACTCTACGGAGGAGCTCTATTCGCTAAGCGAATTATTAACAGTAAGAAAACTATATATTCTACAAAGTGTATTAAAAGTACATAAAAACATCATCTTTGATCCGAATAGTTTAAAAAAAAGGAGATCAGATAACGTTGCCAGGATCCCATTCACAAATACCAGTTTCGCTACTAAACAATATTATAGACAATCTGCTTATCTTTATAATAAAATTAATAAAAACTTACTTATTCACACAATGTCCGTATATAATTGTAAGAAAGTCCTAGTCGAATGGTTGAAACGAAAATCCTATGATGATACAGAGGGATTGTTAAAAATCGTAACATAACACACACACATCCACACATTAACACACACACTCCCACACACACACACACACACACACACACACACACATATGAACACACATACACACACACACTACGCACACATATCCTACACAATTGAGTTTGTTCATCTTGTTTTCATGATTACTTTATATTTTATTTTTCTTTTCACTTTAAGCTGTACTTAAATATTAATGTAACTTTAGATATGGAAGTGCGGGACCTTCTGGCACAAGTATTTTATATACTTAATAGAAGATCCCAACCTCGCTTATTATGATGTAATCCTTTGGTACAGAAATAAAGAATTTTTAATTTTTAATTTTTTAATGACTACAGCATAGTAATTCTGGTTTTACACATGTGAAAAGAATATAATATAATATCAGCCTATACTGCCCACTGCTGGGCAAAGGCCTTCTCTCACAATCGAGGTAAGAGAGATTAGGTCATACTCCACCACGCGCACCCAGTGCGGATTGGTGGAGGCAGGTTTGTGGCAACCTGCTGTTGGAACTTATCAAACCGCCTTTAAGGCTTCCAACTCGACCTGGTCCCGGTTGCCACTTAATGTGGTATTAAGTGGTAACCGGGACCAACGGGCTTAGCATGCCTTCCGAAGCACGGAGACGCTCGAATATGAAAATGACACAAACGGTCACCCATCTCAGGCCGATCGAGTCGAACGATGCTTAACCTTGGTGATCGGTAAGAATACCGCGGTCGCACAACGCTACGAGCGCCACAATTTGAAAAAAATATTTGGACCAAAATATCTCGCCAACAGGCAAATGTAATTTGTACACCTCTTCCCTTTCGGGGTCAACAAGCGTGACATTCTTTTAGCTTAGCTTTGTTTAACTAGAGTATTTTTCACATAGGATGGGTAGTGACAGTTCTAATTGCCAAACGAAATTAATATTTAATTCAATGGTGTTAAGGCATAAAACCATAAGTGTAGAAACGGGTCATGCCTCTGAATTTGGCGTTGAATTATTGCCATTGAATAAAGTATAATTTCGTTTGGCAATTAGAAGCGTCACTACCTATCCTATGGGAAAAATACTATAACGTTAAGTGCCGTTTTTATAAGGCTGACCTGGTCCTCTTTGCTACTAACGTCTTCTTCACTTCACTGATAATGCCTTACTAATCAATATCAAAAGATTTTTGTTCAGGTACACCAAAAAGTACTTAAGAGAAGTCAAAAAAAGTTAGTGTTTACTTAAGATTGCCACCTGTTCAGAGTAATTAATAGACCAGCCTACATTGTTTTCCCAAATATTATTTTAAAAGAGTAATTGTCGAGCTCCTCGCCTTTCTTCTTCACAAAAATGACATTCCGAAGAAGTGGTAGTATCTGTGTGTACGTAAGTGTAGGTACTGACACTTTATAAAAACTATAATGGCTGAAGTGGCAGTGGGCAGGTCACATATGCCGCAGAACCGATGGCCGTTGGGGCAGACTGGTTCTTGGGTGGAGACCGCGTGTCGGCAAACGTAGTGTAGGGCGCCCTGTAGCTAGGTGGGGCGACGATATTCGTAAGGCAGCGGGCAGGGATTGGAGAAGGAGAGCTGAAGATCGAGCTCAGTGGCGTGCCATGGGAGAGGCCTACGTCCAGCAGTGGACTGACACGGGCTGATGATGATGATGATAATGGCTTACATGAATAAAAATATTCTGATATTGAATGTAAATCCTGTGGAGAGGTGGGAGAAACTCCACGATTACTCTTTAAAAATGGGAGTTTATAGTTCTTTTTATATACATAATAATAAAAGTTTTATCACTAGCTTACATGCGTGGGTGTCCCCGAAATGGTTTAGCTCAAACTCGCAGGGTTCAACAATAAAACGAGTCATAAACGGGTTGGTTCCGGATTTGCATAATGATTTCATTTGTAGAACCCTCACTACATTGCGTTCAATGGTGAATGGTTAATGCATAAAGTAGTAATGGTTTGAGGTCAAAGCCTTTGAAATTTTAGTTTCAGGAGTCTTCCGCATGGAATAGTGATATAAATAAAAAGTAAGGACAGGGTAATTCAAGCTTTATGGTAGATAAAATTAGAGTGCTCATTTGAAAAATCACATTTTTGTTCTATCATTACTATATTTAGCTAGTGTGATATTATGTGAATTATAAGTTCTATGTAGTAGTAATTTGGCAGCTTTTTTATTGGGATTAATATTTCCTTCTCAGAGAGGCCTTAAAAATAAAAGCACCTCGGTTTAATGTCCTTTCCGAAGGTCCAAGATGCTCGCAAATAGGAATGCTACAAACGGTCAGCCATCCCAGACTGACGGAGGTAAACGCTGCTTAACCGTTAATCGGTACAAACGCGGAACCACAGAGCTATGAGCGCCTTTGTTCTTTCCATAGGAATTATAAAAATATGACACTAGAAGTCACATAGCCGCATGATTTTGTCGCCATACGTCTGAGAAAATTATAATTATACACTGGGTATGTGATGCCGTAGCTCAAGTTGGTATAAAAATATTCCAAAAGATGTAAATAGGTACTTCAAAAATACAATTCATCGGAAAATATTTTTATAATACAGCAATAATGTGAGTGTATTTGAGTCTGTCCCTTTTTTTTAAAACTGTGCATGTATGGCAAACCAGCGACAGTAGTTCGAACAAAAACGGGAGGTATTACCCATTAGAAAATAGAAAAAAATAAATACCGTCACGCCTATATTCCCCAAGTGAGGGTGGCAGAGGTGTACTGAGTACTCCCTCTTTTCGCCGACGATGTTAGGTCCCATGTAATTGGGGGCGAGCCCATTGCCATATACCGAGCAAAATTCTAAACTCCGGACTTATACTGCAAATTTTTCGTTAGAAAAACTATATTTTTACGACCTAGGATTTAAACAAAAGACCTCGTGATCACAAGGCGATGCGATGCGTTTTGCCACTAGACCAGCGAAGCAGTCGACCTGTTTCACATATAGTATTAAGAATTTTATTATTAAGATTTCTGGAGTTTTTCCTGCTGAAATTATATATAAATATCATCTCGACCTTGACGGACGATTTGGCGCAATGGTTAAGAGCTTAACCCGCTCCGTCGAATTAACACGGTTTCGATTCCCGCACGGAACAAATCTTTGTGTGATCCACAATTATTTGTTTCGGTCTGGGGATTTGTATATGTAAATTTTCATGTTTGTAAACGCACCCACGACACAGGAATGAATCCTAGTGTGGGGCTACGTTTAAAAAAATAACTGTCCAAACTGTCCAAAGCCTTACTGTACCGCATAATAAGCCGTGGAAAATTCGGCGTTCCCACATTACCATAATGATTCCATTTGTCCAGCGTCCTCGCTACGTTTATCTCCAGCGTCGGGCTAAGCTTTATTATCCTTTTTTCCGCCGACATTTCAATTTTTAGGAATTGCTGGAGAATTATTACTTGGGTGTTTGGTTTTTGCTTTATAATTTCCTTAAGGTTGGAAATTATAAGTGGTTAAGAGATGCGTGGGACAGCGTGTGATACATCAGTAGATATGACAATATCAAATCGATTATTATTATTATTTAAAAAAAACGTAGCCCGACGTTATGATGTATTCTTGTGTCGTGGGTGCGTTTACAAACATGGAAATTCACATACACAAATACTCAAACCGAAACAAATAATTGTGGGTCACGCGATTTGTCCCGTTTGGGAATCGAACCCGTGACTATTCGACCTAATAGGCAGAGCGGCTTAAGCTCTTAACCACTGCGCCAAATCGTCCGTCGTTGTTATGTATCTATTTCTATTGTAATGCATCTATCTATGGTGATTTTGTATTGTATATCTCTGTTATATCGTATTTTGTTGTATGTGTTTGCGTTTGTATATTATATTTTAGTCAATATGTACCGCTAGCTATTTACTGTAAGTATTTTTTTTATACTATTTGTTTTCTGGCAAGTGCACCCCCGTCTATACTACGACCAAATCAATTTCTCCATCCCAAGGTTGCCTGGAAGAGATTGCTTCTTAGCGATAAGGCCGCCCATTGTGTTACTTATAGTTTTCTTTTTTGTTTTTATCCTAATATGTTTGTTATTGGTGCACAATAAAGAGTCTATCTATCTATATCATCATGCCAGATCCCTTGCGGAGTAGGCAGAGTACAAAGTTGCAATAAGTCGTCAACCTCCCTGGCTTCTTCAACTCTTATAGTCTATTATTAGGTATATTATAATTATGTATTTTAGACTAATTACTGCGGCTTAGGCCTAGTGGCAAAAACTGCGAGTGGCGTTCACAAAGTTCTGGATTCGAATCCTAGGTGATGCTACCTAAAGCGTAATTCACGAGTACAACGATTTTGTCCAATAATTCCGAGTATCAGCCCTGATCTGGAATTGTGTCTAGAAATGCATGGAGATCTCTAATTTTCAGTTATTTTTTTGATCTTAATGACCTAACCTCTAAAATTTGTGCCCTTTCTGGCTATTTAGGTCCTGGCTTGACTACAACCAAATCTCGATGTAGGAATATCTTCACAATATTCTTATATAATAAATTTATAGCCAAAATCCATCGCATTCCGTGAGAACCCCTTAAATTTCGCCATACCTACCGACCTTCGCTTCGGATAAAATTGAATTTTCTCGCAGAAGTATCTATTACTGATTCCCGCGAACGACATTTTGAAAAAAAATAAACACTTTTAAAGGCCCTTCTCTATGAGATGTATGGTCTGGTTCATATTTATTTATCTAAAGGTGGTCCAACGGTTTACGATTCTAAGATAAGTAACTTAAATAATTTACAGAAAAACTAGTTATGGATTCACATGTTTAAGAAACATATTATAAATGCATACTCCTAGGAGCAATAACATGTGTGTCAAAAATAAATCGGTGAAAGTAACTAAAGAAATAATGGTTAAGATACCTTCTCGCTGAAGTCGTGTCAATTTAAAAGTGTCAAATGAAAATTTTTTACATATATGATTAAAATCTCTGCTTGCACAAACCATAAATGAGTTTCTCCTGTAATTGGAATTGAATGGTGGAACATTACTGGGGGAATTATACCTCACTGATCTACGAGGGATATTAAAATTTTATTTTGTTGCACGTATTATAAATAATAGTAGACTTAGGTGTCATTACAATTGGACAATTAAGGGACACTAAAGCAAAAACGAAACCGAAATTAAAACTTTATTTATTCTTGAGGCGCTGTGCAACCGAGGCCTTCTAACCGATCACTAAGGTTAGCACTTGAATCGGTCGGGCTGAGATGCGTGATCATTTGCCATGTATTTTTATATTCGAGCGTTTCAGAAGAAAAGAGAATTCGGAAGGTACGTTAAGCCGTTGGTTTAAGTTCCAACAGCAGGTGGCCAGAAACCTGCCTCTATCAATCCGCACTAGGATAGGGTGGTAGGGAATGACCTAATCTTTCTCACCTTGATTTGTGAGAGAAGGGCTTTGCCCAGCAGTGGGCAGTATAGGCTGATATTATTCTATCTAACTATATCACGCCAGATCCCTTACGGGGTAGGCAGAGAGTACAGAGTTCCAACAGGCTCTTTCCTTACATACCTCTCTGGCTTCCTCTACTTTCATACTTCGTCTCATACACGTTCGCCGGTTACGGAGACTGCTGACTTGTCCTTCAGATAAGACCCGGTCTATTTGGTCCTGGTAGGATTCTCTAGGTCTTCCCCGGTACCTACATCCTTCCACTTTCGCATTGTATATATGCCTGAAGCAACGGAGCATACCCTTTATCATCTTTACAACCGATACTCTTTTTCATACCTATTTGCTTTCTTACTACGCTGTTGCGAATACGGTCGGTCAGCTTCACTCCGCACATCTTCCGCAGAGCTCGCATTTCCACCGCATTTATCCTACTTTCATTCTCCTTCTTACATACCCAGCTCTCGCTGCCATATAACAGCGTTGGGACAAGCATTCCATTAACACTTAAGCATAACATATAATATGATATTATTATTATATTATATGTTATGCTTAAGTGTAAAAGGCACTCGTACCTCTGAAAACTGTAGTGTTTGTTGCGATCTTCAAAAACTTCATGAGCTTAAAGATGCTTAAACAAGCAGAATTTTGGCGGTCAGTCTGACATGGCGTCGTGTCGACTGTCTGACCGCTTGTGCTCCCATAGGCAGCACATTAACAAAAAGCACGTTGAGCTGTTACCCGGATACCAATTTAGGTGGTAGTCGTTACGCCGAGTTAGAAGCCTTATAGGTGATTTGTCGAATTCCTACATATGGTGGCCAAAAACCTGCCTTTATCAATCCGCATTGGGTCCGCGTGATGGCATATGACCTCTGTCACCTCGATTTGTGAGAGAAGTTCTTTTTCCAGCTATGAGACAGCGTAGCTCATGTATTATGCTTTCCTTCATCATTAATTGTACTCGTATATACATGAAAAAAAAAACATTTAAAAAAGTGCAATACCGTTGGGCACGGGCCTCCTCTCAAACTGAGAGGGTTTAGGCCATAGTCCACCACGCTGGCCCAGTGCGGACTGGCGAACTTCACACACCTTCGAGCAACTCTTAGGCATGCAGGTTTCCTCACGATGTTTTCCTTTACCGTTAAAGCAACTGACGGCTAATTTTTAATACGCACGTGCTTTCGAAAAGACAGAAGTGGCGTGCCTGAGTTTGAACACGAGACTTCTGACTTTGCAGTCCAACGGTCTAACCACTAGGCTGCTGTCACTGCTTGCTACTCAAATATAGGTAGAGTTTATTTTTTTTGTGACTAATTCCGCCACACGTTCCCACCATTGTAACTCCTGTAAGCCAGGATCCACAATAGTTTTCTTAGATGATACCAAGTTTGAACCTTGGGGCGTCCCGGGAAGCGCTTTTAATTGTCTTGGAACCCGCAACAAATTTAATTAGAAAGAATAAACAGGAAGAGTTGTAAAAATAAAATTCCACTTCCCTCCTTTGCAAAGCGGGAGACACAATAAAATTGGCAGATCAGCCATAGAGAAGGAGACTACAACTAGGATATGCCCAGTAGTAAAGCACCACGGATGCGAAAAAATATTAACAGGGCCTATTTGTGAGTCACATATTTGATAGTGTAATAGGTATGGCAATATCGCTTGAACGCACGGAAATTATCCCAAGTTTCCACAAGGTCCGGTTAGTAGATTACCTTAGACGTTTTACGTACACTGTAACATAATGGTGCGCACGCCAGAGACTGCACTCCCAAAGAACGTAGTGTACTGATTGTTCATACTCGCAGTTAGACGTGGAACACTGACTTAGCGGTGAAGGTACCAGTTTAAAAGAGAATAATTTACTCTTAAAAATGCCATGTCCGGTGAGAAATTGAGCCACACACTGGTCAACCTCCAGCCATGCCTCGGCAAACGCTCACGTAAGGACCGAGAGAACAGGTAGAGGTGACGGCCCTTTGTTGTTGTATCCCATCTTTCCTGCCATTCGGTCAGGAGACCTTCATATGCGATTGATTGCGGTTTGAATAATCTAGGGATATTACAACGGTCTCGAGGCAATAGAAAGTCGGTTTTTAAGTAGTAGGTAAAGCTTATTATATAACATTATTGTTACTACTTTTACGTAAAACGATATTTAAAAGCAGATCACACACAAGGCACATTTTTATCAAACAAATTGTCGGGACGCCTCGTTATATGTACTCGTAAAGCATCCCTAAGATCAAAGACAACTTGTGAGTCTCTGCACGTTCACCCCATTTTGGATGGCCCGTAATAATATT
Organism: Phalera bucephala; assembly: GCA_905147815.2. Lineage (NCBI taxonomy): Eukaryota > Metazoa > Arthropoda > Insecta > Lepidoptera > Notodontidae > Phalera > Phalera bucephala. The sequence goes on from LR990620.1 coordinate 32,028,890, forward strand.
TCTAAGTATTGTTTGTATTTCGGAATAAATAGCATCTATTATTTATTCTGAGAAGGAGATATATGAGCAGTACTATTTTATGCAAATTCGTACAATTGGTAAATGTAAATAATGTAATACTGTGCATAAATAATGATAGTTTGAGAAGTGCTGGTCTTATGAAAGGGTAGAGCATGCATATATGACCGTCTCACCAAAGGGATGGATAGAGATTTTTAGAGTTCTGACTAAGGTATTCAAGACGTCTTGTTATTTAAGTTAAATGTTCGTCTTAGACATCCTACTAAAATTATAAACGCGCAAGTTTGTGAGGATGGATGTTGGTTACTCCTACACGCAAAAAGTACTAAAGGAATTTTGATTAAACTGTACAGTAATTTGTAAACATGAGAATAACGAAAAGCTATCACTACATATCATAAATCAGAGTCCCCCTGCTGGCTTTGTCTGTCTGCCTGAACGCGATAAACTAAATAACTACCAAACGCAATTTCATACGGTTTTCCGCAATGGACGGTGTGAATCAAGAGAAAGGTTTATGTGTATAATTCACCCGTGCAAAAGTGGGTCGGGTCGCTAAAAATACGCAGAACAAATTGCGGACTGTCGCTAGTCCTTCATAGAAGTTAACAAGCCTAATTGCTTTTATGGTAATCTAAAAGAATATTTTTATGAGCGAAAATCGAATCAACAACCCGTAGCAGAGGCTTACTACTTATATTAATCAGCGTTTGCTGTTCTGCTGCTCGGCAAAAGCCTTTTCTTAAGACAAGGGAACAAAGAACAAGTTATACCCAAACGATCGAAGAAGGCAGGTATGTGGCCGGTTCTGTTGAAATTCATAAAGCCAAATAAGGCTTCCAACATGGTTTGACTACTAACGTATCAAGTAATAACTTAGGCCAACCTCTTAATCTAAAGTACGAAGACGTTCCTATATACAAGGTGTATCGTAAATAACCCAAAACCTCAGACACCCCGATTAGATAATTGCTTCACAAATTTAACATTTTTTACCCCTTTTTTAAGCATTTTATACACCAATTAACAATAAAACTTGTACGTGCATGTGTGCATATTGAGAAATACGTTTTAGAAATGCATTTGAAATTTACGGTTTGCCTTGAATCAAGAATAAATTTAGGTTATTATAGCGCGCTAAAAGAATAAATCCATTCAGTTACTGATTTAGAACAAACTACTTTCAGGTCTTGCATTAATTATGTAACACCTTGTAGAAGTGCCATAATCGGTTGATATAGTTATTTAATTCCTCATCTCTAGCCGAGAGATGTCTACTACAAGACATAGGTATCCCACAAAGATCGCCACTACGACCAGCTTTGGGCGTTACATGTTCAGTTTTTTTTTAAAAAAAGTAGCCCACACTAGGATTTATTCCTGTGTCGTGGGTGCGTTTACAAACAAGAAAATTCACATACACAAATACCCAGACCCAAACAAATAATTGCGGATCACACAAAGATTTATCCCGTACGGGAGTCGAACCTGCGACTATTCGCTGCGACTAGGCGGAGCGGCTTAAGCTCTTAACTACTGTGCAAAAGCGTCCGTCAGCTTGAAATTGCGATCTTCTCCAGGTCATCGGTCATCATCTTAAAGAGGAGTCTATCTGCTCCACCTCTTGCGGACGCGGTCGCCACTTTAAAACCTCTCTGTGTCACCGGCAGGTTAGATTAGATTCTGTCTTTGTATAATTATGTCTAATTTTGAAAATGCTTTAAGGTGCAAGTCTTGGGATGAATGCTGAACCTCGACCTTTGCATTCAGTACTATGCAAGGTTTCATAATAGAAACACCATTCCTTCATGTCTAACTACTTAATGGCGTAAAAACTATTTAAAATCTATAAAACTTGAAATCGTAGTCAGAAAAATCATTATCTGATAGATTAAATATAATAGTTGTCTTATTAGACATCGGTTTAATTAAATTTGCGATCAAATCTGTGACCAATGTCATCAAAATGTAGGTCCATTCCGATCTCGGTCTCGAACCGATTCGCGCCTTTATTAAAAAGGCGACAACCCGATATTTCGCGAACGCGTCCAATCATAGTAATCCGCTAATCGTAGCCGCCGTCGTCTACGAACCCAACACCCCTCCTATCAACCGCTACCGCCGTCCGCGGCATGTTCTCACCGACCCTCCCGATGCTCTTACATCCCTTCTTTACTACACAGGATCAGACACTGACCTCGCCGACGAGGTCGGAGAATCTCTTGCCCGCCGGCCGGTACAGAGCACCACGGCGAGACACCTAGTATACGCCCTCCCCCATAGCGACTGCCCAAGCCGAGGCCGTTCTGGCTCGAGCGTAGTGGTTGCACGCTCGCCCTGTCCGGTGAAGCTGTCAAGGCCCCGCGGCCAACAGCGTAGATCATTCACACACACATGAAAATGTAGGTCTTCTTCAAAATATTTGAGTAGTGCCGGGACACGCAACTAGCTTTAATTGACATTCATTTTTAACCGACTTCAAAAAGGAGGAGGTTCTATGTTCGGTTGTATGTATGCTTTTTTTATGTATGTTCAGCGATATTTCCGTCAATTGTGGACCGATTTTCATGATTTTTTTTGCATTGGATTCAGTATACTTCCAAGGTGGTCCCATTTTAATTTCATTGGTATTGAACTTTGGACTTAGAAGATACACCAGGGAACTCCTTAACGACAAACAATAGGCATGTGTAAATTGAGATATTATGGGTATAACGCCAATCCTATGTACCTTACTATAGAACTAAGCAGTATATTAGCCAACTTCAAAAAAGGAGGTTCATAATTCGTCCTTTTTTATAACTCCTTTGCTTATGAACCGATTTTGATTATTCTTTTTGCATTGGGTTCAGTATAGTTTTGAGGTGGTCCTGTTATTGGTATTGGACCTTGAACTTTGAAGATACAAGAGGGAACTCCTTAACGGCGAACATCACGAATGTATGGATTCCGTTATTATAGTCATTATATTAATCCTGTAGGTACCTTACTTTACAACTTAGCAAAATAATATAATATCGGTATATAAATATTACTAAATAATTCACTCGTCACTTAAAATTGTAAAATAAAAATCTTTTAAAAAAAAGGTAAACCGACTTCAAAAAGCAAAAAATAAATATTTAAAGTCGGTGCCAAGTAACCGACTGCACCAACCAGCACCGACTTCAAATATTTATTTTTTGCTTTTTGAAGTCGGTTTACCTTTTTATTTAAAAGATTTTTTATTATCTTCATTCAAAAGGATTCTATTTAGAAATTGTAATGTTTCAGTCCAAAATAGTCGTTTTTTAATAAGATGTATGTAAATGATTAAAATTCATTTACATAGTAAATAACAATATTAGGCCTATTAAGAAACTGTTCCACCGTTGGACACGGGCCTCCTCTCAAACTTAGGCCTAGAGGGCTTAGGCCATAGTCCACCACGCTGGCCCAGTGCGTGTTGGCGAACTCCACACACCTTCGAGAAATTCTTAGGCATGCAGGTTACCTCACGATGTCTTCCTTCACCGTTAAAGCAAGTGATAATTAATTTTTAATGCGCACATGCTGTCGAAAAGACCGAGGTGCGTGCCTGGATTTGAATCCGAGACCTCTGACTTTGCAGTGCAACGGTATGACCACTAGGCTACCACTGCATTTACATATATCTCATTATAATTCACATATTAATAATAAAAACAAATCAGGTATAAAGAACTTCGTAAAACTCCCTGCTAATAAAAAATTAACATCTCTAAAAATATACAATATTAATTTCCTACCTACTGACACAGTTACCTAAATGAAAAAAAGCTGAATAAAAATAAACTCACCACGGAGTAAAATAAATCCGTTATGATACACACACCAAACACACAGTACAACGATATATTTCAGTGCGGATTACAGTTTTCAGGCGGTTGCGACGCGCGAGAAGCGAGAACCGACTGGGCCCTACGAACGAGTATACATAGATCAAACTGGCGGGGAAATTCGCAGAATGGATAATATGGAGATTGAACCAATTATACCTATCTGTGATACGATCGGGGCTTATTTATTTTTATTGCTCGATTCCTAGGCGGAGGTTAAGACGTTGTGATAATTGAATTGCTTTTGGCGACATAAAAAGTTGCTATGTTTTATTGTGCTTTGTTTTTATAAGCAATTTTCCAGGTGAACAAGCAAAATAAAGATTTCACTCAATAGTTTACAGTATACTTCTATCTAATTATCTATATCATGGCGTGTTGATATGGGTACAGTATACTTAGATACACAAAACCCTCTCATTTAAGTTTGTTTATTTATGGTCTATGAAGTAATACTTATTTTTAAACTTACTTCTGGGCTCACGTGGCCAAAAGGACAGTTTTGGAAAAAAATGCTAATAATTTCACTAGAATAACAGACCGGCAACAAGTTCCGTGGTATTTTTTTTTCTTATTTGTACTGATTATAAAACTCAGTGGCAATAGCATCCAGAAGGCATGTAAACTGTAGATCACACATAAATTTTTAGTCCATCTTGTAAATATAGCACAGTTTTTTAATCTTAATACAAATATTTATTTATATGTGTCGGAATACAATTAGAGTTAATATTTATACCTAAGCGTATTTCTCAATACCTACCTCTATATATTATATAGTGAAGTTAATGTAAACAATAGTAGATAAATTATTTTTACGAGTGATCATTAAGCCATTATTTACCCGTGCCGTCTTAATTGATCGTAAAATGTTATACTAATTAATCGCTTTGTTAGTGTAATGCATTTTCTATGTTTATAACTGGTAAATTTGATGTATCGTGTAAACTGTTAAGGGATAATGGATTATAACGAGCTATGGTGTGTGTAAAGAGGCGTTTAATAATAATTTAAACAGAATCGATATTATAAAAATTCCTAGTCGTTCTTAAAAAATACATTCAGTTCTTCACATACGTCATTATATGAAGAACAATGAAGTTGAAATTTAGGGTTCAATCTCAAAATCTAATAAAATCAAATCTGTGTTTTTTTGTAATCTAATTACATCGTTTGCTAATGAGGAAATCTCAATGAATGAACGATCCTAATTTTATGTCATAAACACATCGTCAACATATCGTAATAAAGATACCCTACTGAAATATTAACCAACATTGCCTATTACGGTACTATTTTAATGTTTTTGAGACCTCCCAGAGGTACAGAGCTCGTAGGTAGAATACATCCACCAATTTTCCCACAAAATCTATGCTAAGGCTTTGACCGCTCATCTCGCTCTATCATAAACAATTTTCTCTAGCCATCTTCTTCGCACACACACTTAAATGATTGACGTAAGTACGCGGGAAAATGTGCCTCCAGTCGACTCAAGGATTTTGACGCTTTTATAGACTCAAATAATACTGCTTTTTAGTATTACTTAGAACATAAAAGAATTGTACATATGTGTGTGGTTTCTTTTTACATTTGTTTGAAAGTAAATAATATGTACGTGCTACACCCGTGAAGTTTTTCTAAGAATTAATTACCGTATTGAGAATATTAAAGTGTGTGGATTTAATTATGTTAATATACTAGTAGTTGTCCGCGGGTTAATTTGCGTTATGTTTGGAATAAAGGTTTTTGTAATCAACAACTTTGAAACCGAAGAATTTACCGTACATCTCAGATAACAATAGCCAGATTCTCCGATCATACCATACCATAAAAAAATAAACACCACCACGCCTATGTTCCCCAAGTGGGGTTAGCAGAATTGTTCTATGTATAGACTGTCTCGTTGGTCTGGTGGCAAAGCGCATCGCTTTGTGATCTCGAGGTCCTGGGTTCAAATCCTAGGTCGGACAAATGTAGTTTTTCTAACGAAAAATTCCCAGTATGAGTCCGGAGTCTGAAATTGTGCCCGGTATATGGCAATAGGCTCGCCCCCTATTACATGGGACCTAACATCGTCGGCGAAACGTGGGTGTACTCAGTACACCTCTGCTACCCCCTCTAGGGAATATAGGCGTGAGGGTGTGCTATGTAGACCTACTTGTCGCCGACGATGTTAGGTAACTAATAGGGGGCAAGCCTATTGCCATTATACAAGGCACAATGCGACTCCGGACTGATGTTAGTAATATATAATTTTCTATAAAAAATGTCACTATCCGACCTAGGATTCAAATTCAGGACCTCGTGATCGCTACATTATTTATTCACTATTAAACCAATGAGGTAGTCTTGATTTAGTGGTGAATAAAGCCAATAATAGCCAAATTGTTGTTCTTTTACAACATCTTCATTTACTTCAGATATCAAAGGATTCGCTGGAGCTACAGATACAGGGTGCAGGCTTTATAGTATTCTAGTTTCTGCCTGCGACTCCGCGTAAACATTGTGCGCTGTATCAAATCAAATCAATTCAAACGTTTTTTTATTCATGTAGACCAAAAGGTACTTAAAGGCTAGACAAAAAGAGAAAATTATTGATTACTTAAGACTCTACAACTCGTTCTTACCCTGAATTTAGGTCATCCCCGTGGAGAAAGGCAAGAAACTCCACGGTAACTCTTTTTTAAATGGGAGTTTTACAATTCTTTTTGTATACATTGCATTCATGGGGTATGGGAGAACAATGCAGTACGAGCTAAATAGATGTGCTTAAGTATAGATTAATCATAAGTGCATGTAATGGCAATAGGTTTGCGTACTACGCACCTAACATCGGCGGCGAAAAGTGGGTATACGCAGCACACTTCTACTAACCCCGCTTGGGGAATATAGGCGTGGTGGTATTTTTTTCTAGACAGAAACCAAACATTTTTCCGGGATAAAAAGTATTCTAATATTAATCCAGGTAATTTACTATCCCGTATACCATAAACAACCATCCAAACATACAAACTTTCACATTTATAACATTAGAAGGATTGAACAGTTTGTCTACATACAAATGGTGACCTTTCCGACATGACACTTGCCATCTTCATATCTAGATCGTTGACCTGTTAGCTTAAACTATTGTGTGTGTGTATGTGTGTGTGAGAATGATCTACGGTATTGGGCGCGGGGCGTTTACAGCTTCACCGGACAAGAGGGCGAGCGTGTAACCACTACGCTCGAGCCAGAAGGGCAAGGGGGCAACTAGATCAAGGGCGCCTCAAGGAGGAACGGCCTCGGCTTGGGCAGTCGCTATGGGGGAGGTCGTATACTAGGTGTCTTGCCGTGGTGCTCTGCACCGGCCGGCGCGCAAGGGATTCTTCGACCTCGCCGGCGAGGTCGGTGTCTGATCCTGTGTGCGGTATCTGTATCCGAAAGAAGGGAAGTAAGGGCATCGGGAGGGTCGGGGAGAACATGCCACGGACGGCGGTAGCGGCTGATATGTAGGGAGTTAGGTTCGTAGTCGGCGGCTAGCTTAAACTGTGTGGTATTGTTAAGTATTAGTATTATATTAAACAGGCTATTGTTTTAACTTCTTGAATTTCTAAATGAGACCTAAACTTGACGGCGAAACTTGGATGTACACAGTACGGTGTTTGCCTTGTCTTGCAAATTTATGCGATATTTGTTTTTTTGTCCTTATGTGTTTTAAAAAGAAGGGGGAAAAATTCTCCTACCCCACAACCTGGGCCGAGCGGAAAAATATTAAAAGGCGTGCAGCAGACAGATCGAGGCATTCTTCATTCGGCTTTCGGACGTGACAGACGTCTCTCTATGTCGGTCGTGGTGCATTTTTGTTCAGGTTATAAGTTAACGATTAATTAGTGTCCAACGTTTGCTATTATTAATAAATTTTGTGAGTAATTTTTAAGATTTTATTAGTTGTAACAATTTGTGTGTACAATAAAGAATTAGGAAATACTTTTGCGGAAAAAAAATAACGTAGATGAAGTCACGGGTAGTCAGCATATATGTGCCCACTACTGGACAAAGACCTCTCACAAATAGAGGTGAGAGAGAATGTGGCGTACTCCACCACGCGGACCTACTGCGGATTGGTAGTAGCAGATACATGGCCACTCGGAACTAATCAATCCGTGCATAAGCCTCCCAATTTATCTTGGAGGGGAGAGCTGGGCACAGGACTTCTCTCACAAATCGACGTGAGAGAGATTAGGTCATACTCCACCACGCGGATCCAGTCGGATTGGTGTAGATAGGTTTGTGGCCATCTGCTGTCGAAACTTATAAAACCGTGTATAAGGCTTTCAATTTAGCTTAGCGACCACCTGCCATGAAATGTGGTAACCAGGACTAACGAATGTGCCTTTGGAGGGGAGAGCTGGGAAAAGGACTTCTTTCACAAACCGACGTGAGAGTAATCACTCAAGGACCTATTAGGTCATTCTCTATCACGCAGAATCTGTGCAGATTGGTGAAGGGGCCTGTACCTACTGTGTTATGCATACCAATACTGAGATTGTTGTGACAACCTTCGGACCATCGAGCGGCCTGTAAAACTGGGTCAAGGTACTTCGCTACACATTATGGAGATAAATCTTCTGGTTGTTTTAAACTTTTAGGATTTGTTTATAGGATAAAAAAGGTACTGCCTCGTGAATTCAGTGATGTAAGACGCGTGTTTCCTACCGAAAAATCTGTAATAGCGGCCTGTTCTATCCAGAGTCTGGAACCATGGTCCAACCGCATGGGTACCTGTGTCTTGTCACCACACATGTGGGTTAATAAGACCATTTTTGTCCACTTTTTTCCTACTTCCTGATTATATTATAAATGTGAAAGTTTGTGTTTAAATGTTTGTTACGCAATCACGCAAAAACGGTGAAACGGATTTCAATGAAATGCGGCACACAGATAGTTTGTTACCTGGATTTAGATATAAGATACCGTTATCCCGGAAATATGTATGGTTCCTGTGTAAAGTCAACGCGGACAAAATTGCGGGTAGACTAAAGTTTCGTTTCTTGATTTTTTATGTAGTTGTATTCAGTGTCTGCACAAAACGATATCTATGTATATTAAAAGAATTGGAATCGATTCAGTTGCCGATTTTGAATTAAGTACTTCCAGGTCTTGCGATAAATAAGTTACATGTTATATTATATTAACATAACATCCTACGCCTTCCATTTAGCTAAAAGGATAATAGAATATACGGGTTTCAACAAGCCTGTCACCTGGTGTCGATGCCGAGGAACGGACGGTCACACGTGCCCGTCTAGGCGTGTGTAAAAAAAACAAGAAATATTGGGTAACGTGAGAGGAGGAATGATGAAGAGGCTCTTTGCTTACTTTATGCGATAGCCTATTTGTTTTGTTGGTCTAATAGCGCACGGCAACTACTACTCACGAAGGTTCGTATTCCTAGATCGGGCAAAATGTTACTTCTTCTTATCGTTTCGACGGCAGACATGTCGAATTTATATGGAAGCAGCTCAGAATGTAGCCACTTCGACCGCATTGTCGGTGGCATTCATTAAATCCTGCCGCGTGCAGGTGTTGGGGCTTGCAGAGCACGATGTAAGGTGGGCCATAATTTGGGTAACACCGTACAAACACTTCAGATTGGTATTGTCTGTAAGTCTCCACCTAAACATGTTTTCCTTGCTCCTATTTAAAGACCTCCAGACCGGCCATGGTAATTTACCAGGCGGAAGACTCTCAGCAGGTGGTACAATAGGATTTGGAAGGGACACTCCATCTCCTCAAAGGTTGCACCTCGATTTTGATGGCTCCAAAGTGTTACTGAGGAGGTGTGTGTTGGAGGAGTGTTACTGCTACTTTGGAGTCTAGAGTTGTGCCTTATATAATGATCTTTACTTTCTACTAATACTACTAATATTATAAATGTGAAAATGTGTATTTTTGTTACTCCGTCAATCACGTAAAGATGGCTTAACGGAATTTGGATGAAATTCGGCACACAGCTTATAACCTGGATTTACACAAAGGATACTTTTTATCCCGTAAAATTTTACGCTTCCTGTCTAAAGTCAACGTGGACGAAGTCGCGGGCAGAAACTATTCTATAAAACATTATTTATACCTTAGAAAAATCTACTTTTTGTTTCTAGATTTTAGTGTGTGTGGTGTATTAGTGTTCAGAGTCTTCTTGCCCTTATTCTCCACAGGATTGACTTTCCGAATGGGTGGTAGAGTCTTAAGTAATCAATAATTTTCTCTTTTTGACTATTCATAAGTGCCTTTTGGTCTACATGAATAAAAAACTTTTGATTTTGATTTTGAACCGGAAAGACAGACAGACATACGAACATTGTAAGTTAAATAAAAGCTTGTAAAACTCGCGTCCTCTGAGCTATTACAATTGTTATGAGGGTGTACACAGTACACCCTCTTTAATCTCGCTTGAGGAATATAGGCGTGACGGTGTTTATTTATAATTTTGTTCAAATATGTGTTTTTTGTGGTAACATTTAAGGTTCTACATAATTTCGTAGCGGGGTTATGAAGTTGCCAAGTAATTTCATAACGGGGTCAAATGATTATGATGACCTACATGGCCAGTTGCTAAAATGTAGAAATAATACTGTAATAACTTGTAGTGTTTTAAGTTGATTTACAATTGAATCATGTGTATTTATGTACGAAATTATATCATCATCATCATATCAGCCTATATTTGTCCACTGCTGAACATAGGCCTCCCCAATCGCTCTCCAGCGCAGCCGGTCTGATGCCAACTGCATCCAACGACTTTCTGCAATCCTCACAAGATCGACGGTCCATCTGGTAGGTGGCCGTCCCACGCTGAGCTTGCCGATACGTGGTCTCCACTCTAGAATCTTTCCGCCCCAACGCCCGTCCGATCTTCGCGCTATGTGGCCCGCCCATTGCCACTTCAGCTTAATAATACTATGGGCTATGTCGGTGACCTTGGTTCTTCTACGAATCCCCTTATTTCTGATTCGATCACGTAGGGAAACGCCGAGCGTAGCTCTTTCCTATAGCTCGCTGAGCAACTCTGAGCTTTTTTATAAGACCTATTAAAAGAGCCCACGTCTCTGATCCGTATGTTATCACTGGCAACACACATTGACTAAAAACGTTAGTCTTGAGGCACTGAGGTATCTTGGATGAGAAGACGTTACGCAGTTTCCCGAACGCTGCCCAGCCGAGTTGGATTCGTCGATTGACCTCTCTCTCAAAGTTGGACCTACCTAACCGGATTGCTTGCCCCAGGTAAATGTATTCGTCGACAACTTCAAGATTAAAGTTCTCAACGGTGAGTGTGGTGGGTACGACATGGACATTGAACATTATTTTCGTTTTGTCCATGTTCATTTTTAGACCCACTTGTTGGGATACTCTGTTGAGGTCACTGAGAATTCGTCCTAGATCTTCCAGCGACTCCGCTATGACAACAATGTCGTCAGCAAATCGAAGGTGATGGATGTATTCGCCATTGATATTGATGCCAAGCCCTCGCCATTCCAAGAGCTTGAAGGCGTCCTCCAAGATGGCCGTAAACAGTTTCGGAGAAATGACGTCTCCCTGTCTTACTACTCTTTTTATGGGGATCGCCTTCGTGCACTGCCCCTGTACTCGGACTGATATGGTGGCGTTAATATACAAGTACTTCAACATTGAAGTGTACCGATAGTCAATGCGGCATCGCTGGAGAGATTTAAGAACCGCCCAAGTCTCGATCGAATCAAAGGCTTTCTCATAGTCCACAAACGCCAAGCATAGTGGCTGATTATACTCACCAGTCTTCTGTATAATCTGCCGCAGCGTATGTATGTGGTCTATGGTACTAAACCTTTTTGGAAACCGGCTTGTTCTGGAGGCTGGAAGTCATGAAGCCTGCGTTCGAGACGATTCGTGATGACTCTCGAAAGCAACTTATTAACATGGCTCATCAGTGTGATGGGCCTATAGTTCTTCAAAGAGGTGTTACCACCTTTCTTGAATAACAGTACCACCACACCCCTGTTCCATGCTTCCGGCGTTTTTCCGTCAAGCAAAACGGAATTAAATAGCTTCTGAAGGACTTTAAGTACCGGCGTTCCGCCCGCTTTCAGAAGCTCTGCGGTAATTCCGTCTTCGCCCGGCGCTTTGCTGTTTTTGAGTTGTTTGAGAGCCATCCTTATCTCGTACAGGCTGATATCCGGGATATCTTCGGTATAGTATCGGGTTAGCTTGGCTCTTGGGTCTTTTACCAAGTCAACAACAGGTTCAGCTACTGAGGTATATAACTGGCAGTAAAACCTCCTCGAACGAAATTGTATATTAAAGAACATTAAAACAATTCTACTTGATTTATTTGCCTCGTTACAAAGTTTTTGACAATAAAATCGCTCGTAGATCTTTATTCTTCAGGGAGAAATCTACATAATACGGTAAAGTTTCAACGATTTTCACATATATTTCAAAAAACAAAGTTACAAGCCGGGTTTTGATTAGGATCGGCACTTTGTGATTACAAGGGGAGCGCTGGACTAATTATACTACTACTGTGCTACATTATGTATACGTGAATACATATTATTATAACTAGCAAACTATAATATACCGTGAATATTAAAAACTTAATAAGGTGAACTTTTTACCGCACCGACTTCATAAGACTCTCATATTTCAAAAGAATTTTATACCAGTATGGAATTTCTCTGCAAAATTATATGAAAATACATATTTTTAATATAATAATGTGAAAAATTATTTATATTACTTAATATAAGAATCTACGCTACCCCTATTTAGGGAATTTAACTCCGAGCGGGGGTCACATAGGCGGACCATGTACGCCCTCATTTCGCCGAGGATTTCACTTACTTATGTAACTTTGTTTTTATAGAAGAATAGCTTCAGCAGGACAAACGAATTGGTACACGTTAAGCTGCTCCACAATAGTTGCGAATTCATTCCTCAAATGGTACAAAACTTTGTGTGATCTGTGAATATCTGGATGTCCGTGTATGTGAATTTCATGTTTGTAAAAGCAGTTACGACACAAGAATAATTCTAGTGTGGGACTTTCTTTCTATCTTTAGCAGAAAGACGGTTACTGTAAGATAAAGACCTCCCCTAAAGACCACCAGCAAGCAGACACCTTTCAGTAAGCATGATTAATCCAAAACCCTAGAGAGAGTGTTCTACTCATCATCAGCTAAAGAAGTCTAATCCAGAACAAAGGCCTCCGCTAATGACCGCCAGCAAGCAAAGACCTTTCAGTATGCATGATTAATCCAAAACCCTAGAGACAGTGTTGGTCTCATCAACAGCTGAATAAATCTACTGGAAGACAAATGCCTCCCCAAAGATCGCCAGCAAGCAAAGACCTTTCAGTGAGCATGACTAATCCAAAACCCTAGAGACAGTGTTCTTCTCCTCATCAGCTGAAGTCTACTGCAGGACAGAGATCTTTCCAAAGATCGTCAAGACTCGCAACCTTCACATGGTCATCAGTTCATTTTGTAGGCGGGCTGCCCTGCTGACAAAGCAGGTGTTGGGCTTCTTATATAAAAACAGCACAGATGCTCTGCAGAAAAAATATTAACCAATAACGTTTTAATATGTACCCCATTTTTGGTCCGCAAAAGTGTCGACTCTTCCCACGGGCCGCTAATCAAATTTATCAAAACGTCAAACGCGTGGGATCAGTTAAGGGCGAGTTTGCATGAATTTATTTTTCAGTATAATATGTTCAATATTTTTTGAATTTTATTATTTACAGATTCTATTAGAACTTAATTTTCATTATGATGTTAATGACCTAGAAAATAATGCGAGTAAGTTGCGGGTTAGATGCGCACAGCACAAAACCAGTCGAACAAATATTCATTAATTCTATAGAAGTTTGGCATAATGTAAGCGAAATTACATTTTTGTATTAATGACAAGTACATTTTTATACAAATGACAGCTAACTTCAAACCTGGATAAAATTCATTTCATCATGCTCGAAAAAAAATCAATCTGACGTTTCCTGAAAATTCATATGAAACTACTTCTACAAGGTGTAACATAATAAACGCAAGACCTCAGACACCCCGATTAGAGAATTGTTTCATAAATTCAAAACGAAAACCAAATGTTCAAAAATCAAGGTATTTTACGCGTTTTTACGCGTTTTTAAAGCACTTTTATACCCCAATTAACAATGAAACTTGTACGTGTATGTGTGCATTTTGAGAAATACGTTTTAGGCATGCATTTGGAATCTTCTTCTTGCTATAAATCAAGGATACATTTAATTTTTTATAGCGCACTGAAGGGGTAAAATCATTTTTTGCAAATTAAAAAATAATGTGAGATACATAAAAAATGGGACTGGTCCGCAAATTTAAAGTCGCACAGCGGGCTATGGAGCGAGCTATGCTCGGCGTCTCTTTGAAGGATAAAATTCGTAACGAGGTAATCCGACAAAGAACCAAAGTTACCGACATAGCTCGCAAACTCAGTAAGCTAAAGTGGCAATGGGCTGGTCACATCTGCAGAAGGACCGAGGACCGATGGAGCAAACGTGTCCTAGAGTGGAGACCGCGACTCGGTAAGCGTAAGGTAGGACGGCCCCCAGCTAGATGGACCGACGACCTCAAAAAGGTCGCTGGGACAGACTGGATGCGGAAGGCGGAGAACCGTGTGCAATGGCGCGTGTTAGGAGAGGCCTATGTCCAGCAGTGGACTGCGATAGGCTGATTGATTGATTGACATAAAAAATTGTTGGAATCAATTCAGTTACCGATTTGGAACAAACTAATTTCAGGTCTTGCGTTTGTTATGTTACACCTTGTATATAAAGCTCTTCAGAAACTCAATTTTGCTCGGGCTTAGGAGAAAATCACTAGACTGTGAAATTTACATAGACAGTGTCTCACATTCTGCATCGCTCAGCTCGTATCAGCCTTTGAAATGGAAAATATGCATTTAGTTATAAAAGATATTATCATTGAAGAGATGAGTATCTATACACTGATACTATATTTAATACCTACATGCTTATTACGCTGGTTCATGTTTTTAGTATAGTCATTTCGCTATAAAACCAACATATGTACCAACCCTAAGTCGATTTTTCTCCATTCCGCCGGGTTTTCCGCTAATGGAATCTGCGTTTAGGATTTTCCTTTTCAAAGGCTAATGTACGAGCGAAGCGATAAGGAATGCGAGACATTGTCGATGTACAATTCAAGAATACTTTATGAATACCCCACGGTCTTGTGATTTTATCCTAAGAAAAAATAATTTAAAAATATCTGTTTATAAACAAGCTTTTAAAGCCAAAACACAAGGGAAGATAAGTATCTTGCTTAATTAAGGAGTTCCCGTGGCCATTTATCGGCTTCATTAGATGCACTATAGTACTGTATAGATGGCAAGTACTATAGTACTTGTTAATACTAACCTCACAGACTTAAACACGAGGGTTGTGATGTGTAGTTGACATGTTCCTATGGCTACCTTCCGACTCGATCGTCAGACCAGCTCCATAGTGGCATATTATTACATTGTCACTGAATTTACACATGTATGCCAAATTTCAGCTCAATCGGATACCTGCAAGTGCTTGAAAAATGGATCCCAAGATTTGTACCGGAAAGACAGACATACAAACAATGCAAGCTTGAAGGATTGCTTCCATGGAAATTTATGGTAGGCGAAATGTGGGTGTACTCATTACACCTTTGCCTCGAATACATATGCCTGTATACTGTGTACACCCACATTTCGCTGACGATGGTAGATCTTATATAATAGGGAGCGAGCCTAATGTCACTGGATTGAACCCCGCACAGAAATATTCTTTGTGTGACCCATAAATATTTGTTTTGGTCTGGATTTTTGTGTAAGTGATTTTCATGTTTGTAAACGCAACCATGACCCAGGAATTATTTCTAGTGTAGGGATTATAATAAAAAATAATATGAGCCCTGTTAAGAAACTGTCCCACCGTAGGGCACGGGGCTCTTCTCAAACTGAGAGGGCTTAGGCCATAGTCCACCACGCTGGCCCGGTGCAGGTTGGTGAACTTCACACACCTTCGAGAAACCTCTAACTTTGCAGTTAAACGGTCTGTGGGGGTTAGTTTTTAAAAAAAGGAAGGAATTTCCAGACTCCGGACTAAATAATATTTTTTTGATAAAGAATCACATTTTGTCCTAGGATTTTTTAACTTCTTTAGGCCACCGCGAAAAGAACGTGTGTTTGTAATCCATGCCCTTCAAAAAGTATATGGATTAGGGACAACATTTTGAAATATGATTTTTAACTGTATATTTTAGAATCTGGTAAAAGGAATATACGATTAAAAGAAATAATCTCGATAGGAAATCTAAACTCATCTCTATTGCTTTACATTTCAACGCATAATGCTTAAGAACTAATCAATATCATTTACTTAAAACATCGCAAATAATTGTAGCAAGTTTCTTGTAAAGCAGTTTTTATTTCATAGTGTAGTTTTTTTAGAAAATGATAAAATTGTTTATGCACATACGTGCTTTATTTCCTAATATATCCGTCCCTTTTTATTATTTTGTAAAGAAATTTTATTACTGTCACTCTCTCGGTAAATAAATGGTCGATCGCGGCAGGCCCTTAATTGCTACCAGCTCTATGCGCCAGACCACCATCAGACAAAAGATACTATCAATGAAAATTATATTCATATTTATTTATCTATCTATATTATCCCGCCATATCCCTTGTGGGTTAGGCAGAGAGTATAGATATTTAATAGGTTCTTTCCTTACATACCTCTCTGGCTTTATTTATATTCAATTAATAAGTAATTCTTAAGAGGTCTGTTTGGAAAGAACCTGATGGAATTCTGTAGTCTGCGTAGAAAATTAATTATATTTTTATAAGTAATTATTATTATTTATATTTATCTACATCATCGCGCTAGATTCTCTGAGAGTGAAGGAAGCTAGTGATGTCTATAATAAAAGAACCCCGCGTACCCCCTCTAACCCCCCCCCCCCCCCGCGTAACCCTCTGCGTACCCCGCAAGAACGAAGCAAGTAATATGCTTATTTCATAACTCCTACTCGTACCTGTTTCAAAATAATTAAAACCGGTTTTACATTAAAATAGATTTATTATCGACGTATACCCGTGTTGTCCCGAAGGACGCGCGGGTTATCCGGATCGAAAGGTCCGGGTAACAGGATATTCGAGCCCTTAGCTGTGGGATTGTCCC
This sequence comes from Phalera bucephala, assembly GCA_905147815.2. Lineage (NCBI taxonomy): Eukaryota > Metazoa > Arthropoda > Insecta > Lepidoptera > Notodontidae > Phalera > Phalera bucephala. Next base: position 32,046,002 of record LR990620.1, read on the forward strand.
GGACGACTTTATAGTTAAGATATTTGGGTAAAGGATTTCGATTCTATTTTGTGAGGATATTTTTTGCAATACCGCAAGTGGTGTTTCGTTAACTTTATTTTTGTCTGTCGTATATTCCATACGTTTAGATTATAGAAAACTAATTATGGTGTAGTGTATGACCCCCCTACCTCACGGTAGCCCATATACAAGGTGTAACATAAACGCAAGACCTAAAAGCAGTTTATTCTAAATCGAAAACAGAATTGATTCAAACAATGTTTAATGTATCTTAATTTTTTTTTTAAATTTGCTAAAAAATGCTGTTACTTCATTAGTGCACTTTAAAAACCTAAATTTATTTTTGATTCAAAGCAATACGGAAACTTCAAATGAATTTCTAAAACGTATTTCTCAGTACGCACACATACACGTTTACTTTTTATTGTTAGTTGGGGTCCTAAGTTAAGTTGGGTTAAAGTTCTTAAAAAGGGGTATAAATTTAATTTGGAAAATGGGTTTTTTGTATTGAATTTGTGAAGCAATTATCTAATCGGGGTATCTGAGGTCTTGCGTTATTTACGATACACCTTGTATAAAGGGCTACACATAATGTAATATAGTTCAAGTTAAGTAATGATTATTAATTGATAATTGCTTTCTCGTATACGATTTTGTCAAGGTGCACACATTTTATATTGACAGACCTATCTTATACTAATATTTATTTATTTATGCAGGATAATAGGAAATATTTATTATTGTGCGCACATATACTATTATAAAACTTCATTATTATTATTTAATCAGGCAGTTCATTTAACACTTCCAAAACAAAAAAAATAAAAATTTTGACAAAAATTTCAACATTTTTAATAGATATAATTCTATATAACACCGTGTAAGACTAAAAGTTTTTATTTTCATGTATTTTATTGAAGAGAATTGAAAAAGAAATAGTTTATTTTTTCTATTAATTAAGAGGGGTGATGTAGTGTATGACCCCTACCTCACGGTAGCACATATATGAAGGGCTACATATAATGTAGTACACGCAATACTGCAGCATATTATCTTTAATTTATTTGACAGCCAACGGCTCACAGTGCAATGTCTATTAGTGGTTATGGGTAAAACCTTTGCCTTCATTGGGATAATATAGATTTTACAAAAAGCTAAATCAGAATTTAGGGGAAGAAAGTACAAAAATGAATAGTTGATCTTGATAGAGGAACCGATAAAACTCAAAGATATTCTAAGCAGGATCTTCCCCGGAGAAAAAAATCTCCACGGTCCTCCGAGGCTTATGGAAGTCACATGTAAGATATTTCCCAGGTAAAAAATTCTTACCTATACCTACATACTTTCTTTTTTCCATTGATAAAGTGACGCTTTTATTATATTAACCAAAATCCCCTTTTAGTTTTCCTTTTGATGACATTGCGTGTTTTGGCTAATAGGGTTCCAGCTAATATGTCAACACGACACGCCTAAATGATTAATTATCGCTCGCCTCCGCAATTAGTGTAGGGAAGATTTCGTAGAAAGAACGATGTTATAATTTGATTGATGCAGATAAGCTTAGAAAAATAATATTACTATAATAGACACGGAATAATGTCTAAAACACTTGAGATCGAATATAGTACAAAGTCGGTCGTCGTAGCGATCAGGGGGGAGGCCGTGGTTCTACAGTGGACGTCTTTCGGCCGATGTTGATGATGATGATAATGATTATGGTTTAAGAAATATAATCGCACTGGCTCGATTACTAAAGAGATGATAAAAAACTACTTATTTCATAGAAAAGGTGTTTCTCCATTAGTGACTTGGGGTTGGTCAAATCCAACCAACTGGGTATTTTTTTCTGAGGATACCAATAACGAGAAAAACTGATTGAATATAATCTGCGGACGTTTTTAGTCACTTTTGATCAGTAAGGTGGTTCACGTGGAATAAATATTTTAACTTTTAAATATTTAATTATTTTCAAATATTTTATCAACGTTTTAGTGGTGAGTTAAATTAATTTAATAAACAGGTACACGCTCAAAACATAGCTTAATTTTGTAGCAGATAGCAATTATCAAAAATTTAGACGAATGAAAGCAGTTGAAAACACCATAGATTGACGATTTATTCGCATCTCTTCGGATATGCGCTGCTACCGATTTATCATTCCAAGCTTAGCGAATGTTTTGTAACAAAGGTATTCTTTTACAATAAAGAATTAAACAAAGGCATTCTTTTACCTGCGTTAAAAATAATGCTTCAACGATTACCGCAAACCAACAGTTGACAGAAACTGTACAGGTAAACTCGTAAAAATGTTTACGTGACTTGCCTGTCTGTCAGTCGGCCGAGTCAAAACATGCGTGGTTCATCAATTCCCATCGGAAGTTTGTGTTATTAAGAATAATTACATTCTTAACTTGTTACGATGTGTCTGAAACAATGTTTTATACTAATTGTCATATGCCGTTACGCAATGTTTATTTTGTAATATCTTTATAAAGAACCTGTTGGAACTCTGTACTCTCTGCCTACCCCGCGAGGGAACTAGCGTGATGATATAGATAGATAGATCTTTATATAAGTTAAAAGTCAAGAGTCTCCGTATCCTGTGAGCGTGTATAAGACGATCTATGAGAGTGGAGGAAGCCAGAGAGGTATGTAAGGAAAGAACCTGTTGGAACTCTGTAGTCTCTACCTACCCCGCAAGGATCTGGCGTGATGATATCAATAGATAGAGATCTTTATATAACTGCCTGCCTTGTTAGTCTAGTGGCAAAGCTCCTCGCTTTGTGATCAGGAGGTACTGGGTACAAATCCTAGTTCGGAGTCTGGTATTGTATCTGGTATATGGCAATAGGCTCACCCCCTATTACATGAGACATAACGTCGTCGGCGAAAAGATGGTGAACTCAGTACACCTCTGCTACCCCTGCTGAAGAATATATAGAATAAAATAGAATACTCTTTATTGTACACCAATACATTTACATAGAGATGAAAAAAAAGGAGGTACAATTGGCGGTGTTATCGCTAATAGCGATCTCTTCCAGACAATCAAAACCGAAAGAACAATAAAAAAATATACAAAAAATAGAGGGCAGTAGGTGGCGTACATTTATTAGTTAGTTTTATTTTAATAGGTATAGGTTCATAGGCTTATAAATATATATGATACATAACAATATATAAATATACATAAAGATAGGTATCAGGAAACTGCAAGATAGTAGGTGACTTATTAGAGAATAGTCGAAAGAAAGTGGGCCTTAACAATTCTTATAAAAACGGCCAATGACTCTGCGCGTCTTACTGATACAGGCAATGCATTTTATAGACGAACAGCTTGTACTGAGAAGGATTTATCAAGAAATATCTTGGAATGCATTGGTGTTTCTAGTCTGAGATTTTCCGACGACTTTAAGAACTTTGAATGTGACTCCCGGAAGAACTCGAATCTTTTTTGAGGTATAAAGGAGTATTAGGGTCGAACAGAAAGCTGTATAGAAGCGATAGGTTGTGAGCATTACGGCGAAAGCGAATTGTTAGCCACTTGAGCTTTTTACGAAATTCAGACACATGCTCATATTTCCGCAAACCAAATATGAATATTATAAAGAAATTTTGAAGTCGCTCAAATTTATTAAGTTGACTCTCAGTTATATCAAGATAGCTGGCGTCTGCATGATCGAGGATAGGAAGTAGAGGGGACTGTGCATGGGCAATTTTAGTAGCAGTGGGCAGAAAATTTTGCAATCTTCTTAATGAGCCAGCGGAAGCAAAAATCTTGCGCCTAAGTTCTTGAATTTGCGGGCCCCACGTGAAATTGGTATCAATATAAACCCCAAATTGTTCACTGTTTTACTTATAGGTATTGTGAGACCGTCAAACATAATTTGGGGAAGTCGTGACCAATCTAGACGTGCAGTAAGTCTAGAGCTACCGATGATAATAGCTTGGGTCTTAGCTGGGTTGACTTTAAGACCATAGCTTTTACCCCATTCGCATATTTTAATTACCTATTTATTTTTATTATCTGTTGTTCTTTTGGCATAATAAACTCTTGAGTAGTTGGCAGCACTGACGTGCCGAATAACTTGGCTGCTCTGGAGTGACGATTGGATTATGGCAGGATTTGAATAATAGCGTAATTATTAATATTTAACATTGTTATGAGTAACTGGAATGTTTTTATGAAATAATACAGCTACGTTACATCTACACTTCTGAACTAGTTCTACTTTACATAGTATTGACAGCCTGTAACAACTTTAATTTGGAGATCATCTGCGTCAAGGTGGTAGGAAGAAAGTAAATTGTACGAAATCGAATCAATAAAGATAGCGAAAAGTAACGGAGACAAAACACGACCCTGCGGTACATCGGCAGTAGTATAGCAATAAGAAGAGTAGGTTTCATCGAATCGAATTATGAAACCAGTCAATTGCCGTTGGAGATATGTTAATAGATCGTAAAACTCCAAGTAGAATATAAAAATCATTTAATTCCTTTGTTGTGCGAGTTCCCACCGCCAACTAGAGACCTTCATGAGCGAGGAGTTTTGGCCGAAGGGTGTCGTCTTCAGGAAATTTCGTGGAAGATTACGAGACGTCCCTGCACCGCGCAACATGTTGCCGTCAACACATTCGCCGTCTTATTTTATAAGTTTTTATATATATTATATGTATGTTAGTCTGTAAGGTATATATTCTATGGGTCTGTAAGTTTACTTTAGTGAAACTTCAGTTGCCTGAAATAAATGATTTATTATTATTATAATATTATAATAAGATGATTATATTATGTAAAGGTAACCCCGTCACGCCTATATAGGCGTGACGGGGTTATCTTTATATAATATAATAGACTTTGAAGCAGTATTGGGGTACTAAGTAGTGGAGTAAGACTAGTAAGAGTTTAGTACTTGTGTGTACTTGCTTTAGACGTAGTGTTTTGTGCGTACAGCGCCTTATAAAGTACTTATTCAGCATTTAATTACCCCGCAAACGTAACAATATGTAGTAATACTGAAGTACTCCTAGTATAACTTCTGCAACGGTCTACAATATTCCTTCGTATACATTAATTTATTCCACAATATTCTAAGGGTTTATCAAAAGTTACGTACATTTTCCATTCACGTGTACCCTTATTTACTAAAATGGGGCAATAATGAGACAGCACTCGATCCTTGAAAATGTAAGATGTCACGTGCTAGCCGTCCCGTTTTCGTGTCTGAAATATTCAATATATTCGTCAGACATCCCACCGGTTGCCTATAATCATTACGTCAAAAGCCTCAAAGTTTCTTACCTACAGTGAAAGTTGGGACATCGACGAAGGGTCGGAAGCGGGCCATGAAATATATAAAAGCAAACTCGCTTTGCGTAAGAAGTATTATATATCTTTTCTTTGTAAGTCTTTGGTTTTTTAAAACAAATTATAGTACATAATTTCTTCCAAAAATAAGCTGAACTCAATTAGGTTTATTAATTAAAACCTTGATTACTTAAAATTTCTAAACAAATTGTGAAAGGCCGGAATTTTCTAACACAAGAAACCTATTGCATAAAAGGATATTCCTAAAGGTTCTATGTAAACTAATTTTAAGTTACTGCAATAAACAATTTTAATTTTTTTAATTTATTTTAAATAAGCATATAAAAAGAAACGCAATTATTTCTGGACATTTTAAGTATTCCCAAATGGTTCATGTTGATCTGACTTAAAATAAGTTGCTATAAGGGTCAATTATTGAGTTCTTTAATTTACTCAAATATGCCATGTCCTAATATAAAACTATATTTCATTAACGTTCGTAATACACGTTGGAATTTCAAATTCTTGCGATTTATTTTGCGAATATGGGTATAACAATATGGTGTTAATTTGATACATTATGGTAATATTTGCCATATTCTGCCAAAAGGTATGCAAAAGATTATACATAACATTGACATGCAGTTCAATTTAAAAAATCTCAGTCAATAGTATTATAATAAATTAAATATCACATAAATTTGTAAAATGTCACAATATTCAAAATGTCATCCTTGTCACCATAATTATTAATCTTGATTAGGACAAATGTTTATTGTTATATTCATAATTTATCATTAAAATATTCATTTATGGTGTAGTATGTCTTCTGTGTCAATAATTCTTTTACCTTCGTCTTAAATCTAGAAATGCTTTCAATGTCAATTAAGGATTTGGGTAATTTATTGTACAGTTTGGGAGCTATTCAAAAATCACTTTTACTCAAGAGAGCGGTTTTGCTCAGAGGTTCTCGAACTTTATTATTGTAATGAGTACTGTGAAATTTTTCGTAACAATGCTTATTATTTTTTACAAAAACAACACATTCATAGATGTATAAGCATGGTAATTTTAAGATATATAATATCTTAAAGCATGGTTTACAGCTATCAGTTACTTTTATTTTGCAAATTGCTGTTACACATTTCTTTTGACATTTAAAGACAGTCTCTCTTTCCGTAGAGTTTCCCCAAAATATTAGCCCATACCTTAAAGTCGATACCACATATGCGTAATATGCCGTCATTACCGTAGAAAGATTGACAATTTCTGATAGCATATACAGTGCATAAGAAAACTGATTTAATTTGGTGCATACAGCTTCAACATGAGCCTTCCAGTTCAAATTGGAATCAATGTGCAAGCCTAGAAATTTAGTGGTATCAAGCTCTTTAATGTTATACCCAAGATGGTTTATGTTAAGCGCTGTGGAATATTTAGTTCTGTTTTTAAAGATCATTATATTTGTTTTTTCCAAGTTGATGATAAGATAATTGTACTTGAGCCATTCAATGATATCTGCTATATCTGCTTTTAACATTGCGTAAATTCTATTTAAAAATATATAATCATAGGACAGGCAGCAGCTTTCGGAAAATCGTTTATGTAAATCAAAAAGAGTAGTGGACCTAGTATGCTCCCTTGTGGTACTCCATATTTAACCTTCCTATATCCAGATTTGACTTTTACCTCTTTTTTAGTTATTGTATATACCTTCGTAATTACCGTTGCTTGTTTACGATTACTAAGATATGAGTCAAATAAATTAAGTACATTGCCTCGAACGCCGTATGTACTAAACTTTAATTTTAATATTTTATGGTCAACATAGTCGAAGGCTTTAGTTAAGTCCATAAAAAAGCGCAAACGGGAATCTTTTCGTTCATGTTTGTCATAATTTGATTCAGAAAATTGTATCATCATCATCATCATTTCAGCCTATACTTGTCCACTGCTGAACATAGGCCTCCCCAATCGCTTTCCAGCGTAACCGGTCCGATGCCACCTGCATCCAACGATTTCCTGCGATTTTCACAAAAAATTAAGAAAATTGTATATAGCCATGTTAATTTATTATTACAAAAGCCAAGTTGATTATCTGATAGAATGTTATTTTTTTCCAAGAAATCATAGAGACTTTCTAATTTTTTTTTCAAATCTAGCATATATTGGGATTAATGCAATTGGTCTTTAGCACGATACGCTTTCTTTGTCACCCTTTTTAAAGTTTTTTTATGATACTGATTTTTAACTCCTTTGGATATATACCATGAAGTATGCAAATATTAAAAATATAGGTCAATACTGGTGCTAAAAGATCTCTTACGTATTTAATAACTTTTGTGGTTATATCGTCATGTACTATTTCTGTTATTCAATGAATTAATTATTTTTGTGATGTCATGTGGTGACACTGGATTAATAAAGATTGAATTGCATTATTTTATAAATTTTATTCGCGGATGTCAATGGCTTATTCTAATCTATAAAAAAAACATATTAAAATTTTGAGCAATGGCGTAGGGTTCTGAAATTATTTTCTCGTCTATCTTTATATGTGATATATCATTTTTAGGGATATTTAACTTACAGTTATTTATTTTGTTTCAACTTGCTTTTGATTTATTAGCAGCAGTTTTAATGTAATAGTTATTTTGTGATTTACGAGACATTTTTATTATTCTTTTTAATAGATTTGACTGGTGATGATACCATAAACAAACGTCCTTCAATTAGAGGTCACAATAAAATTAAAAGGTATTTAAAAATTAAATCCATTATTAAAAAAACAAAAAAGGCACTATCAAGGCAAAATTACTTTAAAACTAATGTTTGTCTTAGAAAAGAGCGTTTCCAATTATTAAATAAGTTGGATACCTGTACAAAAGAATTAGAATATAGTGAATCTAGGTACAATATAGAAACACAACAATTAAAAAACGAATTACTATTTAAGGAATTGACTTTAAAGGATATTTTTAGTAAATATGAAGCCGCTCAGACACAATTATGTGAACGGATGCAGGAGGTTAGCGAGCTAATTGATTTGGTAAGATATAATGCAGAAAGATATGAGTCTCTGACCAACAATATCTCGTGTGCCTGTGCCCCTTCGAAATCTATACCTGAGACCAGGCATGTAATACCCGTGCAAGAAACTAGTAATTCGATAGTGAGTTATAGAACATTAGTTTTCTCAGACCAAATTGGAGCAGGCTTTGGTGCACTTCTACACAATGAACTTAATCAGATTGCAACTAACTTCTGTTATAATAATTTGCCCTATAAGTTATTGATAGATAGAATTTTACTGACAAAAATAGATAGTACCACTACAGTTGTTTTGTTGTGTGATAACAGTCTAGGCATCCAAAAAAAGGACATTGTGGATGGTATTAACACCTTATTAAAATTAAACCTAGGAAAATTAATGTTGTGTGCCTTTCCTTACTCTGACTACCTGTCAGAAAAACAAAATAAACTTATTCACTACTTGAATAATTATATGTATATGATATCATGTCAACATGATAATGTTTTGTTTTTTGACACTAATAAGTTTGTTAGTGGATTTAAACTGACACAGGAAGGTATGTTTCTTCCCAAGAAATGCAAAAAAACAATGGCTACTTTGATAGCATATAATATTAACTCCGTTATAAGTAATATAACGAAAACTAGGGTAAGAGACGAGCCAGTATTATATAGTTATTCTAATAATACTGTGATAAACTGTTTAAACGACCGAGGCTGACAACAGAGGTACATACTAGTATCTCTAGCAAATCCCATATTTTAAATAAGGAGGAAGAAAGGCCTGGTACTTTGAAACTTTTCCATCAGAATATACAAGGATTTTCTTCAAAATCATTAGAGATAGAGTTATTTTTGGAAAAAACTAAATATGATGTTGTTTGTATTTGTGAACATTGGTTTAAATCGTATGAATTATTAATAAATTATAACAATTATTCCGTCTTAAGTTACTATACTCGTAAATCCAAGCTTCATGGAGGTACATTAATTTTGGTTAAAAAAAATATCAAGTCGAGAGAACGTAGGGATATAGTTGAGCTTTCAGTTGAACAGTGTGTTGAAATTTCTTGTGTTGAGCTGGATAAGCATATTATTGTGTGTGTATACAGACCCCCAAACAGTCAAAATTTTACTACATTTGAATCTGTAATGGAAGATGTGCTGAATAAAACTTTCATGAGTAACAAGTCAGTTGTAGTTTGTGGTGACTTCAACATAAATATTTTAGAAAAAACATCATATAGTGACAGACTCTTACGTTTATTCAATTCTTTTAAGTTAATTAATGTTTTCCTCGAACCGACTCGAATAACATTAACTTCTGCTACATGCATTGACAATATTTTTTGTAATTGCGATTATATAGATCAAGCAGTAGTTAGTTATCTACAATCTGATCACACTGGGCAAACAGTCACTTTCACTAATATTACACCATTGAGAAGTGTTAAAGTTAAATCTAGAAATATAACACCTGCAACATTGCATACATTTAATACAGTTTTGAGTAATAAATTAGATATTTACACGAGTAACGCAAACGAACCTCATAAACTGTATGCTGATCTTTTTTCAATTATACAGGTACAATTTACTAGTAGCTTTCCCATTAAAATGAAAAATATCAAACCCAAGTTCACCTTCTGTGATTGGGCCACCGCTGGAATTCGTAGAAGTAGGGAAAAGCTATATGAATTATATGACCTAAAATCCCAAACGAATAGTGAAAGTTTTGCAAGGTATGTTGCAAATTATTCTAAAACGTTTAAAAGAGTATGTAAGGCAGCAAAAGCGCTACATATAAGTAAAAGAATTAAATCTGCAGATGACAAAATTAAGGCCACCTGGAAAATTGTTAATAGTGAAACTGGGAGGTCTAAGCACCGCAGTGTGGACTTTACTCTAGAGACTGCGCGTGGGCTCATTCAGGCAGATAGTGACGTAGCTCAAGAATTCGAATTTTTTTTTCACTAATATTCCGGTAGAGACAACAAAGTCCTTAAATTGCTCTTCTTCCCTTGCAATTTCTTTAGTTAAAAGCAACATTACTCTTTGTCCGGTGGAGTTCGGGTTTGAGTACACTAATCCCCGGTCTGTTATCAAAGTATTTAATGATTTAAAATTAAAAGTAACTGAAGACTTATGGGGAATGTCTGTAAAAGTGTGTAAATCCATTATACATACAATCGCGCCACAATTAGCTGTTATTTTTAATATGTGCGTAGATCAAGGAGTCTTCCCGAATTTAATGAAATTTAGTAAGGTAATACCACTGTTCAAATCCGGCGATAGTAAAGATGCCAACAACTATAGGCCAGTGTCTGTCTTGCCAGTGCTCAGTAAAGTGTTCGTAAAGATAATGCTCATGCAAATGCTAGATCATTTTAACGCAAACAACATCCTGCACGATCAGCAATTTGGTTTTACCAAAGGGCGTTGTACTACTGACGCCGGTGTAATTCTAATAAAGCATATCTTCGATGCCTGGGAGAACTCACAGGACGCCATTGGCATTTTTTGTGATCTTTCCAAAGCATTTGATTGTGTGAAACATGAAACACTGCTGCTTAAATTGGAGCACTATGGTATCCATGGTAAAGCACTTAATCTTTTAAAATCTTACCTAGAGGACAGACAACAGTGTGTTCAAATAAATCAAACTAAATCTCTAGGCTCTTTAGTTAAAATGGGCGTTCCACAGGGATCGATACTGGGTCCGTTCCTATTCTTAGTTTACATAAATGATCTACCTGAAGTAATTAAAAATCGAGCGAAGATAGTGTTATTTGCTGACGATACCTCTTTGATTTTTAAAGTAGGTAGACATGTTAATAACTTTGACGAAGTAAATGACGCTATTCTTCAACTACATAACTGGTTTACATGCAACAATTTAGTGCTCAATAACAAGAAAACTAAATGTATAAGGTTTTCTTTGCCAAATGTAAAAAGTACTGTACATGATATTATACTGAACAATGAGAAACTTGAGTTCATAAATGATACATCTTTTTTAGGGATTACGCTTGACTCCAAGTTACAATGGGGTCCTCATATTGAGAATTTAGGTAAGCGGCTTAGCTCCGCTGCCTATGCCGTAAGGAAGATCAGACAACTAACTGATGTGGACACCGCGAGGATAGTCTATTTTAGCTACTTTCATAGTGTCATGTCTTACGGTATATTATTGTGGGGTAGGGCAGCGGACATTGAGTCTGTTTTTATCTTGCAAAAAAGGGCTATTAGGGCCATCTATAACTTGAGTAGTCGCGACTCTTTAAGAGAACTGTTCAAAGTAGCTAATATCATGACGGTCCCATGTCAATATATCTATGAAAACATTATGTATACTAGAAAAAATTTAGATCTTTTTAATCAGCTGGGTGATAGACATTGCTATAACACACGACATAGAAATAAATTAGACCAACCGCAGTTTCGTCTGTCAAAAATTCACACGTCTTTCATGGGGCACTGTGTTAGATTTTATAACAAAATTCCCATTGACGTCACTAAACTTAGTGAAAATAAGTTCAAAGCTTGTGTAAAACGAACACTTTGTAAGCAAGCTTATTATTCAATAGAAGATTATTTAAAAGATAAAAATGCTTGGATAGATGCTATTCCAGCTCCACTTGAGTCATAACAACCTATTCAACTGTTGTTAGTTAACATTACCTCTCTTCCTTCTATTAATTTAACACAATATGTACTTTTTTTGTAAATGAGGGAACCATGTAGCCATTCTCATAAATAGTATTATTCGCTTTTTTAACTTAGACTCACCTGATGACCAACCTACATTGTTCTCCCATACCCCACAACAGAATGTAGATGAAAAAGTTTGTAATTTCTTATTTTAAAAGAGTAACCGTGGAGTTTCTTGCCCTTCTTCTCCACAGGAATGACATTCCGAAGTGGCGGTAGAGTCTTTGTTACTTTTCTGACGATTCATAAATACTGTAATGGTTTACATGAATAAAAAATATTCTGATTCTGATTCTGAATCGCTTAGAAGAAGATTTAAATTTAACTTTGTTGGAGCTATTTTTTGATTTTCTATATTGCCATAGTAAATATCTCTTGCGCTTTGAGCATTCTTTAATTCCTTTATTGATCCATTTTGGACGTTGTCGTACTGCTATTTTAACTCTATTAATAGAAAAACATAATTTGTAAAATAAACTGAACGTATCAAAAAATTCACAGAAAGTACGAGCTGGATGATTGTTACTAAAGCCAAATAAACGGCGATAATAACCGTAAAAGATTGTTATATTTCATTAAACACATTTGTTGATTTTTCCGGTTATATTTTACCTGAAACTTTTGTTAAAGTACTGTTTTGAATTTTGCTTACTTTTTGTGAGTCCATAATAGTCTTTCAATCGTGTAAATTCCTTCGCTTCTTGTTTTTCTTCGACTTAAATATACAAAGCTCCCAAAAACTAATATTTCAAAGTAATATTCTTAGGCGTACCGTAAATTTTCTCAAGTTATGTTAATGGACGTTTCGGTTAACAACGTTGAAGGAAATTTTTCTGCGTTCTTACGGCACTTCAATTTCGTGCGTCCAGTTGGATTTGTCCAGACGCAAATTATTGCTGCATTTCTTTTTCAACTTTGATAAAATGGCGGTTTTATTTTGTTACTGGGGTTGGTTGGGGTGAGGATGACAGAGATGTACTGTATGCCAACATTTCATAGACGATGTTAGGTCGCATTATGGGGCTACCGCGAAAAAAACTTGTCCTTATTCTCCATGCACTTCAAGAAGTATATTTTTGAATCTGGTAAAAGGAATACACGATTAATCGAAATTTTCTCGATAGACAAAAATGTAAAGTCATCTCTATTGCTTTATATTTTCTGATTCTAGCATGAAATGCTTAGGTTCTAATTATTAGAATTTACTTACAAACATAGCAAATAATTATAGTAAAATTCTTGTAAGCCATTTTTTTGTATTATAGTGTAGTTTTTTTAGGAAATGGTAAAATTCGTCTTTGCACATACGTCGTTTATTTCTGAGCGCGCCCTCAAGATATCCGTCCCTTATTATTATTTTGTAACGTAATTGTTGTCACTCTTCCGGTCGATAAATGGTCGATCGCAGTAGGCCATTAATTAATAAGGGGCAAGTCTGTCGTTATTACCCGGTCACTATTTCATACTCCGAACAGCGATAAAGAAGAGTTCAAATCCTAGGTCAGATGAACGGAGAATTTTCTGACTCTCGAGATGACTCGCATTATGCGTCATTAGACCAACGAGGCAGTACAGATACACACAGTAACCAGGCAGTGTAAACCTTTGTATAAGTAAAATCCGTAAAATTGTAAACACTGCCAGTTTTAAATATAGCGAATATGTAGCGAGTAGTAATTGTAGCGAGATTTTATAAACTGTCGATTTATTGTAAGGGGACCATAAAATTTACAATTTAAAGCATGTATTTTTGGTAGTGTATAATCTCTTCAGGTCTAGCTAGTAAATCATGAATTTGTAAGGGACTAACATAAAGTGTGCCCTGCCCCGCAACGCCATTTTTGTAAACAAATAAGAGAAGTTTTTGTGTTTTAATTTTAAGAGTTAAATACAAAATTCACTTTCGGTTGCTGTGGCAACGGAGCAAGTAATACAGGATCTTTTGGCTGGAGGCCAAAGTCGAAACTAATATGTCATTATGTAAAATGTCATTTTATGACAGTCGCAGAGATGTCGTTTGCTATGAAATTTTCCAAAGTTCTTTTTAATTAGTAACTGTGCAGTGGGTCCGCACACCGTCCTGTTGAAACATCTACTTGGAAGTAGGGAACTTTTACTAAATGGTAACATTAATTTCACATCAATGTCATCCACAAGCCAAAACATTCTGGTCGGTATATATATTTATTTTGTAAGTTAGGTTTTATCGTTTGATAACACTTTGGATTTCATTAAAAAACAATTGAGTATTTCAATCTGTTTTTAACAGACATGAACATCAGCGATCAACATCACTAACCAATCAAAGGAAAGATCATGCTTACAAGGACGTCATTATTTTTAAAAATCCCTAAATTTGTAAAATGGTGTATTGGTTGGCACCTGAGTGCACGTTGTTCACAAAATAACTGCAAGATATCGTCAGACTATTAACTAACGAAAATATTTATTTAAAATGGTATAGACCGTTCACAATCTTTCAACAATTTATAAACTAGCTAGATTTATTATAAACTGAGATGGTTTTTACAATTTCCCAGTGACATAACACTTACGTTTTGACGACTCGCATTCCCGAAATTTGTAAGAGACTTTGATCCTTGATTCAATGTAATAGAGGTCTCTTTTCTGCTCTGATTTCCTACATAGTACATACAGCTTATGCAGATTTTTTCTTTAACGTCCTATACTAAAACTTCTCACGTATTTTAAATACTTTTGTAAAAACTCCGCAGATGTAAGTGATCGTATTCGTGTTTGTTTGATTGTGCATCTGTTTTGGCAGTATTACCGAGAATCGATTAGATTGAAACATGTTAGGTTTTTACGTAGAGCAGCTGGGTTCTCCAGTTGGTATATGTAAACTGCGTAAATACGGCCCCTCGACACAAACTACAGCGCAGTTCCTTTATTTCATATTTACGTGTGACGTGATCTGCTAGATCTGTTTTACTTGAAGATGTAGCTATGCACACAAATCGCGGTGTTGTAGCGTAGTTACCACTTCATGTGGTAGCCGTCAAGCCAAGTTGTAAGCCTTATAAGCGGTTTTATAAATTTTAACAGCAGATGGTAACAAAGCTGCTAGTGTTACCAACTCTCAAAAATATTTTTCCCTAAACCTTAAGTCGAAAACCCCTAAAATCCCCCTAATAAAATAATGTTATTAAAAAAATTATCATTATATTAATACGTGAAGCAAAAACTTTGTACCACTTTTTACGAAAATTGCGCGGACGGAGGAGTATGAAA
The DNA here is from genome assembly GCA_905147815.2 of Phalera bucephala. Taxonomy (NCBI): domain Eukaryota; kingdom Metazoa; phylum Arthropoda; class Insecta; order Lepidoptera; family Notodontidae; genus Phalera; species Phalera bucephala. Next base: position 32,061,308 of record LR990620.1, read on the forward strand.
TTTCCCAAACTTATAGTTTATATAGAGAAGGAGTGCAGAAGGCTAATATTTAAAAAAAATTATGTATAAATACATTAAATCAATAAAAAAACATTACACACACTACCATGTACTTGACACACACACGCATATATACTCTTTTGTTTATTGTTAAAGTCTGTGGTCAAATTAAGAATAGATTAATTTTGTTTGTCTTTAATATTATTTGTCTATAGTCTTACTGAATGTCAAACATAACCAGCAAACGATGAAAAAGTAGGTCAAATTTCGACCTATTGGCGACCACTAGTAAATAATAAATAGGGCCAAGATCTGTTGCCTTGATTTCGAAATGAATGGTTTACTTTGACAGACGATTTAGCGCAGTGGTTAAGAGCTTAAGCCGCTTTGTCTAATAGTCGCGGGTTCGATTCCCGCACGGGACAAATCTTTGTGTGATCCACAATTATTTGTTCCGGTCTGGGTATTTGTGTATGTGAATTTTCATGTTTGTAAACGCACCCACGACACAGGAATAAATACTAGTGTAGCTCCACACAAGTATTTACTCCTGTACACACTTTAAAAAAAAATGAACTATTGCTTGATTACGGCGAAAATATCGCGTCCTATGTTTATGGTCAACACTATGGTGACATTTGTTATTCATTCAACTCCCCATTCTTAGTAATTAGAAAACGTACTAGATGTCGCTAACCCGCTTGGTCAACAAATAAATATGATTGGCTAGATCGCGTTACTCCAGGTCCTATATTTTTATACCCTTATTTTTCGTAAAAAAAAATAAGAAATGAAAAATAGGAAAACATATAAGAAGTCAAAAATCCCTAAAAATGCCCCTAAAAGTATAACGCCCGTAAAAAAATCCCAACGCATTTGTTTACCCTCTAAATTTGGGGGAAACCCCTCTAAGTTGGGAACCCTGAAAGCTGTCTCCAGCGGACTGCACCGTCGCCGCGTGATGGAGTATAGTATGACCCGATCTTACTCACCTCGATTTGTGAAAGAAACTCATTGTCTACCAGTAGGACAGTATTAGCTGATTTATAATTATTATTGTACGTTAAAGCAGACTAAAATATAATTACGAAATGCAGTTACGACAGTTGCAAGTACGGTGAGTGAAGGCAACGCCTTATATTCGTTGTTTGCTTTTAGTTACATAGATTTTCAAAGATTTACATTTGAGGCATATGGACAGGAAATTCTTAGTTTTTATTATTTAGGTATTTTTAAATAGAAGAATAGTTGCAAGACTGATTTACGCTGTTTGCCGTGGGGACTTTTCAGCTTCACCGGGCAAGAGGGCGAGCGTGCAACCACTACGCTTCAAGCAATTGGCTCAAGTGAGCCTCAAGGAAGAACGGTCTTGGCCTTGGCTGTCGCTGCAGAGTAAGGCAAGTACTAGGGCCCGTATTACTGAACGAAAATCAGTCATGAATTGAGTATCAAATTAACAATTTAGTACAAAAGTTTTTAAAACCATATTCACGTATGACTTACGTTCTGTAATACGGGCCTAGGTGTCCCGCTGTAGTGCTCGGCACTGGCCGGCGAGCAAGAGATTCTTCGACTTCGCCCGTGCTTTAGGTGCCTGAGCATGTGGGCGGTATCTGTATCTGAAAACAAAAAGTAAGGGCATCGGGAGGGAGAAGAATCCTTCATTCCGATCTCGGTCTCGAACCCATTCGCGCCTTTATTAAAAAGGCGACAACCCGATATTTCGCGAACGCGTCCAGTCATAGAAATCCGCTAATTGTAGCCACCGCCAACTACGAACCCAACCCCGCTTCTATCAGCCGCTACTGCCATCCGCGGCATGTTCTCGCCGACCCTCCCGATGCCGTTACATCCCTTCTTTCGGATACAGATACCGCACACAGGATCAGACACCGACCCCGCCGGCGAGGTCGAAGAATCCCTAGCCAGCCAGCCGGTGCAGAGCACCATGGCGAGACACCTAGTATACGCCCTCCCCCATAGACACTGTCCAAGCCGACGCCGTTCCTCCTTGAGGCGCCCTTGAGCTAGTTCCCCCATTGCCCCCCCCCCCACACACACATACGGGAGAAGAATCCATACCTAACTGCCTTATTGGTCTAGTTGCCTAAAGCACATGTTGAAAAAAAACGCTGTAATTAACACGAAGTGTTTCAGTTTTGTGGTTACCTATAAAAACTACTTAAACTCCTTAAAAACAATCTGGAATTATTTAACAGTTATTGAACTTCCTAAAATCTTCAAAGCGTTTGAACAGATTATATGTATTTTCATTAATTCAAATGTTCACGTCTACGTTTCTCGTAATGTTAGATAGATATTTATTTTTACCGTTTCCCACCGAGGTTATAGTAACGGTTCACATAGTCATATTTATTTATTCTATGCTAAATGTGTTAGGTTCAAAGCCCGAGCGAGGTGATAGGTTGAAACTGCCGTTATTATTTTTGACTTTATAATCTTTACTAAGATTGGCCAGAGATGGCTAACCACAGATCTACTTGGAATATATGGGGAGACGATTTTTACCCAGCAGAGGGACAAAATTAACAAAAAAAAATTAGTCCCACGAAGTATCATTTAACCGGCCCCCAGTTCCCGGTACTCTCGCTGTTCCCGATCACGGTAGCGGTCGGGGCGACAGCGGGAGAGGGGGTGCTAAGAATCTCCGGGCTACGAGTGCTACCATAAAGAACTGACCCTCGCGACGTATAATGGATGCACATTACGGCTGGACCACCACCTCACCGAACTCGAGGTAGAACTGGGTCGCATAAAATGGCATGTTTTGGGGTTATGTGAGGTCCGAAGAAACGGGGAGGACGCGATAACCCTTGAGTCAGGTAACTTGTTCTACTTCCGAGAAGGTGATCAGCTCTCCCAGGGTGGTGTCGGTTTTCTGGTCAATAAGGACCTTGTTACCAGCGTTGTGGAAGTCAGCAGTGTGTCGACACGGGTAGCATACCTTATACTGAAGCTCAGCGATAGGTACTCCCTTAAGGTGGTACAGGTATATGCGCCGACCTCGACATACGCTGACGAAATAGCCGAAGCCGTGTACGAAGACATTGCGAAAGCACTACACGGCACTCCAAAGGCTCACTACAGCGTTGTTATGGAGGACTTTAACGCCAAAGTGGGAGTACAGGAACGCGGCGAAACGAAAATCGGACCCTTCGGTGTGGGGCGCAGAAATAACAGGGGGCAAATGCTAGTAAACTTTCTCGAGTCGCAGCGGCTCTTCTTAATAAACTCCTTCTTTAAGAAGAAGCCCCATAGAAAGTGGACTAGGCGAAGCCCCGACAACGTGACAAAGAACGAGATAGACTTCATCATGACGGATAAGAAGTATATATTTAGGGACGTCTCTGTGATCAACAGGTTCAATACTGGCCACGATCACCGACTCGTCCGAGGCACCCTAAATATAGAATTTCAAGCCGAAAGGGCCCGAATGGTGCAGCCTACTCTCCGACCTACCGCGCTCCAAACAGCCTTGGGTTCCGAAAAGTTCCAATTGGAACTTCAAAACCGTTTTGACTAGCTGGAAACCATTGGCGATATTGACGAGAAAACCGACACAGTGGTCAGAATGCTACAGGACGTGTCTCGAAAGTTTCTGTACGGAAAAAGCAAAAACAGGGACTCTAAACTCTCGGCCGAGACTCTCGAACTTATGAGAGGTAGACGAGAAATGCCACCTACGCAGATATCTTCGTCAGATCGGAAGAACTTAAACCTTAGAATCCGAAAGCTGATTCGGCGCGACCTCAGACGCTTCAACACCCGTATCGTCGAGGCTGCGATTGAGCAGAATAAGGGCACTAAGGTCTTCACCCAACAGCTCGGACGTCCCCGTCTGACGAAACTCAAAACTGCGGATGGCAAAACCGTGACCTCTAAGTTCGAGATTCTCGAGGAAATCGAGGGCTTCTATGGAGAACTGTTTGCATCACGGACAGGTAAGCCTACGAGACCCAGCGATGATGACCACAGAGCCCCACTTACGCGCCATTACACGGAAGACATCCCAGATGTTGATCAGGGCGAGGTCAAGGCGGCTCTCGAGAACTTAAGAACAATAAATCTCCTGGTGATGATGGAGTTACTACCGAGCTCCTCAAAGCTGGTGGGACTCCGGTTCTCAAAGAGCTGGCAAGCCTTTTCAATTCCATCATTCACCAGGGCCTAACACCTAAAGCGTGGAGCGGGAGTGCGGTGGATCTGTTCTTCAAAACAGGCGATAAAGCCTTGCTGAAGAACTACAGACCCATCTCACTTCTGAGCCATGTATACAAGCTGTTCTCGAGAGTAGTCACAAACCGCCTCGCCAGAAAACTCGACGAGTTTCAGCCACCAGAGCAAGCCGGGTTTCGAAAAGGCTTCAGCACCGTGGACCACATCCATACTGGTCGGCAGATTGTACAGAAAACTGAAGAGTACAACCAGCCGCTTTGTATGGCTTTCGTGGACTACGAAAAAGCCTTCGACTCCATCGAAACCTGGGCAGTTCTGGATGCTCTGCAACGATGTCGTATTGACTGGCGTTATATCGAAGTGCTGAGATGTTTATATGATACCGCCACTATGACCGTTCAGCTCCAGGAACAAAAAACCAACCCCATTGAGCTGCGCAGAGGGGTGAGACAGGGGGATGTAATATCCCCTAAGCTTTTCACCAACGCGCTTGAAGACGTCTTTAAGACGCTAAACTGGGCGGGACGGGGCGTGAATATAGACGGTGAGTGCATCTCGCATCTTCGGTTTGCCGACGACATCGTCATAATAGCAGAGACGCTGGAACAGTTAAGCGAGATGCTGCACACCTTAAATGTAGCCTCTCGACGTGTTGGTCTCGGCATGAATTTGGATAAAACCAAGATCATGTTCAATGAACATGTCACGCCGAGACCAGTCTACGTCGAAGAATCGATGCTCGAAGTTGTTCGAGAATACACCTACCTTGGGCAGATTATCCAGCTTGGTAGGAACAACTTCGAGAAAGAAGTCGACAGAAGGATCCAGTTGGGCTGGGCGGCATTCAGCAAACTACGTCGGGTTTTCTCTTCGCCTTTACCGCAATGCCTGAAGACGAAAGTCTACAACCAGTGCGTTCTACCAGTCATGACATACGCTGCCGAGGCGTGGACACTTACAGTAGGGCTAGTCCATAGGCTCAAAGTCGCGCAGCGAGCTATGGAGCGGGCTATGCTCGGAGTCTCTTTGAGGGATAAACTCCGAAATGAAGTTATCCGTCAAAGAACCAAAGTAGTTGACATAGCCCGCAGAGTGAGCTCGCTAAAGTGGCAGTGGGCTGGCCATGTCTGTCGAAGAACCGATGGCCGATGGAGCAGACGAGTTTTAGAGTGGAGATCACGACTCGGCAAACGTAAGGGCGCCTCCCAGCTAGGTGAACCGACGACCTGAAGAAGGTCGCAAGGTGGGACTGGATGCGGAAGGCGGAGGACCGTGTATTGTGGCGCAAATTGGTAGAGGCCTATGTCCAGCAGTGGACTGCAATAGGCTGATTTGATTGATTGATTGATTGAAGTATCATTATTTCGTTGAATAGAATTCAGATTTAATTAGCGCTTATGTATTGTGGTTGGTAACGTATATCTTGGATTCGCCTTCAGTAAGGATAGGAAATACACCGCCGTCATAGAGAGAAAAGTGAGGGCAGGGAACAGAATGAATTGTGCGATGGTAAAGCTCCTTGTGAGCCGGCACTTAAGCCAAAAGGCGCAGCTGGCCATACATAACGGAGTGCTTTTCCCAACGCTTTTATATGGCAGCGAGAGCTGGGTATTTAAGAAGGAGATTGAAAGTAGAATAAAGGCGGTCCAAATGCGAGCTCTGCGGAAGATGTGCGGAGCGAAGCTGACCGACCGTATTCGCAACAGCGTAGTAAGAAAGCGAGTAGGTATTTTCATACCTACCTTTCGGTAGTATCGGTGTAATGATGATAAAGGGTATGCTCCGTTGGTTCGGGCATATAGAAAGAATGTCAGAAAAAAGAATGACAAAACAGATATACAATGCGAAAGTGGAAGATTTAGCGCAGTGGTTAAGAGCTAAGCCGCTCCGCCCACTGCGTCTAATAGTCGCGGGTTCGATTCCCGCACGGGACAAATCTTTGTGTGATCCACAGTTATTTGTTTCGGTCTGGGTATTTGTGTATGTGAATTTTCATGTTTGTAAACGCACCCACGACACAGGAATAAATCCTAGTGTGGGGCTACGTTTTTTATAAAGAATAAAGAAGAATGCGAAAGTGGAAGGACCGGTACCTACGGTACCGGTGAAGACCTAGACTACTTACCAAGACTAAATAGACCGAGTCTTATCTGAAGAACAAGTCAAGAGTCTCCGTAACCGTCGTGTATAAGATGAACTATGAGAGTGGAGGAAGCCAGAGAGGTATGTAAGGAAAGAACCTGTTCGAACTCTGTACTCTCTGCCTACCCCGCAAGGGATTTGGCGTGATGATATAGATATATCATCCATCTAGATTATGTGTTATATTTATTAGGCCTTATCATGAAGTACTAAATAGAATTTCAATTCTATTCATTACTTCGTGATTAGGCCTAATAAATATAACACTTAAGCGCTAGCAACGGTGTGTTGGTGCAGTGTTCTTAGCGATTACCAAGGTTAAGCAGCGTTGGGTTCGGTTAATCTGAGATGGGTGACCGCTTTTCGCGCTATCATATTGAAGTGGTTTTGTGCTCTGGATGCAAGTCACTTTATTTGGTGATAGTAATAGGTAGCTTTTTTAGCTTTCAAAAGCAGGTGGCCGCAAACCTGTCTCCAGCTGCATATGACGAATTACAATCATCCTTGCTTAGGTTTTTGTTGTCATAATCGAGAGCAATTCTTATGTTACTGTAAGGTAGGTGTGCTATGCACGCCTAAAACATTATATAGATTTAATAAAAATGTCTCACGCCCGGAATTATTCCTGTATTGGGCCCGTTCACACACATGAAATTCACATACACAAACACCAGTCACACAATCTATCCCATGCGGGGATCGAACCTGCGACTCTCTCCAATAAACAGAATGGCCCACGCTCTAACTCTCACCAGTGGACCAAATACTAAATCTATTCATCGTTATGGATACCAAGGTGTTGCCGGGCAAGGTATTACCCGACTTTTATGAGAAACTATAAAAATATATAGTCGTAGTAATTGTTTTCCTAAAATTTGTTTTACCGACCTGCAACCGTAGCATAGTTTACTGCAATTTGCTATAAACGATCCGATGTCGAAACAACACTTTTTCTGTTACAATATAGTGGAATTATTTTAATTTGTCATATTTCCCGCTTCGACGACTGGCCGAGTTTGACTTCTGTAAAGCTTTCTATATATAAGAAGATAATACTGTACACAGTTGACAATAAAAACAAATAAAATTGAGAGTGTGTGTGTGTGAGTGATGTACGCTGTTGGCCGCGAGGCCTTTACAGCTTCACCGGGGCGACATACTCGAGGGCGCCTTGAAGAGGCGCCCTCGGTTGGGACAGTCATTCTGAGCAGAAAGATTGAATGGCAAAGCATCGGGGGGATCGGTGAGAACTTGTCGCGGCCGGCGGTGGCGGCAGAGGTCAGGGGGGGGGGGAGATCGTAGTCGGCGGCGGCTACGATTAACGGATTCGCATGGAGATGCGATTCGAGACCTAGATCGGAGTGGAGACAAATAAAATTGAGATGTACAGTCGTACAAGGATCTTTTGGCCGCGGCACTTCATGACTGTCGCAGAGTTGCCGTTTGTACTTTAATTAGTAACTGTGCGGTCCCACGGTCCCACAGTATAACGTTGTTTATTTTCCTAGATAATGTATCGCAAAAGTACACAAAGACCAATGCTATTTGAAAATAATTCTATTTACTAAGTGGTTCTTGAAAGTAGGTGTACGCCCACGCCCACTCAGGAGACTTGTATGTACGATTACTCAGCACATTTCAACTTTAACTATAGCATAAAGTAAACTAGCTGTTATCCACAACTTCATCTTCTTTATATTTTGTTAAGATAAATATAGCATGTCCTTCCCTAGGATGTAATCAATGTTCTTAGCAAATTTTATCAATATCTGTTCAGTGGTCTAAACTACTAGGTCTGGAACATCACGCCTGCCAGCGTGACCATGAAAAGGTAAAAGACAAACTGACAGAGTTTTACACACGGCCAAATTTATCTATCGGCTATTTGCTAAGTGGTTCTCAAACGTGGGTATACACCCACGCCATCGTGAACACTAACGTAAAAGTTCGGTGCAAACGATTACTCATAACAATTCAACATTAACTTCAACGTCAAAATAATTCTATTGACTATATGGTTCTCTAACGTGGGTATTCGCCCACACCCACAGAAAAGACTAGCTCCCTTACTCTTTATGATCAACTAAACACGTAACCCAGCGCGTTTCCATAACCACGTGAAATAATTGTTTAATGGTTACCCACTGGTACCAATGGGTGAAAATGTTAGCGCGGTGGCATACAGAATACCATGACATGATCATTTCACAAATTTATCGTAGGATGCTGCGAATAAGGACCCTATCAGTGGCATAGTAAACATTCACGTAAAGTTCCCCACACGATTACTCAGCATAATTCGTCGTCGACTTGGGTCTATTTATAGGACGGTGTAGTGATTTTGGAGTCTAAAATAATTAAACATTTCGTGTTGAACTAAGTAATTCAATTTAACTGTCTAAACACTATACTCCCGATTTAGGTAGATAAGTAGATAGAGTTTAAGTTAAAATATTGCAGTTATAAGATGTATTCACTTACTAGAATCAAACATTGCCAGGTTTTATATTAGTAAATAAAATCAATAATCAAATAAAAAAAAATCTTTCTTAGCCTTCAACAGGCGACTTTGGTTTATTAAGCGAACTTAAACTGATTTTTTCTTTATTAATAGCATCATGACGCCTATATTCCCCAAGCGGAGGTGGCAGAGGTTTAAATACACCTACTTTTCGCCGACGATGTTAGGTCCCATGTAATAGGAGGCGAGCTTATTGCCATATGCAAAATTCCTGACACCTGACTGATACAGGAAATTTCTCAATAGAAAAACTACATTTGTACGACCTAGGATTTCAACCAAGGATTTGATTTTTAAGTAATCTTGTCAAACAGAATTTGAGAACTTATTTTATTTTAATCTCAATACTGTGATTTTATTTTATTAAATTTGCCAAAATATTGTAGCAAATATTTGTTGAGTGGTTGTGTGATGTTGGTGAACGCCTACGCCCATACCCAAGACCTGTCAATACCTACTGTTAACACTCGCGAAACAATCCCTCGCGTAACAGCTCACTATTGCACGTGTAAATTACACGCTATTTAAAAAGCTGCTTTAATTAAATTACTAACATGATGTAAAAAACATACGTACATATATCTATTAATTTAATAATAGGTACTTATCCAAAATATTATGAGAAGCTATTTGAATCTGAATATTCTGAGACTTAATAATTTTACTTTAAAATCGCCAAAATGTAGTTGAAAATGTTTATGTTTATTGGTTGTGTGATGTGCACACGCTCACGCCCACACCCGAGACCTGTCATCGCTCACAGTAAATACTCGAGTAACGCTCCCTAGTGTACGATAACAGTTCATTATTTCATGTGTAAATAGCGCGCTGTTCAGGCACTGCTCTAATTAAATTGAATTGCCAACGAAATAATCTGCTATAATTCAATTGAATTACCAACAAATAACCTACAAAAACATAGGTTTATCAAGATTTATTACGTTTAAAATATAACCTGCGAATTAAAATGTTGTTCATATGGGTATATAGTCAGTAACCTAAGTCACTTGACATTCACAGTGTTTTCAATCAGTATTACTGTTTATTGTACAAATGTTTAAGAACGATGTCAAAACGAAATTATTAGCATCATATTCAAATATATAAGATCTATAAAAATAATGTTATTGATGCAAAATAATAGTGCGCAAGCAATCTGAAAAACTAAACTAAATATAATACCTAATTATTTTTACAAGCTTTTATTTAGCTTGCAATGTTCGTATGTCTGTCTGTCTGTCTTTCCGGTTCAAATCTTGTGATGGATTTTTCAAACACTGGCAGGTATCCCATTAAGCGGAAATTTGACATACGTTATATAAAGTCGTTGACAATGCAATAATATGGTACCATGGAGCTGGTCTGATGATGGTGTCGGCAGGTGACCATAAGAACATGTGAAATATACAACGTAATCCCCTCGTATTTAGGCTTGTTAGATTGGTATTGAGAAGTACTATTCAACTAGATAGTGTAAAGGCTTTAATGATGAAGCTGAAAGCTGGCCAATGGAACCACACAAGTACTCAATATGACCCCGCCATGTTTCAGCTCGTTGGATTTGTCTTGACGATTACTTAAGACCCTGACGGTGTCCAGGGGCTGATTATGGAGCCGAAAGGAAGCCATATGAACTCCTCAAGATATATTCGTTGAGCTTGTTTTGAAAAGGTCTTTTTAATTAAAATTATTATACTACTATTCTGACACAAACTATTCTTTATAGTAAAATTCCGTTGTGCATTTGTTCATAATTCTCTAAACAGCTTGACCGATTTTGATGTTTCTTTTTGTACTTGTGGTGTCACCTGAATGGTCCTTAGCTATAGTTGGACTCGGCAGATGGCACTGTTGTCGAGCGGGTCTGCTATGTAAATATAAAATGAACGCGTTCCAAGCCACGGGAAACTGCTAGTAAAACTACCTATAAAGTCTATTCACTTTTCATTTACCTACTATATCTTACTCTGTTTGTTGGATTTTAATTTGCAAAATTTTAAAGAATTTACTCTTGTTTTGTACTGGAAATAAATGATATTTTAGAATGCATATAAGCAATGTACCTAATATAGATTGCCAAGTTCTGGCATATATCATTTTGGATTTCGTTATGGACGTGTTGTTTGTAATCATTTGGTACTAATCCATGATAAATAAACACTGATTTATCTTCTTGTTGTTTGGACAGCAGAATAGTGCCTCTCGTTTTGCAGATACATATATGTATTTAATATGTAAATATTGTTAGTAGCTTGGTTTAGTGGTTACGAGCTTAAGAGGGAACCTATCCCTAACTCCCAAAACTAGGCTCTAATTACAGATGATTGTTGATGAATGTACTGCGTATATAAAAGTGAAGATGTCGGTCATAAAGTTAATGTATGGAGTGAAATTTTATTTCACGCATTCGATATTACAACATTTTACTTTAACTGCCTCGTTGGTCTGACTGCCTCGTTGGTCTAGTGGCAAAGCGCATCGCTTTGTGATCACAAGGTCCTGGGTTCAAATCCTAGGTCGGTCAAGTATAGTTTTTCTAACGAAAACTTCCCAGTACGAGTCCGGAGTCTGGAATTGTGTCCGGTGTATGGCAATAGGCTCGCCCCTATTACAATGGACCTAACATCGTCAGCGAAACGTGGGTGTACCCAGTACACCTCTGCCACCCCCGTTTGGGCAATATAGGTGTGACAGTGTATACTTTTAAAAGCTCTTACCTTGAATATATATTGCAAATGTTCTATGCAATGGTAGATTGGTATGTATAAAATATACACGAAAGAAAGTTTAAGATATGCTCTATAACTTGTATGACTGGCTTTTATTTTAATTATCAATCAATCAATTAGCCTATCGCAGTCCACTGCTGGACATAGGCCTCTCCTAACACGCGCCATTGCACACGGTCCTCCGCCTTCCGCATCCAGTCTGTCCCAGCGACTTTTTTGAGGTCGTCGGTCCATCTAGCTGGGGGCCGTCCTACCTTACGCTTACCAAGACGGGGTCTCCACTCTAGGACACGCTTGCTCCATCGGCCGTCGGTTCTTCTGCACATGTGACCAGCCCATTGCCACTTTAGCTTACTGAGTCTGCGAGCTATGTCGGTAACTTTGGTTCTTTGTCGGATTAACTCGTTACGAATTTTGTCCTTCAAAGAGACGCCGAGCAAAGCTCGCTCCATAGCCCGCTGTGCGACTTTAAATTTGTGGACTAGTCCCGCTGTGAGTGGCCACGTCTCGGCCCCGTAAGTCATAACAGGTAGGACGCATTGGTTATAGAGTTTAGTCTTCAGGCATTGCGACATAGGCGAAGAGAAAACGTGATGTAGTTTGCCAACGCTGCCCAACCCAATTGGATCCTGCGGTTGATTTCTTTCTCGAAGTAGTTTCTACCAAATTGGACAACTTGTCCAAGGTAGACATACTCCCGAACAATTTCGAGCATCGAGCATTTTAATTAATTATATCTGAATTATTTAAAAAAAAGTACATTTTGGGCTCTACGGGCACACTTTTCACTGTTGTCAAGGTCATCAAACAAGGGAAATTTTCAATTAACTTCAACAAAACTCTCTAGGTCAATGCCGTGAGTAATTCCCTGAGCCATTTTGCCCATTCCATGGAGTAGTCAAGGGTTGATTGCTGCACAGGATAAATACTTGTGTTACCCAAAAATATTTGCTTCGGTCTGGGTGTTTGTGGATTTCTCTATCTATGTATATTATCACGCCAGATCCCTATTCTTGATTTGCCTTGAATATGTACATTTTATGTTTTTTAATTGCGCCCACGACGCAGGAATAATTTCTAGGACGGGCCACAATTTTTTAGCCAAAATGGCTATTAATGTCTATTAAAAAATTTGGTCGTGTAGATAAAATTATGCGTAGGTATGACGAGAGATGGTCTGATATAGCCTAGGATCGGTTTAAGTGAAGCATCATGGGAGAGACCTTTGCCCAGCTTAAGGACAAAAGGGGTTAATAAAAAAAACATGAAATTAAGTGGTAGTGGCCGGGCCACATTGCTTTCAGAATTGACGGCCGTTGGAGCAGAAACGTTTACGACAGGCGTTGTCGTACTTATAAGACATGGTGTGGGCAGACCCTCCACAAGGTGAACCGATGACCTGGTGAAGGTCAGAGCTAAAAGCTGGATGCGGACAACACAGCCGGCCGTCGTGGTCATCTTTGAGGGAGGCTTTTGACTTGCAAAAGGACGACTTTCAGCATATGATGATGAAGATGATATTGAAACATGGAGGAAAAACTTGGGATAGATAGTCATAGGACGGGAACCCATTACTGATTGGTGAAGGCCAGTTATCTTATCTTGTTGTTGGCTTATCGGACCGAAGAGACCTCAAGCGCACTTCAACCCGATGGGATCTTTTGTGCTTTCCTTGCCCTGATGCTCGTACGTACCTGAAGAACCAAATACTCCCTGCACCAGGCTGTAGATTCCAGCAGGGGGGAAGAGCCGAAGTTTCTCTGGATTTGGATAGGCTACTCCCAGTAGCTCCATTCGCCGCGCCGCCAGAGCGTTGCAGTTTCAGTGTCTGTACCACAGTTCCTGCATACCAAGTCGCTGCAGAGGTTCATCTTGTGTAGATGTTCTTTTGTGCCATAGTGGCCTGCATATGCTCTAACTAGTTGCCCTAGTTGTAGTCTACTGTGTTGTAGTATCATCTTGCTGTCGCTGTCACACCATGTGGAGGCCAGTTAGTTACCACCTGCCGCTGGCATTTATAAGACTGGTAATAGTGCAAATTACTATAACAATTACGACTTAACGTGACTTCCAAAGTAAGGATGCTTCAATTGAAAATGTCACATAAGTTCACCCATCTCAGTTTGTGGCCACCTGACCTTGAAACTTATAATATGTAATCGCCGCATACAGGTATTGCATCCGACTTCCGAGGACTTCCGAAGAACGTAGATGCTATAAACTGGAAATGTTACAAACGGTCACCCATCTTAAACCAACCGAGGCAACCATTGCTTAACCTTAGTGATTAAGAACACGGAAAGTAAAGAGCGTCTATTTTAGTCCTATTAAGAAAATCCATGATATATTCAGTGTATGTAACGTCCTGAATATTTCATGAACCCAAAACACCGCAATCCAAAACCCTATTAGCTAGCTACTTAGCCCCCCTTGATAATTGGTTTGCGTGATCGTATGTGGGTGGAAGGCAACTTAATTAATTTCAAAGTAATTATGTTAATTGTTGTTTTAAAATGTTGCGTACAAATTGTGTTGTGGGGACGTTTTGATTGGTTAAATTTTTATGGGGGATTTTGTGGGTTGTAATAAATTATTTTCGTTAGGGGTTTTGAAGTTAAATATGAATTAAGTTACAAAAACTCAGTAGGGAATGCTCAGTGAGAATGCACAGAAAAGTTTTTTTTTAACGTAGCTACTAGCGTAGTTACAAACATGAAAATTCACATACACAAATACCCAGACCGAAACAAATAATTGTGGGTCACACAAAGATTTGTCCCGTGCGGGAATCGAACCCGCGACTATTAGACACAGTAGGCTCTCCGCCTAGCACGATTTAGCACAGTGGTTAAGAGTTTCAGCTTCTCCAGCTGAAACTCTTAACCACTGTGCTAAATCGTCCGTCTATGATAAAAATATAAAAGAGAATTAGAACAAAAGACAACTGAGTGTCTTGCCAAATCTTCTCAGAAGAGGTCGCCTTAAGCTGTTAGTTAAAAAAAACTAAGGTTGAATCATTTGTCCTACTAGGATAGTAGGACAAATGATTCAAGCTTACATTTTTTTAATATTCTATAAAAAAAAACACCGTCACGCCTATATTCCCCAAGCGGGGGTGGCAGATGTGTACTGAGTACACCTACGTTTCGCCGTAATAGGGGGCGAGCCTATTGTCAAATACCGGGCACAATTCCAGACTCCGGACTCGTACTGGGAAGTTTTCGTTAGAAAAACTACACTTGTCCGACCAAGGATTTGAAACCAGGACCTTGAGGTCACAAAGCGATGCGCTCTTCCACTCGACCAACGAGGCAGTCAAATTAATGTGAAAGTTTGTATGTTTAGATGCTTGTTACTCAATCACGCAACGATGCTGACGAAGCCGCGTGCACAAACTAGTTATGTTATAATAATATTAGCCCTGTTATGAAACTGTCCCACTGTTGGGCACGGGCCTCCTCTCAATCTGAGAGGGTTTAGACCATAGTCCACCACGCTGGCCCAGTGCGGGTTGGCGAACTTCACACACCTTCGAGAAACTCTTAGGCATGCAGGTTTCCTCACGATGTTTTCCTTCACCGTTAAAGCAAGTGATATTTTTTTTTAATACGCACATGCTTTCGAAAAGACAGAGGTGCTTGCCTGGGTTTGAACCCGAGACCTTTGACTTTGCAGTCCAATGGTCTAACTAGGCTATCACTGCTTTTTTAACTAGTTATGTATATACTGAGTCCTTCCCGTGACCATGGGTGCTGCAAAGCACTCGAAACGTCGAGATCTTAAAAATCAAAATAAACCGCGATAAAATCCGAAAAAAATAGTTTTATTTCATAGTTATGTATAATTATACAAAAACGTTTCTGTCCGCAACTTCATCTGCGTCGACTTTGACAGGAACCTTACTTTTTTTCGGGATATAAAGTATGTGTAATTCCAGGTAATAAACTATCTGGGTGTAAACTTTTATCCAAATCCGTTGAGCGCCCGTAGCGCTGTGCGACCGTGGTGTTTTTACCAATCACCAAGGTTAAGCAGCGTTCGACTCGGTCGGCCTGAGATGGGTGACTGTTTGATAAGTTCCAACAGCCAGTAGCCACAAACCTGCCTCCACCAATCCGTACTGGGTCCGCGTGGTGGAGTATGACCTAATCTCTCTCACCTCGATTTGTGAGAGAAGGCCTTTGCCCAGCAGTGGGCAGTATAGGCTGATATTATTATTATGAGTAACAAATATCCAAACATACAAGCTTTTACATTTATAATATTAAGTAGGATAAATGATTTGAGTCTGAGTTCGTAGTAGTAGGTAGTTTTCATGCCTGAGAGAATGTTACAAGTTATATGAATCTTTGAATGACAAAACAGACAATGCGTCAGTCGAAGGATGTAGACACCGGGGAAGACCTAGACTATTTTACCATGACCAAATAGATAGAGCCTTATCTGAAGGACAAGACAAGAGTCTCCGTAATCGGCGAGCGTGTATGAGACGAACTATGAGAATGAAGGAAGCCAGATAGGTATGTAAAGAAATAACCTGTTGGAACTCTGTACTCTATGCCTACCCTGCAAGGGATCTGACGTGATTATATAGACAGATATATGATTTTTATTTGTTAAACGTTTTTCGGAATAATTTCTTTGTTGTGGTCCATTTAAAAACGCTTTCACATGCACGAGCACCCAGAGCAAGATATGCAAATAATTTATTTTGGAATGCCAAACTATTTGTCTTGTGTTGAAATCGAACCTGCAACCGCTCGATCGAAACAGTCAAAGAGCTCTAAAAGAAGTATTTATAAATACCAGAATAGAAGACCAAAAAAAGCATAATAAAAATGTCACTAAGATAGAATATAATAAACTGATAAACAGACATCACATGTACCGTTATTTTTCTTAAGAAGACAGCCTCGTCTTGTATTGTCTTCTATATTATAATTGTAACGTATATAACTAATTTTGAACATAATACTCAAGATTCCTAAACAATAAACATAATGTATTAATTTTTATTTATACCTTTTATTTTAATTTAAATATATTATACTCCCAAACTACGATAAACAATTGTTAAACCGAAAAAACGCACAAACCCCTCACAATTTAACAAACAAAAAAAAACAAAATACCACTTTCGATTGCAAGCAAAATACATACTAACTCACCATTAAAAAGAGTTTATAATCCAATACACACACAAGTTAGTATCGGCACACACGGCACGGGCGTTCGTTCGCCACCCCTCGCGGACACACACTGAGGCTTCGGAGTACGGGCGGGGCGGGAGCTGGGCGGGCGGCGATATCTTCAAGCTATCTTCTGAAGTGGGACTTGTAGACCTACGAAACTGCGGTAAAAATAAATAAATAGTAATAAGTACATAAATAAACGGACGATTTGGTGCAGTGGTTAAGAGCTTAAGACACTCCAGCCACTGGATCGAATAGTCGTGGGCTAAATTCCCACACGGAAAAAATCCACAATTATTTGTTTCGGTAAATGATAAAAAAAACGCCAGGTAATAAAAACCGTCCAATCAAAATTGACGGCCGATTTAGCGCAGTGGTTAAGAGTTTAACCCGCTCCACTCACTATGTCTAATAGTCGCGAGTTCGATTCCCGCACAGGACAAATCTTTGTGTGACCCACAATTATTTGTTTCGGTCTGGGCATTTGTGTATATGATATTCATGTTTGTAAATGCACTCAAGACACAGGAATAAATCCTAGATTGGGGCTACGTTATATAAAAAAAAAATTGAATGTCGTCGAAAATCGTCAGTCCATCTGGCAGGCGGGCGTCCTACGCTACGCTTGCCAATACGTGGTCTCCACTCTAGAATCTTTTTGCCCCAACGCCCGTCCGATCGTCGCGCTATGTGGCCCGCCCATTACCACTTCAGCTTGCTAATTTTAAAGGCTATGTCGGTGACCTTGGTTCTTCTACGAATCTCCTCATTCCATTCCTTCGAAGTCATAGCTAGGGTGAAAATCCGGAAACTACGGGCCAGATTACGAGCTACGCCACCCCTCAATGTCTTTAATGCGCTTATTTAGTATTCTTATAAAGATGTTACTTATTGAAGTGTTCTTATTGCATTTTTAACCGACTTTCTAAGGAGGTTCTATGTTCGTCTGTATGTATGATTTTTTATGTATGTTCACCGATATTTCCGTCAATTGTGGACCAATTTTTATGATTTTTTTTTGTTCCAAGATGGCCCAATCTTAATTTGATTGAAAGTTGCCCTTGTACTTTGAAGTTACACCAGGGAACTACTTAACGACAAATAATACGAATCTGTAGATTGAGTTATAATAAGTATTGTTTTAATCCTTTACGTACCCTACCATAGAACTAATCAGAATATTAACCGACTTTATAAAAGCCTGCTCGGCTTACAATTCGTCTGTGATTCTTTTATAACGGCTTTATTTATGAAGTGATTTCGATGATTCTTTATTTCATTGGGGTTAGTATAGCTTCGAGGTGAATCAGAATCAAAATCACAATATTTTTTATTCATGTAAACCATTACAGTATTTATGAATCGTCAGAAATTAACTACTGCCACTTCGGAATGTCATTCCTGTGGAGAAGAAGGGCAAGAAACTCCACGGTTACTCTTTTAAAATAAGAAATTATAAACTTTTTCATCTACATTATGTTGTGGGGTATGGGAGAACAATGTAGGTTGGTCATCAGGTGAGTCTAAGTTAAAAAAGCGAATAATACTATTTATGAGAATGGCTACATGGTTCCCTCATTTACAAAAAAAAAGTACATATTGTGTTAAATTAATAGAAGGAAGAGAGGAAATGTTAACTAACAACAGTTGAATAGGTTGTCATGACTCAAGTGGAGCTGGAATAGCATCTATCCAAGCATTTTTATCTTTTAAATAATCTTCTATTGAATAATAACCTTGCTTACAAAGTGTTCGTTTTACACAAGCTTTGAACTTATTTTCGCTAAGTTTAGTGACGTCAATGGGAATTTTGTTATAAAATCTAACACAGTGCTCCATGAAAGACGTGTGAATTTTTGACAGACGAAACTGCGGTTGGTCTAATTTATTTCTATGTCGTGTGTTATAGCAATGCCTATCACCTAACTGATTAAAAAGATCTAAATTTTTTTTAGTATACATAATGTATTCATAAATATATTGACGTGGGACCGTCATGATATTAGCTACTTTAAACAGTTCTCTTAAAGAGTCGCGACTACTCAAGTTATAGATGACCCTAATAGCCCTTTTTTGCAAAATAAAAACTAACTCAATGTCCGCTGCCCTACCCCACAATAATATACCGTAAGACATGACACTATGAAAGTAGCTAAAATAGACTATCATGTACATGACATGTAAACCAGTTATGTAGTTGAAGAATAGCGTCATTTACTTCGTCAAAGTTATTAACATGTCTACCTACTTTAAAAATCAAAGAGGTATCGTCAGAAAATAACACTATCTTCGCTCGATTTTTAATTACTTCAGGTAGATCATTTATGTAAACTAAGAATAGGAAAGGACCCAGTATCGATCCCTGTGGAACGCCCATTTTAACTAAAGAGCCTAGAGATTTAGTTTGATTTATTTGAACACACTGTTGTCTGTCCTCTAGGTAAGATTTTAAAAGATTAAGTGCTTTACAATGGATACCATAGTGCTCCAATTTAAGCAGCAGTGTTTCATGTTTCTCACAATCAAATGCTTTGGAAAGATCACAAAAAATGCCAATGGCGTCCTGTGAGTTCTCCCAGGCATCGAAAATATGCTTTATTAGAGTTACACCGGCGTCAGTAGTACAACGCCCTTTGGTAAAGCCAAATTGCTGATCGTGCAGGATGTTGTTTGCGTTAAAATGATCTAGCATTTGCATGAGAATTATCTTTTCGAACACTTTACTGAGCACTGGCAAGACAGACACTGGCCTATAGTTGTTGGCATCTTTACTATCGCCGGATTTGAACAGTGGTATTACCTTACTAAATTTCATTAAATTCGGGAAGATTCCTTGATCTACGCACATATTAAAAATAACAGCTAAGTGTGGCGCGATTGTATGTATAATGGATTTACACACTTTTACCGACATTCCCCATAAGTATTCAGTCACTTTTAATTTTAAATCATTGAAGACTTTGATAACAGACCGGGGATTAGTGTACTCAAACCCGAACTCCACCGGACAAAGAGTAATGTTGCTTTTAACAAAAGAAATTGCATTGCATTGGTGTTCCCATTTTAATGAAATTGGTATTTATGGTTTTTGAACGGGAAGAAACCAGAACGAATGCAAGGATTGTGGTTGGGAACGATGTGCTGGAGCAAGTGAATGAGTTTGTATATCTTGGATGCGCATTTAGTAAGGATGGAAAATACACCGCTGACATAGAGAGAAGAGTGAGTGCAGGGAACAGAGTGAATGGCGCGATGGAAAAGCTACTTGGGAGCCGGCACTTAAGCCGAAAGGCGCAGCTGGCCATACATAATGGAGTGCTTGTCCCAACGCTGTTATATGGCAGCGAGAGCTGGGTATGTAAGAAGGAAAATGAAAGTAGGATAAATGCGGTGGAAATGCGAGCTCTGCGGAAGATGTGCGGTGTGAAGCTGACCGACCGTATTCGCAATAGCGTAGTAAGAAAGCAAATAGGTATGAAAGTGAATATCGGTGTGAAGATTCATTGGTTCGGGCATATAGAAAGAATGTCCGAAGAAAGAATGACAAAACTGATATACAATGCGAAAGGGAAGGATGTAGGTACCGGGGAAGACCTGGACTATCTTACCATGACCAAATAGACAGGGTCTTATCTGAAGGACAAGTCAGGAGTCTTCGTAACCGGCGAGCGTGTATGAGAGTAGAGGAAGCCAGAGAGATATGTAAGGAAAGAGCCTGTTGGATCTCTGTACTCTCTGCCTACCCCGTAAGGGATCTGGCATGATGATATAGATACATAGATAGATGGTATTAATCCTTGGACTTTGAAGATATACCAGGGGACTCCTTAACGGCAAACAGAACGAATGTATATATTCTTTTTATTTCGTTATCATAAATAATATATCAATCCGTAGGGATCTAACTGTAGAACTAAACAGAATAATACAATATAGGTATATTAATATTAATAAATAACTCGCTAAACAGTTAACATTGTAAAATAATAACTTAAAAAAAAAAGGAAACAGACTTCAACTAGCAATAAATAAATATTTGAGGTCGGTGCCATGCAACCGACTCTACTAACCGGCACCGACTTCAAATGTTTATTTTTTGCTTTTTGTCCCTTTTTGAAAGTTATTTATTCTTAGTACCAGCCACCAGTAGGTATTGGATACGTCATCTGGTAGTATAAGCACTGCTTTCGCTCCAGGACGACTAAAATTACACCGTGTATAGGATATAATTTGTCATTTAACAAGTATGTTCTATCAACCATGAATAACTTTGATAGAATTAGTTTAAAACAACTCTAATTCCATCTCAAATAAGATTTGTTTGAGCTCCACGATGGTGTTCGGTAATGAAATTTATTAATATACTAATTAACAAGTTCTGATGGCGCACGAATAATTAATTTAATTTAATTAATCTCATTCGAGTTATTATATTACTTGATTATACCGTCTAACCTGAATTTCCTGTGTAAATAACTGCCATATTGGTAGAAAAAGTGGTTGGGGATTAGAAGGTCCTGGGTTCGAATCGGAGACGTGCATTACGTCTAGACAATTAAAATGGGCCTAACTCAGTATAATATATTGAATGTATATATTATATTATTAATAAAGAATACGATTAGACTAATTACTAGTTTCTGCCAAAGGCCAAATAAATTTAATTAAAAGACTAGCCCGCTGAGTTTCTTGCCGGATCGTCTCAGTGGAGGCCGCGTTCCGATCCGGTGGTAGATGTAAAAAATGTAATAATTTTGACGTTTGTGAGTGCTATTGTGTTGGCCTATGCAAATAAATGACTTCGGCTTTGACTTTGACTGCCTGCGACTTTGTCCGCGTTGACGTAGGACATTAACCTATAATTTTTAAAATAAAAAGTGCCCTATATGTTATCCAGGTAATAAACAAATGGTGTGCCAAATTTCATCCAAATCACTTTGGCTTCATTCGACTGTTTTTACGTGATTGGGTGAGTTAGTAAGTGTGACGAGATGAAATATTCTAATATTTTGGAGGAAGGCTGCAAAAAAAGTAGCTGTTGGGACTCTGTACTTTCTGAATACTCCACCAGTGATCTGGCATGATGATATAGATAGGTAGACCATGTATGTGTGTTGGCTTTACATAAAGGTTTATCAATGAAGGCCAGCAATAAAATGTTTAATCTAGTCGCCCAATTATAGGCTCAATAAAAAATATCTCAAATAGCCGGGATCGGCCTCGTTTGCTTTTTTATTAGCGCTTAAACCTTTTGATTCGGATCCATTTTGCTGCTATACAAACATTTTGTAAAGTAATTGTATTGACTTTATGTCTCTTTCTATATTATCACCCCAGATCCCTTGCGTAGGTAGGCAGAGTACAGTGTTCCAACAGGTTCTTTCGTTACATTCCTCTCTGGCTTCCTCCACTCTCATAGTTCGTCTCATACACGCTTGCCGGTTACTTGACTTGCCCTTCGGATAAGACACGGTCTTTTTGGTTATGGTAAGATAGTCTAGGTCTTCTCCGGTACTCACATCCTTCCACTTTTTCATTGTATATCTGTTTTGTTATTCTTTCTTCCGACATTCTTTCTATATGCCCGAACCAACTGAGCAGACCCTTTGTAATCTTTACACCAATACTGTATTTCATACTTACACGCTTTGTCATACATGTACAAGTCTCTATATGTGCAAATAAACTTAGGATAGGATAACGCATTTTTTTTACTATCTTGTAACTTCATGACTTAAGATCTTAGACACTCCAATTAGATATTTACTTAACGAATTCAGAACAAAAATCAAAGTCCCAGTTTTGAACAGTTAATTACCATTTTCTTAAATGTCCAGATTAACTACAAAACCAGGCTTACTATAGAATAGTGTTAAGATGGTCAAACAAAATCGCCTATCTTCTTTTAATCATGGTTAACTGTATTTATTACAGTGGATGGTGAAAGTTTAGATTAAGTTATAGCAATTTTAGCGAATTAAGCATCAAATAAAAAAAAAATCTTTTTAATAAAAACGTGTGGGATAGTGTGAAACTAGGATTTATTACTGTGTCGTGGGTGTGTTTACAAACATGAAAATTCACATACACAAATACCGGACCGAAACAAATAATTCTGGATCACACGAAGATTTGTCCCGTGCGGGAAGCAAACCCGCGACTAGCGCTCCGCCCTCTGTGCTTAAGCTCTTAACCACTGCGCTAAATCGTCTGTCATGTAAATATATTAGGTATATACAAGCTGTAACATAATAAACGCAAGACCTCAGACACCCCGATTAGAGAATTGCTTCATCAATTCAAAACAATAATCACATTTCCAAAATTATAGGTTTTACCCTTTTTTAAGCACTTTTATACCCTTGAAACTTGCACGTTTATGTGTCCGGTTTGAGAAATACGTTTTAGGAATGCATTTTAAATCTCCTTATTGCTCTGAATCAAGAATAATTATTTTTTATAGCGCACTGAAGGAGTAAATGCATTTTTGCAAATTTAAAAAAAATTTAAGGTACATTAAAAATTGTTGGAATCAATTCAGTTACCGATTTAGAACAAACTACTTTCTGGTTTTGCGTTTATTAAGTTACACCGTGTAGGTATAGGTTGTCGTGGTGATCTTTGGGAAGGCCTTGGTCCTGCAGTGGACATATTTCGTCTTTCGGTGGATGATGACGTTGATATTCATTAATAAATAACTTTTTAAAAAAAGGGAAGCCGACTTCAAGAAGAAGGAAATAAATATTTGAAGTCAGTGCCGGTTAGTGCAGTCGGTTACTTGACACCGACTTCAAATATTATTTCTAGGTTTTTAAAGACGGTTCCTCTTTTTTAAAAAAGTTATCTATTTTACAATTTTAATTCTTGAGTAAATTAATTATTAATATTTATTTACCTATATTGTTTTATTCTGTTTAGTTCTACAGTAAGGTACCTACAGGATTGATATAATACCCATAATAACGAAATCTATACATTCGTGCTGTTTGCTGTTTAGGAGTCCCCTGGTGTATCTTCAAAGCTCAAGGTTCAATACCGATTGCATTAAAATAAAACCACCCTGAAACTATACTAAACCCAACGTACAAAGAATCATCAAAATCAGTTTATACATAAAGACTTTATATAAAAAACACAGACTAATTGTAAACCTCCATCTTTTTTAAAGTTGGTTAACATTCTGATTAGTTCTATTGTAGGTTACCTTTAGGATTAACACAATACTTTTAATAACTCAATCTACAGTCCAAGGTCCAATACCAATAAAATTAATGCGGGACCAATTTGGAGCTATATTGAATACAATGCTTCGACAATTGACAGCAATATCGGTGAATATACATAAAAAACATCTTTTTCTAAGCAAACAGTCATTATAAAATGACCACACAATGACTGCTAAAATCACATTAAATCGTAATTAGCATATTGTTCAGACGTCATCGCTTAGACAGATCATAATTAGTTATTTACTTTAGCAGCAGCAAATGCGACGCTACTTTACAAATGCTTTTGGACAATTAATAATTATTAATCATTATCTGTGAAATTTCATATAAGAAATCACTGTGAAATAAACACCGTCACATCTATATTCCCCAAGCAGGGGTCGCAGAGATGTACTGTGTACACCCACTTTTTGCACACTATGTTAGGTCCCATGTAATAGGGGGCACAATTCCAGAATCCGGACTCGTGCTGGGAAGTTTTCGTTAGAAAAAGTACATTTTTCCGACCCAGGATTTGAACCCACGCTCGACCTCGTGATCACAAAGCGTATTATTTACCACTAGACCAACGAGGCAGTCTGTGAAATAAAATAATATTTTTAACAAATGAAAATGCATGAAAAATATCAATCATTTCCATTTTAATAACATTATACGAGCATGCACTATGCCCGTACAAAAGTTGAATCATTCAATCATCAACATTTTAGTGCAATACGCAAAATATTTACAATCAAAATTTAATATGTAACAAATCAGTTCGTCATCAGTAATCAAGTACACCGCAAGTTCTCATTACTCATCAGACTCATTTAAAATTTAAGGAAAGATCTTAATGTATTAGTTATTTTGTCAGTTTAACGGTGTTTCAGTTTATCAGAATCTATAAGACTCTATTAGTACTGACATTCCACACTCCACACATACAGGCATCAGTCATTTCTATTTATTATGAAAAAATGGATGTTGTTATCGGGAGGCGCTCGTAGCACAGTGCGACCGCGATGTGGTGGTCGTTCAGTTAAGCTGAATGCTTTACAGGCGGCTTGATAAGCAGATGGCCTCATACCTGCCTCCACCAATCTACACTGAGTCCGCATTGTGGAGTATGACCTGATCTATCTCACGTTGATTTGTGAAAGAAGGCCTTGGCCCAGCAGTGGGGCTGTACAGCTGATATTATTAGGTGTTATGATAGAATCCCGGTCCCGTTAAAAGTAGAAATCATTCCCATATTTAATGGATCATCGGCTTTATTATGACGAACTAGACCTTATATGCTGAGAATGCTCCGGTGATTCTGGCATATAAAAATAAAGTCAGGAGAAAGAATGGCAAAAGTGGAAGGATGTAGGTACCGGGGAAGACCTACTCTATCTTACCATGATCAAATAGATCGTGTCTTATTTAAAGGGCAAGTCAAGAGTCTCCGTAACGTGACGTAATGAAACGATCTATGAGAGTGGAGGAAGCCGGAGAAGTCTGCAAGGAAAAAACCTGTTGGAGCTCTGAACTCTCTGACTACCCCGCAAGGGATCTGGGGTAATGATATAGATAGAAAATATACCCTATAGTAGATACCTTCACAAATCGTTCCCATAGGTACTTCATTAAGTACAAATATCAACAATCAACTTAAATAATCAAACACAACAATCAACATAAAGTCGTTGATCCGTTGATCAACGGCTTTATTATAACAAATTTGACCTTATAATTATAATAGAATGCCGACAGTCAGCGGTCCCAACCCAACATTGGTCGGATTTGTCGGCACTCCTACGGCCCGAGAAATTGTCTCGTTTAATCTCCTAATCCTTAAATCCTGACTGACGTATGCTAGATTGGGATTGTACATCCTAATTATTTGGCTTGTTATTTCCATACGAAGGAAGAACCCGTGTGGTACCTGGGAAACTAAGAATATCTCATCTTTATCCGAAAGGAGTCGGCCAAGAGCATAATAATGTTGATCTTTCTATTTATACAAGGTGTAGCGTAAATAACTCAAACATCTATCAAGTTATAATATATATACTACCAAGCGTATCCAGTGCGGAATGGTGGATGCAGGTTTGTGGCCACCTGCTTTTCACGCCGCTTATAAGGCTTCCAACTCGGCTTAACGACTACCACATTAAGTGGTAACCGGGACCAATGGCTTAACGTGCCTTCCGAAGCACGCAGACACTAGAAAATGAATGCCACAAATGGTCACCCATCTCAAACTGGCCGAGTTAAACGCTGCTTAACCTTGGTGATTGGTAAGAACACTGCGGTTACACAGCACTACGAACGGGTCAATTAGAATACTGCCTTACAAATTAAAAACGAAAACCAAGCATAAAATGTTAATAGTTGTTTATAATATATTCTTTAAGCGTTTTGATATCCAATTCAACTACGAACCTCCCTGTATGTTTTGTAGAAATGATATGTTTTCTAAATGCATTAATGTCTAGACATAGTAAATGTATTCTACAAGAGCTTCTGCTTCAACGTTCGAACAATAAAATAGATTAAACTCATGATACTGTTCAGTAATAGTTTCCAATTCAATATAGAAGAAACTAGAGGTCACTAAAATTACTTGCTAATGTGGACAAAACGAAGAGCTTTGCAAAAGAACCTAAGTCAATGACCGCCGCTTAGGCAGAAAGAATTTGGAGTGGCGTACCGGAAGATATGAGAAGACAGGTTCCCACAAGATGGACCGGTGACCTGATGACGGTTGCGGGTAAAAGCAGGATGCGTTCATCACAAACCAGTCGTTATTGGGTTCGTTGGGGAATGTCTTCCCGTATATTTTATGGGGAGAGGGGTGTTCAGTCCATTTCGGGCATAAAATATTCTTAAAATAGGTTTAAAATTACTTTTAGAAAGTGACTTTGTCTAGACACAAAGCAATTAAAATTTCTATAAAATAGACTATCTGGCAACTAATTGTTCTCGAAAACATATTCTCATACAACATCTAGTCTTTATAAGAAGAAGACTGTAAATGACAAATTGAGTTGTATCAATAATGTTAATTTTCTTTTACATGTCACTGGCCGAATATTTATTTTGTTCACAAATTACGACTATCTTACAGGTTGTTTCCTAATACGATAATGAAGACAACTTGACTAAATACTATGTCATTACATTAATCTGTCCATTATATTATAAAAAATTAACTTATTTATCATTTAATAAGATGTACATATTATTCAATAATTTTTCAAGTATTAATTATACTAAAGGAGTATACTATACAAGTATTAATTACTACTATGAGAGTGAAGGAAGCCCGAGAGGTATGTAAGGAAAGAAGCTGTTGGAACTCTGTACTCTCTGCCTACCCCGCAAGGGATCTGACGTGATGATATAGATAGATAGGAAAATATACTAATCATCATCATCATCATTTCAGCCTATACTTGTCCACTGCTGAACATAGGCCTCCCCAATCGCTTTCCAGCGTAACCGGTCCGATGCCACCTGCATCCAACGATTTCCTGCGATTTTCACAAGATCGTCGGTCCATCTGGCAGGCGGTCGTCCTACGCTGCGCTTGCCAATACGTGGTCTCCACTCTAGAATCTTTCTGCCCCAACGCCCGTCCGATCTTCGCGCTATGTGGCCAGCCCATTGCCACTTCAGCATGCTAATCCTGAGGGCTATGTCGGTGACCTTGGTTCTTCTACGAATCTCCTCATTCCTGATTCGATCACGTAGAGAAACGCCGAGCATAGCTCTTTCCATAGCTCGCTGAGCAACCTTGAGCTTTTTTATAAGACCTATTGTAAGAGACCACGTCTCTGATCCATATGTCATCACTGGTAACACACATTGACTAAACACTTTAGTCTTTAGGCACTGAGGTATTTTGGATGAGAAGATGTTGCGCAGTTTCCCGAACGCTGCCCAGCCGAGTTGGATTCGTCGATTGACCTCTCTCTCAAAGTTGGACCTACCTAACCGGACTGCCCTACCTAACCGGACTGCCCTACCTAACCGGACTGCTAACCGGACTAATATACTAATACAACAAAAAAATTAACACCGTTCACGGGCGTTCGCAGAGACGGTTTTTCGCTTTGGTAACGCCCGTTGAAAAAGCGCTCGTTTGAACGTAGGGTCAGTCGTATATTGCTTTTATTTAACTTGCAATGTTCGTATGTCTGTCTGTCTTTCTTTCCGGTACAATCTTGTGATCCATTCTTCAAGCACTTGCGGGTGACCGATTGAGCTGAAATTTGGCATATGTATGTAAGTCCGGTGATAATGCGAAAATATGGTACCATGGTCTGATGATGGAGTCGAAACGTGGTCATAGAAATATGTGAACTGTACCAAATAACCCGTCGTGTTTAGGCTTATTAGATTGGTGTTGATAAGTACTATACAGCCAGATGGTGTTCAAGGTCTGATGATGGAGCCAGAAAGAAGCCATAGCTGTCTCGTTGGTCTAGGCGCGAATACTCCCTAGAAATTAATCTCTTGCTAGACAAAGGCCTCTCTCAAAGTACTCCCCCCCTCCCCTATCAAAGCTTTGTGGTGCACGCATCCACCTTTTATCTTCCCCCTTCACCAGGTCATCGGTTTAAACACCAGTATGTACATTTAACCATAAATTTCAACTATTTTATTGCTAACCATGGGTCTTCTCACACCCAGCCCGGGGCTTAAGAATACGGACTAACTCGCGTCCCCCGGCGTAATATCTGGCGTGGGAACCCCTCCCTTTACCATCATCAGCAGGAGGGCTTTCGGGGTCGCGGAGACAAGGGGCATTGAGTGTCCTTTAGGAGCGACCCGAGAAGAACGGCCTTGTGGTGTATGTGGCCCACGTCGCCGTAAGCACCGCATCGGTGCGGAGAGGAGCGTATTATCAAATCTCCCTCCGATGGCGGGCTCTTCAGAGCGCGGCACAAGAGCAGAAAGGCACCAGTGCGTTCCATACAAAAACCATATTTCAAGCAATAAATGATTTATCTATCTATACTGGAGCCGCTCCAAAGTGATTAAGTCGACTACCCTGGGGTTTTAAGTCGGTAGGAATTCGACACGCCCTGTAAGTTTCCCCCGAGGCTTGCGGAAGTCCTATGCAGGATTTTCCACATAAAAAAGGGGCGAATAATGCGCGTAGCACTTATGAGATCCTGAGTTAGAATCCAAGTTCGACAAGGTGTAGCTTTTCGATAGTGAAAAAATTCAGCATCAGTCTGGAGACTGGCATTGTACCCGGTATAATGGCAAATAACCCCGCCCCCTATTAACATGGAACATAACATCGCCAGCGAAACGTGGGTGTACACAGTACACATTCGCCTCCTCCACTTGAGGAATACGGGCGTGACGGTATTTATTTTTATTATTTTTTATAGTTACTGCAACGCTGCCATTTCCTACTTACGACGTTAGTTAAAACACACATGTTCTACTCAAGTTCAAGGCAGATACATATCTCCACAATAATAGCGGCGGCTATCTGCCGGCCCGTGGGAAATCACCGCATTGTTTTATCTTAGACAAGTGCTTTAATTATGCGCCAATTACTTTGTTAATTACCATCTTTTTGTGTTGATGAAGGTGATGGCTATTTATTTGGGTCGGTCTAGCTTCATGTGTTTAAGGAAAGATGGTTTAAAAGTTGAAAATTTTATGCAGCGGTCGGTAATTTGTGAGTGGCGACTATTTTATTCATTTGCAAGCGACTTAGTTTGCGTCGGTATCTTTATAAATTATAGTCTATGTGATATTCTGATGTATAAGCTGTATTATTGTAAATAATTATAATATTAGCTCTGTTAAGAGACTGTCCTACCCAGGGGCACGGGCCTCCTCTAAAACTGAGAGGGTTTAGGCCATAGGTCACCACGCCAGCCCAGTGCGGGTTGGCGAATTTTACACACCTTCGAGAAACTCTTAGGCATGCAGGTTTCCTCACGATGTTTTCCTTCACCGTTAAAGCAAGTTATAATTATTTTTTGCGACAGAGGTGTGTGCCTGTGTATGAACCCGAGACTTTGCTCCCCGAGCTCTGACTTTGCAGTTCAACAGTCTAACCACTGAACTATATTACTGTAAAGTTTCATTATAATCCGTTTTTAGTTTTTACGTGAGAGAGTAACAAACATTCATCCTCACAAACTTTGGTGTTTATTATATTAGTAGGTTTATATTCATTATACAGCGTCTTTCCTTTAGTGGTGAAAATGTGCGTAGCGATCACGAGGTCCTGGATTCGAATTCTAGGTGAGACAGTGTCGATAAATTTTCAGTATCAGTCCTGAGTCTGGCTTTGTGACTGGTATAATAAGCTCGCACCCTATTGAATTGTAACCTAACATCGTCGGCAAAAATTGCGTGTACACAGTATACTTCTGCCAACCCCACTTAGGTTAAACTGATTGTACCAAGCATCATAAAAACTGACAATTATTAAACCGGACGGACGATTTAGCGCAGTGGTTAAGAGCTTAAGCCGCTCCACGGGACAAATATTTGTGTGCTCCACAATTATTTGTTCCGGTCTAGGTATTTGTGTATGTGAATTTTCATGTTTGTAAATGCACCCACGATACAGGAATAAATCCTAAAGTGGGGCTATGTTTTTAAAAAAAAAAAAAGAAATAAGAAAGAAAAAGAAACCAGGTCAAAAGCCACAAAGGCGGCTTCATGATGACGAATAAAATTTAAACTCAGTAGTTATTTGTATGTTATCGTATTCCGTGTGGCCAACCGCTTAGTTCGATCAATTGGAAGACGTGAACTTTTTCTTATTAGTTCGATTCGTCGGATTAAGACAAATCATAAATTCATATAGTCCAACTCATTTGATCCCGAGGGAACACGTGTATGTATGAATCAACTGAACTGTTATAAGTAAAGTTAAAAAGCGTGTGACATATCTAATCCGTACTTAAGTGCATAAAAGGTCATTCAGTATGACATACTAGCTACCGCGCAAGGGATCTGGAGTGATGATAGTGATGGCTGCTTCTCAAGTCATATTCGTGAACGGGTGCCGTTGGTGGGTACTGGTCTGTCCCCTATCCTTTGACTGATTAAACATGTACCGTTGTAATGTTAAATTTTGTCTCGTTCGGCATCATACTGGTCTCATAACCAATTATTTTGTATGCACTCTTTACATATATTATAGTAACTCTTTTTTCTGTGTATGTTGTATGTTTGAGTGATATACGCTGTTGGCCGCCAGGCCTTTACGCTCGAGCCAGAGGGGCAACTAGCTCAAGGGCGCCTCAAGGAGGAACGGCCTCGGCTTAGGCAGTTGCTATGGGGGGAGGGCGTATACTAAGTGTCTCGCCGTGGTACTTGGCACCGGTCGGCGGGCAAGGGATTCTACGACATCGCCGGCGAGGTCGGTGTATGTTTCTGTGTGGTGTCTGTATCCGGAACTGGAAGAAGGGGTGTAAAAGCATCGGGTGGGTCGGTAAGAACATGTCGCAGGCGGCGGTAGCGGCAGGAGTTAGGTGTATAGTCAGCGGCGGCTACTATAAGCGGATCGGTGTGGTTGGATGCGTTCGCGAAATATCGAGTTGTCGCCTTTTTTAATATAGGCGCGAATAGGTTCGAGACCGAGATCGGAGTGGAGGAACTCTTTTTTCTCTTACTACGAGTATTATTATTATATATATGGTAGGCAGAGAGTACAGAGCAGAGTATTATTAATATACTTTTTATTATATACATTTACAAAGTCTCTATGTAGACACTGACTGACACCATGAATCTACGTACACTTATGTTTAATTTATACTTGAGCACATCTTTTTAGCTAATTTTGCATTGTTCTCCCATACCCTACGAACGCAATGTATACAAAAAGAATTGTAAAACTGTCATTTAAAAAAAAATCCTTGTGTGGTTTTATGAAACCACGGTAAAAGTGAAACATATTGGCCTTGGCTGCTCTGGCGAGCACGTTGCATGTCGCGTAACGGTCGGGCATGTCGCCTGTCACGCGACATGCAACTCACAGACCTAAAAGTTTGTAACGATCTAATAAAAGTTTCACTTTAAAAGAGTAACCGTGGAGTTTGCTGCCCTTCTTCTCCAAAGGAATGACTTTTGGAACGGGTGGCAGTCTTAAGTACTCAATCATTTTCGCTTTTCAACCGACTTTAAAAAAGGAGGATTTTCTATGTTTGTGTAGTATGTATGCTTTGTTATGTTCAGCGACATTTCCGTCAATTGTGGAGTGATTTTGATGATTCTTTTTGCATTGCGTTCAGTATAGTTCTAAGGTGGTCCCATTTTAATTTCATTGGTATCGGACCTTGGACTTAGAAGGTACACTAGGGAACTCCTTAACGACAAACAATGGAAATGTGTAAATTGAGATATTATGGGTATTACGTCAATCCTATAGGTATCCCACTATAGAATTAAGCAGTATGTTAGTCGACTCCAAAAAAAGAAGGAAGGTTCATAATTCGTCTGTTTTTTTATAACTCCTTGGCTTTGAACCGATTTTGATGATTCTTTTTGCATTGGGTTGGTTTAATTGTTATTGGACCTTGGACTTGAAGATACACCAGGGAACTGCTTAACGGCGAACAGCACGAA
The DNA here is from genome assembly GCA_905147815.2 of Phalera bucephala. Classification (NCBI taxonomy): domain Eukaryota; kingdom Metazoa; phylum Arthropoda; class Insecta; order Lepidoptera; family Notodontidae; genus Phalera; species Phalera bucephala. Next base: position 32,093,898 of record LR990620.1, read on the forward strand.
TGTACCTATAGATTTCGTTATTATGGTTATCGTATCAATCCTGTAGGTGTGTGTGTGTGAGTGATGTACGCTGTTGGCCGCGAGGCCTTTACAGCTTCACCGGACTTAAGGGCGAGTGTGCAACCACTACGCTCGAGCCAGAAGGGCAAGGGGCGACATACTCGAGGGCGAGGCGCCCTCGGTTGGGAAAGTCGCTGTGGGGGGACGGGTGCACTACTAAGTGCACCGGTCAACCGCCGGCTATGGGAGGGCATCTACGACTACGTCGTCGTCGCCCGTATTCTGAGCGGAAAGAATGGATGACAAAGCATCGGGGGGGTCGGTGAGAATATGTCGCGGCCGGCGGTGGCGGCAGGGGTCGGGGGGGAGATCGTAGTCGGCGGCGGCTACGATTAACGGATTCGCATGGGTAGATGCGTTTGCGAAGTGTCGTGTTGTCGCCTTTTTAATATAGGCGCGAATAGGTTCGAGACCTAGATCGGAGTGGTGATCGACATTCCGTACGAACCAGGGGGCTCCTACGGCTTTACGGAGGAAGCGGTTTTGAACCACTTGGAGTTTATCGATGTGAGACGGGGCCGAATGCCCGAACACAACACACGCATAAGTCATGATGGGTCGAACGCAAGTTTTGTAAAGCGTCACCTTTTTTCTAAGGGACATTTTACTCCCCTTGCAGATTAACTAATGGAGACGACCGAGCACAAAGTATGCTCGGTGACGGACCCGCTTGATGTGCGGGCCGAAGGACATGGTACTGTTTAGGGTGACCCCTAGATATTTGACCTCTTTGACCCAGGGAATGGGTCGGTCGAACATGGTCACTTGGCCGAGATTACTTCTGGGGCGGCGCAGGGAGTGGCGCGGGGTGGCACCTCTGGAGAAGAACACCGCAGCGCTCTTGTCCGGGTTCACCTCAATACGCCACTTCCTGAACCAATTCCCTAGAGAATTGGCGGTTGCCTGAAGGTTTCTGGTAATGAAACCCTTATTCCTATGCGATACGTAGAGAGCGGTATCATCCGCGAATAAGGCTAGATGCGCCTTACTCGAACGAGGAATGTCGTTTGTGTAAAGGCTAAACAGGAGGGGCGAGAGAGCTGAGCCCTGCGGGACTCCAGCTCGGGTGGAGTGGGGAGTGGAGCGCGTCATTTCGACGCGATATCGGAAGGCGCGATTTGACAAGAAGTCTCGTATGATGAGCATGAGTCTGTCCGGCACACCCATTTGGTAGAGCTTCTATATAAAGCCGTTGTGCCAGACTTTGTCGAATGCCTTCGCGACGTCGAAGAAGAGGGCGCCCGTGTAGATGGGTTTGGGTCTGTTAAGACCGCAGAGGATGTGCTCCGTGATGCGGTGCACTTGGTGGACGCAGGAGTGTTTGGCTCGAAAGCCGAACTGCTCGTCGATAAGGATACCCCTAGACACTACAAAGTCTTTGAGCCACGCCAGAAGTAGGCGCTCGTAGACCTTAGCCAGGGAGTTGAGAAGACTGATAGGGCGGTAGCTCGCGGGGAGATTACGAGGTTTGCCGGGCTTGGGAATGCCTATGACGTCTGCTTCCTTCCACTTAGCGGGGAAGGTGCAGTTAGTCATGGCGGCGTTCAATATGGCCACTAAGAGGCAGATGAGTTGGGCGAGCAGGAATTCCAGAACGCGATTCGAAATGACGTCAGAGCCGGGGGCTTTTTTAGTTTTGAGACCCATAATGAGATCTTCGACCTCCGTTTGGGTGATAGGAGGTAAGGAATAGGAGGAAGGGGGGAGGGATGTCCTGCGCTCGACTTCTCTGTCGACCGCGTCGACGTGGGACTGGTCGACGGATTGAGAGCTGGGGGTGCACTGGCTCTCGAGGTAGTCGGCGAGAAGCTCGGCTATTAGTCGTCGTCGAAGGCTGGGGGTGCGCCTGAAGGGTGGGACAGCGGGGGCATGTCAGTCGTGGAGTCGGTTTTGAGGCTACGCGCCAGCTGCCAGTAGGCCAGGTGCGATGGCGCGATGCCCTCTAGGAAGTCACCCCACCGTTCCTCCCGGACCTCCGCGACACAACGCTTCACCTCACGTTGTAAAGCGCGCATCCGGGCCCGATTGGCTTCGGTGGGGTAAGAGTCGTGCGCTCGGATTGAGGCATTCTTCTACGAATGAGATCCCTAACATCGTCCGGCAGTCGATAGCGGTTGAGGTTGAGATCTTCCGCCTCGACTTGCTTAGAGGATCGACTGACAGCCGATCGGATGTGGTCGGTGAAGGCATCTACGGCCTGATCGGTGTCCTGAGGGGACGGGATGGAGTCCGAGCTGAGGGGGAGGCATCCGCCAAGACCGTGCTTAGCGCATGCCAATCCACCACCGTCTTTTTGGGTCGCTGAGGGGCGGTAGGGGGGGAACCGAGTCTCATGACTACAGGTCGATGGTCAGAGTCGAGCTCCTGGACTACTTCTAAGGTGTGCAGCCGTAAGGTAACACCCTTCAGAAGCGCCATGTCCAGGACGTCGCGTCGGTGGTTGGGATTGCCGGGATAGTGGGCATGGGTGCGATGACGTCATAGTCGAGAAGGTCGACCAGGGCGTCAAGGCTCCTAACGTTAGGGGAAGTGGTGAGACCATTACAGGCCACGTACTTTAAAATGATAAAGACTATTGTTTTATTATAGCCCTATATGTTGAATTTTCACTTCATATAAGACGTTTTATTTCAATACAATCGCGATCGTTAGCTAAACGAACGGGATGTGGAGATATCTTCCACTGCACTAGTGAAGCGAATGCTCAGCGCTCAACAAACAGACGGAGGTTCATTTCTCAATGCCATATGCTTACACCGTATATCGTGGCACAAGTCATGAGCGGAGTAGCGTATTAATGTTTTAGGGGTGAATTTGACTGCACGGTGACCTGAAGAATGCAAATCATCTGATTATATGTTCTGTAAATTAAAAACCGATCTTAATGATACCATATTTATTTATGCGACCTGCCCTATACAAATACCAAACAACGATTAAATAGGACCAAATAATGCGTACTCCTTAAATGTGTCCGTACAATATTATGTTCTTGCCAACACTTTTCACTTATATAAAGCATGGTACAGTTAAAAAAGCATGATACAATGGAAAACAGGTTAGCTGGAACACTTCTCCTTTTTATTTGTACTGCCCCAATTTCCACGATTGGATCAAGCCCTCCAGCTTGATCCAATGGTTAAGAGTTTGAGTCATTCTGCCCACTGGATTGAGTTGTCGCGGGTTCGATTCCCGCACGGAACACATCTTTGTATAATCCAAAAATATTTGTTCCGGTCTAAGTATTTATGCATGTATATTTTGAACGGGAAGAAACCAGAACGAATGCAAGGATTGTGGTTGGTAACGATGTGCTGGAGTAAGTGAATGAGTTTGTATATCTTGGATGCGCCTTCAGTAAGGATGGGAAATACACCGCTGATATAGAGAGAAGAGTGAATGCAGGTAATAGAGTGAATGGTGCGATGGGAAGGCTACTTGGGAGCCGGCACTTAAGCCAAAAGGCGCAGCTGGCCATGCATAACGGAGTGCTTGTCCCAACGCTGTTATATGGCAGTGAGAGTTGGGTATGTAAGAAGGAGAACGAAAGCAGGATAAATGCGGTCGAAATGCGATCTCTGCGGAAGATGTGCGGACTCACGCTGACCGACCGTATTCGCAACAGCGTAGTAAGAAAGCGAGTAGGTATGAAAGATAGTATCGGTGTAAAGATGAGAAAGGGTATACTCCGTTGGTTCGGGCATATAGAAAGGATGCCAGAAGAAAGAATGACAAAACAGATATACAATGCGAAAGTGAAAGGATGTAGGTGCCGGGGAAGACCTAGACTATCTTACCATGACCAAATAGACCGTGTCTTAGCTGAAGGGCAAGTCAAGAGTCTCCGTAACCGGCGAGTGTGTATGAGACGAACTATGAGAGTGGAGGAAGCCAGAGAGGTATGTAAGGAAAGAACCTGTTGGAACTCTGTACTCTCCGCCTACCCCGCGCGGGAGCTGGCGTGATGATATAGATAGATAGATAGATGTTTGTAAACGCGCTCACGACACACTAATAAATCCTAGTATGGGGTTACGTTTTTTTAAACAAAAAAATACTGATTTTCCATAAGGGCTGCACCAAAATGCGTTGCGAGGGTTGTGAATCCACCAATCAAAGATTTACATATTTATAGCTTAGCTCTGCTAAAAAACTGAGACAAGCTAAATTATAACACGTGGCGATGACTTGGTCTAAGGGCGAATATTTTGCGTAGCGACCATCAGGTCCTGGGTTCAAATCCTAGGTTGTACAAAGTGTAATTATCGATAGAAACATTTTCAGTATCGGTCCGGAGTTACATTATTATTTTTATAAGCCTATACTGTCCCACTGCAAGGCGAAGGCCTCCCCTTTCTTCTTAAACCTATCCCAGTCTAGTGAAAGCTGATGCCAGTAATTATCATAGGAGTCCAAGTCGTCTTGCCTGCCGCAATGTTGTTTGCCACCTGTATTGATATATGATGTATGATCTGTTTCGAGTTTGACATTGTGTCCAGTATAATGACAATGGGCTCACCTTCTATTACAGGGGACATAAAATCGTCGGTAAAAAGTGGGTGTACACGGTTCACCCTGCCACCTACGTTAGGGGAATATAGACGGGACTGTGTGTTTATGTAAAATTGTACATATTGTAGATTTCAAAAGTAATTATGTTAATCAGTCGAAATTCTCTTATAACTTACACCAACCTATAGGCCCCCGAGGCTCTTCCTTCTATCGAAGACGTTAGAGTTATTCACACCAGTTACTAACTGTTCACATGTCAATACCGTAATTAATTCAAAAACGGTATACCGTATAAGCTGATCTATGATGTCATAGGTCTAGTGCACAGTGCGGCTGGCTATCACGGCGTTCTGGGTTCGGATCCTGGTTCGGACAATTTTTAGTAGGTGACCCGGAGTCTGGAATTATGGCCGGTATAATAACAACTGATTCGCCTCCTAATTACAATCTAAATTTGTCGGCGAAATGTGGCACACGGTGCATTTCTGCCACTGCCTTTGTAAAACTAACATTTTTTAAAAGAGTAACCGTGCAGTTTGTTGCCCTTCGTGTCCATAGGAATGATTCCGAATGGGTGGTAGAGTCCTAAGTAATGAATATCTTCTTTTTTGACTATATAATATAAGTACCTTTTGTTACCTTTTTGAACGGGAAGAAACCAGAACGAATGCAAGGATTGTGGGTGGGAACGATGTGCTGTAGTAAGTGAATGAGTTTGTATATCTTGGATGCGCATTCAGTGAGGATGGAAAATACACCGGTGACATAGAGAGAAAAGTGAGTGCAGGGAACAGAGTGAATGGCGCGATGGGAAAGCTACTTGGGAGCCGGCACTTAAGCCGAAAGGCGCAGCTGGCCATACATAATGGAGTGTTTGTCCCAACGCTGTTATATGGCAGCGAAAGCTGGGTATGTAAGAAGGAGAATGAAAGTAGGATAAATGCGGTAGAAATGCGAGCTCTGCGGAAGATGTGCGGAGTGAAGCTGACCGACCGTATTCGCAACAGCGTAGTAAGAAAGCAAATAGGTATGAGAGGTCCCAACCGAGGGCGCCTTGAAGAGGCGCCCTCGGTTGGGACAGTCGCTGTGGGGGGACGGGGTGCACTACTAAGTGCACCGGTCAACCGCCGGCTATGGGAGGGGATCTACGACTAAGTCGTCGTCGCCCGTATTCTGAGCGGAAAGAATGGATGACAAAGCATCGGGGGGATCGGAAGAACATGTCGCGGCCGGCGGTGGCGGCAGGGGTCGGGGGGAGATCGTAATCGGCGGCGGCTACGATTAACGGATTCGCATGGGTAGATGCGTTCGCGAAGTGACGTGTTGTCGCCTTTTTAATATAGGCGCGAATAGGTTCGAGACCTAGAACGGAGTGGAGATCGACATTCCGTACGAACCAGGGGGCTCCTACGGCTTTACGGAGGAAGCGGTTTTGAACCACTTGGAGTTTATCGATGTGAGCGGGGGCCGAATGCCCGAACACAATACACGCATAAGTCATGATGGGTCGAACGCAAGTTTTGTAAAGCGTCACCGTATTTCTAAGGGACATTTTACTTCGCTTGCAGATTAACGAATGGATACGACCGAGCACAAAGGATGCTCGATGACGGTATGTTCAGCGATATTTCCGTCAATTGTGGACCGATTTTGATAATTTTTTTTGCATTGGGTTCAGTATATTTCCAAGGTGGGCCCATATTAATTTTATTGACATTGGACCTTGGACTTAGAAGATACACCTTAACGAACAACAATAGGCATGTGTAAATTGAGATATTATGGGTATTACGTCTATCCTATAGGTACCCTACTATAGAATAATTCACTGGTCACTTAAAATTGTAAAATAAAAATCTATTATAAAAAAAGGTAAACCTGGTTGGTGCAGTCGGTTACTTAGCACCGACTTCAAATATTTATTTTTTTGCTTTTTGATGTCGGTTTACCTTTTTTTATAAAAGATTTTTATAATAGGTACTTACCATATTTTATTATGCCATCATATACTTGCACCGTGTAATATTTAATCTTATCTCTGTATTGTGCTTTGCAAAATAAACGTTTTTATTATTATTATTATAAAATGTACTATTATAACTGTCTATTTCTGTGCTTAGTTTCTATCAATATAGTATCCATGCTGATGGTCCTCGGTGTAACATTTGGCATAAACACAATAAGCACGACATACCTGAACGGAGTCGCGGCCAACACCGACCACTCTTGTGCTAACGCACTCTAAATCAATTCGCATGTGAATGCACAACCACCATAGTCAAACGGACTTCGCGAAATATATCTTTAACACTAATCTTAAAGAAATAGATCCAGGTGATCGCGCGTGAGCAATAACTATAATGCTCAGAATACACGGAATAAGGTCAGATAGAAAATAATATCCATTACTTACAAGGTAATCGCTGTTTCATCTACTATTAGTGTTGTGTAACTACCCTGTGATAAGGGGGCTATATTGCAAATGTTAGGGGTGTTTAGGGATTTGAGCAGGATTAATTTCAGAGCGTGTGTAGAGTATCTGTGCTCTGATTACGTACGTAAATGTTTGTATCCGTACTGAACCGTACTTTTAAATATATAAGCTGTATCGTAAATTACGCAAGACCTCAGGCACTCTGATTAGATAATTGCCTCACAACATCAATATAAAAACCAAATTTCGAAATATAAAGTTTTTTACCCCTTTTAAAGCATTTTATAGATAGATAGATAGAGTACTCTTTACTGTACACCAGTGATATTTACAATTAATTACATACAAAAAAAAATATTAACAACAGCTAGAATAGTTTTAGAAATACATTCAAAATCACCGTATTGGTTTGAAACAATAATAAATTTAGTTTATATATTGTTTAGGTATCCACTGGTATTTACGGGGTAAAAAGGAATGTGAGTGTGTCTCTACAGAATCTACAGAATCTTTGAATTATAAAAGTAACGCCCAAAACAACGGATATCTCTAAAAATCTTACGCTTGAAGAAATAACAAAAAGAATTCAGCTTTTAGTACAGTTCCAGAATCACAATATTATATTATTCTTGTAAACCATTATAGTATTTATGAATCGTCAGAAAAGTAACAGCCTCTACCGCTACTTCGGAATGTCGTTCCTATGGTGAAGAAAGGAGGAAAACTAACGGTGACGATTATTCATTTTAAAATAAAAAAATACAATTCTTCCATCTACGTTTTGCTGTATGCTATGGGCCCTCTCTATTCCAATCTCGGTCTCGAACTTATTCGCCTGACTCCTATTCGCCGCTACCGCCGCCTGCGGCATACCGACCTTGCCGGCGAAGTCAAAAAATCCCTGTACACAGCACCACGGTGAGACACCTAGACCCTCCCCCATAGAGACTGCCCAAGTCGAGGCCGTTGCTCCTTGAGGCGGCGTTGGGCTAGTTGCCCCCTTGCCCTTCTGGCTCGAGCGTATTAGTTGCACGCTCGCCCTCTTGCCACACTTGCACAAACACACACACACACACACACAGTCAAATATGCTCTTAGCAACCCTACTGACAGTAGAATTTCTTGTCTAGTAATTGTTTCAATTCTGTTTCCCTACTGATATATATTAATTCTATGGTTACTTAATGAATGAAGCCGTGATAATACGCGCTGTTTGTTATCGTTTTAATTTGTACAAGAACAACTATAGTCGCATACCGAAGTTTTCTTTATTAGTATTTATTATTTTGTACGTGGGTGTTTCTTTAGGTCTTGGGTACGTTCACCAACTAATTTGGATTTGGGGAACAGTACTGAAAATCAATTTCAGATTTTGAAAATCAATTTTTAATCGGCTAAGAGGCGCTCGTAGCACTTTGCAACCGTGGTGTTCGTAGCGATCACCAAGATTTAGCAGGATTCGGTCGGTCGGCCTGAGATGGGTAATTGTTTATGGCATTTTCATATTCGAGCATAAGCGTATGTAATGTATTTACGTATCTGCTGAAGCACGGCTTCGGAAGGTACGTAAGCCGTCGATCCCTTCGAGCGTAGTGGTTGCACGCTCGCCCTCTTGTCCGGTGAAGCTATAAAGGCCCCGCGGCTAACAGCGTAGATTAATCACACACACACACACACACCGTTGATACCGTAATGTGGTAGTCGTTAAGCCCAGTACGAAGCCTTATAAGTGGCTTGATAAATTCTACCAGCGGATGGCCAAAAACCTGCCTACGCCAATTCGCACTAGGTCCTCGTGGTGGAGTACAAACTAATCTCTCTAATCTCGGTTTGTAAGATAAGGCCTAGCAGTGGGACAATAAATGCTGAAATCTATCTATCTATCTATATCATCACGCCAGATCCCTTGCGGGGTAGGCAGAAAGTATATAGTTCCAACAGGTTTTTTCCTTACATGCTGAAATCACTATTATTATATACGATTAACAAGGGTTATTTTTAGTAACAGGTTTGTTTTCCAACTCCATGGAACGCACGCTATGCAATATATATAAAATCATGCGCACATTTGAAAGAATAACCATAGCAGTGGTCACCTAAATCGGGATAAGAGTTACGCGCAGAGATCTCTATCTAGATAGATAGAGATCTCTGTGCGTAACTCCTACCTCGCCAGGGTTCTGGCGTGATGATATAAATATATCATCACGCCAGAACCCTTGCGAGGTAGGCAAAGAGTACGGAGTGGCAACAGCTTCTTTTCTTACAAACCTCTCTGAGTTCCTCTACTCTCACACGTAGAGATACTATATCAATATGCTCTAAAGTATAAATGAATAAAAATTATAAAGGTCATGAAGAGGTTGGAAATGCGGCCAGTGTGCGTCACGGGGGAAGATTCAAGGTAAAAGCCAACCAAATATTGAAACTAGCCACCAGTTGTGACCCTCTTCAATTAAATTAAATTTTGGGGGTCACAACTAGCGGGCTTTGCAGAGAGCTTTATTGTGCTGGTAAACCAATCATACAGTACAATTATTTATCTCTATTTAAGGTTACACTCTTCTATCTTATCTATCCCTTTCTAGAGTCACACTTTTCTATCTTATGTGTTTATCTATTACATGATTACTCTAAACTAAATATAGTACATATGCACATAGTTTAGTACATATGCTTATTAACAATATGAAGGCGTCGTCCCAAACAGATACCTTGGTCAGTTTGTTAAGCAGTTAATGACACTGGTATGTCAAAAAGAGAATCAGACCACATAACGGTATTCTTTATAAAGCAATCTCATCAATAGTTTAACTTCTAAATTACTCATCATTCTATTTTGTGTCTTATTTGTACTTAAAAAATTATTCGACTGTGGAAACTTAACTGGATAGTGCAATATTTAATATTTTTCTTGGATTAATCTTAACTTTTGTGTATGTTTTCCAGATATTTACACAAACCGACACGGTTAATTCCATTAGTAAGGGTAGAGGAGCAAAAAGTGTACACCCACTTTTTGGCAACGATATTAAGTACCGTGTCATTAAGGGCCTAAATCAAAAAAAAATCAAATGAATTAATAAATAACGATGAGTTTGACCAAGTGACCCAATACTTGAAATAATTTACTGTTTCAGACTTCTTCAACCTCATATAATTTTGTCCTGAAATTTTAACCTCGTAGCTTTCAGTCCCCATTACTAGGTGATTAGCTTTATAACTCGCCGAATCATCTTACGAGTATTTGCTTTAATTACATTACTGCTCTTATAATTTTTTTTCTACTTTGTTAGACTCGTCGCCAGAACTGAGCGTGCTTTTAATTACTTACCTAAAAATATATACTATTAAGGCCACAGGAAAGAAAAATAAAACTAGAAATTAATCAGAACAGGCTGTACGGCCGGAGTGGCCGTGAGTGTTAAAACTAAGTACAGCCAGCAAAGTACAACGTGAGTCGCTTGACATTCTTAATTTCTGAATCTTTCTTCCTTTTTTTCATCAAAAAGAACGTAGCCTTACACTAAGAATTTTTCCTGTGTTGTAGGTGCATTTTTCCATTCATGAGGATTCACAGATATCCAGACCTAAACAAACATGTGTGGATTAAACAAAGGTTTTTTCGTGTGCGGATCGAACCTGCGACTGCTCGATCTAGTAGGCAGAGCAGCCTAAGTTCAGTGGTTAAGAAATCACTCAACTCGTTGCCCAATTAAGACATTGTGCACTTTTAAAAATTAAGAAATTGATGATTACTGTTTCAGCCTTATTCGACCTCACATAATTTTGTCCTGAAATTTTATTCTCACAGTTTGTAGTCCCCATTACTAGATGTCTATCTTTATGATTCGCTGAATTATCTTACGAGTACTTTGTCTCAATTACATTACTGTTCTTATAAATTTCTTTTACTTTGTTGGACTCGTCGCAACACTAGGCGTGCTTTTAATTACTAACTTAAATCATATTTATTAATTTCGCCCAGGGAATTATATATAATGTGATTCTCGTGGCGTTAATAATATTGCTTTATATTTAAACCAGAATAAATTGAAACTAGAGATTGTGAAAACTTAAGTCAGTAACGTAAAAGTTGCTTGACATTGTCAGTTTTTGAATCCAGCCACCTCCTTTCCTCGATATCCTCAGTATTGAGGGTCGTGACCTCCAGGAACAACGATATCGCGAATTATGTTTCGCCCACCAGCCGGCTGACCGGTTCTCGGTATTGCCTCAGATATTGTGTTTTTTGCGCAGATTTCGGGGTTGTCGCCTTTTTTCCTGGCCATATGGCCCACAAATTCGAAGATCCTTCGAGTGCAAATGGTGAAGAGTCTCATAGTGATCTTAAGCTCAGCCAATGGATGCATTGGTCCTATGTGCGGTCCATGGTACTCAGAGCAGTCTTCTCTAGCACCGCATTTCAAAAACATCTATGCGCAAGCGGTCTTCTCAGAGTCCAGGCCCCAGACCCATACAGAAATATGGAAAACACCAATGAGAAGACTAGAATCCAGTTTTTGAATCCAGTGATGCAATTTATTTGACAAATGCTGGTAAACTTTGTCAAAACGATGTTAATGGCAACATATTCAAATATTTTTAGATCACCAAAATTATTGATCTGATGCAAAACAAAACCAAACGAAGAATGGTAAGCGAATTATATTGCTGACTGTACAAGTGACCTACACGAAGTTATTTACACGCTATTAATTTATTGCTGATATTTATACATTCTTTTGTGTACCATTTAACGTCTCTAAACTCCGCACGTAGTTCAAAAATCGATTTTACACACACATTCACTTATAAATTAATCGTTAATAGTCAGATTTAAAACATGTATACCTCATGTATATATTTTTTCCAAAATTCGCTATCCTAAAATATACGATATTTTGAAAAATCTATTTTTCTAGCCGGAAATTGAACCAGTCGATTTCATCTTTTTAAGCGTCACTGTAGCGCTTATAAAGATGAAATAATATCAAATAGAAAACAACAAACAATATTTTTTCAAAAGTTTTTGTTTTCGTGAGAGTTTCGTCTTTGTATTAATATCATCGCGCCAAATCCCTTGCGGGGTAGGCAGAGGTACAGAGTACTCTGAGACTTCTTTGAGTATTTTTTGTTAGAATTCTGTCTGCCTATAAAAAATATAAAAAGTACACGTTTTGTGGAGATATTTTCATCCCAACGTCCGGTACATTGGGATAAAATATCTCCAAATGGTGAAACATTCTATACTAATATCACGAAGATACAAATGTTTCATTGACGGACGATTTAGCGCAGTGGTTAAGAGCTTAAGCCGCTCCGCCCACTGTGTCTAATAGTCGCGGGTTCGATTCCCGCACGGGACAAATCTTTGTGCGATCCACAATTATTTGTTTCGGTCTGGGTATTTGTGTATGTGGATTTTCATGTTAAACGCACCCACGACACAGGGATAAATCCTAGTGTGGGGGCTTTTAATTAAAAAAAAAAGTTAGTATGAACGTGGTATATATCTATGTATATTTGTAGAAGGTAATCTCTGTAACTACTGATCCGATTCTGAAGATTCTTTCACTGTCAGGAAACTACATTATTCCTTATTGCTATATGCTCTTTTATTGCGAAACAAAAAAGGCAAATTATAAAATAAACGCGTACAAAGCCGCGGGCAGCTGCTAGTGTAATATACAAGGTGCATAGTTAATAACGTAGATCTCAGGCACCCTAATTAGGTAATTTTTAAGTACTTTTATTCCCCAAGCGAGCTATGCTCGGCGTCTCTTTGAAGGATAAAATTCGTAACGAGGTAATCCGACAAAGAACCAAAGTTACCGACATAGCTCGCAGACTCAGTAAGCTAAAGTGGCAATGGGCTGGTCACATCTGCAGAAGGACCGACGGCCGATGGAGCAAGCGTGTCCTAGAGTGGAGACCGCGACTTGGTAAGCGTAAGGTAGGACGGCCCCCAGCTAGATGGACCGACGACCTCAAAAAGGTCGCTGGGACAGACTGGATGCGGAAGGCAGAGGACCGAGTGCAATGGCGCGTGTTAGGAGAGGCCTATGTCCAGCAGTGGACTACGATAGGCTGATTGATTGATTGATTGATTATTCCCCAATTATCAATGACACTTTTACGTGTATGTGTGCGTATTGAGAAATACGTTTTGCTCTGAATTAAAAATAAAATTACCTTCTTTTAGCGCACTGAAGGAGAACGAGCATTTACCGCAAATTTAAAAAAAAAAATTACATTTTAAATAGTTGGAATCAATTCCCTTACCGATTTAGGACAAACTACTTTCAGGTCTTGCGTTTATTATGTTACAGTTTTTATACTTTTATAAATCGTATAAACGAATGTACCTGACTTTCAAAGGGTGCTAGCGTTTTCACCTTTTGTTCAGTGAGTTTCAGAGCTACTCAAAACTTGACAATAGCTTGAATTTTCTTGAACACAAACAATATCCCCGATTAGCTACTTGGCAGAGTTATTTGAGTGGGTTTTGAAGGAGAGACGGTTGTACTTCTCTAAGCCAGGTAATTAAGACAGTTATTCGTCATTTTAAAATCAGGTTTAGTAATATTTTTTTTTTTATTAATTTTTTTTTTTAAAAACGTGGCCCAAACTAGGATTTATTCCTGTATCGTGGGTGCGTTTACAAACATGAAATTTCACATACACAAAAACCCAGACCGGAACAAATAATTGTGGATCACACAAAGATTTGTCCCGTGCGGGAATCGAACCCGCGACTATTAGACACAGTGGGCGGAGCGGCTCAAGCTCTTAACCACTGCGCTAAATCGTTTGTCAAATATGACTAAGGGTTTTTGACTCTATCTATCTATCTATCTATATCATCACGCCAGATCCCTTATGGGGTAGGCAGAGAGTACAGAGTTCCAACAGGCTCTTTCCTTACATACCTTTTTGACTCCTACTCTTTTTTAACTATTTTGCTGTTTATTTTATATAATATCTTTACAAATTACAAAGTCCTTTCCGCGATTTCGTCCGCGTTAACTTTAGACAGGAACTTTACATTTTTCCATGATAAAAAGTCTCCTAAGTGTGAAACCAGATAATAAACTATTTGTGTGCTAAATTTTATCCAAATCCATTTAACCATTTTTGTGTTATTGAGTAACAAACATCTGAACATACAAATTTTCACATTTATAATATTCTATCTATCTATCTATCTATAACCTCACGCCAGATCCCTTGCGGGGTAGGCAGAGAGTACAGATTTATAATATTACTCTTAAATTAAACTTAAACATGCAATCCAAACCCACAGTATACATGAAACAATTTGCGTGAGCTCATATTCGCTATAACAAATTAAACTCATAACGTGGCACGTTGGAAGCCTTAAAGGCAGCTTGATAAGCCCCAACAGCAGGTGGCCACAAACCTGCCTCCACCAATCCGCACTGGGTTCGCGTGGTGGAGTATGACCTAATCTCTCTTACCTCGATTTGTGAGAGAAGGCCTTTGTCCAGCAGTGGGCAGTATAGGCTGATATTATTATACGTGGCACGTAACAATAACTTTGTGACACGAACGTTTATAATATTTAAACAATAAAAGTGAAATAGCGCATGATTCTGTTCGAAATCACTGTTGTAGTGTTTAAAATTTTTTAATAGAAAAAAGACCTTTTTAAAGCAAGTTTTTATAGCAAAAACATAATGAAAATATCTTGTTTAGTTAAGAAGTTCCTATGGATTCCATCTGGCTCTATCATCAGATCTTGAACACCATCCCGGTCTAAAGTGCTAGTCATGGCACACCCATCGAGCCCAAACAACGCAGGGTTATATTGAGTAGGTGGGTGGTTCTATTAGCCGCCTTTCAGCTTCATCATCAGACCCCGAACACTATCTGGTTGTATAGTATTTATCAATACTATAGTAACGAGGCTGAACACGAGGGGGGTACGTTGTTTATTTCTTATGTTTCTATGGCCACCTTCTGACTCCATCAGACCAGCTCCATGGTACCATATCATAGCATTTTTTTCCCACATAGATATGTCAAATTACAGCTCAATCGCATACCCGCAAGTGCTTTAAAACTGGATCATAAGACTTGAACCGGAAAAACAGACAGACAGACACGAACATTTAAGTTAAATAAAAGCTTGTAAAAAGAAAACACATATAGTTACATTATTGCTGTAAAAATATTTTCATTTTGTGTGTGTGTGTGCGTGTGTGAATGATCTCCCTGATGGCCGCGGGGCCTTTACAGTTTCACTGGACAAGAGGGCGAGTGTGCAACTACTACGCTTGAGCCAAAAGGGTAAGTGGGCAACTAGCTCAAGGGCGCCTAAAGGAGGCCTCGGCTTGGGCAGTCGCTATGGGGGTAGGTGTTTCGCCGTAGTGCTCTGCACCGGCCGGCGGGCAAGGGATTCTTCGACCTCGCCGGTGAGGTCGGTATCTGATCCTGTGTGCGGTATCTGTATCCAAAAGAAGGGATGTAAGGGCATCGGGAGGGTTGGTGAGAACACGCCGCGGACGGCAGTAGCGGCTGATAGGAGGGGAGTTAGTTTCGTAGTCAGAGGAGGGTACGTGTAGCGGATTTCTATGATTGGACGGACGTGTTTGCGAAATATTGGGTTGTCGCCTTTTTGATAAAGGCTCGAATAGATTCGAGACCGAGATTTCGGTTTTTATCACCGATCATTCTTGCTGCCTCTGTACTGCTGACTGCCTCGTTGGTCTTGTCACAAGGAGCTGGATTCAAATCCTAGGTCGGACTAATGCAGATTTTCTAATGAAAACTTCCCAGTATTAGTCCGGAGTCTGAAATTGTACATGAGAACTAACATTGACGAAGAGTGGGTGAACTCAGTACACCTCTGCCACTCCCGCTTGGAAAATATAGGCGTGACCATGGTGTCATTTTTGCAGTACCCATGGTCACGGGAGGAAATGAGGCGTTTGACATAGTACCTTAGGGGGATTGAGGTTCCACCACATAGCCAACGCAGCGCGACGGTGGCGCGACCTCGAGAATTGAAACTGAAATGTGCGGGAGACGACACAGCGCAGCGACGCTCGGTGTGACGGCACACGTCATGACCTGGCGCCGTTGCGCCCGATGCGATTACAAACGAAGCATGGGACAGCGAGACGTCAATACGCGTGCAACGGGACGTCAGTGTCGGGCGACCGCCCGGCCGGCGCGACGTGGCTCCCGCAGTGTGACGTGTGCGCCGCGCTGCCGACTGCGCGCCGAACGTACCCGAGCGCTTCCGTCGCGCTCCGTCGGCTGTTTAACCAAACATTTAATTTAACTGTAATTCTAATTTCAATTAATTTATTCTACAATAACAACACTGGACCACGGAGTCCTGAAGTATTTTGTAATAATTTTCTCACATTGCACGATTATTTCACGATATCGTAACGCGTCGTGCTTTGTATTTGCGAATATAGGCCCTGAAACGGTTTCCAGCCTGCACATTAACTAATCAATATCATTGTCTCCACCATTGCTTACCGATATTGAACCTTATTCCCACACAATACAGTTCAAAGGACCTAAAGTGGAAATTTCTAGTTGACTGAACTTACCGTTTAAGGTAGAAAGAGGCAGTAATCAGGAACGATTTACCCTTATTGGTGCTTTGTGGTTAGGAAATGGGGAGTTTATCCAACGATATTTGTAGTATGTACGTTAGAGTGGTCCACGTTTGTATGGGAAAAAAATATGGCGTAGAAGTCGCGCCACCTCCTGGTTTTGATACACATGTATGTGTAATCATGTGTATAAAATTTTTGCATCCCATGTCACCAAAGAAGAGAGTGCTCATTGCCTTTGAAATATACAAATGTTATGAAAAAAATAATATAATATATTGTTATATAAAAAAAGCGATCCCAATGATATAAACAACTATAGACCTATCAGCCTTCAGCCGTCGTTATATAAAGTTTTCTCGTCCATTATCAAAAATAGAATTAGCGCTACACTCGAATCACACCAGCCAATGGAACAAGCGGGCTTTCGAAAAGGTTTCTCTATGGTCGATCATATTCATTCTGTAGAGCTACTTATTGAGAAGTACCAGGAATTCCAGCGACCGCTCTACATAGCGTTCATAGATTACCAAAAAGCCTTTGACACTATACTCCATTCATCAATATGGGAAGCCCTAAACTCACAAAATGTAGAGGCTAAATACATTAGATTGCTAAAATATATCTATGAAAACAACATTAGCAGAGTGAAGCTAGAGACAACTGCAATCCCCTTTCCAATAAAAAGAGGGGTAAGGCAAGGGGACCCTCTGTCACCCACAATTTTCATCTCAGTATTAGAGTCCATATAAACTAAATTGGAATACGATTGGCTTAAATATAAATGGAAATTATATAAATCACTTGAGATTTGCTGACGATCTTGTTTTGCTATCCGAAAACAGCGTGGAGCTAGAGCACATGATAGATACACTACAAAAAGCAAGCAGACAGTCAGGCCTAGAAATCAACTTCAACAAAACAAAAGTGATGACAAATACATTGAAAAATGGAATAAAAGTTGATAATACTTCAATAGAATTTATCGATTCATTCATCTATCTAGGCAAACAACTCTCCTTTAAAAATAAAAGTAATTACCAAAAAATTAAAAGAAGGATAAAAGGGACATGGAAGAAGTTTTGGAGCCTTAAAGAAATTTTCAAAAGACAAATGCCAGTAAAAATTAAGAGAAATGTCATGAATACCTGTCTTTTACCGTCACTCACATACGCTTGCCAAACATGGCAATTCACGCGCAATGTTAAAAACAAAATAAACTCATGCCAACGGAGCATGGAAAGAAGCATGATGAAAATTATAAAAATTCAAAAAATTCGCAACTCTACTATAAGAGAAGCAACAGGAGTGATAGACGCACTAAACTATTCTATGAGATTGAAATGGCGATGGGCGGGTCATGTAGCAAGAATGAGTGACGATAGATGCACTTCTCGGCTGACGTCATGGCTAGGGCCCATGGGTACTAGGAAGAGAGGAAGACCTAGAAGCAGATGGGCAGACGACATTGAAAGGACTGCTGGAAGACTGTGGAAGGAAAAAGCCACAGATAGAGACTACTGGCCATCTCTGGAGGAGG
Source organism: Phalera bucephala (assembly GCA_905147815.2). Taxonomy (NCBI): domain Eukaryota; kingdom Metazoa; phylum Arthropoda; class Insecta; order Lepidoptera; family Notodontidae; genus Phalera; species Phalera bucephala. The sequence goes on from LR990620.1 coordinate 32,112,040, forward strand.
CCTTCACCCTCAAGTAGAGGGGTTCACGCAAAATTAAAACCTCAATAGATTCCAAATAAATTTAAAATGTTTGAAACAATGCATGACGATTCTCTTTTCTAGATTAAATTATTATATTATTAATTATTGATTCTAGGTTGACTCTTTTCTAGGTTGATTACCTATTTAATGAGATATTTTTTATACTAATAACTATACAAAAATTGTATCAAATCCATTAATAGGCGCGAAATAAAAGGCTTTTTTATTTTTTTTATTTATTTATATGACAGCAAAATGTTTAGTAAAATAACTTTAAGTGTTTTGATTGAAAAATAGTAATCAAAAGGTGTATCGTAAATAAAGCAAGATCTCAGGCACCCCGATTAGATAGTTACTTTACAAATTCAATACGAAAATCAATTTTCCAAACTTAAAATTTTTAACCCCATTTCTAAGTACGTATTGTAATGTACTTGTATAATGAAACTTGTTACAATTAACAATTAAACTTGTACGTGCATGTGTGCATATTGACAAATACGTTTTAGAAATGCTTTTGATATCTCCGTATTGCTTTGAATCAAGAAAAAAAATCAGTGTTATAGCGCACTAAAGGAGTAATAGATTTTTTTGCAAATTTAATATACATTAAAAATTGTTGGAATCAGTTCAGTTACCGATTTAAAACAAAATACTTTCAGGTCTTCTGTAAACATCTACAGAAATAACACCACGCTAAAAATTTAATTAAAATTCACGGTTAAGTTATATAGTGTTTTTAACCGATTTCAAAAAGGAAGAGTACGCTTTTTAATGTATGTTCACTGATATTTCCGTCAAATCTGGACCGATTTTGATTTATTTTTGCATTGGGTTTAGTATAACTCCAAGGTGGTTACATTTTAATTTCATCGGTATTGAACCTTGGACTTTGGAGAGACACCAGGGAACTCCTTAACGACGAATAATACGAATCTTTAGATTGAGAACTAATTAGAATTTTAACAGACTTCAAAAACGGAGGAGGTTTACAATTCGTCTGTGTTTTTTTATAACATCAACGTTATTATGGGTATTATATTGATCGGGTAGGTATCTTATTGTAGAACTAAGCAAAATAATATAATATACGTAGATAATATTAATAATCAATTCGCTCATCACTTAAATCTGATAAATCAATAACTTTAAAAAAAAGGGAGGGTGCCAAGTAACCGACTGCATTAACCGGCACCGACTAAAATATTTTTTATTTGCTTTTGGAAGACTGTATCTTTTTTAAAGTTATCTATTTGTCAGTTTATCAATAGAACACCAAAATAGTTTTATCTTCTCTCACTAAGTACAACGCGGTCGCACAGAGCGTTACGAGCGCCGTTATAATATATACCTTGCTATTTTTATTCTTTGTGCATCTGATATCTACCACTTGTAATTATTAATAATGCTGTGTTTAGATACCTACATGCTAAGTTGCTTCGATGGTCTAATGGTCTTTCCAAACTATTTTGGGCAAGAGACCCCTTTTCCAAAATGAACTGATACCTCAGATGGGTATGGCTATGGGGGATAGCGAAATTACTTTAAAAATCCTATATCTTGTTTTTTCCTATTGATACAAAATACTAACCAATTTAAAAAGTTTACGGTTGGTTAAGTGAGTAAATTACAATAATGATACTTTCTACTAAAATATTTGTTCGGGCATTGTGATTCACCAATTATGTGGGTGGACCGCAAAAAAACTGCGACTCGGAATATGAGGGTAGTTGGAAAACTACAACATTGAATTCGGGTGCAAGGGTGTTGATCGATTACCGGAAATATTTAAATTACTACATTATTCGTCGGTTTATTTGTGCAAAACAACTTGTGAGATTTCGGACAATAAGGTGGTATGCTAAAGACATCAATATAAAAGGATTGAAACAACCAGGCAGCCGTGCACGGCGGAGCTACCTTCGGGAGACGAGTCAAGGTGAGTGGTTCACCTTGTATTTGGGGATTGCGGTGCCTGGACTCCCAAATCTAACCGATAGAAAACTCAGGACCAGCAACTGAGCTATCGAAGGGGTTTTCACATGAACATAATTTTGGTCCCCGAGCCGGATTGGGTTTTCGTAAATTAGTTGGTTAGATAGGGGTTTCATTTATTTATAACGGTTACAAACGGGGTACCTACTTTTGGCATAGAAATAATTATTTAAATTGTAATAGGCATTGTGTTTAGAGGTTCTATTGTTTTCCAAAGATGGCAAAATCTTTTGAAAGCAAATTTAAAATTAAATACGACTGGTTTGTAGATTCGTCAAAATTAGTAAATAGTAAAACTTGTAGTTCGGGTGTTTTATCAGCTCGGTTCAAAAAACTGCATGACTATTTCAATGTTTTAACGGAGTCATACGAGGGCATACTGACCAATACTTCTTCAGAAGATGAAGAAATAATCGGTAGATATGAGGTAAAATACAAAGAGGCCACGGAGTTATACAACCAGTTGGATGCGGTCTCGGCGGCCTATCCGAACCTTGACGGCACCCACATGCCCACGGAGGGCGCGTCAACGCCGCGGCTACCGCGGATTGTGCCTAGTACGTTTGACGGGGACGTTTTTTCATGGTGTAGCTTCATTAGTCTGTTTACATCATTGGTTTTAACACGGAAAGATATCACTAAAACGGAAAAATTTCATTATCTTATTTCGCACGTGGAAAAGGAGCCTAAAGCACTTATTAAACATCTGCCGATGGTGGACGGGTCGTTAGACACGGCATTGGATATCCTAAAAGGCCGGTATGAAAATAAAAGATTGTTGGCGGATTCACTGATTGCGCGGATTTTACATTTGCCGGTGTTGAATAAGTGTGCTGGGCTTCGAACTAAAATATTGAACCCGTTATTGGAATCTTCGCGGGCATTAGCTAATTTAGGTTTTCCAATTAACGAGTGGAGCTACATTTTATTGCATGTAAGTCTACAAAAATTACCAATTGACGTCAGAACACGGTTTGAGCAAAAACACGGTGGCAATAATATAAGTTTACCCACTTTTGATCAGCTCATAGAATTCCTACAACATGAATGTAGACTTATAGACACGGCCACTGCGGAACCGGTTTCTTATTACGCGGATCGCACTCACAACAGGCCCGAGCGCAGGGTGCATAATATTGTGACGGAACCACCAGCACAGGACCAGCGGGAACGGGCGAACAACTACGGCCGTATTAAAGACTGTGGCTATTGTCAGAGGTCGGGGCACGGTATAGACAGCTGTTATAAATTTGCTGACATGTCCAGGTCTAAACGTAAGGATTGGGTTAAAAGATAATTCTTATGCTTTCGGTGCTTCGGTACTCATTTGGCGGCATCGTGTATCCGCAAGGTACCATGCAGTCGGTGCGGAAATATCGGACATAACAAACTAATTTGTACAACGTCCATTGCGCGCTCTGACTCACCGGCGGACGGCGAGCCGTATACACGGCGCGCATTTGTTACGGCGCAATGCGATAGAGCGACGGGCGGTCGGCGGCGCTCACCTATTACTCAGTCGCGGCGGTCACGGCACGCGTCTCCTAGGTCGTCGGTTCGAGACTCGCGTTATCCACGGCGTGGTGATAGTTCCGCGGGATCTATGGACCGGGTACGCGAGTTAAAGGATGGTTACGGGCGTGATTCGGACCCACGGGAACAGCGGGACTGGGAGACCCGACACCGCCGGGAGCGGACTGATTGGGGTGGGCGGCAGTCGAGTCCTGTGGTGCCGCGTGTGCCACAGGAATAGCAATTACAGTCGTGTAATGTCGCCTCGGTACCTCGGCTAGCGGATAATGTCATCTTACCCACGGTCATTGTAGAAGTAAAATCCAATCGGGGGGATTTTATCAAATCCAGAGGCCTGCTAGACCTGGGTAGTCAAGTCACTATAATTAAGAGTGATTTGGTAGCAAGTTTGGGTTTAAGGCGACATTACAACCAAACACCGTTAACAGGCGTCGGCGGATTTAATAACAATGAATGTTGTCATGTTGTTAAATTTTATTTTAAACCGGTAAATTCGAGTTATTTGTTATCGGTTACGGCGGTGGTTTTGAAGAAACCAACTTCATATTTAGCGCGTAGGTTTAGTAAACAAATTGCTCATATAAAATTTTCGGATGACGGTTCATTTAATATGTCAAATGTTGACATAATTTTCGGATGTGACATATTAGGTCAAATTTTAAATGGTGAAAAGGTGAATTTCGGTACTGATGGACCGTATGCTTTAGGCACCATTTTTGATTTTGCGATTTTCGGTCCGGCGCAACCATTAAAAAATGATAACTCGGAATCAAATGTTAATGTTGGTGTTACATTAATTGAAGCGGTCGAGAGATTTTGGCGATCGGAAGAACCACCCAGGCTGAAAATCAAGGACCCGGCGGACTTAGAATGTGAACATTTGTTTTTTACAACTACCTCACGCGGCTCGGACGGAAAATATGTTGTCAGATTACCACTGTTGCCAGATCGACAGCGGTTGGGAGAATCTAAGGAGACGGCCCTGCGTCGATTTACGGCCTTAGAACGAAAAATGAAACGGCTACCAGAATTTAAAAAAAAATATGTGGAATTTATGTCGGAATATTTAAGACTCGGTCATATGACGGTTTCCAAATTTGATGTTTCGTCAGGACAGGAACATTATTTTCTTGCGCATCACGGTGTTTTTAAAAAATTAGGCGACGTCGGAAAAATTCGGGTAGTTTTCGACGGAAGTGTACCCACCAGCACCGGTGCGTCCATCAACGATTGTTTGTTCACGGGTGAACGACTTCAAAATGACATCACACAAATTATAATTAATTTTCGGTTACCTCTGTTTGTGTTCACTACGGATGTGAAAATGATGTTCCGGCAAACCTGGATACATCCGGACGATCGGAAATACCAATTAATATATTGGCGCTCGTCACCCGATGAACCGTTGGTAGTTTATGAGCTGACCACAAACACATACGGGTTAAAGTCCAGTCCATTCGTCGCTATACGGTGTTTACATCAGTTGGCGAGTGACGAGGAGCACCGGTTCCCGCGGGCGGCCCGGCTGCTGCGTCACAACAGTTACGTGGACGATCTGAACGGCGGCGCGGACACGCTGCGCGACGCGCGGCATCTGAAGGACGAGCTCGTGGCGCTCATGCACACGGCGGGCTACGAGCTCAGGAAGTGGTCGTCGAACGCACCGGAACTGTTGGACGACTTGCCGGCGGATCATTTGGAGACGGCTCAGTCATTTAACATGGATACAGACGGATCGGAATTTATGAAGGTTTTAGGTATACAGTGGAACCCAAGGTCAGACAGTTTTTCGTATAAGTTGAATCTACCAACGGACACTACTGTCACTCAGCGCAGTATTTTATCATTGACGGCTCGCCTTTACGACCCTCTCGGATGGGTGTGTCCGGTTGTTTTCAAAATTAAATTATTACTACAACGATTGCTTAGCACTGGTGATAATTCACGGAAGGTAGACTGGGACGCTCCCGCGCCGCAGGATATAGTGCGAGCGTGGCGCGATATCGTTTCGGATTTGCCTAATCTACAAAAGATTACAATACCTAGATGTCTGAAACCGGATAAAAATAGCAGTTATTCGGTTCATGGGTTTTGTGACGGATCATCGGTAGGATTTTCTGCGGTCGTATATTTGCGGTCGGTGGATGAGGCCGGTAATGTCTTTATGCGGTTGCTTATGGCTAAGTCTCGGGTGGCACCATTAAACACAAAGCGGACCATCCCTAAGTTAGAGCTGAGTGGTGCGACCCTATTGACTACGCTTATCAACCACATAGTCCCCTCCCTGCAGAGTGACATTGCGATTGATGATGTCGTGTGTTGGTGTGATAGTACCATTGTATTGGCGTGGCTAAAAACATCACCACATAAATTACAAGTGTTTGAAGGAAATCGGGTATCTCAAATTATTTCATCTAAAGTAGATATTTTATGGAGACATGTCCCCGGCGAGATGAACTGCGCGGACGTGGCGTCGCGCGGCGCGACAGCCGACGAGCTGCTGCAGCACCCGCTGTGGTGGGGGCCGCGCTGGTTGCGGGACCCCCCGGCCCGGTGGCCCGGCGAGTGCTCGGACTTTCCGGCGGACATGTTACCGGGCATGAAAGCTAAAGTTGTTAACCTTAATACCGTCGATTCAGAATTCGATTTATTGGATCGGTACAGTTCGTACGATAAATTAATAAATGTAACGGCGTACACACTACGGTTCGCTAATAATTGTAAAAATACATGTAAACTCGGCGGTAATCTCTCAGTTGCGGAACGTAGAAACGCGACCATACATTTAATACGAATTGTACAAAATACATATTTTCACGAAGAAATTTCGGCCCTTCAGTCAAAGAAATCAATTAAGGGCTCACTTCGGCGGTTGAATTTATTCATTGATAACGATCAGTTGCTTCGTGTCGGCGGCAGAATAGGTGCGTCGGAGCTGCCGTACGCTGCGCGGCATCCTGTTTTACTACCGGGCAAAGGTCGCTTCACGGAACTATTGGTAACTCATTATCATAAAATATTTTGTCACGTCGGTGCAAATACACTTTCGGCCATTTTATCTCGGACCTATTGGATTGTTTCGGCTCGACGCGTGACGCGTCATATCACCTTTAAATGCGTACAGTGCTACCGGTCCCGGGCGCGACCTGTCCAACCCTTCATGGCGGATCTGCCCGCAGATCGTGTACAGGGTGTTCGTCCGTTTCTCGGAGTCGGTACGGACTTTGCCGGACCATTTTATATTAAATCTAGCTCGCTACGGAACGCGAAGATAGAAAAATGTTTTTTGTGCATTTTCGTATGTTTAAGTACTAAATGTGTTCATTTGGAAGTAGTCAGTCAACTATCGGTTGAAGCCTTTATAGCGGCGTTTACGCGATTTATTTCTCGTCGAGGACTACCCTCACTAGTGCGGTCGGATTGTGGCACAAATTATACGGGCACGGATAAATATTTAAAAGAATTGTATGTTTTCTTGCGGGACAACCAATCTGAAATTGAACGGAACTTGACGAAGAATCACATTAAATGGCTATTTAATGCGCCCTCGAGTCCAAACCACGGCGGTTTATTTGAGGCGGCGGTTAAATCTGCAAAAACACACGTCAAGCGTGTGCTCGGCGAAGCACGTTTAACGTTCGAAGGGCTCACCACGTTCTTCACCAAGGTGGAGGCCGTCATGAACTCTCGCCCGTTATATCCGCTTAGTACGGATCCGGCGGATCTGGATGTATTAACTCCGGGGCACCTTTTGATTGGACAACCACTGGTGGCTCTCCCTGAATACCCTTACACCGATGTCAGTGTGCACCGGCTGTCTCGGTTTCAACAAATTCAAAAGATGTCTCAACACTTTTGGTCTCGGTGGAAAAATGAATACCTACACACTCTTCAACAGCGGTTCAAATGGACCTCACAGACGGAACCTCCTAAACTCAATGACTTGGTTTTGATTAAAGAAGATAATTTAGCTCCTTTACATTGGAAACGCGGACGGTTAGTCAAACTTTTACCAGGTAAAGACGGGGTTGTACGGGTTGCAGAAGTGAAAACTCAAAACGGTGTCCTGATGAGGCCCATTTCTAAATTGTGTAGGTTACCCATAGATAATTAGGAACCAAGACGGGTCTTGGTTAGGCGGGGGGATGTTCGGGCATTGTGATTCACCAATTATGTGGGTGGACCGCAAAAAAACTGCGACTCGGAATATGAGGGTAGTTGGAAAACTACAACATTGAATTCGGGTGCAAGGGTGTTGATCGATTACCGGAAATATTTAAATTACTACATTATTCGTCGGTTTATTTGTGCAAAACAACTTGTGAGATTTCGGACAATAAGGTGGTATGCTAAAGACATCAATATAAAAGGATTGAAACAACCAGGCAGCCGTGCACGGCGGAGCTACCTTCGGGAGACGAGTCAAGGTGAGTGGTTCACCTTGTATTTGGGGATTGCGGTGCCTGGACTCCCAAATCTAACCGATAGAAAACTCAGGACCAGCAACTGAGCTATCGAAGGGGTTTTCACATGAACAATATTAGTCATTCTTATAACAAGTTGGTACACGTAACACAACTTATACGGTATCTTGAGTTTCAAATAAGAACTTGTGTTAATTAATTGGGGTCCTAATAAAACCTTGTCGACCCTCAAAATCAGTTTTCATTAACGTCGGCCCCTGGGAAACAGGTATCGACCCCAAGGGGTCGATATCGATCACTTTGGGAATCCCTGGTCTAGTGGAATAATGTGCGACTGTCCATAAACACTTGGCTTCCTATCCTAAGTCGACCAAGCATTATCAAGGATTTCTATCGAAGTCTGTAATTAATGCCTAATCTAAAGCTACGTTTTTTTTTAAAGTGATTATTGTGCCTGGTAATACTCAAAGGCGGGCCCTATATTACATGGGAATATTGCGTTTATTTCTCATTTGTTTAGTTATTCTATCTGGCCATTTATTTTATAGCGTTGTCGTAGTTTTGTTTTTAAAATAAGTAAAATGAAATATATTTTACGTTTAATTTTATTATTACAATAAATAGTGGTGATTCCGGCGCGGCCCACCGTCCGGTGAACCGGAAGTGGTAAAATGGAACGGATATTGCTCGTAAACACGTCACTGTTAGGTTGTGGACACACAGAGAGATATATGTTCTATTGTACGTTGCTTTTATTACTTGTCGAGTTTCAACAAATACAATTTTTTTTTCTGAATAAGAAATTTACATTTCCCTTTAATGAGAAGACATTTTACATATTGTATTTACGTATGTGGGATAAGAGGAGTTTTTGGACGTTTCTGAATGTAGACTTTTTGATAGACGATTATACCGTCAAGTTTATATTCCCTAAGAGGGTGTGGCAGAGGTGTACTGAGTACACCCACTTTTCGCCGACAAAATCCGATGTAATAGGGTGCAAGCCTATTGCCAGGCGTAATTCCAGATTCCGGTCTCATACTAGGAAGATTTCGTTAGAAAAACTACATTAGTCCGACCTAGGATTTGAACCCTCGTGATGACAAAGCGATGTGCTTTGCCACTAGAACAACGAGGCGGTCCGGCAGTCAGAGTGATAGACGATTATCTTTTAAATTTGTAAATAGTATTTTGTAGTATTTTGAATAAACAGTGACAGCGTTTATGTAAAGACGCACGTGTCAGAGACAGAATGATTCACGATTTGGACGACTGATAGGGAGACGATGAATGAAGCGGCAATTTAAAATGTTTAATGATTAAAACTAATTATAATAAAGAACGAAGAGATCTTATGCATTTTTAACTGACTTCTAAAAAGGAGGAGGTTCTCAATTCAACTCTATGTTTTTTTTGGTATGTATGTTACGCGATCATTCCGCCAATTATGAGGGCATTGCGTTTAGTATAGATCCAAGGTGGTCTCATTTTAATTTCATCGGTCAATACCGAGTCCAAGTCCAAGGTCCAATGACATTGGACTTGGAAGATACACTAGGGAACTCCTTAACGACAAACAATACGAATGCGTAGATTATGATATTATGGAAGATTGCTACTTAATATGGACTTTGATGCCTTATAGGCGACTTGAAAATTTTCCACTGCCTCGTTGGTCTAGTAGCGAATAATATTTTTTGGGATCACAAGATCCTGGGTTCAAATCCTAGTTCGGACGAATGTAGCTTGTCTATCCAAAAATTCCCGGAATCAGTCCGGAGTCTGGAAATGTGCCCGGTAATGGGCTCGCCCCCTATTACATGGACCTAACATTGTTGGCGAAAAGTGGGTGTTCACAGTACACTTCTGCCACCCCCACTTGGAGAATATAGGCGTGATGGTGTTTTTTTTTATATTACAAATTTTCCATGCAGTCATGAACATAAACTATGAATTGTTATTTTATATTAATTAAGAGAGAGTCTATGAAAGTCGAGGAAGCCAGAGAGGTATGTAAGGAAAGAACCTGTTGGAACTCTGTACTCTCTGCCTACCCCGCAAGGGATCTGGCGTGAGGTTATAGATAGATAGATAGATATTTATTAAGTTTCTATTGAAAAATTCACAGTAGAAATAAGCTTGCCTGGGGGCAAGCTTATTTCTACTGTGAATTTTTCATACATTGCAATCAAACATCTTCGGCGAAACGTAATTGGGGCGCCTGGGGAATATAGACGTGGTGGTGTATTATTTACAAGCTTTTTTTTTAATGTGTTTATGGTTGTGTCTCTTTCCGGTTCAAATCTTATGATCCATTTTTCAATCCCATGCGGGTATCCGATTGAGCTGAAATTTGGCATACTTATGTAAGTTCAGTGACAATGCAATAATATGGTACCATGGAGCTGGTTTGATGATCTGTCGGAAGGTCGCCATAGGAACACGTGAGATATACAAACTAACCCCCTCGTGTTTAGGCTTGTTGGATTGGTATTGACAAGTATTATACACCCAGAAAGGGTTCAGGGTTTGGTGATGAAGACGAAACGTGACCAATGGAACCACACAACTACTCAATATAACCCCGCCGTGTTTAGGCTCGTTGGATTTGTCTTGACGAGCACTTTAGACCCGGGTGGTGTCCAGGGACTGATGATGGAGCCGGAAATAATCCATAGGAACTCCTCAACAAAACAAGATATTTCGGTAGTGCTTTTGCTATAAAAGCTTGTTTTTGAAAAGGCCTTTTTAAATTAAAATAGAGATGCTAACCAAGTTGTTAGGAATGAGATAATTTATTTATTTCAGGTATTTACAATAAAGAAGAGTATATGTACAGTTAATATTTACAAAGAAGAAAAATAACTATTTACAAAAACTAGTATTTAAATAGACCGGGTCTTATCTGAAGGACAAGTCAGGAGTCTCCGTAACCGGCGAGCGTGTATGAGACGAACTATGAGAATAGAGGAAGTCAGAGAGGTATGTAAGGAAAGAGCCTGTTGGAACTCTGTACTCTCTGCCTACCCCGTAAGGGATCTGGCGTGATGATATAGATATAGATAGATAGTATTTACAAGGGGCCCAAAGGTTCCCAACCAGGAATTAATATGATAATAGAAAAAAAATAAAAGCCGTCGCGTCTATATTGTGTACACCCACTTTTCAATGACGATGTTAAGTCCGAATATATACACAGATAGGTTTGGTCCAGTAGTTAAGAGGATAAGCTGCTCTGACTACTGGATCGAGAAGTCGCGGGTTCGAACCCCCTACTAATCAAATCTTTGTGTGATCCACAAATGTTTGTTTAGGTCTAAGTGTTTGTGTATGGGAATTCCATGTTTATAAACGCATCCATGATACAGGGATAATTCCTAGTGTGGGGCTACGTTTTTGTTTAAAATCAGAAATAATAATCATTAAAAATATAATCGAGGTAGGACCACTATACCGGATGTCATTCCAGAATCTTGACTGCTACTGGAAAAAATACACTCTGCTCGACCTAGGATTTGAACCCAAGACCTCGTGATCGCTACGCGTAATATTTGCCAGAAGATCATAAATGAGATCTTTACCAAGTTTTAAAAATGTAGGGTGAAAGTAGAACTTGCTTTGGTCTTTAGTATTTCATGTTCCATCAACTTTGGTAAGTATCTTCATTCCGATCTCGCTTTCGAACCTATTCGTGCCTTTATTAAAAAAGGCGACAATCGTAGCCGCCGCCGACTACGAACTTAACTTCCTGTCAGCCGCTATCGCCATCCGCGGCTTGTTCTTACCGACCGTCCACACTCCCGATGTCCTTACATCCCTTCTTTCGGATACAGATACAGCACACAGGTTCAGACAACGACCTCGCCGTCAAGGTTGAAGAATCCCTTGTCCGCCGGCCGGTGCAGAGCACCACGGCGAAACACCTAGTATATGCCCTCCACCATAGCTACTGCTCAAGGCTTGAGCGTAGTGGTTGCACGCTCGCCCTCTTGTCCGGTGAAACTATAAAGGCCCCGCGGCCAACAGCATAGATCATTCACACAAAAAACTTAGGTAAGTACCAATAGCAGAACGAAATAAAGTTAATATAATTAGAAAGATTTTCCTTTTTATTAATCCATAAACCACATCCAGACTTGTTAGCGAGATGAAAGCGACCATCAGGCCAGATTACATTCTCTTTAAACCTTATTCCCATTAAAAACATCTCTAATTACGTAAAACAAATTATTTATTTTCCCGTGATCCTTTTTAAATCTTCTAATTAACTTCGATTCATAATACTTTTAATTTATAAACCACAGAAAAGTAATACTTTAGGTAACATAATAAGGTTTATTTTTGAGTGTATTTAGCGGTTAGATTTACGCTTTTGGCGTGGAATTGTTGAGTTTTAATTAACTTTTAATCCGTGTTAGCTAAAAGTCGGGATGAGACAGACGTTTCGGTGGAAATTGGGTGATTACGATAAAATGTTGGATGGTATTACAGAAAATCCTAAGGTAATCTAGTATTTATATTATGTAAGCTTATTTTTGAGCACTAGGCTAAAAAATTAAACTTACATCAAGTTCAAGACATGAAGAAAAGCCGCGTTGAGCGCGCTTTTTTATGCGTGACGGACCGTTATTACCTCAGATCATATAATCTGAGGTTATTACAAAGATTCCTGTTTACATACTATTATACTGTTAAGTAATATCATGTGTGAAAGAGCCAGTATGATTGTCGAAGAAAGGCTTGCGAAGTACTTCGAGAATAACACTAAACCCTTTTGGAACAAGGTAAGAAAGGCTCGAGGTGATTCATAACGCCCCAGAATTGGTAGGATAATGTGATACTGTTCTAAACCGGTGGAACAAATATTTTGGAGAAATGTATAAGGATGCCCGCCCCGTTGCTGGTGCCACAGACGAGCCTAGAAGTTAATTTGCGGCACCAGAATTCACAGAGGACATCATTATGATAGATATTGAATGGGCAGAGTCAAGCTGACCAACTGAAGCTGACCAAAACACATCATGTAGGTACAAAAGATAGTACCGATGTAAAGAGGAGTAAAGGTGTGCTCTGGTGGATCGGGCATATAAAAAGTATTTCGAAAGAATAAATACAAAGCAAATATACAGTGCGAAAGTAGAATGATTTAGGTACTGCGGAAGATCTAAACTATCTTGCCGTGACCAAATAGACCGTAAGTCAAGAGTTTCTGTAACCGGCTAGCGTGTATGAGACGAACTATGAGAGTAAAGGAAGGAATTTAACATAACAACCTTCCTTACACTTGCTTATTGGACGTTAAAAATCCATCCATTTCCCAAAACGAGGTGTCGGCACGCACCCTAGTTTCAATACCAATTAACTTTAATCTGTCGCAGGCGTGGGATGGGACCTTATTCGCTGTAACCAAACGTGGCGCGTTACGATAACTTTGTGAAATCTTCGTGTGGTGGTATTCTGTATGTATGTATACAAGGTGTAACATATATAACGCAAGACCTCAGAAGCCCCAATTAAAATATTGCTTTACGAATTCAATACGAAAATCAAACTGCCAATTTTAAGGAGTTTTCTAGCATTTTTTAAAATATTTTTTTAAGGTACCCATATTAACCATAAAATTTAATAATTAATTCACTTTTGTATGCATATTGAAGTGTGTGTAATAGAAATATATTTTAAATACAGTAAAAATAATGATAATGTAATAACGTAATGGTTCGAATAATTATTGAATATTGTTGAATACAGCAAAAAGAACGAGTAACAGCTTCTATGAAAATTAAAAAAAAAATTACTTCCCTTAAAAATAGTTGGAATCGATTTAGTTGCCGATTTAGAACAAACTACTTTTAGGTCTTGGTCTTTACGACTGGTATTGACATTGGGCATGTGTGCCTTCTCGTGCAGACTACGCTGCGTAAGCAAATCGCAGCTCAATCCCCCTCACCACAACTGCTTTACTGAGTATAAACGGACTTTAAAATTATGTTACACCTTGTATAGAAACTAGACTTATTGCACGACCCACTACCAAAGTGATACGGTCAGAAAGCAGCTGAGCCGACAATTGTTCTCTTAGTGTAAGTAAAACTGTTTGTTGTGTCCTAAATAAGCGATAGCTAATACATATTTTTTTTATATTTTTATATGTAGAAAGCTGTAATTGGCTGCAATTTGTAATTTGTGCTGCCTTTGTAATGCCCATTACGTTATATTCAGCTGTTGGTTAAATAAATGCCACTGGAGACTACCAGCCCATGATTGTTCTTGTGGCGAATAATGCGCGTAGTAGGTCCTGGGTACGAATCCTGAGTCAAACAAAAGGAAATTTTTCGATAGAAAATTTTCTAGTATCGGTCCGGAGTCTAGTGCCCGATATACCAGCAAAAGGCTTAACCTAACATCGTCTGCGAAAAGAGTGTGTACACAGTACATCTCTGCAACCCCCGCTTGGGGAATATAGGCGTTACAGTGGTCATTTTTTTGTTTTACTGGGAAGTACTTATAGTCTTTTTCACCAGACATGGGTACGGTGACGTTTTATCAAATTCCATTTCACGCATTTTTTATTTTGGAATATTTAAAATAGGGAATCCAGAAAATAAACAAAAAATCTATTTTATTTTGCATTTAAAATATATGTTTATAAATTTGCGTAATTACTTAAACCTTAATATAACTCTATTTCTTATTATGTAAATTAGAACGGTTTGCGATTTGGGGACTGTAAAAATGAAATCGTTATAAACGAGCAATTATTTTCAAATTTGTACAAAATCGATTACCGATTTCTATATGAATATTATTATATGTATCCGAATTATATATAATATATAATATTATATTGTATGTATCCAAATAAAATACATGGTATGTTCAAAGTCAAGAAATTAATAAAAAATGTGTGGATGCGTCTTAACAAATTGATATCGACAATTTTATTGATTTTTTAAATAATTCACGTGCAAGACTAGTTAAGCGATTTCATAAATGATTTTCAAAATAAGTAATAATATGTTGTAATTTGTTTCTCTTTTTGTTCCTAAATTATTGTTAATAAAAAAATTATTACAAATTATTTTCGATACGATTTTTTATTTGATTCTATATTATTTATACAATTTTATCATTACCACATTTCTAGAAACGTCAAATCCCAAACGTCACCCTACCCATGTCTCGTGATAAAAACTATAAACGACCATTTTACGATGTTATCTTAATACGCCACGTTAGGTATTTAATTGGTCATATCGAATAAGGCCCTGGAATGAACGAGCAATGAAAAACATTGGACGGGTGAAGACCAGTTGGTAAATTATTCATTTCGGGTTTTACGACACGTTTTTTTATTATTTTAACTGCCTTTTTAACGGTTGGATGTCACCGATCTGAATCCTAAATTATGATGATGTTTATTTTCATTTTATACTTTGTCAGTAGTAGTAGTTTTATACTTTATTGACATAAAATGCCTATATCAATACACTACATTCCCTGTGGGGTGGGCAGAGAGTACAGAGTTCTGAGAGGTTCTTCTCTTCTGTCCTACTAATCCTACTGATATTATAAATGTGAAAGTTTGTATGCTTAGATGTTAAAATTTTCAGATGTTTGGATCTTTGTTACTTAAACACGCAAAAACGGTACAAAATAGTACAGTACACTAAAACTTAAAATGATCTTTAATATTTCATTACTAATTTTTAGAGTTGCCTACGTAGGTTTATATAAACGCGGGCGTTTTTTATTTGTCATTTTGGTCTCTCATCCGTTCGCACCGTTGTGCCCCTAATAGGAGGGGCCCTATCAGCCGCTACCGCCGTCCGTGGCATATTCTCACCGACCCTTCTGATGCCCTTGCTTCCATTATTTCAAATACAGATACCGCATACAGGATCAGACATCGACCTTGCCAGCTAAGTCGAAAAATCCCTTGCCCGCCGGCCGGTGCAGAGCACCACGGCGAGACACCTAGTTTATTTTTTTATTGGGTCTAAGCCACACATTCCCACCATTGTAACTTCTCTAAGCCAGGATCCACAATTGTCTCCTTAGATGACGCCAAGTGTTAAATCTTGGGATGTCCCGGGAAGCGCTTTAATTGTCTTGGAACCCCAAACAAAGATAATTAGAAAGAAAAACTGGAGGAGTATGTAAAATAAAATTCCACTTCCGTCCTTTTCAAAGCGGGAGACACAAAAAAAATTGGCACATCAGCCATAAAGAAGACTACAACTAGGATAAGCCCAGTTGTATAGCACCACGGATACGGAAAAATATTAACAAGGCCTATTTGTAAGTCTCATGTTTGATTCCAGTAATACGTACGGCAAATACGCTTGACCGCACGGAAAATATCCTGAGTTTCCACAAGATCCGTGTAGTAGATTACCCGAAACGTATTTCGCAGGTAGTTTAAGATATTGGTACTTGTTGTGCCAGAGACCGCACTCCCAAAGAACGTGGTGTGCTGATTGTCCATACTCGCAGTGAGACCTGGAATACTGACATATCGGTGAAGCTACCAGTTTAAAAGAGAATAATGCCCGTTGAGAAATTTTGCCACACAGTGGTCCACCATGTTCTCGCCAAACGCTCACGTACGAGCGGAAAGAACAGTTAAAGGTGACGGCCATCGTTGTTGTATCCCATCTTTCCCGCCATTCGGTCCGGATATCTTCATAGGCGATTGATTGCAGTTTGAATAATCTACTGATTTTACAACAGTCTCGAGACAATAGATACTCAGTGTTTAAGTTGTCTCGAATATATGTGTGTGAGTGGAATAGTACATTGATGCGCGTCTCTGAACCTCAAGATCGACTGGAAGTACACTGCAAGTACCGGTAGGGCTTCTGTACTGACCGTTTTGTATGCCTTACACAAAAATAACAGTGCAAAGCGATGACTCTGAAGCAATTTACACCGTGCCACCCCTATCGTGGCCCTGTCGGCCCATACAGGTGCACCGTAACACATACATTCCAAGTACGTTGCTCCGTATATGATTTAAAAAGTAATAAAACGAAGGCCTCAAGTTGACCTTGATATTCTGGTAAGGGCATTTAGCTTTTTCGCCTACAATTTTTATTTGTTCAATGAATGATAAATTTCTCACCAGATCTAAACCGAGATGACAATCCGATTATTTTCTTTTGACTTTTTGGTTGTTGTATTTAATACGCGGCGCTTATTGTAAATTCCCTTTTAATAGGAGTTGGTATGTTTTTCGAAGAGCAAACGTAAGCCGGTTTCTTTCACCTCATATAAAAATAAGTTGCAAACATGTGTCCGCTAATTTCTCTAGCCCGTCCTTAGTGTTAGATTCTATGAGTAAAAGTCCGTCGTCAGCGTAACCGGTTAACATGCAACCACGCGGTAGAGGTATCTCGAAGAAATCATCGAACCCTAAATTCCACAGATACGGACTTAACACAGGCCCCTGAGGACATCCCATCGTCAGCGATTTAGACACTGCATGGTGACCAAGATTTAGTTTAGTCGTTTCTTGTGAAAAATACGACTGAATAAGTAGGTCGATATTTCTAAAACATCCACGAGCCTTCAGCTTAAGAAGTAGCACTGGCCACCATGCGTTGTCGAAAGCACCAGAGATATCGAGGAACGCTAAATACATATTTAAAATCTGTAGTGCTGACAGTTGTTCTAACGGATATGGCTGCGTCTACTCATAATTTGCCCGATGTGAATCCGAATCGTTTCCGATTAAATGTTGGCCCACACGGTAACAGTCAAGGGACTATAAGACGTTTTAAAACCTTACCCAGCTACCATAATAGGGTTATTCATATCGATCGACTTTGGATCATCAAGTGGCTTGTCACCACTTTCCGGCATAAAGCACGACGCCGGAGAAGATGCCCTCACATATGCATCGATTAAAAACCTGTAAAATTTAATCACCCGACGTTTGACTAACGTCTTAAATCATTCTATTTGATATCTTATCTTCGCAGGCGGCTTTATTAAGAGGTAGACCTTGGACAATGTTCACGAATTCATCACGAGATGGAAAAACAGACACAGAGGAAAGAGGTGTCTCTATGGCCCACGCGCGTATCTGCTTATGATGTTCGCTATCGGTTATCGTATCGTCATCAGGGTTTAACGTATTAAGCAAGATACTCGTGGTCTCCTCAATACCAACGGAATACTTATTATTTACTTTGATGTTTTGTATGTATGCTAAGTCGACTAATCGATTTGCTTTAAACTCGTGGTACAGGGGATACCAAGGGCTTTCGCTATCTAATTTTTTTACTACCCTATTAAGTAAAGTAGATTTTTCAACGGCAGCTCTGTAGTGAGACCTGGCAACTCTAAGTACAACTTTTCTACCATTACGTTAAATAATCAGCGAAAAACGTCTGGGGTAATCTACTATACGGATCTTTACGGATAGAAACTCGGGATAATTTCCGGCGTTCAAGCGTTTTTGCCATACCTATTACTGGAATCAAGGCTCACAAATAGGCCCTGTTAATATATTTCGTATCTGTGGTGTTTTACAACTGGGTTTAACCTAGTTGTGGTGTTCTTCTCTATGGCTGATCTGCTAATTTTTTGTGTCCCGCTTTGCAAAGGAGGGAAGTGAAATTTTATTTTCTTGTTTTTCTTTCTAATTAAATTTGTTGCGGGTTCCAAGATAACTAAAGCGCTTCCCGAGACACCCCAAAGTTCAAACCTTGATGTCATCTAAGGAGACCATTGTGGATCCTGGCTTACAGGAGTTACAATGGTGGGAATGTGTTGCGGGCTTAGTCCCATGAAAATACCAAAGAGTAGATAACGCACTAACGTCTACAACGATTATGGTTTTACGGCCGGCAACCCGTGGCGGAATTGGTATAAGTGTGAGTGACAGGGTTTTAGTATTAAAACATTGAAGACACCTAGTGTATGTCCCCACCCATAGGGACTGCCCATACCGAGGCCGTGCCTCTTTCAGACGGCCTTGAATTAGTTGCCCCCTTACCCTTCATGCTCAAGCGTAGTGGTAGCATGCTCGCCTTCTTGTCCGGTGAAGCTGTAAAGGCCTTGCACATTACTTCTACTCATTTGTAATGTGTGTGGGTACCTACGCAATAGTTACGGTCACAAATCTCTTTTAAATTTATCTATGTGTTCAAGTGTTTATTGATCGTCTCAAACTAAGGGATAACGTAACGGGAGGGAGCTTACAATTTCATTAGTGGAGTTCACGGGCTGTGGGGGCTACCCGCCGCATTGATCTCTGCCCACCAACTTTTCAGTGTTAAATGTGCGTATTAGTACCCTTTGTGTGATTATTTCCATTGTTTCTAATGTGTAAGATCGTGAAATAAAACTGTTGTTACTTTGTCGAATTTATTTTTGGATTTTAAGTTCCCGAAGTTACGAGAGCTTTACAGCACTCATGGTAACGAGAGTGACTTACGTAACCATGGGGGCTGCCTTAAAGCTTTATTTCATGTGAATGGTTTTTTCATGTGTAGTATTTAAGTACAACTGATTTTTTACAAAAAAACGTGTGTGGCTACCCATCCTAGGAATCATTTGTGTGCGTGGTTGCGTTTACAAGCATTAAGTTCCTATAATTAAATACTCAGACTGAAACAAATTATTGGGAGCCACACAAGGATTTGTTTCTTGCGGCTATCGAACCCGCTGCTATTCAATCCAAAGAGCGCTGCGGTTTAAGTTTTTAGCTAATGGACCAAGTCGTGTACTATGTCTGCAGACCAAAAGCCTCCTCCAAAGATCGCCGCTATAGGATCTTTACTAGAAAGAAAGAAAAACGTTTATTATGGTACATATCAAAAACAAAACAATAAGTGACAATGGCAATTCATCATATCAGCCTACAATTTTTCACTGCTGAACATCGCTTTCCAGCGTAATCGGTCCGATGCCATCCAACGAATTCCTGCGATTTTCACAAGATCGTCGGTCCATCTGGCAGGCGGCAGTCTTAGGTTGCGCTTGCCAATACGTGGTCTCTTCTCTAGAATCCTTCTACCCCAACGCCCGTCCGATCTTCGCGCTATGTAGCCCGCCCATTGCCAATTCAGCTTGCTAATCCTGAGGGCTATTTCGGTGGCTTTTGTTCTTCTATGTATCTCCTCATTCCTGATTCGATCACGTAGAGAAACGCCGAGCATAGGTCTTTCCATAGCTCGCTGCGCAACTCTGAGCTTTTTTATGAGACCTATTATAATAGACCACGTCTCAGATCCGTATGTCATCACTGGCAACACACATTGACTAAAAACTTTGGATTTTGAAAACAGCCGAGTTGGATTCGTCGGTTGACCTCTCTCTCAAAGTTGGGCATACCTAACCGGACTGCCTGTCCCAGGTAAATGTATTCGTCGACAACTGCAAGAGTAGAGTTCCCAACGGTAAGTGCGGTGGGTACGACATGGACGTTAAACATTATTTTCATTTTGTCCATGTTCATTTTAAGACCCACTTGTTGAGATACTCTGTTGAGGTCGCCGAGCATTCGTCCTAGATCTTCCAGCGACTCCGCCATGACCACAATGTCGTCGGCAAATCGAAGGTGAGTGATGTATTCGCCATTGATGTTGATGCCAAGTCCTCGCCATTCCAAGAGCTTTGAGGCGTCTTCTAAGGTGGCCGTTGGAGAAATGATGTCTTCCTGTCTTTCTCCTCTTTTTATGGGGATTGCTTTCGTACACTGCCTCTGTACTCGGACTGAAATGGTGGCGTTATTTTATATGAACTTCAACACTTCGATGTACCGATAGTCAATGCGGCATCGCTGGAGAGATCTAAGAACCGCCCAAGTCTCGATCGAATCGAAGGCTTTCTCATAGTCCACAAATGCCAAGCATAGTGGCCCATTATACTCCTCCGTCTTCTGTATAATCTGCCGAAGCGTATGTATGTAGTCTATGATACTAAAGCCTTTCCGGAAACCGAGTTGTTCGGGAGGCTAGAAGTCATCAAGCCGGAGTGCGAGATGATTCGTGATGACTCTCGAAAACAACTCATAAATATGGCTCAGCAGTGTGATGGGCCTATAATTCTTCAATAAAGTGTTATCACCTTTCTTGAAAAACAGAACCACCACACCCCTGTTCCATGCTTACGGCGTTTTCTCTTCGAGCAAGATGGAATTAAACAGCCTCTGAAGGACTTTAAGTACCGGCGTTCTGCCCGTCTTCAGAAGCTCTGCGGTGATTCCGTCTTCGCCCGGCGCTTTGTTGTTTTAAAGTTGTTTGAGAGCCATCCTAATCTCGTACAGGCTGATATCCGGGATATCTTCATTGTAATGTCAGGTTAGCTTGGCTCTTGAGTCTTTTACCAAGTCAACAACAGGTTCAACTACTGAGGGTACAATGGCAATTAACTCAATATAATATGTTACATAATAATATAGAAATCATCCTGTCACGTATATTTACATATAGGTAACACATAGGGCTCCGCCTCAGTATGATGCTGATTGAAGCAACCAGCGCTAGTATTAATATAAATACACTCCTAAAATTATTATAATACTAGCTGTTACCCGTGGCTACGCACGCGTTTATTTTATAATTTGACATAATTAGGTAGAGGCCTTTTAGGAATGTTGCAGATGATGTACTGACCTAAGACATCTCCATACTAAATATCTTTAAAATCAGTTTAGCCGTGATAGTATGGAGAAATAAAAACTACGACGCATGAATGGCGTTTTTTTTCCTTCAACAAAAGAATATACGGTTTCGTATCCGGGTCATTCATGGTTAAAGAGTTCTCTCCAGGAGAGAGCATCCTGAATGCATCAGCCGTTCATGCACGATGTTAAGTTTGAGTCTTTAAATCAAACGTGTTTGAACCATATCTAGCAAATAGAATAAACATAAAAAGGAGGTACTTGCACAGCAAGTCAATATCAATTTTAATTTTTCGTACATTCGTTGGACGAGGATGATAATTTTTTTTATAGAATTTATAATAATGTAGCGGCCCCTACACATTGCTACAAAGTTGTGACTACCCACCCACAGATGACGCCGAATATAGATTAACAATATTTCCCTATACTCTCGGGGGAGTGGCAGGCCCCGCCAGATACAACACCTGACTGACTCAAAGTTCCTGCCACAATAATATATCAATCTACCCTGTGCCACTGCGGGAAAAGGCCTTATCTCTTTCTCTTTACAATTTAGTTAGGTTTTAAATACTTACAACTACGACATAGAGACTAATGTTCGTAAAGGATTTTATCCCATCATTCTCTGAATCCAAATTCAACTTTGACCACGGCATATTTAACCCCGGCGATTGATATGACTGTCCTTGAAAATAATTGATTAAACCTTGTCAAGTACTTCATTATTAACAAAGTATCATCTCAAAATCGTAAAACAAATCAAATAGTAGTTTTAGTTCTCAGTAGTGTATGTGTTCATCTTTAGTCAAACTTTGTTTTGAGTAATTCAAAACAGTTGGAGCCAAATGATTTGAATTGGAGAAATGAGTTTGCAATCCAGATCTATCTATATCAGCACGCCAGATCCTTTGCGGGGCAGGCAGAGAGTACAGAGATCAATCCCAGTATTAATCAATCCAGATCAATGATATAAATTGAATTATTAATTTCTTATCGATTTTTGTATGCCAATAAATAAATAAAATAAATAAATAAAGAAAGAGTACGTGAATTAAGTTCAGTGTCATTGGATTTTGATATAGAATCTTTTTTGTGTCGAATGCATTCTTATGCGTAATCATCGAGATGTTTATTTAAAAAAGAATGAACGTAAGTTAGTAGCCTACGCCATAACTTTAAAGGCAGTAGTAAACTAGTTAAGTTATGTTAGTTACATATTGTATCATCATTCTTTTTAAAATGTCTTGAGAAAATGATGGATAGGCACATAAAGGATAGGCCATTAAAGGATCATCCTCTACATAAGATGCAATGCGCTTACCTACCTGGTAGATCTACGGAGACTGCATTACACTATGTGGTGACTCGCGCAGAGATGGCCTTGCAGCAAAAGGAAATCTATGCTGCAGCTTTTCTGGATATTGAAGGTGCATTCGATCGCACAACATTCTCATCCATTGAAACAGCTGCTACAGGGCATGGGATAGAACCAACTCTAATCAGATGGATCAAAAACATGCTAAAGAACAGGATAATCCAATCTACCATATTAGGAGAAAGTCTCTCCGTCAAAACGACTAAAGGATGCCCGCAAGGAGGTGTCTTATCGCCGACTTTGTGGAGCCTGGTAGTGAATTCTCTTTTGAGGATAATCAACAAAGGTCCGTTCTACGGAGTTGGATATGCGGACGATATAGTGATAGCAGTCAATGGAAAGTTTCCAAACACAGTATCGACACTGATGCAGGAAGCTCTAGACAAAGTCACGAACTGGTGCACGACAAATAGTCTCTCGGTTAACCCAAAGAAAACTAACGTGATCCTATTCACACAGAAAAAGGTACTAACAGGTCTACAAGATCTACATATGTACGGTAATAAAATCAAATGGACCACTGAAGTTAAATATCTAGGGGTTATACTAGATAAACAACTGCGGTGGCATGCACATGTTGACCATACCATTGCTAAAGCACTGAGAGTACTGAATATGTGTAGGTCAGCATATGGAAAGACATGGGGCCTACAGCCCAAAATAATGTACTGGGTGTACAAAATTATGGTAAAACCGATATTAATGTATGGATGCATCGTGTGGTGGCCCAGAACTAAAATACAAACCTGCAGGGACAATTTAAT
Source organism: Phalera bucephala (assembly GCA_905147815.2). Lineage (NCBI taxonomy): Eukaryota > Metazoa > Arthropoda > Insecta > Lepidoptera > Notodontidae > Phalera > Phalera bucephala. The sequence goes on from LR990620.1 coordinate 32,135,788, forward strand.
GAAACTACAAAGGACAGCCTGCCTGGCCATCACAGGTGCATTCAAAACAACACCGACGGCAGCTATGGAGCGGTTACTTAAGCTCACTCCATTACACATCGTCATTGAGACTGAGGCGAGGAAGGCGCTCTATAGACTGGAGAAAACTGGACTATGGAGCATAACAGCGCCAAGCCTTGAACATACCAAGCTAGCGCCACACAAGGAACTAGATAACATTAAGAACATGAGATGTGACAAGATCTTGACCACGCACATGTTCAACAAAAGATTTAGCACCCACATCCCTACCAGGGAACAATGGAAAAGTGGTCTAAACAAGCAAGGTAAGGAACAAATGATATGGTATACGGATGGATCCAAAACCAAGTCTGGAACAGGAGCCGGTGTATATACAGAAGGATACAATCTAAGCCAAAGCATGGGTAGATTTGCATCAATATTCCAAGCAGAGACCTATGCGATAAATGTTTGTGCAAAGGAGATATTGGACAGACGAATTACAGGCAAGAGAATTTACATTTGTAGTGACAGTCAGGCTGCCCTCAAAGCCATCAGCTCCTATGAGCTAAACTCGGCACTGGCTGTGGAGTGCGCATACCTTCTTGACAGATGTGGAGCGCGCAACACGATCAGATTAGTCTGGGTCCCTGGGCACACGGGGGTTGATGGCAATGAGCGTGCGGATGACTTAGCCAAAAAGGGAGCAATGGAGAAATTTGTTGGTCCAGAACCGTTCATACGCATACCGGATGGTGCCTACAGAGGAGCGCTGTTCAAATATGCCCAAGAACAACACAGGAGAGAATGGGAAACTAAAACAGGGCTGAGACACTCCAAGGAATTCCTTTCCACATGGTGTGACAGCGACAGCGAGAGACTGCTAAAACATAGTAGACTACAATTAAGGCAACTAATCGGAGCTTATACTGGCCACTACGGCACAAAAGAACATCTACATAAGATGAACCTCTGCAGCGACGTGGCATGCAGGAGCTGTCGCACAGAAACTGAAACCATGAAGCACGTCCTATGCCACTGCGACGCTCTGGCGGCGCGGCGAATGAAGCTACTGGGAGTGGCCTATCCAAACCCAGAGGAATTTCGGCTCTTCCCCCCTGCTGGAATCTACAGCCTGGTACAGGGAGTATTCGATTCTACAGGTATGTAAGAGCGTTAGGGCAAGGACAGCACAAAAGATTCCAGCGGGTCGAAGTGCGCCTGAGGTCTCCTCGGTCCGATAAGCCAACGACAAGATAAGATAAGATACATATTGTATGTATGAAGGAGCAGGGGCCAGTATATATTATACTACTCTTTGGCAGGGGCATTCCGCTTCAAGTAAATCATTTAGTTGAAAGGGCTTTGTTTACGTATGAATATTCTGTTAAGTACCTAAGAGCGAGATGCTAAATCCGTCTAGACTCCGTCTCTCGCACAAGAACCGTGAATCTTACAGGAAGGTGATGCTAAACTGGCCTTATTCGCGGTTGATACCGCTCTCTATTTCTCCAGTAGGAGTAAGGGCATTATCACTTCGAAACTTCAGGCCGCCGCCAATACCCTAGGGGATTGGTTCAGGAAGTGGCGAATCGAGGTGAACCCGGACAAAAGCGCGGCGGTGCTCTTCTCCAGAGGTTCAACTTCGCGCCGCTCTCTGCGCCACCCCGGAAGGAACCGAGGTCAAGTGACCATGTTCGACCGACCCATTCCCTGGGTCAAACAGGTCAAATATTTAGGCGTCACCCTGAACAGTACCATGTCCTTTGGCCCGCACATCAAGCGGGTCCGTCACCGAGCATCCTTTGTGCTCGGTCGTCTCTATCCGTTAATCTGCAAGCGGAGTAAAATGTCCCTTAGAAATAAGGTGACGCTTTACAAAACTTGCGTTCGTCCCATCATGACTTATGCGTGTGTTGTGTTTGGGCATTCGGACCCCTCTCACATCGACAGACTTCAACTTTATTAAAAAGGCGTCAACACGTCACTTCGCGAACACATCTACCCATGCGAATCCGTTAATCGTAGCCACCGTCGACTACGATCTCCCCCCCGACCCCTGCCACCACCGCTGGCCGCGACATGTTCTCACCGACCCCCCCGATGCTTTGTCATCCCTTCTTTCCGCTCAGAATACGGGCGACGACGACGACGTAGTAGTAGATCCCCTCCCATAGCCGGCGGTTGACCGGTGCACTTAGTAGTGCACCCGTCCCCCTACAGCGACTGTCCCAACCGAGGGCGCCTCGAGTATGTCGCCTCTTGCCCTTCTGGCTGGCTAGAGCGTAATGGTTGCACGCTCGCCTTAAAATCCGGTGAAGCTGTAAAGGCCTCGCGGCCAACAGCGTACATCATTCACACACACACACATCTTACAGCAAAGTGAGGTTTCTATAACCTTACTTTGCTGAGGGCTTTGTTAAAGAAAGATTAAAAGATTTTAATATACCCTGGCCTCAGCAATTCAGATGTTTCAAATGACAGCATTTTATTAATATGTAATCTTTAGACTGATTCACATGTGACTCTGATCTGGACTATGAATCACCTTTGCCCATGCTCAGTTATCGCGCCTTGAAAACCGTTCTAGTGAATTATAGCTAAAGTTATTTCATCAGGCGCTAATTTTGGGGGTTCTATATTCATTTCTCGTTGGTGACAAGACCTTGAATATATTCACAGATCTAAACTTTACAAGGTTTTTGTATGGAGAACAGTACCTACAGTTGCAAATAATATTATTGAAGTCCTTTGTATCACGTATATTGCGAGAGCTCTAAGGCCCGTATTATGTACGTAAATCAGTCGTGAATCTACTTTTAAAACTGGTTTCTAGTCGATTTTTTTTCTCTGAAATATTAAGTGAGTTGATTCTTTTTTTAAAAACAAGCTTATGTAGCAAAAACACAACAACGACATCTTGCACAGTTGAAGAGTTCTAATGGATTCCTTTCGGTTTATCTTCAGACCTTGGTCACTAACCGGGTTTAAAGTACTTGTCACGACACATCTAACGAGTTCAAACACGACGGGAATATATTAAGTAGTTGGGTTCCATTGGCTATCTTTCAGCTTCATCATCAGACCACTAATCACTATCTGGTTGTATAGTACTTGCCAATACTAATCTAACAAGCTTAAGCACAAAGGGTTTACTTTGCACAGTTCCGTTCGCCGCCAGCTTCCGTTTCCGTACTCATGCTAAATTTCAGCTCTGTCGAATACCCGCAAGTGCTTGAAAAATGGATCATAAGATTTGAACCGGAAAGACAAACGGTCATATAAACATTGCTAGTTATATAAAAGGTTGTGAAAAAGTAGGGAAGTGACCAGCACCAAATAGCCACCGCAAGCATAGACTTTTAGTGAGCATGACTCCAGTACATGCAGATAGTGTCTACTCAGAAAATATCTACCAAATAAACCCTGTGATTAAAATTCGGTTTTGCGTAATTTTGTTGGAAGAATTAGCGCTCTCACCACCAAGACTAAGCGTAAATCGTAAAGTTATGTTCATACATATCTATTATAATTGAAGTTTAATTCCATCGGGCTGGGATAAGTTTTAATAGTATTTAGAAGTTCTATCTGCCCTGGAGTTTTAAACCGGCTCCCGTACCACCACGTTGGAAATATTTCTGAATTTCCGGAATCTGGGTTCAACAATGATGCCAACGAAGAAAGTCTGGATCGCTGGGAAAGTTTTTATTTTTAACAAAACAGTTGAGAAGTTTGGCTGTATATACTTAACAAGTTTTGATTTTCATTAATTTCAGGAATATCATTAGCATTTCATCTGTTAAAAGATGTTAAATAACGATGCTGATAGAAGGAATAAATTTTTCGTGTGATGAAGATTTTTGTACTGAAGCCAAAACAGAGAAGATTTTTTAGAATTAAAACAGTTCAGACGTTTCGAATTAATTATCAGCCGAAACACATCCAGGACATAGGGTCACCCCTAAACTTGTACCCGAAACCTTCACCAGGTCATCAGTCAACTTGTGGGGGATCTGTCCACTCCACACCTGGCACTCGAGCACATTTATTTCCAAACAGCCACTAGATCTAAGAGCAATATGGTGTTGAAGACTAAAATAAAGCAATGTCTCTACAATATTTCTAAAGCTAGGGTAGCAGAGGTGTACACCTCTGCTACCCTCGCTTGAGCCCCCAAAATATAAAGCCATTGAATTGATCAATATCAAAACTTTAATCAATGACATGTTCCATCACTTCTGACTTATTAATCTGCCTATACCGTCTCACTGTTGGAAAAAGGGATTTACTCCATTCCGATCTTGGTCTCGAACCTATTTGCGCCTTTATTAAAAAGGCAACAGTATTACAGATATGTGAAAGTGGAAGGATGCAGGTACCGAGGATGACCTAGACTATCTTACCACGACCAAATAGACCCAGTCTTATCTGAAGGAAAAGTCAAGAGTCTCCGTAACCGGCGAGCGTGTATGAGACGAACTATGAGAGTGGAGGAAAGCTAGAGAGGTATGCAAGGAAAGAACCTGTTAGAACTCTGTACTCTCTGCCTAACCCACAAGGGATCTGGCGTGATGATATAGATAGATTAAAAAGGCGTCAACCCGATATTTTGTGAACGCGTCTAATCATAGAAATCCGCTAATCGTAACCGACGCCGACTACGAACCTAACTTTCCTCCTATTAGCCGCTACCACCGTCCGCGGCATGTTCTCACCGACCCTCCCGATGCCCTTACATCCCCTTCTTCGGATACAGATACCGCACACATTATCAGACACCGACCTCGCCGGCGAGTTTGAAGAATCAATTGCCCGCTGGCCGGTGTAAAGCACCACGGCGGGACACCTAAGCCCTCCCCCATAGCGAGTGCCCAAGCCGAGGCCGTTCCTCCTTGAGGCGCCCTTAAGCTAATTGCCACCTTGCCCTTCTGGCTCAAGCGTAGTGGTTGCACGTTCGCCCTGTTGTCCGGTAAAGCTGTAAAGGCCCCGCGGCCAACAGCGTATATCATTCACACATACACAAACACACACTCACACAAAGGGATTAGGTCATACACCATCACGCTGATTCAGTGCGATGCGGGTGCCACTTGCTGGTGGAACTTATAAAGCCGTAAGGCTGTGAAAGGTACCAACATGGTTTAACGACTATCACATTAGCAACAATTAAGCGTGCCTTCCAAAGCACGTAGATTGAATATAACACAAATGGACACCCACTGATCCGAGCCGAGCACTATTTTGGTAAGTACTTCTTTATGCCATAATTTTGATGACTGCCAAGAACACCCCAGTACCAATTTTAACTACTACCAACTTGAAGTTAATAAATTATGCAGCCGAAGGACATAAAAGGTCAACCACACAAGCCACCTACAATCTACCCCAAGTATCTTATCAAGTGTAGGTAGCTAAAAAAAGCGCAAGACAATACAGCGCCACTTCCGGTAGAACCGGTCGGCTTCCGGTCGCCGCTATAGGGGAGATGTCCGTGATTGCGCGTGGTTTATCTCTATGGTTATATTTTAAGGCTTCTTTATGGCAATAAAAAAATAAACATCGTCATGCCTATATTCCCCAAGTAAGGGTGGCAGAAGTGTATAGTGTAAACCCATAATATATTGCCGACGATGTTAGGGTCCAATTCTGCCAGACTCAGCACAAAAGATCCCATGGGATCGAAGTATGGTTGAGGTAACTCAGCCTATAATGATATGCCGTATAAGATAGGCTAGGAAGACAGCTTGATCGAGTGGTAAAGAACTTAAGCTGCTCTGCCTGCTAGATCGATTAGTTGCAAGTTCGATTTTCGTATTAAAACAAATCCGTGTGTAGGCCATCTAACCTACAAAATTAAATGCTTGTTTTGGTCTGGATTAAAATCAAAATCAAAAGTTTTTTATTCATGTAGACCAAAAGGCACTTATGAATAGTCAAAAGGAAAAAAATATTGATTACTTAAGACTCTACCACCCGTTCGGAAAGTCATTCCTGTGGAGAAGAAGGGCAAGAAACTCCACGGTCACTCTTTTTAAAAATGAGAGTTTTACAATTTTTTTGTATACATTGCATGGGGTATGGGAGAACAATGCAGAACGAGCTAAATTAAAAAAAAAAAAAAAATAGATGATCTTAAGTACAGATGAATCATAAGTGTACTTAGATTCATGGTATCTATAATAGGTAAGTATATAATAAAAAAGTATAATAAGAGAAAAAAAAAGGTTACTATCAAATATGTAAGGAGTCTGTGTACGTTAATTTCATGCTCGTAAACCAACCAACGACAAAGGAATTATTTTTAGTCCGGGGCTACATTAAGAAGTATAAATAGAGAGCAAGTCCATTGCAATTATACGGGATAGTTCCAGATCGCGGTTGAGATTTTTCGATAGTAAAAACCACGCTTTAATAATAACAATAGTAATAAATAATTTATTTAAGTCCAATGATCCATAGTATATTAGTGATAAACTTAAACTAATGTTAGTTCATTATAATAAACTTAAACTAGTTGTATACATAAGGGCGGGCGAAAGGCTATCCCACCACACGCGTCCTTCGAGGCGCAGTGGCATAGCTTCTCGCCTATTTTGCTCGTCTGCCCCGGCAAGCAATTTGGCGTGGTCTTGGGAGTAGCGCACGGTCGCGACGATCCCCAAGGCAAGTGTGACTGTATCCTGCTCGCGGCTGCTGCCTGCTATTGGTCTGGTCCTTCTGAACAGACATAACAGAAACAGTCATGCGCTTACCCTTCCCCACTCGTTCCCCTCCCTCCCTTTCCGTTTTCCCCCGGCTTTAGCCGGAAGGTTGTGGCGCCTGGTTGTGCCCCTCCGTGGGGTGCAGCAGGTGGCGCCTGTCGTTTGGGTGGTCGGTCGAGGTCAGCGCGGCGCTAGTGTGCGCCGTGCATTTTTGTAGAGGGAATGACCTCCCGACCGCCCGCTGGGCTGTGGGGCCCTTTTGGGTCCCTAGCCCGGCCGTGCTGGGCCGACCGGCCGCTGCTGCTTGCTGCCAGAGGGGCGGCGCAGTGGTGGCTGGAAGGCTCACGCGCCTTTTAGGCGCAAGGGTGTGGGTGTGGCGCCTGGTTGCCCCCTCGCTCTCCCTTGGGAGAGAGAGTTGGGTGCAGCAGGTGGCGCCGCCCCTGGTAGGGAGCCGTTCGGGCGCCTGCCCTTAGGGGTGTGGCGCAGATCGGCTTGGTGGTACGGTGGTCGGTGTAGGTTTGCGTAATCTCCCGACCACCTGCTGGGCGGTGGGGCCCCTTCGGGTCCCTAGCCCGGCCGAACCGGGCCGACCGGCTGCTGCTGCATGCCGCCAGAGGGGCGGCGCGGCGGCGGCTGGACGGTTCGCGCGCGTGTGGCGCGAGGGGGCGTGGAGATACCCATGGCCTCGGATGTCAAAGTCCGGGTACACGGGTGTCTCTACCGAATTACCTGGGTGGCAGACTCGGGGGAGTCTGCCTCCCAGCTCGAGAGGGAGACGCCGCGTTGGGTGACATCAACGCGGCGTCTACGTAGGGGGAGGACGTACGAAAGTACGCAGGGAGCTGGACTCCCAAGGTGGGCCCTCAACAGGGCAGGTCGCGTCGGGGCCGCAGTGCGTGCCTAACAGCGATCCCGTGGTCCCCGACACTCGCGACGAAGACGGTGTCACCGCAGGGTTTTTAGTCGGTACACTTGGTCCATCAACAGCCGGGGCTACGGCCCCGAGTGTTGATGGATCAAGGACTCCGTCATAACCCCTCCGCGTCCCCCGAACGTGGACGGGTACCCATAAAGGGTTTTCCCTAGGATAAAAAAAAAAAAAAAAAAAAAAAAAAGTTGTATACATAAATGGTGTGGTGTGGGGTGACCACTGTCTCACAAAAGGTCCATCGAACTTATCTGTTAATGTTCGAAGAATGTTATTGGCAGAACCCCGAAATCTCTGCCACCTGCAGGCAATTCGCTTACACACGCACTTCGCGCACAATAGCATGAAAATCATCAACTTTGTCTCTGGCGATGTTTGTTGCCTGTGATATGAGCCCTCATTCGCTATGACCAATTAAACACGTAACTAGTTGCATTACGATAAATTTGTGAAATCCTTTAATGGTACTCCAGTGGTATACGTAATACCATTACACAATCATTAGACAATCATTTCACGAAGATAACGTAACGCGCCCCGTTGCTCATAGCGAATACAAGCCCAGCTAGACCACCAGTAGTTACACGAGCAATAATACTTTTCCGTATTTCTACCGATTAGACTCTGCCTACCCCGCAAGGGGTCTAGCGTAATGATATAGTATAGTACCAGTAGTAACATGGGAACCTTTGCTACTCCCGCAGGTGGAATATAGGGGTTTTTGTAGCCACAAAAACACACTAATTTCTACTAAGATGTGGCATCAAGCCCAGAATATCGCAGTCAAATCACGAATCAGAGAGCTAAGTGTGTGTGTGTGTGTGAATAATCAACGCTGTTGGCCGCGGGGCCTTTACAACTTCAGCGGGCAAGCGGGATATCGTGCAACCGCTACGCTTGAGCCAGAAGAGCAAGGGGGCAACTAGCTCAAGGGCGCCTCAAGGAGGAACGGCCTCGGCTTGGGCAGTCGCTATAGGGGTCTCTATGGCTAGTCGCATAACCATCGAGCTTATATGCCATACTTTTCACACTACCAATTTTGTACTGAGCACGACATTTTTAAGTTAGTGAGACGCATGTGAGTTGATATGCCACCCTTGTCATACTAGAATATATTAAATAAACATGAAGATGAGATCACGTTTACTTGCTAGCGTCACGCTAACATCAATCTTTTCGTGCTCTTTCTGTGAACGCTACGCTAGACTTTTTATGCCCTTAGAACACCTCTGACTCCCGCTTGGGAAATAGAGGCGAGAAGGTGTTTTAATGCCTATAAAGGCACAGAGGCCAAATTAATAATATTTTGACCTCGCTGCCATCTCAGTCCAATCACCGACCAGTAGTCGCCATTGACCCTCTAAAACGATTATTACAGGGTGGAATTACCAATTACCGTCCACGCCCGGGTATTAATTCGCGAAATATCGAATTAGGCGATCGAATCAATGGCCACTTTGTCATTGTACTTGGGGAAATAGAGAAGAAATATATTTCTTGAATAGTGTAATACCGTTTCACTTATGTTCCCCCAGCGGGCGGGACAGAGGTGTAATGTGAACACCTTTCACGATGTTTGATTCTAATGCAATGTAACAAAATGGATGGTCCGATGGGTAAGCTAGTTGGGAGCTGTCACTGAAGCCAAAAGGCACAGCTGGCCATACACAATGAAGTGCTTGTCCAAACGCTGTTTTATGGCAGTTAGCGTTGGGTACCTGTGCAAAAAAGCGAAATAGAAATGAGAGTTGGGAGTAGTCAAGCTGACCGACCGTAATCGCAACAGCGTGGTAAGAGAGCGTGTAGGCATAAAAAATAGTAACGGTGTTAAGATGAGAAAGAGTATGCTCCGGTGTTCTGGCTTCGGTCCAGCAGTCGGAAGAAAGAATGACAAAACAGATATACAATGCGAAAATGGAAAGATGTAGGTATCCGGGAAGACCCACATTATTTAACCATGACCACCTCTGAATGCATCTGAAGGGCAAGTTAAGAATCCCCATAACCGGCGAGCGTGTGTGTGACAAACTATAAGAGTGGAGGAAGCCAGAGAATTCTATTTGGCAAGAACCTTTAGGAATTGTACTCTTTACTTACTTCGCAAAGAATCTGGATATACATAGATAGCTAGAAATATTATTGCTCGTAACAGGATACGTAACGAAGTTACAGAGTGCGTCGCTAAGCGTCTATTTCCATCATTATTCATTTTACGTCTCACCTGTACCTTTTCCCAAAGTTTTTGTTATTAGTGACAGCCTGTTGGGTTTTGTTTCATAAGTCAGTAATTCACGCCACCCCGGGTTAATTACATGAGCGCCTGAAACTTCTGAAAAATTATTATTACTCTAATGATGAGTCTACGAGTCTCCCATAGTTTCTTGAACTTTCGTTTTATGAACTTATTTTATCAGGCTTTTCAATAGAAAAATCTTCATTTCTGTAGTCAATTGTGCCCGAATAGAAGCAAATGACTTGCCTTCAATTATATTGTAAACTATGTTCCCTACTAATATATTGACCATGCGAGGAGGGCAGAGATGTACGTATACGGGGAGTATAAAGGATTTTTGGACCTACTGTAAAAGAGGGCGAGCCTAGTTTCATTATACTAGGCACAATTGCAGACTCCGGTTTGCTATGCGATAGAAAGGCCTAGGGCGGTGTAAATTCTCTTAGTAATTGCCAACTTAAGATTCGAATTTTGAACCCAAAACTTTGTGGTTGCCACCGTCATAATACGTCACTAGACTAACGAGGCAGATAATAAAAATCATTTTCCATTATCATATACCTGCGTCATAATAGGCACATTACCTCAATTGACGAATATGCAATAATTTTTCAATAACATAAATGGTATGTTAAAAAACGGACCTTATCTGAGACACATAAAGTCCAATTTTTCGTAAAGTATCAGCTTTATTTTAAACCGTTATTGCATAGCTGTGTTCATTTAGGTCATCCCCATGACGTCATAATGTCCTTACGGCGAGACGGCGCGACGGCCCCCCACAGAACCACTCCACAGACCCGACAGGACGCCTTAATAAATAAACTTTATGGACCAACGATACTGACCTATAGATTTATAGCCATATGCCATAGAAGGGCGCCTGGCTACTTTGTTGTCCTATATTGATTATAGTCTGGAAGAGAAACAAGTAATTTGATAAATAATGACAGCAACCACGACCCAATAGACCGTGTCTTATCTGAAAGGTAAGTCAAGAGTCCAGTAAACGGCAAGAGTGTATCTGAGTGGACGAAGCTAGTAAGAGAGAGTCTGTTGGAACTCAGTACTCTCTCCCTCATCCGCAAGAGATCTGGCATGATAATAAAGATACGTAGATAAATAAATAAATACCAGCCTACTTTTTCCAGTAATCCTCCAATTCAGTTTAACAACTTCCTCAATGGCTTAGCTTTCTTTCCAAACCACGCAGACGGTCAAAAATGTAATTGCCTCAAACTGTCACTCATCTCATACTGACTTGGTTTGGTCATGGCTGCTGATTGCTTATAACCAAGTTTTCTTTATTGCCCAAGTTTACTATTTTATTTCTTCTTCCTCTTATTTTAATAAATAGCCCCACACGTTAACAGTGTATTTAGCTAATGTCAAGGAATACTAGAATAATTTTACTGTTAGTAAATTATAAAAATTGGCTTGTTGTCGCCATTACGACAAAAAACAAAAGCCCTACTTTTTTATTTATTTTAACTTGTCAAACTTGACATTGGTAGAATCATCGGTTATCTATGGAGCCATAGATTATAATTGGAATTAGAAGTGATTGGTACAAGCACCGCAGTACCTACTATAGCACCAAAGAGCGTCTCTTTAGGAAACTAAACAGACGAAAAAGATATATTGCACTTTTCCCAAATAATGGGAAGAGGTAAGGGAAACGAACGACGGAAGAGCGCTGAAGTATTTTAGAATCCAATTGTCCCCAACTAGCTCACTTGTCTCTCTAGATCCCCAAAATGATACATACTACATATTTACTGCTCAGAATAAAAAATCCTCCTTATATATTTCCGGATCTTCGCAAGCTAAAAGCCACTCACGTCATAGAATAAAGAGACCCACTAAAACAGCTGAAGTCATATAATGTAGCAGTTAATTAGCTATACGGGCTGCCGACCCCCAGTGTGTGGCCGTGCTCCGCCCAACATAATGTCTTTATGGCTTATTTAAGTCCCTCGGTTGTTTTACGCGTATATATTTGATGGGTTCACAAGAAATTTGGCAAGATATGACCTGAATTAAAGAATTGCTGATTTTGTTTCTGATTTCAAAAATTAATGCTAAATTATTGGTTTCTAAACTACTTTATTTTTCAAAGGAAAACATTCACCTTACGCCATCTAAGTTTTTATTCTTGAATTCAGTATATTATCTAAGGTTCTTTTCGTGACCAGGGGTGCAGCAAAGCCCTCGATATGTCGGGAATTTTAAAATCAAAAATAAACCGCGATAAAATCAGAAAAATAGTTTCATTTCATATGTAATATTCGCGTAAATCTGAGAACTCTGTTCGCCTTTGTGATAGGAGCATTAGGAACTAGACCCATCAATTCCAATATACTTCCAATACCATCAATAATAAGGATAATATAGTGCGAATTGATGACGGTGTTTTATTACGCCCACAAACCTGTAATAACATACAAAGGTTACCTTGAATTGTGTAAGCTTTTTTAAGCTATATGAAAGTGGCCGTTCAAGATGCTACGCGGTGTACTTAGCGAGCACGAAATTTAAGCAGCATTCGACTCTGTCAGCCTAGTTAGCGTTTGTAGCATTTTCATATGTGAACGTCTCCAGGCTTCGGAAGTCACGTGAGGCCGTGGGTCCGAACGATAAATTAAAAGCCTTATAGGCGACTTGATAAATTCCTACAGCAGATGGCCACAAACCTGCCTTCAGCAATCCGCACTGGGTCCGCGTAATAGAGTATGATCTAATCTCTCACTTCGATGTGTGAGAGAAGGCCTTTGCCCAGCAGTTGAACAGTATAGGCTGATATTATTATGATGTACACCTCTAGATACAGAAGGCCTCTCCTCTATATACACACTGATAGAGTCCTACATCCAGCAATGGGTAGATACCGCCTGATTGTTTTACTGCTCTGAGGAAAACAGGTGTGAGAGGTATTTATTGACCTCTCTTTTACTCACTAACATTTAAATTCTCTATGTTCGCAACATTATCTAGAAATGGGCGCGTAAAACAAACCCTATCCTAAAATATATTAGGTCGGATCTCCCCGGGGAGGCTCGTACCTAACACTTCGTGTGCTTAATGACGCCTCTCTGTGGACGCAAAACCATTAATGTTAAGTAAAAATGCATTTTTTGTGCATGTCGCGGGTTAATAGAAAATTATGGAGCATATAACTTCCAACTCTATCTCTACGTTACCTTAACAACTATCAGCGGAGAAAGCGAGAGAGGTCTGAATGGAACGAACTTATTGGAATCCATCATGATGATATAGATAGATAGTCATTGCCTTAATTCTGAACGTCCGCGGCAAGTCATAAGTCTTGTAACCGGCGATCGTGTATGAGACGAACAATGAGAGAGGAGGAAGCCAGAGAGTTGTGTAAGGAAAGAACCTATTGGATTTTTGTATTCTCTGCCTACTTCGCAAACGATTTGGCGTGATACAGAGAGGAAAACATGAGTTAATACAAATTGCGTGTTAACAAATGCCCCAGTCCAGCTTAGATTGATTGACAAAAACTGTCCCTGATTGAGATTGATTCTTCCCAGCTAATTGAATTTGTGCTCTGCTCCATTTCTCGGGACTTTCGGCGTTCATCCTTGTACTTGGGAGGAGATAATTATTCGAGAACATTCGTTTACTTGTCAGCAGAAAGAAATGTAGGGGAACATCTGCCTTGGGTTTGTTGTTTCAGTTTCGTAGTCCAGATATTTTTAGGATGTTGAATATGTCATTTTATTTTATTTGACCTAAGACTATACATACTATAATTATACCATACGGACGCTTTAGCGCAGTGGTTAGGAGCTTAAGCCACTCCACCCACTGTGTCTTATTAGACACAGTGGGCGGAGTGGCTATTGCCGTGGGTTCGATTCCCGCACGGGACAAATCTTTGTGTGACCGACAATTATTTGTTCCGGTCTAGGTATTTGTGTATGTGAATTTTCATGTTTGTAAACGTACCGACGACATAAGAATAAATCCTAGTGCGCTACGCTTTTTAAAAATAATAGTAAAAAAAAACTTCCTCGTTGGTCTGGTAGAGCTGATGGTCTCGGGTTCGATTTAACAAAGCATTAAAGAGGTTTTTGTTTATATTTTTTTTCAGTAGCAGTACGAAGACAGTGGAATTATGCCTATTATATAGGGACTAAATATCATCAGGCAAAACGTGAGTATACACTGTACACCGCTACCACCCCCGCTTGAGAAATATAAGCGTGGCGGTTTCATTTTTTCATTTTTCACATATTTATACACTAAGTCAAGAGTCTCCGTAACCGGCGAGCGTGTATGAGACGAACTATGAGAGTCGAGGAAGCCAGAGAGGTATGTAAGGAAAGAACCTGTTGGAACTCTGTACTCTCTGCCTACCCCGCAAGGGATCTGGCGTGAGGTTATAGATAGATAGATAGATATACACTAATAACAAATTATACATCACGAGAAACTTCCAAACTGGGTCAAAATAACTTTGATTCACACCATACCATTCAAAAGTTTTTATCTAAATTAACACAATATATACAGAGTCAAAGAGATTGTTGATACAGAAATAAATGTATGACTAAAAGTTCTTTGACCATACGTCGGTTTTTATTGCGATTGTAAAGCGAAGGACAGAACAGCGGGATACAAGGGTATTTTATTGTGTATTAGCTGTGTGTCCGATGAAATTTCCCAACGGTAACATTTTCAACCTATAAATAAAATGCATAAAATTTTTTGAGCCTCTTGATATGGAGAAATGAATTTTCAAACTCCTTTCTTAGCGCCCATCTACGCAACTTCTATGTAAAATTTTACGCTTCAAAATCCACCGGTTTTAAGTTGTGTGTAAGAATTTTATTATTTAAATTTTAAGTACCGTCCACTAAGCATATTTTAGGATAGCAACCCTATTTTTGCTTCATTAGATATTTGACTATGAACTGATCATGTACTTTTTGATGGACTAGCCAAAAATCTTCGAAACGAGTATCTCTCTCTTTTGAGTATCTAATAAACTATGAGTAGAGGAGGCGTTTTGTGTTTGTGTGTGTAAATGAGTACACTATTGGCGGAACGTCTTTTACATTTACAGCAAACGGGCAACCAGCTCAAGGACGCCTCAAGGAGGAACGGTTTTGGCTTGGGCAGTCGCTGTGAGTGAGGGCATAAAGTATGTGTCGTGGCGGGGTGCTCTGCACCGGTAATGGGTTTTCCAACCTCGCCGGCGAGGTCAGTGCCTGATCTTAGTGCGTTATTATTATGCAATAAAAGAGAAATGGGTATTATAATGGTATGGAGGAGGCAAGACAGCTGTATATAACCTTTTTGCATACAAAGCGAGGCATAAAAGGTCCTGACCGACTCTATTCACTCTATTTTATCAAATAAGCACTTTCGAAAATTGTTGACTTACTTGTCGCATCAAGAACAGTCCTCTAAAATACCATTGTTATACGTGAGTGCACACAAACGTAATACACCATGTTCGATACGCGCGTACCACGATTGATATTCTATCCATTTGGCGTATCAAAAGGTTGCACGAGTGTGAATAAACGCTTTATGGTACAGTTCACCGACAGATTGGCGTTTCAACCGAGCACGTGAATGTTAAAGAGCATTCTATTCTGGCGTAAAGAAAAAGATGAAAATGTTTGAAATGGGGATTTTTTGTGGCTACCAAAAATTGTATAATACTATGAATGAAGAGTAGCCATTTTTTGTTGTGGGCAATTTAGATGCCCTTTACACACGACTGTCCGTAAAAAGCATCTAACTTGAATGAGCTTGAAGTGTATTTATTTAAAACTTTAACAATAAGCACGTCTTACATTATTTATTACGAATCCAATTTTCAAATAAATAACTTCTTAAAAAAAAGGGAAACCGATTTGAAAAAGCAAAATAAATATTCGAAGTCGGTGCCAAGTAAGCAACTGCACTAACCAGCACCACTTCCAATATTTCGTTTTTTGCTTTTTGAAGTCGGTTTCCCTTTTTTTAAGAAGACGAATCCAGTTTTCAAATATTTAAATTATTTGAAAACTGGATTCGTTTTACAATTTTAAGTGATGAGTGAATGATATTTATATACCTATTTTATATTATTTTGCTTAGTTCTACAGTAAGGTACCTACGCTATACTAAAGCCAATGCAAAAAGAATCATCAAAATCGGTATATAATTGACGGAAATATCTGTAAATATACATAACAAAAGCATACATATAGACGAACAGAAGAAGTTTATAAATTATTATTTTACATGTGCATTTACATAATTAAGCCTAACTTTCTTATATAAGTACTTAATAATGAATTGGCTGTATTGATTGTCCTATTGCTGGAAAAATACTCCACCAGGCGTACCCAGTGAGAATTGGTGGAGGCAGGTTCAATTCCAACAGTAGGTGGCCACAAGGCCTACTGCTGGAACTTATCAAGCCACCCATATTCACATACATATCAAAATGGTATACAGGACCAACCAAGAATCATCCCTCCCAAAGTACTAAGCCGCTTGAACATTGGAATTCCCCAAACGAACACCAATCTCAGGCTCGGTCACCGAGGGCTGCTTAGCCGTGGCTGTATAGGCCGTGATCGCCATGAACTCGGCGACCACGTAAAACTACGAATGCTTATCTTATTATCATCATCATCAGTTAATTTACGTCCACTAAAGGTCTTCTATAGTTTTATACCTTTCTGCCATAGGAGACAAAATGTGGTGTTTCGAGTGGCAACCACGTACCGACCAACGTGAACGGACAAACTCCCCACAAAATTGACTGATGACTTGTTGAAGGTCGCAGAAAAAGCTGTGTATCTTTCTCATAAATCAAAACAAAAGTCATCTCAGTCAATCAATACTCCCAAGTCATATCACAACACATTATTTCCATCTATCACCAGATCGAAACCACTAAGAAAATCCGGCAAGAAATATTTTAACTCAACTGTTTTATTCGAAGAGCTTTTATTGTTTTAATTTAAAAACGCTGCCTCTTTAGTCTAGTAGCGAATAATACCATAGCGATTACGAGGTCCTGGTTTCAATGCTAATTTTTCAATGGAAAAATGTCCAGTATCAGTCCCGGAGTCTAGCATTGTGTCAAGTTCAAGCAAATTTGCCCACCCCCTATTATTTTGAGACCTAACATTGTCAGTGAAACGTAGGTATACACTGGTTTACACATCTGCCACCCCGCACGGGGGATATAAGAGTAATGGGGTTTTTATTTTTAGTTAATTTATTCGATTCTTTATTAAACATAGTTGTTACAAATAATTTAAAAAACTACAAATGCAGTCCTCCACGATGTGCTGGATAGTTTGTACTGTCTCCACAGTCACAGTAAGGAGATTCAGCGACGCCCTACCTGAGCATGATGAAAATTGCACCTTGCGATTCCGGTTCTGATTCGGTTGATGGAGGACCACACCAGCCGTTGCTTTTTGAAGCCCTGTACCACAGTCGAGGGGTCGGCTGATGTAACCCTGGGAGGCGTCAGAACTCTCCCATTGCCGTCTCCACTCTGACCGGGTGTTGAAGTGGTTCTGGATTTTGTTGTCGCTCCAGATCGGTTTCCGGGAAGGCAGCCTATGAGCGGGAATGTTTTTGAGGGTCTTTTGGATTGGCATCTCATGGGGGGCTATACGAAAGGACTTTCGCCACTCACCGCTGCTGGTTCCCTCCTGAGCTTCGGTGGCGTAATATTTGTAATTACCGGCAACCAAGAGGTGGGCGTGGGTCGGAGTGTACCGGTTATGACTCGCATCACTCTGTTAAGCTGAACGTCCATCTTACTTGTGTGTGCGCTTTGATACCACACCGGAGCACAGTACTCAGCAGTGGAGTAGGCCAATGCAAGTGCAGAAGTACGCAGGACGTCAGCACGGGCACCCAGGATGTGCCCGCGGCCCATGAGATTGGTTCGGGTCTTTAATTTTTGGGAAGTAGCTTTCAGGTGGTTGGGAAAAGTAAGAGAACGGTCAAGGATGACACCCAGATATTTAGGACAGAAGCTGTGGTTGACCTTCTTCCCGCATAAAGTAACATTGAGCTTCTTTTGAGCCAAACTGTTCGAGAGATAAAAAGCGCTTACCTCAGTTTTGGAAGGGTTAGGGCTTAGCGTCCATCTAGTATAGTACGCATTCATCTCCCGAAGATCTTGCAATAGTGTGCTTTTTCCCTCTTCAAATGTCCTCCCCTGGTATGCTAGGGTCAGATCATCGGCAAATATAAATTTTTCAGACCGAGTGCACGGCATGTCGCTTGTGTATGCAATAAACAACTGGGGAGAAAGCACCGAATCCTATGGTAAGCCGTTTTTGAGGAGATGAAATCTACTCTCCCCGCTACCTAATAACACTTTGATACTACGCGGGCCGAGCATCGTCTTCAGCAGCAAAATGTTTCTTTTGCAAAGTACCATAGTGGTTAGTTTGTGCAGCAGTCCTTGGAGCCAAACCGTGTCGTACGCAGCTTTCAGGTCTACGAAAGCGACGAACGACTTTTGGCCACGCTGGTACCCAGCCTCGATGTAGGACGTGAGAGCCAGAACCTGGTCAGCGCAGTTTCGGTTTGGTCTAAATCCGGCCTGCTCCGCGGGAATCAGGTGATCAAGCGACGAAGAGAGCCGATGATATACAATCCGCTCCAGTAGTTTGTAGGTGAAACTCAGTAAAGATATTGGTCTATAGTTGGCAGCGTCATTAGCTGGTTTCCCGGGCTTTAAGACGGCAATTTCTTTAGCTTTAAGTAAGATGTTGGGGAGCTTATTTGATTTTAGAATGTCATTAAAGAAATCGAGTAGCCACCTCCTGGCCAATTTTCCAAGGTGTTTGAGAAATTCTGGATAAATCGTCGAAACCCGCCGCTTTGCTGCATTTGACCTTTTGGAGTGCCGTTTCCAGCTCTAGTAGGGTGTAAGAAAAACTGTAAGTTTGGTTTGGTTCAAGACTCTTCATATTGTTGATGTGTTGGGCTCTGATATTTTTAGCAAAAGACTTATCAAAGTTAGCCGACTTTCTCAAATTTTTAAGGCGCTTTGCAACGTCCTCTGGATGTACTGAGGACTCTTTGGGAGCTGGTGCAGGCGCTTCACCCAGTTTACGTAACAGAGTCCAACTCTTCTTACTTGGATGTGTGAAATCCATGCCCTCCACGCTATCTATCCATTTCTTTTGGCGGGATTCGTTTAGCGCATCCATAAGATTACGCGCTTTTTCTGGATCAGAGGTTGACAGGAAATCCTGGTATGCTTCTTCAGCTTCCTCTGTCCATCCTGGTATGTTTGTTTTGTTTTGTTTTTAAAAGGTAGCCCCACAGTAGGATTTATTCCTGTGTCGTGGGTGCGTTTACAAACGTGAAAATTCACATACACAAATACCCAGACCGTAACCCGTGTAATCCTTACGGAACCCCCGGGTATGTGACGTTTGGCCATTGCGATGATGGTTTTACAAAATCTCTCGTAGTTTTCTACTGTCGGTTTGATTCAACGGAGAATTGAGTCCGTTTGGCTTCTGAAAGCATTCCAATCGGCTTTTAAGAAATTCCAGCGGGCTTTAGGGACAGAGCTAACCAGAGGGAAAAGTTATTTAAGATTCTCCGGGTAGTGGAGAGGTTATGGCTGCACGATATTGCCGATTTACGTCCACTAAAGGTATTGTATAGTTTTGTACCTTTCTGACCATACTAGACAAAATGCGGTGTTTCGAGTGGCAACCAAGTACCGGCCAACGAGAACGGACAAGCTCCCCATAAAATTGACTGATGACTTGTTGAAGGTCTCAGAAAAAGGTGTGTATTTTTCTAATAAATCAATACAAAAGTCATCTCAGTCAATCAATACTCCCAAGTTATATCACAACATATTATTTCCAATCCCGAAAGATGAAAGGCGAGAATCCTTACCTACAAATATAATACAATATTCTCTGTCACAGTTGTTGCCGAAACTCCATACGTCTTGGTTCCATATAAAGATAATCCGACCCCGTCATTTCTCGGGAAAGCGATTAAGCATGTCACAATATTGAAGTTGTAAAAGTATGGTTTATGGAAAATATTGTTATCCCTTTTTAAGGAAAGATTTATTTGTATACAAGGTGTGTCATAAATAACGCAAGACCTCACATACCCCGATTAGAAAATTGGCTTCACAAATTCCATACGAAAACCAATTCTCCAAATTTAATTTTTTAACCACTTTTTTACGCACTTTTGTACCATAATTAATAATGAAAATAGTACGTGTATGTGTACGAATTGAAAAATACGTTTTAGAAATGCATTTGAAATCCCCGTATTGCTTTGAATCAGGGATAAATTTGGTTTATTATAGCGCACTAAGGGAGTAACAGCATTTTGTGAAAATTAAAAAAAAAATATATTCAGGATACTACTTTCAGGTCTTGCGTTTATTATGTTACCTTGTATATTTAAATCTGTTTTATGTATGTATCACTGTTGTTAGAATGTGTTTTTGAAATAATTTTGGCTCTATTTTTAGTTAGGTATATATTTATATTATACATGTCGTTAAGTTAGCGATGAATCTAATGAACGAGATTATAATGATGGTTACTTCTCATACGTGACATGAATGTCTGTAAAGTCTTAATAATCTCTAAGATATTGGGCCTATTCGATTAGATCTGAATTACTGGTCGCAAGTTACTGATATTATAAGTAAGTAAATGATTTCTAATGTTCTCGATAACAGACTTTGAGGTAATGATCCTTAGTTATTAACACTGCATAAACAACCTCTAAGATTTGAACCTAATTGTAATAGGCAGAAAGTTTCGCAGTCTTCTAAGAGAACTTGCTGCAGCGTATAGTTTGCGACTGGCGTCTTGCAGCTGACTAGCCCAACTCATACAGCGATCCATCGTTAAGCCCAAGTTTTTTACAGTTTCACTGTACGGAATCGACACTCCATTAATATTAATCCGCGGAAGTAAAGTCCAGTCCACCTTTGAGATAAGATGCGAACTGCCAATGATAATTGCTTGGGTCTTAGTGGGATTCACTTTCAGGCCATAATTTATTTATTTTATTAATACGTGAAGGAAAAACTTTGCACCACTTTTTACGAAAATTGCGCGGACTTATAGTTTATATAGAGAAGGAGTGCAGAATGCTAATATTTTTTTTTAAATTATGCAAAAAAATATATTAAATCAAATTGAAAAAACATTACACACACTACCATGTATTTGACACAATATACTTTAAATTGAAAATAGATTAATATTGTTTGTCTTTAATATTATTTGTCTATAGTCTTACTGAATGTCAAACATAACCAGCAAACGATGAAGGAGTTTTTACAAAAAACATCGTTTACAGAGAAGTTTTGTATCATTCAATAAATTATCGAAATATGTATGTCAAGTTTAATGGACAGCATTTTCTCTAATGCATGGTGTTATGTTTCAATAAAAAAATTAAAAAAAAGTTTTCTTTATTACAATCATTTTTTGGATTTTTTTATTTAAATTACATATAATTTGTTTGAAAAAAATAGGCAAATTAACAGTGTAGCCTCGGCGAAATTTGTGATTATAGAATTATAGTCTTTGACAATAAAACCTTAATAATGTTCAAACCCATAATTTAAATTAATTATGGTCGATCACAATTAATAAGCGTTGAGTCACTTGTCCTAGCTATTAAAATGACAGTTACTAGACCTAGCGGAAGACACATTTGCCGCTTACGTGTACCAAGCTTAACTACTCAACATTCCCGCGGCACGGCACGAACTAAATGTTTGATAGTTTCTGATTTAAAGCTGCAGCGTCCGACGAATACCAATCACACTGGACACGTGTTGAAATCATGTTTTAAACCGTCACTAGTTCCTATTAAACAAAATAATATTATATATATATATATTATATTCTATATTCCCCAGCGAGGATGGCAGAGGTGGACTTAGCACACCACACATTCCCACCATTGTGTCTGCAAGCCAGGATCCACAATGATCTCCTTAGATGACGCCAAGATTTGAACTTTGGGGTGTCCCGGAAAGCGCTTCAGTTTTCTTGGAACCCGCAATAAATTTATTTAGAAAGAAAAACTGGAGGAATAGGTAAAATAAAATTCCACTTCCCTCCTTTGCAAAGCGGGGGACACAAAAAATTGGCAGATCAGCCATAGCGAAGGAGGCTACAACTAGGATAAATCCAGGCAGAGGTGGACTGTGTACACCCACTTTCCGCCAACCATGTTAGGTTTCATGTATTAGGAGTGTCACTAATGTCATTTGTTAGTGGTGTAATTCAGACTCTGGACTGATGATGGGATTTTTTTCATAAAAAAACCACACCTTACTAGAATCTAGTTTTTGGTAAATTTTGTAATATTTTGACAAAAAGTAAGGGCAGAATGAGGGAAAACCAAGCCCAAATAAATCAGTAAGACCATGACTAAATAGATATCTGACAGGCAAGTCAAGAGCCTCCTTAACCGGCGAGTTGCGATCTATGAGAGTAGAAGAAGCATAAGGACTGTTTGGAAAGAATCTGTTGAAACTTTGTATTATTTGCCTGCCCCGCAAGGGATCTAACGTCTTGATATAGATAGATTTTCTAAGAACATACTAGACTTACGTAACATTCCATAACGTTACCCTTGAGGGCTAACCCACCTAAAAAAATCCACAATACCGAAACTAAATAGTCGCAGAACTAGAGTGTTTTGTAGTTGTCGTAAAAAAATTAACCTTACGCCTATATTCCCCAAGCGGGAGTGACATAGGAGACGGTGTACACACACTTTTCACCGAAGATATAAGGTCCCATGTAATAGGGGGGCGAGCCTATTGTCATTATACTGGGCACAGTACTAGACTACGGACAACTACCTTTTTTATAGAGGTGTTTGACGTAATTTTAAATAACTATTTCGTTGGTCTAGTAACGATAATAAGGCCCGGAGTTGGAATTCTGGGCCAGCCAAAGTTTTATAGAGGTTGCTCAGGTATCGAGTTTGGAATTCTGCTTGGTATAATACTAATTTGGCGGAGTGCTTAAGAGCTTAAGCCGCTCCGCCCACTGTGTCTAATAGTCGCGGGTTTGATTCCCGCACCGGACAAATCTTTGTGACCCACAATTATTTGTTTCGGTCTGGGTATTTGTGTATGTGAATTTTTATGTTTGTAAGCACCCAGGACACAGGAATGAATCCCAGTGTAGGTAAGTAAAAATAGGCTCACCCCTTATTAAATTGGGACCTAACAGCGTCGGCGAAATGTGAGTGCACACAGTATACTGCTACCCCGCTTGAGAAATATAGGCGTGACGGTGTCTTTTGGTTCTATAACATATTCTAAAGATTTAAATAATTCAAACCTGTGTCCTCTCTACCCCCTCGGGAAATATAGTCATGAAGTTAATCAAATACACCAGACAGCCAGTGAATTATGAATGATACAAGAAAAAAGTTTTCAAAACTGAGACCTAATAAAAAACTTCGATAACCTAAAAAACTATGGAGCCGAAACTTTTTTCATTTTAGTCCAGTTACATCGAGTTTAGTCGTTAGTTGGCCTCAACTCTAAAATCATCCATCATTTACGAAAGGTAGTGAAACTTGCCGGACTCAAGGTCCCTAAAAGTCCCAAAGTCCTTTTTTATATTATCCGATACGATTTGAGTTAATGGCGCTGACAGACTGAAGTAAATCACGCCCACGTCATGGCTGGTTCGAGAAGACACAGGCTTAGGTTATCTCCCCTTTGTAATAGCTTTATGGACATGACTTTTGAGAGCCGTTATTTTCGAATAATTTCAAAGTCGAATCATTTAAATTGTAACCAGTTAAGAATTGCCAATTTCACAATTTATTTACAATTGAATGAACTTATAATCTTGTTAGTAGATCGGTCAGATCACGGTCTTCATTGCGAAGATCTGGCGAGTAATTCAACGAGTTAGTTTTATTTTCAATGTCGCTCTATACTTTATTTTGTCATTATATAGTAACAGATTAAGAATTGTTTTATTGTATCTTTGCAACTACATTTACCTTGCCCAAATAACCAAACCAAGCTATAATCAAAATATCTTCTCGTTCATTTCAAAAAGTTATATGCAAGAAATTTTTCAAATTTTTAAAATATTTGTAAACGCTTCGATACAACTTAGGAAAGGAAACGCTTTTTTGTGTCTTCTGAAAACCCCCCTTTTTAAATACTACTTTTTAAACTAACATCGTCGATATATTTTTAAATACCCACTTACATTAATTCATTAAGGGAACATTTTTGACCTACGATTGGCCATCAACAATCGGATAGTGTACAAACCAGATACCAGCGAGGTATCCTGAAAACTTATGAAATATGAACGTTTCTTGGGAAACGGTACCAGCCGCTAAAATAAAGGGGTGAAAGAACCGATTAATTATAAATTAAAACTTGAGTTTAATAAATTAAGACAAGGTGAAGGGGTGGGAATTGCGGCGTAAAACCTTGCTAACTAAGGAATATTATACGAAACACGGGCAAACCACCCTTTTGCATTTATCCGCAGCAAAGACAAGGTCCAAATTTATTTATTTTAGTACACAAAACTACTCAAAAACGTAAAAATGATTACATTTTACTTTACCACCGGATTGAAACCCGGTTACCACTAAGAACATCCGGCAAGAAACTTCTCAGCGGGCTAATCTTTTAACTTAACTGTTTTATTTGATTAGATTTTATTTTTTTACTTAAAAACCGCTGCCTTGTTGGTATAGCGATCACAAAGTCCTGGTTTCAATGCTATTTTTTCAATGGAAACTTTTCCAATATTAGTGCTGGAGTCTGGCATTGTGTCCGGTATAATGGAAAACTGGCCCACCCCCTTTTATTTTGAGACCTAACATTGTCAGTGAAAAGTAGATATACACTGGTTTACACCTCTGCCACCACCACTCGGGGGATATGGGGGTAACGGAGTTTTTATTTTTATTTAATTTATTCAACGGAGAATGCGCGTGAAGTCCGATGGAATGTTGTGCGAGGCACAAGGGGGTTTCAGGTCTGGAAGAGGATGTTCGGATCAAGTCTTCTCACTCCGCAACATCGTAGAGAAGCATCTGGCAGTGGGGCGGAAGGTTTTCTGCGGTTTTGTAGATCTGGAGAAGGCATTTGACAGAGTTGTGCGAAAGAGACTTTGGGACATTTTGCCAGAGTATGGTATAGATGGCACTCTGTTGCGAGCCGTCCAGTCCACTTATGTGGACTGCAAGGCATGCGTACGGGTGGGTGGTAACAGGTCACCCTGGTTTGACGTTAAAATCGGCGTCAAGCAGGGTTGCGTGTTGTCCGCTAGACTGTTTATAATATATCTGGACAAAAGTCTTCAAAGACTAAAAGCGATGAATGAAGGTGTACAAATGGGTGACTTAGTGGTAAACCATCTACTTTATGCAGATGACGCGGTTTTAATAGCGCCAACAGCCACTGATCTGCAAACACTAGTCACAGTTATGAAAGACGACTGCATGATCAATGGCTTACACTTGAATGTGAAGAAAACCAAGATTATGGTTTTTGAAAGGGAAGAAACCAGAACGAATGTAAGGATTGTGGTTGGTAACGATGTGCTGGAGCAAGTGAATGAGTTTGTATATCTTGGATGCGCCTTCAGTAAGGATGGGAAATACACCGCTGACATAGAGAGAAGAGTGAGTGCAGGAAACAGAGTGAATGGTGCGATGGGAAAGCTACTCGGGAGCCGGCACTTAAGCCATAAGGCGCAGCTGGCCATACATAACGGAGTTCTTGTCCCAACGCTGTTATATGGTAGCGAGAGCTGGGTATGTAAGAAGGAGAATGAAAGTAGGATAAATGCGGTAGAAATGCGAGCTCTGCGGAAGATGTGCGGAGTGAAGCTGACCGACCGGATTAGCAACAGCATAGTAAGACAGCGAGTAGGTATGAAAGATAGTATCGGTGTAAAGATGAGAAAGGGCATGCTCCGTTGGTTCGGGCATATAAAAAGAATGCCAGAGGAAAGAATGACAAAACAGATATACAATGTGAAAGTGGAAGGATGCAGGTACCGGGGAAGACCTAGACTATCTTACCACGACCAAATAAACCGAGTCTTATCTGATGGAAAAGTCAAGAGTCTCCGTAACCGGCGAGCGTGTATGAGACGAACTATGAGAGTCGAGGAAGCCAGAGAGGTATGTAAGGAAAGAACCTGTTGGAACTCTGTACTCTCTGCCTACCCCGCAAGGGATCTGGCGTGAGGTTATAGATAGATAGATAGATAATTTATTCAATAATGGTTACAAATAATTTATGAAAACAGAATATACGTAATTGTAGGAGAGAGACGTTAACATAAAATCGAGTTCTCTGACAACAAACTATAACTTCAAGCAGCAAATGTTTCTTTCTATTGTTTTTAAAGGAGACCACACTAACCTTGCCATACACGTGACCACATTCTCACAGGCCACGCTATAATGTTCTCGCATACTTAAACGTCACTTAAGCCTAACAATAACTTGATTACGGGCTTACCATCAAGTTACCCACGCTCGACGCCACTAAATCAACTCGTACAAATGTGACGTGCCACCGTGATGTGAATATTGGGCTGAACGATTAAGCACGCGCGTCATTTGTTTACTGAGACCCGCCGGTTTTGGAGGGTTATTTGCTCGGTGGAGTACCCACTAGTTGTGCACCGGTACGGTTTAATATAAGGGTAGCTTTTACTGAGAAATTTCTTGTCGACGAGGCAAAGTCTATTTGGAAAGTTCTATCTATGTCATTATGCCAGCTACCTTGTGGCGTAGGCAGAGAACGCCTAGTTCTAACGTTTCTCTCTTTACATACTTCTTTCGCCTCTCCTGATCTTCTCGTATACGCTAGCTATGCTTTTTATATGTCTAAGCTGTCGGAGCATACCCTTCCTCATTATCATACTAATATCTTACATTGTTCGTACTGATTGATCGTGAATCAGTCTAAATTGGCCCACTGCTGGGCAAAGTCATAACGTGAACGTAGAGTGGATTGAATTTAGACTAATCTGTGGCCACCCGCTGTTTGAACTTGTAAATCTATCTATATGATCACGCCAGACACCTTGCGGGGTAGGCAGAGAGTACAGAGTTCCAACAGGTTCTTTCCTTACATACCTGTCTGGCTTCCTCCACTCTTTTAGTTTGTCTCATACACGCTCGCCGCTTACGGAGACTCTTGACTTGTCCTTTAGATAAGACTCGGTCTATTTGGTCATGGTAAGATAGTCTAGGTCTTCCCCGGTACTTACATCCTTCCCCTTTCGCATCGTATATCTGTTTTGTCATTCTTTCTTCTGATAATCTTTCCATGAGCCCGAACCAACGGAGCATACCCTTTCTCATCTTAACACCGATACTATCTTTAATACCTACTCGCTTTCATACCTACTCGCTTTCATACCTACTCGCTTTCATACCTACTCAGCTCAGCTTCACTCCACACATCTTCCGCAGAGCTCGCATTTCCAACTCATTTATCCTACTTTCATTCTCCTTCTTACACACCCAACTCTCGCTGCCATATAACAGCGTTGGGACAAGCATTCCGTTATGTATGGCCAGCTGCGCCCTTTGGCTTAAGTGCCGGCTCCCAAGTAACTTTCCCATCGCACCATTCACTCTGTTCCCTGCACTCACTCTTCTCTCTATATCAACGGTGTATTTCCCATCCAAACTGTCTGTATAGCTTCCAACTTAACGACTCCACATTAAGTGGTAACTGGGACCAACAGCTTACGTGCCTTGTAAAACTCAGAGTCGCTCGAACAATAAAATATCACAAACGGTCACCCAACTCGGAACAACCGAGTCGAACGCTGCTTAACCTTGGAAATCACTAAGAACACCACAGTCCTAAAATCAGTTTAATTGATGTGTCCTATTACCTATTTCAGGTTCTGCATGCCTGTTCCTTATAACCCGTAAAAATCCCCTATTTCTTAACTATACAGGTACAAAAGCTTGACAACAGAGACAGGTACAAATAGATCATATCTTATCTAAAGGGCAATTCAAGAGTCTCCGGCGAGCGTGTATGAGGCGGACTATGAAAGTAGAGGAAGCGAGAGAGTTCTGTAAGGAAAGAACCTGTTGTATCTCGGTAATCTCTGCCTACCTTTCAAGGTATCTGGCGTGATATAGATAGAAAAACTTGAAAATTAATATATAGCCTTTATCATCCATATACCAGTATGTATGTTCCTTTAACGCGCGCCAACTTAACTGAATCGCTTTTTGAACGAAAGATTTGTGGCGAAAGGACGTTTTTAGTAGCTAATGACGTGTAATGATGCAAACTGCGAGCGAAATTATTGCATTATAACGTGATCGGAATTTTAACATAACGGATTAGTCATATCGCCTCTGTTCTGGTCAAAGAACTGATTTAATTTGGAAGTTGTTAGGATGTTGCTTCACTGCAACTTATGGATACGCTACGGAAATGTACTTGGCATGGCTTGGTTTATTATTATATTATATGTCACAAGTCTACACAGAATCAGCAATTCGTTCATGAGCCAGTGTATCTGATATCCTTTAGACTCTCTTTATAAATAACATCATTAATCTCATATCTCGATCGTAAGGCATCATACTAAAGCCTACATTGTATCCATACAATATGATTGAAAGAAGAAAAATAAAAAAGACAAGTCCGATGAGTTTCTTCGCCAGATTTTCTCAGAAGAGGCAGCGTTCCGATTCAGTGGTAGATTAGTAGTTAAAAGGGATTTAAAAAAAATGTATTTTGATTGTAAATTGACTATTTGTAAGTGCCTCCGCAGGGTTTATGCCAAATAAATTATTTGAGTTTGATTTTGGTGATCAATTTTGACGATGATGTTCAGTTCCAATGCAATAATTGTCACTTATTGCATTGAAACTTAAGATCGGAGCCTGATGCTATTATGCAAACATCAAAAAGGAAGCATTGTTGTATCACCAACTAAGCTAGGCATTACATTCATCTCCAGGGAATACCATTCCGTTTCGGGGTGTGTACCCTTATCGTCTAGCTAATGAAGCAATCCCGAGGGAACCGGCTCCACGCTATAATCAGCACCGCAAAAGTGTGCGGGAAGCGATTCTGAATCTCTTAAATGCGCACAACCAAGGGAGGCTCTGAAGAGGGGCACCGCACTATGGGGAAATCGAGTAATTTTCGTGTCATAAATCTGTAACTCCCTTATCTTTGATATTTACGTGTTTTTTTTCTGATACTCTTGAATATGCAAGCTTTTGAATAAAATACATTTTATGAATATGAATTTATTTTTAATACTAATAAAAATTAATGAACTTAAAATAATGAAAACTTACACTATATTATTCGAGTATAGTAGTAAAAATAATATTGAAATTATGAAAATAACAACATTTTAAGGAAACTTTAGTTATACGTATCAATGAAAAAAAAAATACTTTTTAATGAATTCAAAAGCTCTAAGGCTTTGTGTTGAATTTCCATAGATTTTTATAATAAGGTTTTCTTAGACTCATTATATAGCTCGGTTTGAAGTATATAAATATGTATGTAGAACATCTTTATAATGGTTATTCTAGAATATTTTTTTAGATTGTAAAGCTTTGCTCCTTGTTTTCTGGACATCTTTGGTAGTGTCCAAAGGGTAACACAAAATAATGCCGCTTTCTCTGTGAATTAATACTACTTACTTACTTTATGTACAGAAGAAAATATATAATACCACAAACAATAATTTATTAACATATATTTGTATTATATCGAATGCGGACTGTCCCAGTTGCGATTGAAAATTTCATACTTGACATAAATTGAAGTATAATATAAAAAGGTTTTATCAATCTCTCATTAAAACTAGTGAGTACAATGATAATTTGATATATATGATATTGAATTTCTGTTCGTTATGCCATCGTTCTCTTAGGGATCGAATCCGGAACGAAGTTATTCGTCAGAGAACCAAGGCTAACGACATAGCTCAGCGAATTAGCAAGCTGAAGTGGCAGTGGGCAGGTCACATATTCCGCAGAACCGATGGCCGTTGGGCAGACTGGTTCTTGAGTGGTGACCGCGTGTCGGCAAACGTAGTGTAGGGCGCCCTGTAGCTAGGTGGGGCGACGATATTCGTAAGGCAGCGGGCAGGGATTGGAGAAGGAGAGCTGAAGATCGAGCTCAGTGGCGTGCCATGGGAGAGGCCTACGTCCAGCAGTGGACTGACACGGGCTGATGATGATAATGATGCCATCGTTAGCATTGCCACTTTCTGCCCTGCGTTTATTTACGTATAATAATACAAAGTTCTTCGCTGAATCTGTTCTGTACATAAATATTTTGTTCTTTCTTTCGTTACTATATTTTTTGTTATTGTGGCAGACTATTTCTGAACCCTAGATTGTATGATATATGCATTATGAATTTCATAAATCTAAAGGTAAACCGGATCATTTTGTATTTTTTTTTTAAATAATTCATTTTGTTAGGTCTCCTTGACTATTATCACTATGAGTCAAAAAATAAGGTGAGAAAAGGTCTCATTTTATGAGACTTTAAAATAAAACACCGTCACGCCTATAGTGCCCAAGCGGGGGTGGCAGAGGTGCACTAAGTACACCCACGTTTCGTTGACGATGTTAGGTCCCATGTCATATGGGGCAAGCCTATTGCCATATACCGGGCACAATTCCAGAGTCCGGACTCATACTGGGAATTTTTCGTTAGAAAATCTCCATTTGTCCGACCTAGGATTTGAACCCAGGACCTCGTGATCACAAAGCGATGTGCTTTGCCACTAGACCAACCAGTCACTAATAAAAATAAATTAAATACCTATATACCAATATATAACAAGTATTAAGATAAAAAATGTTGATTTTCGTACTGAGAACTAATTTTAACAATTCATGTTTTACGTGATTTACATATGTTGCGCAGTGATGCCGCAGATTTTTCCATTCCTTAAAATTACATTAAATTTAAAGGCAACCGTCAAAACTCTAAATGAAAGTCAGTGAATAGTTAAAACTACCTCTCATGACTTATTTATCTGTGGTTGTCATGTTTCCTAATAAAAGTCATATATATGTGCTTCATACAAAAGTATATTATATGAACTTTCTGGTGGTATAATGTTTTTATATTTGTCCAAAAAAATATATATTGACGAAGTCACAAAATTGAATTTATTTTTAACAAGTTTTCAATTGTCGCCTTTGGACGTTTTTTACTACAAAATAGTAACAGACAGAACTGTTACAATTTGAGGTATCACACATGCAGCTAGGTGCTTCTAGGCTTTCTTAGGTGCGTTTCGTTTGGAGATCCCAGAATCCTTTACCTTGGCGAAAAAAGATAACACACTTTTTTACAATGGTAAAGGTGCCACATACCTAAATTCTTCCTGAAAATAAGATTTCAAATGCATTGCTGTTTGAATGCAATACAAACCACAAATTTGGTTAATACTCTAATTTCAAAACAACAAGCTTGATGTCTCCTTTTTTTACAAGCTTTAACTAATTTTGTACATGTGTTTTTCCGATTCAACATTTATACAGTCCATTTTTAAGTAATTGCTGATATCTTATTAAACTAATGTTTGGCATATACACGTGACAGTGACAATGAAATAATATGGTGTACCCATGGATATATTACCCTAAATGAATTAAGCACTCTGAGAAAAAAACGTGATGACAAAGATACTCACTTAAAGCCCTACGTCTCTTTCTAAGTAGGGTGACCAAAAATTGGTAGGATTATGGACTCGTTGATATATAATTAACGTATAATTCTCAGTCACTGTTTATTGCCGTAATTCTTTCTTTCAACGCAAATGCTACATCTTAAATGAGATGATTTGATTAATGATGGGTCAAAGTTTTTCATTAAATTGCCCATTTCCTTGCTGACTGTACATTATTTCAGAATCTATAAATTCAGCTTTAAGTATCGAAATAATTAAGGATAGTCTCCTAGAGCCTTTTTTCTGTATCTACAACGGTTCAGATAGCTGCCCTTACTGTCCCATCTTAATCCACCTGTATATAAAAACGAATTGAGAAACTTGGTTGTTTTAAACTCAGTAATAAATAGTTTACATGGTATTTAAACCATATCATAAATAGGTATAGTCCGTATTAATTCTACCTTATGGTCACCGCCGTGCATTGTAATGGGTGCGAACGTGACACCGGACTCTAGGTTATTGCTCTCACTCATCATGGTTTCTCGACTTGTTTAAATCATGGAAATTTCAATGTTGTGTCAGCTAGTAAGAGTTTCATTTTCTTTAGCAATATTTTGACAGTACTCAATCTATTTAGGGTTATAAATTCATGACTGACTGTACCATACGGTGTACAGTCAGCAACATAATTCGCTTAACATTCCCAGTTGTTTTGAATTGGTAATACGCTTTACTTCTAAAACGTGATTATGTTCGTCAATGTTTACCACATTGTCGAACCCAAATTATTACCAACATGTTGAAATATATTCAAATTAATTAAAAAAGGATGCAAGTGATTTTAAAATGAGAATTTTAGCGACGTGTATTGCTGACCGTACTATAGAGCTGGTCTGCTGATAGAACCAAAAATTGGCCATAAGAACTCCTTAACTAAACAAGATAACTCCATCGCGTTTTCGCTATAAATTATTACTTAAAAAAAAATGTTGAATTGAAAAAAAAATCAATTAAACCAGCAAAATGTCTTCTGTAATATTACAGGCTGGTTATATCATTCGCATTTTTAATCAAACATCCTTCAACAAACTGTCATCGTTTATATCGCAAAAAAAGAATATTCTCACCATATTTATCATTCAGGCTGCTCTTATTTGCCGGGGGCTGGCATCAATCATCCGGGACCAATCGGCTGGAAAACACCTGGCCCGGTTCATTGACCCCGCAGGTATAGCCCTCGCGGGATAGGGAACATGGTCCATTGTTTTAAATAGCTAATGTATTTTTCTATTGTTTGAATTTATATGAATAATCACGCCCCAAAGAAGTGACAGGTAATACACCCCCAGTTTGCTAAGGTATTTTGGTCTATACAAGATGTAACATAATAAACGCCAGACCTGAAAGCAGTTCGTTCTAAATCGATACGTGAATTGATTCCAACTATTTTTAAAGAATCTTATTTTTTTTTAAATTTGAAATAAATGCTGTTATTCCTTTAGTGAACTAGCTTCCTAGTTATATAAAATTAAATTTATTGTTGATTCAAATCAATACGGAGATTTCAAATGCATTTCTAAAACGGATTTCTCAATACGCACACATACAAGTTTCATTGTTAATTGGGGTATAAAAGTGCTTAAAAAAGGGGTAAACATTTAAATTTGGCAAATCGATTTTGTATTCAATTTGTAAAGCAATTAACTAATCGGGGTGTCAGAGGTCTTGCGTTATTTATACACCTTGTATATCTATATCACCTCTGCTACCCCCGCTTAGGGAATAGAATCGCGACGGTGTGTATATCTATATTATCACACCAGAGCCATTTTGGGGCAGGCAGAGAGTACAGATATTCAAAAGGCGGTAAAGTATTCGAGAAAATAAAATAAAATTTGCAGATTTGATTTTCGCTTGTAATTTTCCGACTTTTCAATTGTTTTACAGTACCCATGGTCACAGAGAGGCCTGAGATATTTGATGTGTTATATGCCACTGTTATTGAATTTCTTAATATATTTTTGTTAGTCCGAAAATCCAGAACAAAGGGTTTTATTTCATGTGTATAATCGACCAAATCTAAGAACTTAATATGCTTGATTCCAAATTAGAATCTATTGCACTTTTGACGCTGACTAGAGCTTGGCATAAAAAGCAAATTTTTCCAGTTATTACCAAAGCACTTGGATTTATCGGCCCACTGATTTACACAGACGATAAAATAACTTTTATTGCCTATAGTCTTGTACGTGGCTTTAGTTCAACTAAACACGCGATTTTGTTTCCATATTTTATTTCTTTATGACCGACTACTATAGAAGGAGGCTTATTTTTTTCTAGTAGGTTAAGCGGCTAGATTTTAAAATATGGGATGTTAGATTCGCCTAAATAGTAAGTTATCATTTTAGTAAAAAAATAAGTATGTACCGTCACGCTTTTATCCCCCAAGCAAGAGTGGCAGAGGTGTACTGTGTACAGCCAATTTTCGTCGACGATGCTAAGTCATATGTAATAGCGAGCGAGCCTATTGGGCTATATACCGGGCACAATTCCAGACCCCCAACTGATACTGGGCAATTTTCGATACATAAACTAGAACCCAGGACCTCGTGATCACAAAACGCATTCGCCACTAGTCCCACCATATATATTTTATATATTAATTCAGAAATAAGCGGTAATAGTAAAACTAAAAAACAAACAATGATAAGCGAAAGGAAAGAAATATAGGAACACGCTCATTCTGATCTTTAGCAGTTCCTCAAACCAACTTCAAATCCTTAAACATTGGAGTAATATATAATATTTTAATATGGCGTCTGCGAATAAAAAAAGACGGGTTTGCGGTTTTCTATTGGAAAGTTCTAAGTAAATTAGTAATCCGGCGTCTGAAATTTAAATCAAATCAAAAATATTTATCATCATAAAAATAGAAAACATAAAATAGTTTCCTTGTCCCAAACTAGGTTTGGCCTGTCTTTTTGTAACCTGAGTTTCAAAATAACAATAATGAGATATCAATACCCCACCTGCCATGATTGAAATGGGTCCCTTATTATATTGGGTGGTCCCAATATAATATCAGAAACAAAATAGGCTGAAAACAGCATGACGGTGATTTTATACTAACCAATTTTTATTTGTAAAGTACTGACATTCTTTCAGCACGCCTTATCTTCGGTAAGCCTACTTTCAAGCTACCAAACATAATGGTTGACAGCCGAATTTAATAAAGGCACAACTCAAAATTATGATTACTTAAATTAGCACTCTATTTCAAAAACAATGAAGCTCAATTTCTCTTGTTCTTCTTTTTTAGTTGTGACGCTCTTCCATAAACAGCGATATACCTAACCGATAACTTCCCTTAAACAAGACCAACAAAAAATACTATAATCCAGGAAGTGAGCTACCCTGACCTTTTGAAGTGTGAATCCACAGTAGCATGCCATATGTGACCAAACAGTTGTATATTAAAAAACTTTTAAGCAAATTGTTTTGGACCTTAAACTTTAGACAATATAGTTTCTTTTAGATTGTAGTGCAAGTGGCATGACGCGTTTATTTGGTTAAACTTTCATATTTCGGTGTCCGATAAACAGAAGAATATTGGACCGCCAATACAAGGTATTGTTTTTTTTTTATTTTTTTGTTACAGAAAATGTCAATGATTTTGTCATTCGAATAATAACAAAAAATATCTATCTATGTCATCACCCCAGATCCCATGCGGGGTAGCCAGAGCAAATTTGGCATACGTATGTAAAATATGTGACAATGTTATAATATGGCACCATAGAGCTGGTCTAATGATGGAGTCAGAAGGTGGTCATAGGAACATGTAAACTATACAACGTAACACCCTAGTGTCTAGGCTTGTTGGATTTGTAATGACAAGTACTATTCAAACAGATGGTATTCAGGGTCCGATGATGAAGCAAAAAGTGGCCAATGGAGCTACCAAACAACGCAATATAACCCCGCCGTTTTTGGACTCGTTGGATTTGTCTTGACGAGTACTTTACACCTGGGTGTCCAGGGTCTGATGATGGAGCCAGGAGGAAGGCATAGGAACTCCACAACTAAGCAAAACATATTTATAGTGTTATCCTTGTTTCTAAAAATGTATTTTTTAATTAAAATTATTATTATTATGAATGCCTTGCTGGTCTAATGGAGCAGCTGGCGATCATATTTGGATTGCTCTATCTAAAACTTTTCAGAAAATACCTCACTTCAAAGCTTACGCACTTAATAAATGCAAACAATCCGACATCACTGACAACTAGACTTAGGGAATGGAGGCAGTGTTGAATGTGTTTTTTTTACTATCACTAGCAGTTTTCCGCGGCTTCGCACCCAGTCGGCAATAGCGCCATTTAACAGGTCTTATAGCTAAGAATCATCCAGATAATATCATAAGTACAAAAACTTAAATTTAAAAATATCCTTTTAAAAACAAGCTTTCATAGAAAGTTGAGGAGTTCCTATGGTATCCGGATCTAAAGTACTCTTCAAGACAAATCTAATGACCCTAAAAACGGCGGGGCTATATTAAGTAGTTGTGTCACTATTCGGCTTCATCATCAGACCTTGAACACTATCTGGTTGTATAGTACTCATGAATACCAATCTAACAAGCCTAAACACGAGAGGGTTCCGGTGTATAGTTTACATGTTCCTTTGGCCACCTTCCATCCACCACCATTCCATCATACATCAGATCAAATACTCCATGATACCATATTATTCCGTTGTCATCAATATTAAATACGTATGCCAAATTTCAATAGGATACCCGCAAGTGCTTGAAAACTGGATCATAAGATTTGAACCGGAAAGACAGGCAGACATACATACAAATTTGAAAGTTAAAAAATTGTTTGTAAAATCGGTCTAAGCCGATCAAGCCATTTAAGAGGGGAAGAATTACGAACACACGCTGAAGATGAATGTAAATTTTAAATGTTCATTTTCACCAAAATAATGTTTAATGTATGGTAAATTGGGAACGATGGAAAAATCAATAAGATCAACAAGAGTGTTTCGCATGCAATCCTCA
This sequence comes from Phalera bucephala, assembly GCA_905147815.2. NCBI lineage: Eukaryota > Metazoa > Arthropoda > Insecta > Lepidoptera > Notodontidae > Phalera > Phalera bucephala. Next base: position 32,172,431 of record LR990620.1, read on the forward strand.
CAAATTCAAGCAGTAAACACACAAATAACTAAGAACCCGAGATACTTTGAAAATGAGTAAAGTTATTTAAAAGCTTCAGCGTAAACTTTATATTGGGATTCAGAATTAGTAAACTTCAGCGAGATTTCGTCACGCATACCAATTAACTTTTCTTTGAGAATACTAATAATAATTTAGTAAGTTTAGTTCAGTCTAAATAATATACCGATGCTTTTTATTGCAGCTGCAATTTCTAAAATATTACTATAGTAAGATGTATGTAATTGAGCATGAGTATGCGCTTACATGCGTGCGTGCATGCGTGTGTGCGTACTTGAGTGCGTGCATGCATGCGTACGTGCGTGCGTGCATACGTGTACACTTTATCTTTACTGGCATTTTATAAGCTGAGTTGCCACAAGCGCACATTGACCCGATGGGATCTTTGGTGCTGTCCTTTTCGCTAGGGGGAAGAGCTTGTATGTCACAGGAGCTGGATAGGCTACCCCTAGTAGATTAATTCGCCGCCAATGCGTGGCATTTGCAGAGCTCATGCTTCATGGTCTCAGTTTTTATGTTACAGTTTCTGCAAAGTGGTAACTTTGCTGTATAGGTACAGCTTGTGTAGATGTTCTTTTGTCCTCGACTAAGGCATCTTGCCTTAGTTGAGGTCTGTTAAGTTTTAGTAGCCTCTTGCTGTCACCTTCATTCCATGAGTCTTAACCCTGTATTTATTTATTTATCAGAGACAAGCCAACAGTATACATATACAACATTGTATGCGCTAGATATAACACAAACGACGATTTAGCGCAGTTGTTAAGAGCTTGAGCTGCTCTGCCCACTGTGGCTAATAGTCGCGGGTTCGATTCCCGCACGGGACAAATCTTTGTGTGATCCACAATTATTTGTTCCGGTCTGGGCATTTGTTTGTGAATTTTCATGTTTGTAAACGCACCCACGTCACAGGAATAAATCCTAGTGTGGGGCTACGTTTTAAAAAAAAAAAAAAAAAAATAGTACAGATTATATATATATATATATATATATATATATATATATATATATATATATATATACCTGTAACAGGCATGTACAGCACTTACAAATCAACAGAAACACAGACAAAAGTTTCAGATAATTAAGAAATTAAGCAGGTAGGAACAGTTTAAATGTATTATTTATTTATTTATTTTACATATTAGTACGGATTAACCAATTACACTAATGTGTCTAAAAATTTATAATATTAATATTAATTAAATACAAACTTCTACGAAATAAACAAATTAGTCACAAAGAATATCATAGTAAAAATTGAAGTAATCATAAAATTAAAAATAATAGAATAAACATATATATTTGAGCATACGTCACGCCTTTATCTCACAGTACTGCAAGCAGACTGACAGTATCACGTTCCATTCATCTGCGAACAGAAGCATCTATAGTTCCTCTAAGAATTTTACACATCGTTACAAGTTGGTCTCTCTCTCTTCTGACCTCCAAAGAGTTGTAACCAAGGGACCCGAGCACAAATTTTGTTGGGTACATATATGGGTAGTACCCATAAGTGCGTTTATATAAATACCTCAAGAAAGTTTTCTGAACTTTTTCTATTATGAGGGTATACGTACTCTGATACGGAGGCCAAACACATGCACTTGATTCAATTTTACTGCGGACTAAAGCACTAAATATCAATTTGATTACCCCGACGCTTTGGAAATCATTAGAGTTGCGAAGTACAAAACCCAGGCGCTGAAAAGATTCTTTGGCCACTATGATGATATGGTCATGGAATGTAAGTTGACGATCAAATGTTACACCTAAATCTTTAATGGTGCTCGATTGACTCGATATATTAGTGTCATCCAATGTATAGCAAAACTTAATAGGGTGCCGCATTCGTCCGAAAGTCATAACAGAACACTTTATGAGATTAAATTCCATTTTGTTGTCTACACTCCACTGAGAAACCGCATCAATATCACGCTGCAGAATTAAACAGTCCTCCACACTCCTGATCTCCAACAACAACTTCAGGTCATCTGCATAGAGAATACACTTTGCAAACTTAACGACTGAGGGCAGGTCATTGATCATCAAAATAAATAGAAGGGGACTGAGTATTGATCCTTGACTTACTCCGGAACGCGTATGATAGGGCTGAGATTCGTATATACCGTGCCGGATATACTGCTGGCGATCGCGAAGGTAATCTGCTATAAAAATAAGGAGGGCAGGTGTAAAACCCAGAGCGGATAGCTTTCCGAGAAGTTTGTCATTGTTCACCCTATCAAACGCCTTCCGAAAATCAAAGTATAAGACATCAACTTGGCTCCCATGGTCTAGTCGGTAGGAGATAAAATCGACGACAGTTAGCAGGTTCATATTGACTGACCTCTTCTTCATAAAACCGTGTTGCTCATTACATAAGAAAGGCTCAACTTGTCTGTAAATCGCAGTACGAAGAATTTGCTCGAATATTTTACCTAAAGTGGGGAGAATCGCGATAGGTCTGTATGTTTCAACGCACGTCTTATTTGAGTTTTAGGTAGGACTGACAAGTTTTGGGTGCACCATATGTTTTCCTGTACTGATCCTGCGGGGAAGAGCGGCGTGGCGTTAGATGTTTATTTACGCGCACCCATAACTATCTCCACCCAATGTTTTTGTTTGTTTTGTTTTTATACTCTAGATGATTATTGAATAGACAAAAATGCTTGATAGGTGCTGTTCCAGATCCACCTGAATATGGTTAACTTGTTAAGCTATTTTTGTTTAATATTCTATTCCTTATAATCGCTAAATTAATAAAATTGAACATTTTTGCATGTAGCCATTCTCACGAATAGTATAACTTGGTTAATTTAATTTAGACCCACCTGATACTACATCTCCCATACTCCATAACAAAATGTAGATGAAAAAAATACTATTTTAAAAGAGTAACCGTGGAGTTTCTTGCCCTTCTTGTCCACAGGAATGACATTCCGAAGTAGTGTTACTTTTCTCTCGATTCAAAAATACTATAATAGTTTAAACGGATAAAGAATATTCTGATTCTTTTTGAAGTATAGATGATTTAAAGATGTTAAATTGGTTTAACTCACTTATTCGCTTTTAATAAATATTCAAAGGTGTGGCGATATTCTACAACTTAATACATACGTGAGTCTGCGGCTTGGTACGAACAGATTGATGCTAGCGAAACGCTGTCGATTAAATATGCTATCCTTTTCACACTTCTAGTTCACCAAATTATAAATTTAGATATTTATTGTTTTTAAATTCCTGAAATGAATTATTCCCAGGTTCAACGGCCAAATAAATATTATTCGAAGATTGGAAAGCTATAAATTGTTTCATTTCATCAAAATACTTGTGAAAATTCATTTGTTTTAATAGGCCCTGAGAATCCAGACTTTGCGAATTATTCAACGTTCATTCCATTTTTACCGATTTCAAAAAGGAGGAAGTACTATGTTTGTCTATATGTATTTTTTTACGTTTGTTCGTGGACCGATTTTGATTATTCTATTTTCGTTGGGTTCAATATAACTTTAAAGTGGTCCCATTTTAATTTCATTGGTATTGGATCTTGGAATTTAAAGATACACCAGGGAACTCCTTAATGACAAACAAAACGAATTAGTGAGTTGAGTTATTTATAGGTATGATGTTAATCCTATAGGCCCTTATGTTAACCCTACCATAGAAATAAGCAGAATATTAACCGAATTAAAAAAAGGAGTTTCACAAATCGTCTGTTTTTCTATAACTTCTTTGTTTATGAACCGTTTTTGATGATTCTTTTTGCATTCGGTCTAGTATAGCTTCGAGGTAGCCCCATTTTAATGTCATTGGTATTGGACCTGGGAGTTTGAACTTACACCAGGGTACTCCTTAACAACAAACAGCACGAATATGTAGATTGAGTTATTATGGATATTGTGTCAATCCTGTAGGTACCTTACTGTAGAACTAAGCAGAATAAGATAAAATAATTATATAAAGATTATTACTTAATTTAAACGCCACTAAAAATAATAAACCAGACTTCACAAAGCAAAAAATAAATATTTAAAATCGGTGCCAAGTAACGTACGACTGGCTCACTCCTTTTTTTTAAGTTGTTTATATAATAAATATGACCGTTGTTATTTAATTTGTCACATTATGTGTACAAGGTGTAAGTAGCTTGTTCCAAATCAGCAACTGAATTTATTTCAATTATTATATTATACTCATCCATTACATTTTTTTGCTGTCACTTTATCCAAATGTTCTGTATTTTACTGTAACAAAGTATATAATACAAAAACTTTGTATCTTTTTATTTCCTTTTTGTATTTCTGGTGGAACAATAAAGTATTATCTATTTATCTATCTAATACTAGCAGTTTCTCGCAACTTCGTACCCGGTCGACAACAGCGCCACCTACCTTCTGGATAAGGTAGCTTGTCAACAGTGAAAAAATCATTAAAATCGGATCAGTAATACCGAAGATTACTCCGAACATCCAACTCACAAACTTTACCTCTTTATGATATTAGTATAGATACAAAACTATAATTAAAAGTGATACGGTAGTTATAACTGCAATTCTAAACATTTTTGCTCAATACATACGGCAAATTTTCTTGTCCGGTGTAGCTTTAAAAGCCCCGCTGCTAACGTCGTAGATCACTTAAACAACATAAGGCATTTTCATTGTTAATTAGGTTATCAAAGAAAATGGTACCTACGTAACACTTTAAAGGTTTTGCGCCGACGCAGCGTGACTTTTGTATGTGTGTGTTAATCTTCTACGTTGTTGGCCGTGGGGCCTTTGCAGCTTCACCGGACTACGCTACGCTAGTTAGCTCAAGGGAGCCTTAAAGAGTAACGGCCTCGACTTGGGCAGTCGCTATGGGGGAGCGCATATACTAGGTGTCTCGGGACTCAGTACCAGCTGACGGGCAAGGGATTCTTCGACCTCGCCGGCGAAGTCGGTGTCTGATCCTGGACGCAGCGCGAGTTGGGGAGTTGTAATTTACTGAAATGTACGGGTAAAGGCACAGCTACGCTCGACGCGATGCCAAACGTCACGACCGAACGTAACCGAGCCTACCCGTCGCGCTCCGTCGGCTCTTTGACGAAATTTTAAAACTGAAAGTTTGGTCTTCGTGCCGATTTTGTATAGTAGTAAGTAATCTAAGTGTGTCTGAGGTATGGCAATATTTAATTTACAACAACAACACCGTCACGCCTATATTCCCCAAGCAGGAGTGACAGAGGTGTACAGATTACACCCATTTGCCGACGATCTTACGTCTTCTCATGTTATAGGGGGGGAGGTTATTGCCATATACCGGGCGCAATTCCAGACTCGGGACTCAACTAGGCATTTTTCGTTAAAAAACTACATTTGTCCGACCTAGGTTTTTAACCCAGGACCTCGGGATCACAAAGCGATGCGCTTTGCCACTAGACCAACGAGGCAGCCAATTTACAAGGTGGCAGGTTTAATATATACCTTTATGATCATAATATCCGAGTCTTATCTGAAGGGCAAGTCAAGAGTCTCCGAAACCGGCAAAGGTGTATGAAACAAACTATGAGAGTGGAGGAAGCCAGAGAGGTCTGTAAGGAAAGAACTTGTTGGAACTCTGTACTCTCTGCCTACCTCACTAAGGAACTGGCGTGATCATATAGATACTGAAGTTGATCCTACATACGATTATAATATTATCTGTAGTACGTTGGTATGTGGTATGTAAAATAATAATTCGTCAAGTTCCTTACACGAGTTAGCCTAGAATCCTAATCCACTAAACCGCGGAAATGAACCCGCTAACTATTTTCGGTTTTACAACTATGACGTCACAAATGAGTCATAACCGTGCGACCGACAATTACGTAGGAGCGCCACACATACAAATGAGTTTATTAATTTTTTCTATACAGTATCAGCTGAGGAATACAGCTGGCTCACTGCAGGAAAGTAGCAAAGTGATATACAGAATGACCCAGAAATCAAATATCATGCCGAACGTCGTTGGATTTGTTGCATGCAATACGTCAGTCGACGGACGATTTAGCGCAGTGGTTAAGAGCTTGAGCTGCTCCGCCCACTGTGTCGAATAGTCGCGGGTTCGATTCCCGCACGGGACAAATCTTTATGTGATCCACAATTATTTGTTCCGGTCTGTATTGTTTGTAAACGCACCCACGACACAGGAATAAATCCTAGTGTGGGGGCTACGTTTAAAAAAAAAAAAAAACCAAAAAAAGAAACTTTTGTTCTACAACTTTTTATATTTTTGCGTTTTTTTTTAACAAATATTTTGTTTGTACTGATATTATAAAGAGATAAAGATTTGTTTGTTTATTTAATCGATAAACTCTGAAACCAATGAACCAATTTTAATAATTCTTTTACAAAATTAGATTATCCAGAAGTGACATAGCTCCGGTAAGTGGCATTTTTGTTGATCGGGTGCAGATCCGCGAAAAACTGTGCGTAACAAAAAAGCAAAGTAAGCAGTTGTAATATTTTTTTTCCTAATAACCGAGTGCTCGCGAATTATAATCAGTTATTATGTATTTACGTATGGATCATCATCAGCCTATAGCAGTCCACTGCTTGTCATACGCCTCTCCAAGTGCGCGTGCACTGGGTACGATCCTCGGCTACTCGCATCCAGTTTCTGCCAGCCGCCATACGAAGGTCATCGCTCTACCTAGCAAGAGGGCGTCCTGCATTACGTTTGCCAGTACATATGGAAGTATGAGTAAAATTCGTTTTATACGCTGCTTTTATAATATATAGAGAGCTATCTGTTTTATTAGCTGTAGAATAATCTAAACCTACGCAATGGCTGCACAAAATATGGGCAAATTTTAAATGTCATTGTTTTAGAACCGTGATTGCAATTCTTAAGACTGGTATGTTTTGATAAGATTATGTGAAAATATTTAATACAGTCTTTTAATAATCAGTTCATTCCACTTTAATTACAAGGTTGATCAGGTTTCTGTTTCCTTCTGTGTCAATGAGGAAACCATGTAGCCATTCTCTGAATATGTAATTTTATGTTCTTAGACTAACCAACCAGGCCAACCCGATAGACCAACCTACATTAAGCATACAGCAAAAAAATCCTATTTTTTATTTTAAAAGAGTAACCCCACACTAGAGAGAGAGAAACTCCAGTTTCTTGCTCTATTCCTTCACAGAATCAGAATCAAAATATTTTTTATTCATGTAAACCATTACCTTTTTCCACCACTTCGGAATGTCATTCCTGTGGAGAAGAAGGGCAAGAAACTCCACGGTTACTCTTTTAAAATAAAAAAATTACAAACTTTTTCATCTACATTTTGTTATGGGGAATGGGAGAACAAAGTAGGTTGGTCATCAGGTGAGTCTAAGTTAAAAAAAGCAAATAATACTATTTATGAGAATGGTAACATGGTTCCACAGGAATAACATTCCGAAGTGGTGGTAGAATCCTAGTTACATTTCTGACAATTAATAAATACTTTAATGGTTAACATGAATAAAAAATATTCTGATTCTGATTCAAACTAATTAGTACCCAGTAATCACTCAAATACAATAGGTCTCATAAAAAAGCTCAGAGTTGCTCAGCGAGCTATGGAAAGAGCTATGCTAAGCGTTTCCCTACGTTATCGAATCAGAAATGAGGAGATTCGTAGAAGAATCAAGGTCACCGGCATAGCCCATAGGATTAGTAAGCTGAAGGGGCAATGGGCGGGCCACATAGCACGAAGATCGCACGGGCGTTGGGGCAGAAAGATTCTAGAGTGGAGACTACGTATTCGCAAGCGCAGCGTGGGATGGCCACCAGATGGATCGACGATCTTGTGAGGAACCCAGGAAGTCGTTGAATCCAGGTGGCATCGGACCGGCTGCGCTGGAGAGCGATTGGGGAGGCCTATGTTTAGCAGTGGACAAATATAGGCTGATGTGATGAATTACTCAGATGTAGAAGGGGCGTCCTTCCACCAGGTGAAACCATGGCCTGATAAAGGTAGCGGGTAAAAGCTGGATGCGTATAGCATAATACCCGGTTTACACTCTGCTACTGCCGCCAATTCCCGCCAAAAGCAATGAGAAGTAGTGCGGCAGCGTCGACTGTACACATAATACCTTTGCACTTCAAACATCCCTCTGTGTGAGAAACACATTATATTATGTGAAGCCTCCCCGACGAAACCGGTGTGGGACTGCACTGGTAAAAGATGGCATACTCCTTCGCTCAGCAGTACCAACAACACTGCTGTACGTTTCTCGGCTACACTACACCACTAAAGCCGAGGACATTGCGGAGTACGCCCGTAAGAAGACCTTCTACACTCTGAGTCGAGAAGCTGAACTCGCAAAACAATATAAGTTTATTTTATTCTATGTATGTTAGTCTGTAAAGTATGGGCCTGTAAGTTGCACATTATATTTGTGATACTTCAGTTGCCTGAAATAAATAACATTATTATTATTATGTTTGCAAATAACTCTTAACATCAGATTTGTTTTTCCCCGAAACGATATTGTTTTCATAAAAATATCCCCAAGGCAATTTTTATACTAGCTTTCCCATAGTTTTTCTGAAGTAACGTCCTCACATTTTTTTTTGGATGACATATTTCTTTAGTTTTTATCTTTAAGCTATTTTCCAATATTATTTTTGGCCTTTAATTCCATAAAGATGTCTAAACCTACCACACTGAGTGGGTGTGGCCTGTCAGTCTTGACTCCCGCTCAAAAAACTGCCAACGAAGGGAGCGCCCGGCAGTGATAGTGTAGAGAGGGAAGTAGAACGTCATTGGCGTAACCTTCTCTCACTTCACGCGGAAGTGAGAAGTGTGTAAATTGGGTATAAGACCGGTCGCTGTACCGATATTTGGAAGAGACGTTTGTCTAGCAGTGAACTCGGAGTTCATTCCACTGTAATCACATGGGTGAACTAATGTGGGTATTACTGTCTAATAATCATAAACACGAGGTGCGTAGAGGGTAGGCTTCCACAAAATGAACCGATGGTCTATGAAGGTCATGTATTTATTATTACTTTTTTTTGAAAAACGTTGTCCCACACTAGGATTAATTCCTGTGTCCATGGGTGCGTTTACAAACATGAAAATTTACATACACAAATACCCAGACCGGAACAAATAATTGTGGATCACACAAAGATTTGTCCCGTGCGGGAATCGAACCCGCGACTATTAGACACAGTGGGCGGGGCGGGCTAAGCCCTTAACCACTGCGCTAAATCATCCGTCATCATGTATGCTAGATGGAGCAGCACTAAACCGGTCGTCGTCAAGATCTTTGAGGGATGCGTTTGTCCTGCAATGCACAGTTTACGACTAATGATGATGATGTATCACTTAGATGAAAAGCGCCTGCGTGATTTTCAAATTCAGATGTTTTTCTTTTTTATTGCATACTTAAATTTAAAAAAAATCGCTCAACTCAAACTCAAATCGTTTATTTTGTATAAACCCTGCGGAATTATTTACAAATTTTCATATTTACATTTTTTTAACCTAATATCTACCACCGGATCGGAATGCGGCATCTACTAAGGAGATCCGGTGAAAAACTCAGCGGGCTTGTCTGTTTTGTCTAATTCTCCATTAATTTTTTTTTCTTCAATTTGTATGTTTTCCTATATTCCCCAAGCGGGGATGGCAGAAGTGTACTGAGTACACCCACTTTTCGTCGACTATGTTGAGTCCCATGTAATAGGGGACAAGCCTATTGCCATATATCGGGCACAACTCCAGACTTTGGACTCATACTGAGAAGTTTTCGTTAGGAAAACTACATTTGTCCGACCTAGGATATGAACCCAGGACCTCGTGATAACAATGCGATGCACTTTGCAACTAGACCAACGAGGTGACACTGTACAAAGATGTATTGATAAAATGAGCTCTGATATTGAAAGTATCTTGTATATTATCTGCAAACAACTTACTTTATCTGCATACGACTGCCTCGTTAGTCTGGTCAAAGCGCATCTCTTTGTGATCACGAGGTCCTGGGTTCAAATCCTAGGTCGGACAAATATAGTTTATCTAACGAAAAATTCCCAGTATAAGTCTGGAGTCTGGAATTGTGCCCGGTGTATGGCAATAGGCTCGCCCCCTATTACATGGGACCTAACATCGTCGGCGAATCGTGGGTGTACTCAGTACACCTCTGCCACCCCCGCTGGGGAATATAGGCATGACGGTGTGTGTGTTGTTAAACAACTCATTTTTCTATTCAACTGGACGAAACAACTTTACCTGGTAATGGAGCATTATTATTGGCATATGTTCCATTTGTTATGGACGAAGAAATTCATGAAGAGCTACTATTCACGAAAACTTTGGAGACGGACACTAAAGGAGAATTAACATTTCATGTCCTGAGTGATTTTTTAAGGAAAAATCGATTCCATTCACAAACGTTATTTCGGTGGCAACAGATGGAGCACCTGCCATGGTCGGGCGATATCGTTAATTTATAATCCATCTTAAAAGAATTATACCAAAGGTAACTGCAATTCGCTGTTTCATTCAGCGAAAACACCGAGTAGCGAAAAATTTGAGTGATACAGACATTTACAGTTACAGACAAACAGTTAACAAAATAACTCTTAATCATTTTCATCAATTGTGCGACTTCTAACGATTGCTCTTAGATACTGAAGTACGCTGGTTGTCGAAAGGTATGTTTACCAAGATTTATACTCACTTTTTGAATCAGTTTTAGAGTTTCTGGAAAGTAAAGATCCATATTTAAAAGAAAACCTGATCAATTTAAAAGCAGACATCGCGTATTTGACAGATTTGTTCAAAAAATTTAATGACATTAACTTACAATTACAAGGGGGCAGCCTCAATTCAATAAAACAAAGGGTGTAATTTCAAATTTCTTGGAAAATTTAAATTTATGAAGCAAAATATTAGTCGGCGCAAATTTTCCCAGTTTTCAAACTTGTCACAGGTAGAATTCCTTGATGAGGATATTCAGACATACGTTCAACATTCAATTGCCCTGAGTCATCAGACTTCAAAATCAGATTTGAAGATATTCTGACGATGGAAATACCACCATGGATCCATATGAAAAAACGGAAGTGGAGAATGTGATATTAGAAGAAGAGATACTCGAGCTTAGCACTAATGAGGAGCTGAATGTGAAATTTAAAAGAGGGTATCAAACATTTTGGCTGCAGGCAGAAATACCCGAAAAATATCCTGGACTGTGGGGACTTGTGAGAAAGCTTTTGATAGCGTTTCACTCGTCATATCTTGTCGAAAAAAGTTTTAGTGTCGTTACAGGGGGTCTGTCCAAGAGCGTGCTCGTCGCGACCCCTGCCAGTCATTATGGCTGCAATCTTGGACCGAAGACGTACCGCAGTGCGGGCTAGGGCGTCCCCCCGAGGCGACGCGTACCGGCCCGCCCCCGTCGGTACGAATATAGGTGGAAGCGGCGATGGGGGCCGCCACCCATCACGCCGGGCCCGAACTGGCGAGTCGTGGGGTGCAGAGTGCCGAATAGGCACTTGGAATGTAAGAGGTGGTATGGAAGATAAGATGCATGAGGTGATTGATGTAATGAAAGAGAGACGCCTGGATGCTCTGTGTGTAACAGAGACTAAGTGGAGCGGCAGTGAAACCTGTGATCTGCCTGATGGAACGATGGCTCTGTGGTCTGGTGTACCGCAGAGCAGTCGTGCCAGCATGGGGGTGGGTATCTTGCTGTCCCGTCGCCTGGCCTCTGGAGTGAGAGATTATGGCCTGTGCGATGCGAGACTTCTCTGGGTCCGTTTAAAACTGGGTGTCACTAGAGTATTTTTGGTCGCAGCGTATGCTCCCGTAAGCTCGTCGACACCCCAGGACCTTGAGAAGTTTTGGGATAATGTCAGGGAAGTTCTGGATTTGGCTGAGGCTAACGAAAAGGTGATTCTGTGTGGCGATCTGAACGGATGGGTAGGAACCAGGCGGCAAACTTGCGACGCTGCTCTGGGTCCTTATGGTGATAAGAGAGTGAACGATGCAGGTAAGCTCATTGTAGATGTTTGTTTGGAAAGAGGTCTCCTTGTGTCTAATACGATATTCCAGCATAAGGACATACATATGTATACGTGGAGAAGGAATGGACAAAAAAGCATGATAGATCTGATCCTGGTTGATAACCGTCTCCGAAGCAAACTACAAGATACGCGTGCGTATAGAGGCCCCACTCTGGAATCAGACCACTATCTCGTAGTTGCGCGGTTTAGTGGTCTGTTCAGGAAGTGGAGGCACTGGCGAGAGCGTATCCCCTTCGGAGACCTTGAAAGATTAAAGGTTGAAAAGTTGCAAGATGAGAGCGTGAGGAGAATGTATGAAGACAGAGTCCGGGACAAGCTTTTGACAGCAGGCTCTTCGGACTCAAATGTAGATGAATGCTGGAATAGCCTGAAAGAGAGTTTGGTGGAATCCGCGAAAGAAGTATGTGGTTGCTCAAAGAAGCATATTACAGCAAAAGGTGATGCATGGTGGGATGCGGAGTTGCAAAGCTCCGTAGAAAGTAAGAAGAAAGCGTGGCAGGACTATGTATCTTCTTTGAACCTGAATGCCAGTATGACAGAGATGAGGAAAGAAATATACCGGCAATGCAAGAATGCCACTAAAACTTTAGTGAAAGAAAAGCGTGAAAGAACCAGTATGATTGAGGAGGAGAGGCTGGCGAAGAACTTCGAGAACAACACCAAACTCTTTTGGAGCAAGGTGAGAAAGGCTCGAGGTGATTCGTCAGGCTCCAGAATGGAAAGGATAAAATCTAAAGATGGTGACATTCTTGCAGACACACAAGCTGTGCTAAACCGGTGGAGTGAATATTTTGGAGAAATGTATGGAGATGACCCGGATGCTGATGCCGCAGACGTGCCTAAAGGCGAGATTGCGGCACCAGAATCAACGGAGGACATCACTATGGAAGAAGTTGAATGGGCGATAGGAAGTATGAAAAACGGTAAAGCTGCGGGAGTAGACATGATATCTGCCGAGATGATCAAATATGGTGGAACTTGCGTCCGGGACGCTTTCCGGGCCCTTGCAAACCTTTGCTGGAGGACCGGTAGAGTCCCTACAGATTGGCGCCGCGCAGTCATAGTACCCTTGTATAAAGGCAAGGGTTCACAATATGACTGCGCCAATTACAGAGCCATCAGTTTGATCAGCTTGGCAGCCAAGGCGTACGGTAAAATTATTGAACGGAGAATGCGCGTGAAGTCCGATGGAATGTTGTGCGAGGCACAAGGGGGTTTCGGGTCTGGAAGAGGATGTTCGGATCAAGTCTTCTCACTCCGCAACATCGTAGAGAAGCATCTGGCAGTGGGCCGGAAGGTTTTCTGCGGTTTTGTAGATCTGGAGAAGGCATTTGACAGAGTTGTGCGAAAGAGACTTTGGGACATTTTGCCAGAGTATGGTATAGATGGCACTCTGTTGCGAGCCGTCCAGTCCACTTATGTGGACTGCAGGGCATGCGTACGGGTGGGTGGTAACAGGTCACCCTGGTTTGACGTTAAAATCGGCGTCAAGCAGGGTTGCGTGTTGTCCGCTAGACTGTTTATAATATATCTGGACAAAAGTCTTCAAAGACTGAAAGCGATGAATGAAGGTGTACAAATGGGTGACTTAGTGGTAAACCATCTACTTTATGCAGATGACGCGGTTTTAATAGCGCCAACAGCCACTGATCTGCAAACACTAGTCACAGTTATGAAAGACGACTGCATGATCAATGGCTTACACTTGAATGTGAAGAAAACCAAGATTATGGTTTTTGAAAGGGAAGAAACCAGAACGAATGTAAGGATTGTGGTTGGTAACGATGTGCTGGAGCAAGTGAATGAGTTTGTATATCTTGGTTGCGCCTTCAGTAAGGATGGGAAATACACCGCTGACATAGAGAGAAGAGTGAGTGCAGGGAACAGAGTGAATGGTGCGATGGGAAAGCTACTCGGGAGCCGGCACTTAAGCCATAAGGCGCAGCTGGCCATACATAACGGAGTTCTTGTCCCAACGCTGTTATATGGTAGCGAGAGCTGGGTATGTAAGAAGGAGAATGAAAGTAGGATAAATGCGGTAGAAATGCGAGCTCTGCGGAAGATGTGCGGAGTGAAGCTGACCGACCGCATTAGCAACAGCATAGTAAGACAGCGAGTAGGTATGAAAGATAGTATCGGTGTAAAGATGAGAAAGGGCATGCTCCGTTGGTTCGGGCATATAGAAAGAATGCCAGAGGAAAGAATGACAAAACAGATATACAATGTGAAAGTGGAAGGATGCAGGTACCGGGGAAGACCTAGACTATCTTACCACGACCAAATAAACCGAGTCTTATCTAATGGAAAAGTCAAGAGTCTCCGTAACCGGCGAGCGTGTATGAGACGAACTATGAGAGTCGAGGAAGCCAGAGAGGTATGTAAGGAAAGAACCTGTTGGAACTCTGTACTCTCTGCCTACCCCGCAAGGGATCTGGCGTGAGGTTATAGATAGATAGATAGGAGCAGATTGAATATCATGGAACGGGGAGATTTGCGGTTATTCGTAACAAAACTGAAGCCAATATTAATTATTTGCTGTCAATCCATCAAGTGCATCCTTCCCATTAAAATTATGACTATTTTGTGATTGTCATTGTAGAAGTTACGTTACGTTAAAAATGTTAAATTTTAATTATAATACGATTGTTATCATATTACAATGTAATATGATAACAATAATTATTAAACACTCCGAATGGGGAGTTTTCTAAATGAAATAAGTGAGAATTGATTGGTTCCTTGTGCTGTGAGTAGATGAAAAAAAGTAGTAAAAAGTTGGATGGAATCACTTTTTTGATTAGCCAACTTAACTTTTTTGACATCCACTCACAGTACAATCAATTAATTAATTAACCAATCAATTCTCACTTTTTTTTCGAAAACTATTAATTCGTGGTTGGAAGTCAGCCGCAACGCAAATTTCCATAGTAAGATCTAATCTTCACATTTCTTGTCGAGTTTTGGGAATATGGTAGGAATGCAGCTGCAGGGGGTCCACCGGAACCAGCTAAATTTTGAAAGTGGTCTATGAGAAAAAAGTCTGGGAGCTTCTGATATAAACCCTGCGAGTGAAGCCACGAATTCAAATCTAGTATAAATTAAAGCAACATGCAAGCTAACGTTGTTATTGAAAACCATATTAAATACATTCAATACTTCAAAATAACAGTTAGTAACTGTTATTCAATGTTACGATATTCCCATAGACACTGTTATCACAAGCAACTAGGGTGGAACGGTAACATGTTGCTGTTATTATGATAATAGAATCGTTCCCAACAATATTGACCTATCATTAATATGAAATAGGGGTTACAGTAATTTGATGATCGCTTCGTCGCATTATCTATTAGCTTTAATAACTATCTAGGTATGTCTTAAACATAATACATAATCTTACCATGACCAAATAGACTGGGTCTCATCTGAAGAGCAAGTCAAGAGTCTCCGTAACCATGCAAGCGTGTATGAGACGAACTATGAAAATAGAGGAAGCCAGAGAGATCTGTAAGAAAAGAACCTGTTGGAATTATGCTCTCTCTGCCTACCCCGCAGGTGATCTAGCGTGATGATATAGATGGAAAAATAATACGTAACCCCACGCTTGGAATTGGTCCTGTATCAAAGGTGGGTTTTATCATTACCTTCAGACGAAAGACCTTCCACCTCAAAGCCTCGCCCAAAGATTGTCATAACGACCTTGTGCTGTAAGCATCCAGTTTTTACCCGCGATCTTCACCAGGTTATCTCTCCAACTTATGGAGGGTGGTGGTACCCACTCTACGTTTTCCGATACGTGATCGCCACTCGAGAATCTTTTTGTTCTAACGCAGTGTGTTATAAACCTCAATTTTGTTTCGTTTTGTTTATATTTCGACAATCAATATAATAGTCTTTATTTTATTAAGCATTAGAGTAAAACTCCCACATCTATAGGCTCACTAGCTGATTTTTTTTAAAAGCCACATTTATATATCGGCGTTAAAAAATATATTAAAAAAAACTCGACCACGTATTTCAGTTTTATATACAAGGTGTATCGTAAAAATGCAAGACATCAGATATCCCGATTAGATAATTGTTTTGGAAATTCAATACGAAAACCGAATTACCAAATTAAAAAGTTTTTACCCCCTTTTTAAACACTTTTATATCCCAATTTAACAACGATGATTGTACGTGTTACATGTACGTGTACATATTGAGAAATACGTTTTAGGAACACATTTGAAATCCCCGTATTGCTTTTAATCAACAATAAATTTAATTTTTATAGCGCACTAAAGAAGTAACAGCATATTTGCAACTTTAAAAAATATAAATCAAATCAAATCATGTTATTTGCGAAAATAGGTTACAGTGGATATTAAAATTACATTGGTCGTACGCCATATTCTGCCTTTAGGCATGCAAATATCATTAGGAGTAATCCAAGCACTTAAAGTACCTAAAAATTAAGAAAACATAATAATTGTATCGAACATTTATAAATTATTTAATTAAAAGTTAAATACATACTAAAATATGTAAAATTGAATTAATACCAAGTGTATGTTTTAATGATAACAATTATACGAGTGTTAATTACAATAATTTTAATTATAATAAATAATAATAATAATATTAGCCCTGTTAAGAAACTGTCCCACTGTTGGGCACGGGCCTCCTCTCAAACTGAGAGGGCTTAGGCCCTAGTCCACCACGCTGGCCCAGTGCGGGTTGGCGAACTTCACACACCTTCGAGAAACTCTAAGGCATGCAGGTTTCCTCACGATGTTTTCCTTCACTGTTAAAGCAAGTGATAATTAATTTTTAATACGCACATGCTTTCGAATAGACAGAGGTGCGTGCCTGGGTTTAAACCCGAGACCTTTGACTTTGCAGTCCAACGGTCTAACCACTAGGCTATAATTAATAATATAATTATTCAATATTATAATTATAATAATAATTTTAAATATAATATCAATAGTTACAATTAAAGTAAGATATTATAAATAGTTGGAATCAATTCAGTTAACGATTTAGAACAAACTACTAGTTCTGTGAGCGTTAACCATTGAGGTAAATACTACATCAATGGCGTTAACCATATTACACCTTGTATATCCCGTAGTTTCATATATAATAACACATTATCACATAAGTTTTTGTCTCTTTCCACATTAAAGAATAACGAAATATCATATTTTTATCATTTTCCTTTAAGATTTTTTCTACACGTTAACGAAAGTAAACGAAGACAAAGATTTCCTTATAAAACGGTTGTTAAGACGACATTTTATCTATGGTATTAAAACCATCAAATTCGCTAAGCTTTTTTTAAATATCAACCAGTGACCCTGACGACGCGGGAGTTTTACTTTAAGGCTTAAAACGATAATAATATCAGCCTATATTGCCCACTGCTGGACAAAGGCTTTCTCTCACTAATCGAGGTGAGAGAGATTAGGTCATACTCCACCTCGCTCCTACCACGCGGACCCAGTGCGGATTGATGGAGGCAGGTTTGTGGCCACCTGCTGTTGGAACTTATCGAGCCGCCTTTAAAGCTTCCAACTCGGCTTAACGACTACCACATTAAGTGGTAGGCGGGACGAAGCATGGAGACGCTCGAATATGAAAATGCCACAGCTGGTCACCCATATCGGGCCAACCGAGTCGAACGCTGCTTAACCTTGGTAATCGGTAAGAACACCGCGGTCGCACAGCGCTACGAGCGCCTCAACGAACGATAATACTATCATTTTAGTAATAAACCGAGTTGAAACAAGACTAGGGATCATAAGATGCTGTGCAAACCGTTGCACAGCATGTTATGTATGATAGTCAGTTCTACGAACGATGTGCCCCGCCCACTGCCACATAAGTTTGGTAATTCCGAGCGCTGTGTCGGTGACCTTGGTTAAGTGTTGAACTATAATTAATCCTTTAAGAGATCAACATTTAAATCATCATAATATATAAACAGCAGTGATAGCCTAGTGGTTTTGAACTGCAAAGTCAGAGGTCTCGGGTTTAAACCCAGGCACGCACCTCTGACTTTTCGAAAGCATGTGCGTATTAAAAATTAGCTATCACTTGCTTTAACGGTGAAGGAAAACATCGTGAGGAAACCTTATGCAGGTTCCTAAGAGTTTCTCGAAGGTGTGTGAAGTTTGCCAACCCGCACTGGGCCAGCGTGGTGGACTATGACCTAAACGCTCTGAGTTTGAGAGGAGGCCCGTACCCAACGGTGTGACAGTTTCCTAACAGCGCTAATATTATTATAATAAATTAACAAAAAAAATATATCCTGAAAGACTAACTCGTTGGTCTAGTGGCAAATAAAGCGGGTAGCGATAACAAAGCCCTAGGTTGGACAAAAATATGATTTTTCTATACAAAAATGTCCAGTATCAGTACGAAGTCTGGCATTGTGTCCCGTGAAATGGCAATAGACTCGCCTCATATTACATGAGACCTAACATCGCCGGCGAAAAGTGGGTGTACACAGTACACCTCTGCTACCTCACTTGGAAAATATAGGCGTGATGATGTTTATATTCTCTATCGATCTATCTATATCACCACACCAGATCCCTTGCGGTATAGGCAGAAAGTACCCCAACAGGTTCTTCCTGGCTTCCGCCACTCCTTTTTTTATTTTAAAAATACTTCCCTCCAAGCACTTCTAAAAATTGTGTCCAAGACGGAAGTTCAAGTGATTCCTCACTGGTCACATTTCCTTTTAAAACCAGATAAAAAAACCGTTTACATTTTTTTTCACTAACGTGCTGTCCGCTGTCAGGATATTCACACAGTTTAACACCCGACCGGAATAACAAAATATTATAAAAAATATAGGTACCTAGTCAGAAGTACAGAATGGGTTATTTTTAGAAAAAAAAACGTGTTCGAAGGTGATTAACTCCATTTTATTTGAAACAGATGTGCGTACGCTGATTTATGTTCGAAGATGGTTAAAAAGGGGTGGGAATTTCTAAGATAAGTTTCGTTCTGTTTTGGGATTACTGATGTGTTGTTCGCTGTAATGTTTCTTTTTACTCGTGCATTTATTTACGAAATTAAATACGGGAGCTCCTTTTTCATTAGAATAATAAAGGTTCTTGCCTTATAAACTAAAGCCTTCGTGCTTCGTGGAGCCAAATTTGAAGCCTTTTATAGTAGGACAGTAAAGGCTGATTCAACATCAACATCATCATCTTAGCCTATACTTGTGCACTGCTGAACATAGGTCTCCTGCATCCAACCAATTCCTGCGATCCTCACAAGTTGCTGCTTAATTTGTTTTTATACGTAAAAGGAAGCGACTTAATCTTTCTATCTATCTATCTATATCATCACGCCAGATCCCTTGCAGGGTAGGCAGAGAGTACACTCTCTGCCTACCCCGAGTTCCAACAGGTTCTTTCCTTATATACCTCTCTGGCTTCCTCTACACTCATAGTACGTCTCATACACGCTCGCCGGTTACAGAGACTCTTGACTTGACCTTCAGATAAGATTCGGCTAATTAGGACATAGTCCTCGCTCAAATTTCCACTTTATGCTGTACGCATTCATCTTTTACCCGTGACCTTCTCCAGGTCACCAGTCTATCTTGTTAGAGGCCTACATAGCCGTGGTCGCCATTTAAGAACCTTTCTACTCGAAGAAAAGTAAAAATATAGATACTCAATTTATTTATTCATTTACATACTAACACGGCAGGTACATCATTTACGTTAGTATAACGAAAAATATAAAAAAGATTCTCTTGATTCTCATTTTTTAATGAGTATGGAAGTCAAATAACATCATAACTTCTTATTGCCAAAACAAAGGAGAAAACTAATTACATACGTACATATAATGTCTCATATCTCAGGCACTTACAATTAATTTACGCCAAATTGATATTCCTAGAATGGGTCATTGGCAGTTAATTGAATCCAGAATCTATCGATCCGACGTACATTCGACGCTTCTCGTTACAGTCTGCTAAGAGAGATGAGGTTGGGAGCTCTGAGGTGGCGGCTGTACTATCTATAAAGATTTAATTAGCCTTCCATGATCTATCCGAAGTAGGGGTACTTAATACACCCATGTTTACATTTTCGTTATATTTGCCCTTCGAATTGGAGCGATATACAACATGTAAATTTAAACGCTAAACCTAAAAGTATGAATCCAATCATTTTTAATGCATATTATTGTATTATCTATATCATCACACCAGATTCCTTGCAAGGCAGGCCTAGAGTAAAAAGTTCTGACAGGTTCATTCCTTACACTCATAGTTACATACACAAACCCATTGCGGAGACACTTGACGTACACTTATTTTTTTTAAATTTGCAAAAATAACTCATAACGTAAATTAATTTATAATCCAAAGTACGGCGATTTCAAATGAATTTATACTTACTCCTTAATACGCACACATACTCCTTTATACATACTCCTTAATACGCACACATAAGTACAAGTTTCATAGTAAACATCCAAGTTCTTAAAAATGGTAAGCGACTCTTTAAATTTAGTGGTTTTGTTTTCGTATTGAATTTATAAAGCAGTAATCTAATTGCTTGAAGTTTTGAGTCATTTACGTTACACCTTATATAGTCCAAAGTTCGTATGGCGAAAGCACTAAAACGAACTCTATCGCTAACTTGAAACCTCTGATTATAGTCAAGCTTATGACAATATCGACTTACATTGTTTTAGATGCTTTACAAATTAAATTTGGTTAAGTATTACCCTTAAAGGCCTAATCACTTGATAACATGAATTTAGTTAAGAGACGAGACCTCAAAAACGACCTTCGCCACTACCCCGATTTAACTTAACCTAGAACTTTTTCCCAAACATTTTCAGTAATTTAGTTAAACACAGCACATTGTTAAACAATAGTTATTTCCAACCTAAATCGAAAAGCTATTGGACCAATTTCTAGGAACGGACCAACGTTCGACGTTCCAAGTTCGAAAACAGTACGACCTGCGCTTGCGCATCAAACGCACGCGTTCTCCGAAGTGCGCGCCACTAGCCGTGATCCGAAAACTGATTGGATGCGTACGCGCATTATTGCGCTGTTAATGTGTGTGTTCTGTGTGTGTGCATGTGATTTGTGTATGTGTGAGTGCGTTGAAATATTTCGGGTAAGTTTTTATTTTGTCTAGGAATTTTTTTTATTTAATTTTCATTTTGGATTGTGATTTATAGTCTAAAGACCGTATAGGAGTTAGTAGACTATTGACTCTGTGTGCATAAACTCTAAACAAAGTGAGTAGCAGTCAAAATTACTTTAAAAGCCCTACTTTATCTTCTTTACAATCGTTATGGCGAAAGATACGGTTCGAGGTCTCAAGGGTAGGAAGTTCGGAATACTTTGCAAGGCCACACAAGGTCGGTTGAACGATCGTCAATATATGGGCCGTCACGCCTACACGCCTACACTCTGTGTGCTCTTACATTATGCTCAAAATATCAGGTCCCAATATAATAGTAGACAAGCCTATATCCATTACCGGCACAACATAGAAAAATCTCAACAACCGTCTTAGCTAGGCGGGTAAGAATCATTACCGTGATCGTAAGCCCTACGAGCCAAGATTCAAATTCAGTACCTCGTGGGCTCCAACTGCACCATACGTCACTAGATCAACAAGGCCAGCCTTCGATCTACAGATATCTTAGGGTTAAAGCACTCTGCGAGGAGTGAGCAGGCTCCCCACAACCTAGACCGATAACCTGGTGAAGGTCTTAGTTATGAGCTATTTTGGCAATCTTTGGGGTAGACCTTTGTTCTACAGTGGACATCATTCGGCTGATGATGATGATTATGATGATGATGAAAGTAGATACTATACTCTCAACGTCTGCGAAAGCGACTTCACGACTGCGTCGAATTTATATCGTATTTTAGCGACTTTGCTATCATCCACCGTAACAAAATCGCGCGTTTTAGCAACTCAGTAACAGTCCCAAGCTATCGAAAAGCGATCAAGTTGTCGATCAGAAGTAGCATAACGTGTATTTTGTCCCTTTCCCCTAGATTATATTCCGATTTCGTTCGTTCGTTTTCTTAATTTTGATCATACATTGCCGTGAGAAAGGGAGGGAACTATGACTTGTGTATAGGCACGTATGGTCTTTCTTATGACAAAATAAGATTAGGTATAATAATAAAATCACACAGATAAAGTTAGGAGGATTATCCTAATCCCGCTATCATCGGGTTTTGTTGATAGTTTTTTTATAGTGATAACGCTACCCCTTTTGTTCCGTTGTGTATACACTGATAAGAAACACCCAGCAGACTGTTATGTTACCCACATTATATATCATGAATGTGTGCGCGCGTTTATAAAGTCTATTTTTATAATAAAAAAATAAAGATCGTCACGCCTTTTTTTTTAACCTAGCCCCAGGCTTGTATTTATTCCTGTGTCGGGGGTGCGTTAACAAATATGATAATTCACAAACACAAATACCCAGACCGGAACTAATAATTGTGGATCACACAACAATTTGGCCCGTGCGGGAATCGAAACCGCAACTATTAGACACAGTGGGCGAAGCGGCTTAAACTCTTAACCACTGCACTAAATCGTCCATCATCATGGGTAGTAACCACCCACAAGGTTGGTAGGTTGGTACCCAGTTTTGCTTAGGTTAGGTTATACATCTAACAGGTTAGGTGTATGTAATAGGGGGTGAGCCTTTTGCCATTGTATAAGGCACAATGCCAGTTACGAAACTGATACTGGAAATTTGTCCATCTAAAAATTAAATGTTATCCAATCTAGGATTCCATCTCAGGAGCTCATGCAAGCTTAAACTTAAATGATTTATTTTGTGTAAACCCTTTGGGAGTATTTACAAATGGTAATATTAATTTTTTTTTCAACATAACTATCGGCCAGGACTATGCCCTAAACCCTCTCAGTTTGAGAGGAGGCCCGTGCCTAATGGTGGGACAGTTTCTTCACAGGGCTAATATTTCAACAGGATCGGAACGCGGCCTCTACTGAGAAGATCGGGCGAGAAACTCAGCGGACTTGTCTTTTTTGTCTAATTCTACTTTTTTTGTCATTTTTGGTATAGATACATACATTTTTATATTATACTCGTATCTGATCTATTTTACAAAATAATTTATGCGAAACAGCCCCAGTGTTATGCCTTACGGCTGAGATATAACACTGATAATAATATTTTTAAAAACATACAAGGTGTAACATCATTAACGCATGACCTGAAAGTAGTTTGTTCTAAATCGGCAACTGAATCGATTCCAACTATTTTTAAAGTTAGTTATTTTATTTTTAATTAAGAAAAAAATAGTAGTACACGTTCTGTTTGCTGTATAAAACAAAATTTAATAATTATTCAAAGCATTACGGCTATATTAAATGTATTTCTATTACACACACCTCAATATGCATACAAAAATTAATTATTAAATTTTATGGTTAATTTAGGTACCAAAGAGCTTAAAAAATCGTAAAAAAGTCCTTAAAATTGAAAGTTTGATTTTCGTATTGAATTTATAAAGCAATAATCTAATTGGGGTGTCTGAGGTCTTTCGTTATTTATGTTACACCTTGTATATGTATGTAGTTATGATAAGCTAAAGGATTCTGGGTAGACCAGTCTCTACAAGCTGGACCCGTTCACGAGTACGACTACTTGAGCAGCCATCACCTCTCTCGACCATATTAGAGGGAAGGAAGTGACCCGCACCAAATAGGCACTGCGTGATCGCTACGCGTACTCGTATTATTTGCCAAAATACAAACGAGAAAGTTTTTGCTACAAACAGTAAGAAAGTCCAAGGTAAAAGCTGGATTCAGCCGGTCTTGGGGAGGCCTTAGTCTAGTAATGGACGCCTTTCGGATGGTTAAACCATTTAAACCATATTAAAGTACCTATAAATCGTCAAGAAAAATAACAAGACTCTCCCTTCTCCATAATACTCTACACCTCTACATACTCGAACTCTTCTGAATGTCATACCTTTAAAAAAGAAGTATAAAAAAATTGCGCGGTTACACTTTAAAAAAAATATATAACTATTAGAGGCGCTCGTAGCGCTGAAAGACCGCGATGTTTTTACCTATCACTAAGATTAAGCAGCGTTCGATTCGGTTGGCCTGAGATGGGTGACCGTTTGTGGCATTTTCATATTAGAGAGTCTTTGTGCTTTGGAAGGCACTTTAAGCCGTTGGTCCCGTTTACTACGTAATATGGTAGTCGTAAAGCCATGTTGGAAGCCGCTGGCCACAAACCTGCCTCCACCCATTTGCACTGTGGTGGAATTTGACCTAATCTCTCTCACCTCGATATGAGAGAAGGCGTTTACCCAGCAGTGGGACAGTATAGGCTGATATCATCTATCTATCTATATCATCATGCCAGGTCCCTTGCGGGGTAGGCAGTACAGAGTTCTGACAGGTTCTTTCCTGCTTCACTGATATCATTTTTATTACATTATTTATAACTATTAGAGTACTTATCAAGCAACTAAGAAGACTACCTTCCCTACTCCTACTCTACACACCTCTACATACTCTTCTGAATGTCAATCCTGTAAAAAGAAGGGCAAGAAACTTCTTTGTTATGTACTTTTTTAAACCGTCCTCCTACGTTCAATCATTTCTTGACTGTCGGGCGATTTAGCGCAGTGGTTAAGAGCTTAAGCCGCTCCGCCCACTGTGTCTTATACTCGCGGGTTCTATTTCCATACAGGACAAATCTTTGTGTAATCTCTTTGTCTATGTAGTAGGGTGCGAGCCTATTGCCATATACCGGGCACAATTAAAGACTTCGTACTGGGTATTTTTCGTTACAAAAACTACATTTGTCCGACCTCGGATTTGAACACAGGACTTCGCAATGCACATTATTCACCACTAGACCAACGAGGCAGTCAATTCTTCGAATTCCTTCGGCATTTAGCGAATCCTAAATAACAACTATTATTAATCAATGACATCGAATCCATAAAGCATATATAGTAAACACAAGCCAGCGGGAAAAAGGATATAATTTTTAATAGCGCCAAAATAACGGGACCAGAAAATGGTATTTTAATACTTAAGTATACATAATTTATATAATGATTATTAATAAAATGAATGATATTATTTCTTGAGCGTGCGAGCGAGCGTGTATAACGACGAACTATGAGAGTGGAGGTGTGTGTTTGAGTGATATACGCTGTTGGCCGTGAGGCCTTTTCAGATTCACCGGACTTAAGGGCGAGCGTGCAACCACTACGCTCGAGCCAGAAGCGCAAGGAGCGACATACTCGAGGGCGCCTCAAGGAGGAACGGCCTCGGTTTGGACAGTTGCTACGGGGGGTGGAAGTGTAATTAGAGCACCGGTCGGCGGGCTAGGGGATCTACAACTTCGTCGTCGTCGTCAGTATCCGGAGCGGGAAGAAGCGATGTCAAAGCATCGGGAGGATCGGTGAGAACATGTCGCGGCCGGCGGTAGCGGTAGGGGTAGGGTTCGGAGAGTGGGATGCCCGAGGGTTATGTAAGGACAGAACCTGTTGGAACTCTGTACTCTCTGAATACCCCGCATGGGATCTGGCGTGATGATATAGACAGACAGATAGATATTATTTCTTTTAAAATATTTTATAGGCGCAGTGAGTGACACAAGTCTCTAAACATTTTTAGTATTTTTTAATTCCTTGTAAAGTTTGAAATTTTTATTATATATATATAAAATTTTAATTCCTTGTTGTCTTCCTTACTGGGCTGGAAGCGAAAGAAAAACTTAGAATGCCCCAGTAGCCTTACTTTTGCTAGGCTGGTGGTAAGAGTCCACCAAAAGCAGTAAGTCCACCAAAGGACCAGAAAAGGAAAATTCGGAATAAACCCTATACCAACCCGTCTGGCCAGCGTGGTATAGTAGGCCAAAAAAACCTCCTAACATGATAAGGCACCTAAACCAAAGGCCCCCAGTTCCCGGTAGTCCCGCTGTCCGCTGCCACGGTAGCGGTCGCGGTAACAGCGGGGCAGGGGGTGCGAAGAATCTCCGGGCTACGACACAAGGCTACCAAAGACACCTGACCCTGGCTACGTACAATGGACGCTCTCTACGGCTGGACCAACACCTCACTGAACTCGAGGTAGAACTAGGTCGCATAAACTGGCACATATTGGGGTTATCCGAAGTCCGAAGACAGGGCGAGGACACGATAACCCTTGAGTCAGGCCACCTGTTCTACTTTCGGGAAGGTGATCGGCCCTCTCAGGGCGGTGTCGGTTTCCTGGTCAACAAAGCTCTCACTAACAACGTTGTGGAAGTCAGCAGTGTGTCGACACGGGTAGCGTACCTCATAATTAAAATCACCGACAGATACACCCTGAAGGTGGTACAGGTATATGCGCCGACTTCGACATACTGCGACGACATAGCCGAAGCCATGTATGAAGACATCGCCAAGGCATTACATGGCACCACCAAGGCTCACTACAACGTTGTTATGGGGGACTTCAATGCCAAAGTGGGAGTACAAGAACGCGGCGAAACGATAATCGGACCCCACGGCGTGGGGCGCCGAAACCACAGGGGGCAGATGCTGGTCAACTTTCTGGAGTCGCAGGGGCTCTTCTTGATGAATTCGTTCTTTAAGAAGAAGCCTCATAGAAAGTGGACATGGCGAAGCCCCGACACTGTGACGAGGAACGAGATAGACTTCATCATGACTGACAGGAAGTCTATGTTTAGAGACGTCTCCGTGATCAACAGGTTTAATACCGGCAGCGATCACCGACTTGTCCGAGGCGCTCTAAATATAAACTTCAGGGCCGAAAGGCGTCGTATGATGAGGTCTACTCTCAGACCTACTGCGCCTCAAATAGCTTTAGGGTCCGAAAAGTTCCAACTGGAGCTTCAAAATCGTTTCAACCTGCTGGAAACCGAAGGCAATGTTGACGAGAAAACCGACACAGTGGTCAAAACGCTACAGGATGTGTCTCGAAGGGTGTTTCCCGGCAAAAGCGGTAACAGAGAGTCTAAACTCTCGCTCGAGACTCTCGAACTTATGAGGCAGAGACGGGAAATGTCATCCACGCAGGCGTCTTCGCCGGATGGGAGGAACCTCAACCGGAAGATCCGGAAGCGTGTGCGACGTGACCTCCGATGTTCCAACACCCGCGCCATCGCGGCTGCGATTGAACAGAACAGAGGCACCAAAGTCTTCGCTCGCCAGCTAGGTAGATCCCATCTGACGAAACTTAAAACTGCGGGTGGCAAAACCGTAACCTCCAAGTTCGAGATACTCAAGGAAATTGAGAGTTTCTACAAAGACCTGTACGCATCACGGATGACTAAACCCACGAGACCCAGCGCTGACGACCACAGAGCCCCACTCACACGCCACCACACGGAAGACATCCCTGATGTCAACCAGGACGAGGTCAGAGTGGCTCTCGAGCAGCTCAAAAACAACAAGTCGCCAGGCGATGACGGAATCACCACTGAGCTCCTAAAAGCAGGCGGGACTCCAATCCTGAAAAAGCTAGCGAGCCTCTTTAATTCCGTCATCCACCAGGGCTTAACACCTCAAGCGTGGAGCGGGAGTGCGGTGGTTCTGTTCTTCAAAAAAGGTGACAAAACCTTGCTGAAGAACTACAGACCCATCTCACTCCTGAGCCACGTCTACAAGTTGTTCTCGAGAGTACTCACAAACCGCCTCGCCAGAAGACTTGACGAGTTCCAGCCACCGGAACAAGCCGGGTTTCGAAAAGGCTACAGCACCGTAGACCACATCCATACTATTCGGCAGATTGTACAGAAGACCGAAGAGTACAATCAGCCGCTGTGTATGGCTTTCGTGGACTACGAGAAAGCCTTCGACTCCATCGAAACCTGGGCGGTTTTGGATGCTCTGCAGCGATGTGGCATCGATTGGCGCTATATCGAGGTGTTGAGATGTCTGTATGATACCGCCACAATGACCGTCCAGCTCCAGGACCAAAAGACCAACCCGATCGAGCTGCGTCGAGGGGTAAGACAGGGGGATGTAATATCCCCCAAGCTCTTCACCAATGCACTCGAAGACGTCTTCAAGACGCTGGACTGGACTGGGCGGGGCATTAACATCAACGGCGAATACATCTCACACCTTCGGTTTGCCGATGATATCGTCATCGTGGCAGAGTCACTGGAACAGTTAAGCGAAATGCTGCATAGCCTAAATGGAGCCTCTCGAGGTGTCGGTCTCGGCATGAACTTGGATAAAACCAAGATCATGTTTAATGAACATGTCACGCCGGGACCGATCTACGTCGATGGTTCGATGCTCGAAGTTGTTCGGGAATATGCCTACCTTGGACAAGTTGTCCAATTTGGTAGAAACATCTTCGAGAAAGAAATCAACCGCAGGATTCAATTGGGTTGGGCAGCATTTGGCAAACTACGTCACGTTTTCTCTTCGCCTATACCGCAATGCCTGAAGACTAAAGTCTATAACCAATGCGTCCTACCTGTTATGACTTACGGGGCTGAGACGTGGCCACTCACAGTGGGACTAGTCCACAAATTCAAAGTCGCACAGCGGGCTATGGAGCGAGCTAAGCTCGGCGTCTCTTTGAAGGATAAAATTCGTAACGAGGTAATCCGACAAAGAACCAAAGTTACCGACATAGCTCGCAGACTCAGTAAGCTAAAGTGGCAATGGGCTGGTCACATCTGCAGAAGGACCGACGGCCGATGGAGCAAGCGTGTCCTAGAGTGGAGACCGCGACTTGGTAGGCGTAGGGTGGGACGGCCCCCAGCTAGATGGACCGACGACCTCAAAAAGGTCGCTGGGACAGACTGGATGCGGAAAGCGGAGGACCGTGTGCAATGGCGCGTGTTAGGAGAGGCCTATGTCCAGCAGTGGACTGCGATAGGCTGATTGATTGAAAGTTTGAAATCTTTTGAGTACCCACTAGCAGTTTCCCGCGGCTTTTCAATCGATCAACAACAGGTCAACGCCACCTACCAGGTCCAATTATAGTAAAGTACCATCTAGCTAACCCTATATAAACGAAAAAAACATCATCAAAATAGATGATTAGGAAGAAGGATTATGAACACACGCACAGCGGTATACTCTCTTCTAAAACGCGATATAAGAGTTTGCACGATGCGACGCACGCACGACACGACACGCACGCACGCAAGCAAGCATTGGCCCGCGCCCTTTCGACTAGAGCCTCGTTGTTGCACGCTGGCCCTCTTGCCCGGTGAGGCTTTAAAGGCTCCTGGGGCAAACAGCATAGATCATTTACATACACAACACACACACAAAAAAAAAACATCTCTTGGAGAGTGGCAGACCCCGCCAGACGCAACACCCTTCTGACAAGAAAATCTTCCTTTTGCCAAATCCTACCACAACGTACTTGCCATAAATAGATTTGCCTTAAAAAACTCTAAAAACACACCCCCTCAAGTCGTGAGTACATTCAAAAACATGAAATTCCACATAATATCACATCGGGATTTTGCGTGATGATATAAATAGATAAAAATTCACATACACATTTATATCATCATCATCATATCAGCCTATATTGATCCACTGCTGAACATAGGACTCCCCAATCGCTCTCCAGCAGCCGGTCCGATGCCACCTGCATCCAACGACTTCCTACGATCCTCACAAGATCGTCGGTCCATCTGGTAGGTGGCCGTCCCACGCTGCGCTTGCGAATACGTGGTCTCCATTCTAGAATCTTTCTGCCCCAACGCCCGTCCGATCTTCGCGCTATGTGGCCCGCCCATTGCCACTTCAGCTTACTAATCTTATGTGCTATGTCGAGACCTTGGATCTTCTACGAATCTCAGAGCATAGCTCTTTCCATAGCTCGCTAAGCAACTCTGACCTTTTTATAAGACCTATTGTAAGTAACATTCATATCACATTCGCATAAAGATTTGTACGAGAATCGAACCCATCGCGACTACACGATCCAAGGAGTTTATTACGATCTAACCACTGGATCAAGATATCTCCGATTAAATCACAAACATCAAACCTTTTGCATCCATATTAACTAAGATTTCATTTTCATAAACAGGTTGAATAGAAAAGTTTATCTATCTATCTATCTATCTATCTATAACCTCACGCCAGATCCCTTGCAGGGTAGGCAGAGAGTACAGAGTTCCAACAGGTTCTTTCCTTACATACCTCTCTGGCTTCCTCGACTCTCATAGTTCGTCTCATACACGCTCGTCGGTTACGGAGACTCTAGACTTTAAAAGTTTATTAAACTCAATAAAAATACTACTAAACTTCCGTAAGAACTGGTTGGGGAGTCATTTCTAAGACAGTTTTATGTTACTTGAAGTACTAAATTTCAATCTTATTCTTCTATATTGGTTCACGGATGCCATAATCGTATAAAGATATAGTGTAGTTAATTTATTTAAGTGTAGTTATTAATTGTTAATAGGTATCTTATTGAATAAGTAAATATTTTTAAAGAAGACTTATGAATGGAGCAGTAAGAAAGAATGTTTTTAATCAAAATAAAAAGAAAGAACTGCTGACTGACTGACTGCCTCGTTGGTCTAGTGGCAAAGCGCATCGCTTTGGGTTCAATACCCAGGTCGGACAATTGTAGTTTTTTGTTTTAACGAAAACCTTCCAGTACGAGTCCGGAGTCTGGAATTGTGCCCGGTACATGGCAATAGGCCCGCCCCCTATTACATGGGACCTAACGTCGTCGCCGAAACTTGGGTGTACTCAGTACGCCTCTGCCACCCCCGCTTAGGGAATATAGGCGTGACGGTGTGTGTAAAAAGAAAGAATGCTCAAAAGAAAGATACTTGATTAAACTTTTGTAGCTCTACATAATAGAGTCAAACTGACCTAACTTTTTCAAAAATACCATTAGGGCGTAATTTGATCAAAAATGGATACGAGGGTGAGGCGAATTAGTGACAGTCAATTAAAAAAATGTTTATTGCGAAAGATGGACGTAGGAACCGCCAGGAACACAAAACAATGCGGATTTTAAGGAATGGAGCACATATCTTTTTTCACTGCGGCGACGGCCAGGAGGTCTGAGGTTAGAAGGAACCACACATACACACACACACACACGCGCGTCGCGCGTACACGAATATGTAATTACGAGTTACGTGAAATTTTCACGAAAATATTGTGATCAATATTTAAAGCAAAGTAAAGACGGAAACTATCACCGTCACATCTATATTCCCCAAGCTGGGGTGGCAAAAGTGTCGTATATATGTAAAGAAATTGTATTTTCTATCTGCCGAGCTCGGCGAAGGTTTTATATTTTACAGTCATTGAAGAGGAACTTTATGTTATGATTTATGGTATGTCTGTTTGAAAAAGAAAAACGAATGTGAAAAAATGGCATGTGAAAAATTTATGCAAGAAAGGACAAAAAGAAAGACCTAAGAAATAGACTTTTAATGTCGTTTCTTTGGTTCACAAAGCAACGTAATGGTCTATTTTAGGTAAAAGGTACTTAATATTTTATATATATATATATATATATATATATATTCATATTTTCACTTATATATATATATTCATATTTACACCATTCGCGATCTAGGTGTTATAATTGATAGTAAGTTAAATTTTATCGACCATATCTATATCACTTGCTCGCGTGCGTGGAAAATGCTTGGTCTACTCAAGCGGATGACAAAGGATTTTAGGTGTGTTAAATCCTTATTGTGCTTATATAACGCCTTGGTGCGAAGTGTACTAGAATACGCGTCATCGGTCTGGAATCCCCATTACCAAATACATATAGCCCGCATTGAACGGATCCAAAAAAATTTTACCAAATATCTGGCATATAAAGATCCAAGTTGTCCTTATCGCGGGGATTACGCCACCCGTCTTCGTCATTTTAAGCTCACCAGCTTAGAAAATCGCCGGAAAATGCATGATATGTTGTTTTTCCATAAGTTGGTTAATGGAAATATAAACGCTCCTAATTTGTTACAACAAATGGACCTCTATGTACCAAGAAGGATTCCTAGACATCCGATACAGACAAGTTTTTCAAAAAAAACCTATCGCACAAAATTGATTTCTCCGATGAACCGTCTAAAAGAAACATATAATCTTATTCACAACGATGAGGTTGACATCTTCGGCAACTCTTTTATTAAATTTAAATCCTTGATAAATGGAACTTAAATAATATTTTTAATTGTTTAATTCATTTAATTTTTAATTCTTATGTAGCTATTATTATTCAATGTAATGTAATGTAATTTCAAAAAGTTATCTTTACTTGACCTTATGTATTCCAATAATATAATTAATCATTTAGAATTTTATTTATGACAACGCTGTACACATCTGTAAAAACGGTACATGCTGCCCAGGACATCAAGATCTACTATTGTATAAACAATGTGTGTAACTGTTGTTGATGTGTCTTATTAAATAAATAAAATAAATAAATAAAATATTTTGTTTACAATGTTAGAAAAGCTCCTAATAATTCTTTGCCCGATTGCAACCCAAGACCTCATGATATAAAATACATCCAGTGAATTCAACACCCACTTGTTAAAGGTACAAAAAATACCTTTAACAATTGGGTGTTGAATAGTGGTTGCACGCTCGCCTTTAAGTCCGGTGAAGCTGTAAAGGCGTCGCGGCCAACAGCGCACATCATTCACACACACACACACACACACACACACGCGGTACAAAAAATGCAATTTTTAATTTCTTCGTAACGAACTTGTATGTGTACACTACAAAAACAAAGCAATTCATCGATTTGGTAGGTATTTGATGAACAGTGTAATATCTTTCTTATCCGCTCCCTTAATTCATGTGAAATCATGGTTTAATTAAACCATTAACATAGATCCAACTATTTTAAAGATCAAAATACTTTAAAATTGTTGGAATCGATTCATTTAGTCATTTGGGGTCTGGCATCATTAATCTTGTGTACATAAACGAAATTTGTATATAATGTGCCATTTTGTTTGTTTTTTATTCGCCATTAAAGTTATCCAAATCGACGCAGTGTCTCATTTTCATGGTCACCCATCTTAAGTAATTAGGGCGTGGTGTACCGATTATATACAGGTTCGATGCGGTTCAAAACAGATTTTCCTACCATTTTTTTTTAGAGCAATGAAAGTGCGCAATAATTATGGCTAGCGTATTCTTTTGTTAACAGGAATTGATATTATTGGTACGGTAAAAAAGTGAGTAAATTATAGTTTATTAAAATAGAGGGAAATCCGCAAAAGGCACAGCATATTGTTACATCCATCGTAATTATTGAGCTTATAGCGTGAGGGAGACAGCACCTATTTTCGATTACCCTACGAAAAATATTATCCTGTGTTCTTCGTTCTCGATATAAATAATATGCAGCTCTCTCGTCTCCCTCGACAACCGAATTCACCTAAAGAGACCACAGTTTAGTGTTGTAAAAATGGGCGCTGAAGTCGAGCGTTTAGCGCTGAGTCGACGGTCACGAGCGTTGAAACACCTAGAAGACGAAAGCGTTATAAGCACCGACTCGAGCGTTTTAACAACACTACCTCAGTTACACACTATGTGTGAGACGCCAGTGTTCGATTTTTGAAAATTTGTGCATTAGCTGTCCATGTGTGCGTACAAATGTGCGTGTGTGTACACAAAACGGGTAGTGACAGGTTTTAGTGTCAAACGAAATTAATATTAATTCAATGATATTAAGGCATAAAACTAAAAGTACAGAAACAGGTCATGCCTCTTATTGGCATTGAATAAAGTATAATTTTCTTTTACACTTAAACTGTCACAGTACCCTTCCTTCATGAAAAATACTAGATATGGGTAAATAAATTATATGCCATCTCCGCGCGAGCGATGCTCCTTATAAGAATTACTTGTCTAGATCACAAGTAATTCATCCAAGGCTTGTTTATACAAAGATTTGTCGACTACCAGATATTAAAGTACATAGATATCCAGGTTACAATATCAGATAACGCAATCCTAACTACGTAGAGCCCAGGTTCAGTTTCAGTCAGTTTTTAGACGGCAAACCAGAATCTAGTTAAAAGTTTCCAACTTTTAAGTAGACGTCACAGCGCCGTATTAAAAGTCTGTTTTTCAAATAAAATTTAAAAAACTCTACCTAAGGTCATTTTATTGGGTTCAGAATATATATAGATAAACTAGCTATTACCTGCGGCTGCGCACGCGTATATTCTCTAATTTGACATAGATATAGTAGTTACTTATCTCCCTCAGGGATGATTTTTCAAAAACGCCAACACACATAGTTCTTTATTGCTTATTAAAAGTCGATATTTGAATTTTCATTTGCCTAACTTAAGTAATAATGGGTTCCCCATACAATATTACAAAATATTGAGAAATACGTTTAAGAGATGCTTATGGATCAAGAGTCAGTTAAGTTTGGTATAACTCACTGAAGCAGTAACAGCATCTGCAAATTAAGAAAAAATGTAAGATACATTAAAAATTGTTGGAATTAATGCAGTTACCGATTTAGAATAAAGTATTTTTAGGTCTTGCGTTAATTATGTTAGGTCATCTACATCTCGTATATCTCCAACCATGTTAGGTCCCAATATATAGCGATCCTTTTGCGATAAACGAAACTACACGCCGCCACTAGAAAAACGAGCCAATCTTTCAATTGTGATGAAATTAATTCATTTTTTTTTTCATTTTTTTTTTTTTAAACGTAGCCTAGGATTTATTCATGTGTCGTGGGTGCGTTTACAAACATGAAAATTCACATACACAAATACCCAGACCGGAACAAATAATTGTGGATCACACAAAGATTTGTCCCATGCGGGACTCGAACCCGCGACTATTAGACCCAGTGGGCAGAGCGGCTTAAGCTCTTAACCACTGCGCTAAATCGTCCGTCAAATAATTATTAGTATTATGACTATTTCTTCCTAAAACGATAATCAGATAAAAGAAACTTCAAAACAGAATAAACAGCGCTACTATCAAAAAAAACGTGCTACAAAATAGTTTTACTTAATGTTTAATATTCGCGTAAATCCAAGAACTCAATTCGTATAAGTAATTCCCTTCGTTTAAATTTCACCAAAATTTTATATGTGATGTGATATTTATTCAACATTTCTATTACAATCATCATTATCAGTCCTTTGCGTATTAGCCCCTACGAGGTTTTTATTAGCCTGGTTACTTCACTGAGTTAACCACTAACCAAACGAAAGACGAGAAAAATAAATTTAAAATATCTTGTAATTATTTAAGTGTAGGTACTTCACGAGCCGGTTGCGATTCAAATCTTAGTTAGTTTAAACACAGTTTTTAACATAGAAATTACCCGCAATAGATAAAAGAAAGTCAATTATGGTGTAAAAGTAATTTAAGTATTTTATTGTGCAATTTACTGGCGGTTAAAAGCTGTTTTATATTATTTTTTAGAGTTGCACAAGCTAAAGTAACTGCAGGGGCGAGGTACAAAATAACTTGGCTAGTATTCAATAAAATATAAAATTATTCCGAAAGGGTATCGAAATATTTACAGAGAATGCCAAAATAATAGAGCCGATCAGTCTTCTGTTCGAACAAAATAGCTGAGACTGAGACGGCGCTTATAGTTGAGTACGCTTATGGACAGATATTTATATAAATATTGGTACAGAAAGGCAAATTAATAAGTAAATAAATCAGCCTATTCTGTCCTACTGCTGAGCTAACGTTTCGTCTCACAAATCGAGGTAACATAGATAAATTTAAAATTTAAAAACCCCTGGACCATCGTGATCACCATTTGTCTATCTACCTATAACCAATTCATTGCGACCATTCCAATGAACCGCGGAACTAAAGTGGCTTCCGATTCGACAGCGTAGGAACTTGAGAGCACTTACAACCTTGTATTCTCTTCTTGAGTCTCCTTCTTCCCCGTCTTACCTATCATCTCAGTTTCAATATTTAAGTTCCAACCACTGTAAAAATCTACGCTCTTCTCATAATCGGCTTCTTCAATGCCCACTCCACCGCACTAACTTTATTCACTCTTCTTTCCTCGTGCAATCCTATCTTCTTTGAAACTCTCTTCCTCCTAATGTGAGGATGGCAGAGAGCCGGTACTCCTTCAAGAAAAGAACTCGCGAACACATAACCAAAAAAATGTTAGCAGAATCATCTCGTTAGTATGTTTAATTATATTTATTGTATTTATTTATCTAATGTAACATTCATTTAATTTTATTTATTCTATGTATATATACATATTAAAAATTGATATATATATATATATATATATATATATTAGTTTATTATATATGCGTATCTGTGTATTATATTTAAAATATTTGTCCTCCCGATAGTTCTTTATAATGTAGTCCAAGTGCACCTACCTTGTTTGCTCTGCATCACCCTAAGGTTGACTGGGAGAGAATGCCTTTGGCATTAAGTCCGCCTCTGTACAATTTTGTGCAAAAGTATAAATAAATAAATATCAGTGACCATTTTATTGTAATATCTATCCATCTATCCATATCTCTTGCAGGGTAGGCAGGGAGTACAGAGTTCCAACAGGTTCTTTCCTTACATACCTCTCTGGCTTCCCACTCTCATGGTTCGTCTCATACACGCTCGCCGGTTACGGAGACTCTTGATTTGTCCTTCATATATAGTTATTGTAAGATCATTGATAAGTCAATCATGAAGTCACAGGATACTAAATTTCGAATCGATTAGATCAGTAGAAGTTGCTCACATCCTTTCAACAACTACAAAAGACCTGACGATCTTTAAACGAAAGAACAATTTTTTTTAAACATACGCGTAGTTAAAACATTCTCGATCGAGTCCATCCATTTAGGAGACAGATAAAATTATAACACCCTTCTTATACGTCGGGGGTTAAAAAAGGGTCATACTCCACTACACAGTACTTTTTGCTGGTGGTCATTGCATTATGTTGCTACCGACTTCGTGGGCGGTAATTTATTGTTTGCAAAACCAAAACGCAATGTAACAGCTTGTATATTCATAAATTTCAGTGTCATGAGAACTCAAAGCTCAAAATTATACTTTAAAAGTAAATGATGTTAATCACAATGTCTTTCCGCTCATAAAATGATTGCTGCGAAGAAAGGAGGGCGGGAAAGGATTTAAAATGTGATTTTATTATTATCTTCATAGTAATCAGGTTGTTATTTTTACATTTGTCGCTTGGGTGTTTGTGTCAATCATGGATAGAGGCTGTTATGGAGTTAAGAAAAAAGGAGTAGGTCAACAACAGAAGTCATGGTTATATTAGTTAAAAAAAATCTGGTAAAACTTTATGAATAAGCAGAATGAAGTGTTTTAGGTTTACAATCAACATCCACTGTATGATACAGGCCTCCCCCTAAGATAGATAAGATAAATAGGCATAGATAAGAAGGCAACAAAGACCGACGCATCCAGCTTTATTCGAGACCTTCACCAGGTTATCGTTCCACCTTGTGAGAGACCTGACCACTCCACGCCTTTTGGTACGAGGGTGGTAATCGAGACCCTTTCTACCCCAACGGCAGTCAGTTCTACGGGAATGTGCCTACTGCCACTTAAGTTTGGCAATTTGGAGAGCTATGTCGGTGACTTTGACTAACTTACTTATGCTTACAAAAAATGTCGAATCCTCCAATTTTCTTCTAAATTTACACCTAATGGTAATGCTGATTAACTAACATGTAATATCAGAGCACAATTCAAGTAGATGGGAAAAGAAATTTTGTAAAAGTCTTTCTTTTATAACTTAGATAAGGATTTAGATAGCATTTGTATGTATGTATTATATTAGGGTGTGTAAATTTACTTACATAACAAATTATAATTAGAAGAAAAAAAACGCATAATATACTAATAGCTTAATTACAAATTGTAATCGAATATATATAAAGAAACCATAATAGTCAATAACCTGATACCAATAGATACCCGACTACGACCTCCCCCCCGACCCCTGCCGCCACCGCCGGCCGCGACATGTTCTCACCGACCCCCCCGATGCTTTGTCATCCCTTCTTTCCGCTCAGAATACGGGCGACGACGACGACGTAGTAGTAGATCCCCTCCCATAGCCGGCGGTTGACCGGTGCACTTAGTAGTGCACCCGTCCCCATACAGCGACTGTCCCAACCGCCTGAGTATGTCGCCTCTTGCCCTCCTGGCTGGCTAGAGCGTAGTGGTTGCACGCTCGCCTTTAAGTCCGGTGAAGCTGTAAAGGCCTCGCGGCCAACAGTGTACATGATTCACACACACACACACACACAGATACCCAATACTATAATAATACAAGTTGCACTTAAAAATCTTTTTACTCAATTACACCTTATATTACTTTAATCTATTTCTTTCAAGTTGCCACTATTTCATAGGCCTTAATAAACAATTATTATATTCCGCACTCACACAGTTACCATCTAACTACGAAGCCGCAAACAAAACAGATTTTGTATAGGCTCCCATTTCTCCGTTTGTAACTACCCTGCTTTTATTTATATTGTTTGTGTACGTCAATCCGCTAACTACGCCAAGTCCGCTTAATTTTATGTTTGTAGTACTATAAGTTTTGTATTTTCTCTGTAAGTGATTAGTAAATCTTTTGAGAAAATAAATGTCTTAAACCATTTTAGAAAAATTCAATTCAATCAATCTTTATGCAGTGAAATACAGTGGTTGGTACGTAAAATCGAAACTTATAACGTTACACGTGTCAACGTTAATACTACTAAAATGTAATAAATAGTTTTAATATGAATTGAAACTATTAATTATATAGTACATCATACTAAAAAATAATAAAAATTAAATATAGAATTAACCGAGAAAAACGTTGTTTAAAACCCTCACAAACAAAGACTTAATAAAAATATTATAATATAAAACGACTTATAGTGACACCCAACGGCTACCATATCCATTATTTAATAAAGAAATCATAATTTTTTTCAATAATCACTGAATCAGATCGAAAATCATAACTTTGTGATAAAAAACTCAATAGCAGCGATTAATTTAAAAGTTCTAACCGAAACGGGTTTTTCATGGCGCCGCCTTAACACGAGAGGGTTAAAGAGCGTACACACTTGCCAAAGAAACGCGGCGATTATTATAAAAGTGATATATTGATTACGTTTGCTATCGTGAATGGGTATATATATATATATATATATATATACCCATATATATATATATTTATAGTATACCTATATTTTTCTTGAGGTATTTTTGAATTATGTAATAGTTAC